>CM064875.1:12573815-13773815 GCA_032719365.1 Prinsepia uniflora
CTGTGCACACTCCATTACTCAAGATGTAATTTAAAATCCAACTAGAAGTGACAAATGATCATCAAAGACACCACCAAAAAAACCTAACATACGTTTAATAGCAGCAACTACACAGCCAATTCGGCATAAGCTACGCCATACAGATTCCAAACACTCAAGACACAAAAGATTCGTTTTTCTGTTCAGAAAGTGATACAGAAGGGAAATCCTATGCACCACTTGCTTCACATAGCTTGCGGCCTTGTCACAACGGTGATGCAAGACCTATACCATGATGTAGGAAAATGAGTCAGAAAGTAGACATTCAAAGCAGAAAGAAGAGATAAGCAGTGCATCACTACCCACAGGACCAAAAAAACATATCTTGACCGCTATTCACTAATGAATAGACTTCCTGTAACCCCACTAGTGCCCTGGAAACTTGAATTAATATCTAAATTTGATACTAACCCGAGTTTTGTTTTCCAAATACTGGTTACAGGCCAACAGTTATTCAATTTTACTTTTCCTTTTTGTATCACTCACCTATTTCAAGAGCCAATTAAAACTTAAACCTAAGTCTCACAAAAATACCAGACAACAAATTCCCCCTTTTCGCCATTATCAATATAATCTATAGCTACAATTAACAAACTAAAACCCCACCCACCAAAAAGAAGCAGAAAAAGGAACATGTCAACAACACAAACATCAATCAATAGAGAAAGAAATTGAGCAGCTGGGTTACCTAGAGAAAGGGAGCTCCAGAAGGTGGAATCAACCGCAATGTTGGATTTGAGCCGAGCAGAAGCGATGGCACTGTGAAGTGGCATCATTGACTCCATGGTTCCCAAAACCGAAACGAACCTATACAACTCACAATATCATACATAGCAACAATCATTTGCGTAAAGATTATTTTTTTCCTTAAAGAATAAGGGGAGGCTTAAATGGGTTTCTGAAGCATAAAAAAATTGTTGGAAAAGACTACCTTGTAGCGGAAGGGATGACTCTGGTGGCGGAAGCAAATGGAGACGACATGGGTGTGGGGTTTAGGGAGCTTAGGGAGCTCTGACTGAGGATTCTGGAGCGAGCCATGGACCTTGAGCCGGCCATTAGAGCTGATCTACATAATGAAGCCATTTCTTGTTGGGTGGCTAGAGGAGAGAGTGGTAAAAAAGGGATGGAGTATCGGAGTTGAGTGAATCGCAGGTCGACGAAGCACAGAGGTAGACCCGCTTAAACCCTACTCGTCGTTTTCGTGTTGATCTCAAAACAAGACCATTTTCTTCTCCTCCTGGCTTGGGCCGGACCCAATCCATCTAGAATCGGGTTTGGGCCAAGCTTGCTCTGATGGGCCCGGGTATGGTCATTACATTCCCCGCAGCGTTTAGATGTTCAGAACCGACGAAGGCAAATGACGAAATAACCTGAAGTAGCCGGACATCAACTCCCATTTTGTTTTAATTTGGCATTTGCCAGGCTCTTCTTTCCCAACGTTCCCAAATCGAACACATAGTCACTTAGTAGAAGACCCGTCGGACACGGCCATTACCAGAAATGGCTTCGATCTTAGCTCGCAAGTCTCTTCAGGCTCTCCGTGCCAGACAATTCGTAAGTTTATCCTCTGCCCTAATTTCCCTTTCCTTATTCTCCGTTTAGTTGTCGAGAAATTAGGAAAAGAAAACAAAATCCAAAGCTTCAATCTTGATACACTCTCAGATACCCGAGAAAGTTATATTTTCTTTCTTTTTTTCCTCTTCCAATTTTCTTGGATCAGGAGCATACTGCTGTTAATTGATTTGTTTGAGCAGAACTGAGCTATTTGTTGTTATTTTTTTTATTGAAAACCCTATTTTTATTCGGTGCTGATATGATTAACTCTCCTTTTGAGTGATTGTCTCTGTCGGTGTCGATTCTTCTAATATATGATAGTGTTGATTTCTTCTATCCGAGCTTATAATCTGATAGAGCTGCCACTATTTTAAGACTAAAGGGGTATAGAAAAGGTTTGTGATTTTTTTTAGTGGGCATTGATCTGGTTAAATACCAATTCTTGAATTCTGAATTTGATAGGTCTAGTGGGTTTTAGAATGGTGTTATTGACCAAAGGAATTTCCCATGGGAGGTGGATATGCCTGTTTTATATTCCTTTCTATAGTGCATGTCTCATTGACATTGATAAGGCTACCTGCGTTTATTATTGTGTATGGATTACCCATAAACAAAAATTGTGCTGCACCAGAGATATGAGGATAATTCCACCTATGGATAAGAAACAGGTATAGAAAATCAAAGAATTAGGTGTGCCTCACTGCCTTGCAATTTCATTTTCTCCGAGAATTAGGGTGTGCTTATCTAAGAAGCATAGAAGAATCCTGGTTTATTGACATTGGGGGTGTATTTGTTTCAGGGAATGGGATGTTAGGAAATTCATCACGTGGAATGGGCTGTTTAGGAATCAGTGGAATTCAATTATCATTTCCGTGTTTAGAAATGCTGGTAATGAAAGCGATTGGGAAACCAATAAGATTTGTGCTTAGAAAGTTAGAAGCAAATGCATAAGGTAATCAATTTCAAAATGGTTTTTGAATGTCAAAAGAAGATGAGGTTAGAAAGCCACCTCTACTCTTGGGTGGATGAAACTTTTCGTTTTGTATCGTTAGGGAAAGCAACACAATCTGATTTTCACCTACCAATTCTAGAGTAACCTCATTCGTCAGCATCAATTCTAAAAATCAAACACGCTCAATAGTGTTTTCAGAGTCCTTGCCACAATCTGCGAGTATAATACAGTCTGAGGTGTAGCTGACTAGTTTGAAGACAATGTTTCTGTTTGCTAGTGTTCTTTTTAATCAAAGACAAATAGGAGATATGGATTGATAATAGAGAGAAAAGGAGAAACCTAAAAGGCATGAAAAATTATTTCTGTTTTTAGTTTTGTGGTCAAATCAATTCGTTGTCTTATTTCTATTCTCTCCTTCGATCTTTTCATTCTATTTTCTTTTTCATCTGTCTCTTCTTTTTCTGTAATTAAAACTCAGAAAGAACAAAATTGCTGTCATTAGGTTTTTATTTTTCTTTAATGGTCTGATGTTGGATCCTTGTAGTTTGACGCAATTTTTGGTCCTTTAGTTTAATTTAGTTAACAATTAGTTCCTGCAAGTCTTATCATTTGTAAATAAAAAATAGATGGAGTGCCTTGGAGAAACAAAAATGCCATCACCCGCATGTGTTGGTTGTATGTTGTCCTGTCGAATTCCATCTATTAACTTGATAGAGTTTACAATTTGGACTTGATTGAAACCAAACAAGACTACATGACTAAAAGCAGAAAGAAAAAAATTGCTGGATATTACAGGGAAAAAAAGTATTGCGCAAGCTTGTAAATTTTAGTAAAGACAACCTGGATCAAATGTTGAAATTTATTGAAATGAGATTTAAATTTACAGATTTGCAATTGTAATTGCATGTGAGAATACATTGATTGTGATTGAATCTTAATGCTGAAAAAGGTGTACTTTTTCAAATAGTTACTAATGAATCTAAATTTATCATTTTTTTTTTCATTTCCCTTTTATCATATGTTTTTTCATTTCAGTTTTTTTACTGGGTAGATGTTTCTTAGAACCTTGGGTTTATGTATACACGTTCATGTCCGTTTTAGTAATAAGATGTTACAAGATTCACCAGTCTATTTTTTTTGGTTTTTGTTTAGGCTGTACCGCTGCAAGCATTGCAGGGTTCTCACTACTATGGACTGCGATCCAGTTCACAATACTTCTCCACCATAAAAGGTTTGCTATTGTGTGGGATCATGTGGTGATGGAATAATAATAATAAATTAAGATAAACTTATAATATTGGGTGGCATTAGGTGCTTCGTGATTTTATATTTTTACATTTGATAATGCATTTAAACTTATTTGTTTCTGTCAATCACAGAGGATGAGGAAAGAGAGCAACTCGCAAAAGAGATTTCCAAGGACTGGAGTTCTGGTAATCCTCCTTCCACTTAAGGAAAAAAAAAAATACCTTTGTTTTTTTCTGAATTTTGTGCTACATTCTTTTAAGCCATGTGAAATTATACCCTCATTTTTTTTAATTACTGCAGTGTTTGAGCGAAGCATAAATACATTATTCCTCACTGAAATGGTTCGAGGACTCATGCTGACACTTAAGTACTTTTTTGAGAAAAAAGTTACTGTGAGTATCCTCCAACACACACTGCCTAATTTCTTTTACTTGGTGTACCGTCACTTACTTTTGTTTTGCAGATCAATTATCCGTTCGAGAAGGGCCCTTTGAGCCCTCGTTTTCGTGGTGAACATGCCCTACGGCGATATCCTACAGGAGAAGAACGTTGCATTGCATGCAAGCTTTGTGAAGCTGTAAGAGCTGAAACCTTGGCTGTTCTAGGTTTTCAAATATGATTTGACCACTTTAAAATTTAGAAATATTCATAATTCTTTCTCTAGTAAATCTGGCATCAGTATACATGTTAATGTGTTTGTGTTTATTTTTGTTGTTGATATGCATTCCATGAACAACCTTGTACTATCAACTGACAGTGCCTACTTTGGTCATCCTTGACAATACATAGAGCTTAGGGCCAGAGAATGCTGCGTCCCGGTTGCATTGCTAAATTTAAAATGAATTTTTGATCTTGTTTGGCAGCTGTGCCTCATTTATGCCTAATTGCTTTCTAGATTAGGATATTCCTTGATGTACACATGTAATATTCATATGCATTTTTTTGCTTTCTGAACTCATCCTTTAGTGGTTTGCTTAGGATGTTTTCAAATTCATTGAGAATATGAGGAACCATTTCACTGAAAATCACAACAGGCTAAGCTCATCTGTTTGCCATGTTATAATTCTTGAGCAGCTGAATATAGCAGTTAAACTCACTAATTAGTTGTTTGCTCAGATATGTCCGGCACAGGCCATCACAATCGAGGCTGAGGCCCGAGAAGATGGGAGCCGTAGGACTACTAGGTGAAGGATAGTTCTCTTTGCTCCCCATCGCCTATCTGTTCTTTTCCTTCTGCATCTCCTCACCTTTGTCTTGTTTTTCAGGTATGACATTGACATGACAAAGTGCATCTACTGTGGTTTCTGTCAAGAGGCATGCCCTGTCGATGCCATCGTTGAAGGCCCGAACTTTGAATTTTCAACGGAGACTCATGAGGTTAATTTTATCCTTTCTTTTCAACCTGTAGCAACTGATCCCATGTCTTCCATCTTAATTTCAATCACTTTGACCAACAACTGATGCAAGGCTTTCTCTTCCCTTGTTGCAGGAGCTTCTTTACGACAAAGAAAAGCTGCTTGAGAATGGAGACCGTTGGGAGACTGAGATCGCTGAGAACCTCAGATCCGAAAGCCTTTACCGCTGATGTTCCATCCGTGGTTTCCCTAGTTTATGATCATGTGGAGAAAATAATAGACCCTTGCGTGGATCTTAAAGAGGTTGCATTGTCGATTTGCGATACCCTAATCTGTCATTGAGTCATTGTAAGTAATGATTCCAAGTGCGAGAAATGCACTTTTCGTTTTGTAATATCTTTATCCATGTTGAGCATGCTTGAACGTGTTTAGTATCACAGGAGCCTTTTTCATTCTAACTCTTTCAAATGTATTCAGAAGGACCGTTTGATTACTATTTCGTTTTCACTTGTGTTAGAGCAATGGAAAAGTACGTTGTACACAAAATGGGTACATTAACGTCCTCGTGATTTTCACAAAATCGTAAGTTTTGAAAATTACACTAATGCGTCGATTATATCATTTTCACCAAACCCTCTTGGTAGATTCATGTTTATCCTATGTAAACACTAAATTAACGTGTTAATTTCGTATTTAAAAAAGCTAAATGGTTGTTATCATTTCGAACCTTATCTAAATTTTATCAAATCATCCATAAACTTTCAATGTGTCAGTTCTTGAATTCTCCTCAAATGTGTAATAATAATCCTTAAAATTAAATGTTTTTTGTTAAAAATAAGAGTAGATGTAATTTAATATGAAATTTTTTCTTAATGGAAAATGTTTGAGATGCAAAATTAATAGAAGAATCATTGTTGCATATTTGAGTAAAATTCAAAATGGCAGGTAAAAAAAATAGAGATAGCATCAACCACTTAGCCTAAATTCCATACCTTTTAACCCTAGAGGGTTGGTTTTTCTTTTTTATCAAAGAAGGTTGGGTTTTTCTTCAACATAAAAATGCATATGTTGGAGTATGATATTTGGTAATTCATTGGATTAACATGACACCCATGTGAGTGAATGACGAGCTTCCCCCTCGGAAAAATGCTAATAGTGCTTAATTAACTTTATAATCTGACAGATTCAGAGATCAATGGTTTGATAATTTGAACTTCTAAAGAGTGAATATTACCAAATTTTAAAAACTAGGGAACAAGAAGAGGGAAAAGTGTAATTAAACCTAATTAAATTGTCTCTAGATATAAATTATTTTATTCCAAATGCCACCTTCACATTATACAAATATAACCCCCAAAAATAATGTGTGGTATAATTAGTAAACTGTTATTTCAAATGACGAATTTTCAGATACCTAATTAGCAAGAATTTGAAACTTACTACGAGCACTTTGTGATCAGAGATAAACTGCACTATGAGTAAGCCCTAAGGGCAATCCAACAAGATAACTGTCTCTAGCTCCCACCTCAAGGAGGGCACGTACTGTTTTTATATATACATAGGCTTATTGGTTTAAATGCATTCTGAACTCGCATATTTGTGACACTTTGTACCTTAAACTCGTTATTCGCTCACTTAACAGTGTGAAATGGTCGAGTAGGGCCACTCAGCTCATTTTTCGCCCAAGCTGTTATGTTTGCCGTGAAAAGCCAATGTGGCACCTACGTGGACAAAATTATATTAAATTGGAAAAAGGTATTTGTGGAACTTCACAATTGGCCCTTTCTCAATTCGAATCCCAAATTGAGAAACCCTAAATCACGATTAACCCCAAATTGCGAACTCGGGTTTGTTTGTGGAGCTTTACCAGGCGTCGACGCCTTCGACGGAAGCCCAACCTTCGACGAACCCAGGGTACGACGGAAACCGCACCTACTCGACGAACCCAGGCTTCAACGGAAGACGCAACCCGCCTTCCCCCATCGGTGCGACCCACTAAGTTAAACTCTGAACTTCACTTCTGTTTGATATTACAAGGTCGAGATTGTTATCGTTAGGTCTCCTAAAATAAAATGACAATGTTGGATCTTCAGTGTGCACTGTTAATTGAAAATGAACTTAGGTTTTAATCAGTGCACAATTTATGTGGCAATATATAGCTGAGGCCTTAAAGGTTCTCCTGTATGCTAGATGCTCATGTGTTCATCTTTGCAATGGCTAGTTAAGGTTGGCAACCTTAAGGAAGGAATATGCTCTTACTTTATCGTCTCAATTATACACCTGAGTTTCATGCTTGGATTACTTTGTGATATCAATTAATCATCTTTGTTCAGCAATTTGTAAACTTCGTGATGACATGGTGAGTAAACTTGTGTCTTGTAAGGGTTCGGGATATGTCATATTCTTTACTGTTGGATATTTAGCCCAGATAGGGGTATGGATCCCGTATTGTCAAAGTTCCGAATCATTATTTCAAAAAGAAAATAATGTAGAAGCATATGGAACATCATTATCAGATGGAGGAGCATGAAGCCAGGCATTGCTATTGCGGGAAGAAATGTAAAATCCTGACTTCGTGGACTGACAGACATTTCGGGAGGAGATTCCAAATGTGTCCATGTTCTGGGGTAAGACAAATAAAAAAAATTTTGTTTTAATTGAATGAAATTACGATGAAAATGCTGATAAAAGTCTATGTTGATGCAGGGAAACAAATGTGGTTATTGGGAATGGTTTGATCTTAAAATGTGTCATCGGTGCAAGACAATCATACCTGGATTGTTGAGGAAAACTGGTAAATTGGAAGATGATTTGAAAAGGTACAAATTTAGGACAAGGAATCTTTGGGTTGCCCTAATTGTAGTCTGTCTTGTGGCGATGTTTAAGAAGACTGAAGTTTAGGTTTAGGGATTGCCTAACAATCCAATTTTGTTTGTAATCGATGCTAAATGACAATATAATTTGGCAATGTAATCTATGGGTTTTTTGTGCAATGTAAGGATGTTAATTTAACCCTTTCTGCAATGTAATTCTATGGATTTTTCTGTCAAATTCAGCCTTTCTGCAATATGTTACAGGGTGCAAATTTGGTAGTTCAGGGTGCAAAGTGACATATGTATTAGTAGTCCATGGTGTAATGTAAAACACAATGGGTAGTACAAGGTGCAAAGTAACACACCAGTACTAGTACAGGGTGCAAAGTGACACAACTTTAGATGAACATGATTCAACTAATCCTGCAATATTTAAGGAAGATAACTTGAAAGTGAAAACGTAATTCATTATACAAACAACAATTGAAGTAGACGAGATATAATAGCATTGTCAAATAGTGCAAAAGTAGGTCATTTTGTCTGTTACATGTTGCAATGAAACACAAAAGTTATTGTCCATGATTGGGGCTGAATACAAAAGGTATAGTCTAGGGTGCAAATTAACACATAAAACATCAAACAAAAGATTCACCAATCAGCTTGCACCCACCAGCCTACACCCACCAGCCTATACATATCTGTCTTGCACTTCATGCTAACCTAACACCTAACATAACACCTAATCTAACACACAAACTAGCCTACAAAACCCTATGCCTCTTTGTTGAGGCTATGACAGGACCCATCCCAATCCCCCCGGGATTAACGAGGGATGACCCTGCTCCCGTCTGACACGAAGTGTCAGACAAGGGATATTTCCGACCTTTGCCCTCCCAGGCTATCAGAGTACGCCAGGATCCGGAGGAGGTATGTGATATCTCGATCTCTACTACAGTCCACATCCGCTGTCAACCTGAAGGGTATTAAAAACAGAAAGACTGTGAGTGGACAAAAATAAAGAATTTATAAAAACATTTCCATAAAAGACATTTATACCCTCCACTAAAAAGCATGCATGCATAGTAAAACCATTTATCCAATAATATATGTTAAAACATCCATAATTAGGGTCTCAGCCCCAAATTTTGTAAATACAAATCACCCGGGCTCCTGCCCAAAACCATTTACAGAAAACCATAGTACAGTAAACATACGAGGGATATCAGCCCAAATCCATTTATCATTATAAACACAATTTTCCAAACCAACTGAAATCATGTTTATTATCCATTATATTCATATCCAGAACCTGTCACGGTAAAATAGAGCTACACGTGTGCTAACCGGGGTCTCAAACCCAAGTCTCTCCAGGGTCCACCCAGGTCAATGTTCGTAGATCAATGACCCTCCCTGGAGGTAACGAACCATGCCCATCCTGAGAGTAAGGAACCCAACTGGGGGGCGACTCCACTCAGTTAGTGCTCCGTGACTACTCCGGGGTCCACCCAGGCCAACGACCCTCCCCGGAGGAGACAATCATATATAAAGGATGGAATATGAAAACCTTTTGAAACCATTCTTGAAACCTTTCCAGGATTCATGCCCGGCCCTCATAAGCCGTCATGAACCATAAAATCCTTTCATGGGTTCATGCAGGTTCCCATAAACCGTCATGACCCGTAAATCCATTTCAAGGGTTCATGCCGGTTCCCATAAACCGTCATGAACCATAAAAATCATTTGTAATACATAACTGGGCCCTAAACCCGAATCCACATAGAAACTGGACCTCAAGTCCGAATCGTAAATCAACTGGGCCTCCGACCCGATTCCGTAAATCAAATGGACCTCAAGTCCGAGAATTACCTTTTCAAATCCAAAATCATTTCATGAAATCATATCCAAAACCACAAGAATGGAAAATCAGTGTAAAACCGGAAAACCTCGATTTACGTGCAAGCACGTAAATCGCCTCGAAATACGTGAAACCATATAATTCACAGGCATCCAAATCAACATCATAAAATCATATTCATTATCCTTTTGGAAATCCAAAACCATTTCATTTAGACCAATAAAGACCTACAACCCCGTATAGGCACCGTATAGGGCCGAAACCTCGAAATACGTGCCTATACGTAACCGCACATCCAAATGCACTCATGGCATCACAAATAAGTATTTAAAACATATAATAAACATTTATGCATGCACCAATTTAGAAAACAAGGTCCACTCACAGACCGTCCGAAGCCGCGCCTCGATACGCGTGCCATACGGCTTCCCGAGCCGATCACCTTCACCGGGACTCCCAAACCTGTCCAAATCGTAATAGAAGGTTACTAACTACTTAATTAACCTCCTACCAAAGCCCCGTAATTTTCCTGTATTTTTAACTATTTTTAATCCTGAACCTAAACCTTCTGATACCCCGAAACATATCGAGACGGTGTCCGATCGACACGAAACCAGTCCCAAAATGTTCGTTACATCGAATAGAAGATTTCCCGTGTTGAACACTTTCCCAAATTCCCTGCCATGCGCCCTCACGCGCCGCTTGAAGTGGCTGCACGTGGGCTTCACGCGCCGCCTGAAGTGGCTGCGCGTGGGCTTCACGCGCCAGCTACAGTACCTGCTGACATCATCGCTGATGTCAGCATGACGTCATGCTGACATCATCTGACAGGTGCCACGTGTCAAGCTCCCATTGGTCCACGTCACTGTGCTGTCAGTGCCACGTGGTAGTCTGACATGTGCCACGTGTCATCACGACACTGGTCCACGTCAGTGCCATGTGTCAGCCCCTGATTGGGCCACGTCACTGACATGTCAGTGCTGACTGTGCACTGACATGTGACACGTGTTGGCTGATGAGTGGTCCACGTCACCTGACAATCTGACAGGTGCCACGTCATCATGTCACGTCACCACCTTCAACCACTCGACGGGTCGACCCGAACCCTGCAACCGGGTCGCCGTGACCCGCGACTTGACCCGGCCGGTTCTCCACCGTCCGACCACCAAAATGCCTCCCGTTTGTCCCATTTTCATCCTCTAATCCTAACCTAGGGTTCTATGACATTAAAATGGAAGGAAAACAACTAAAACCCGTACCTCCAATTCGGCCATGGCGGCCGTGACTTCTCCCGCCGTTCGCGGCTGTTCCAGGCCGTCCAACGCCTCGAAACCAATCACATTCATCTCCTGGGATCCCTAGAAACCTTACCCAATTAATGGAATCAAGTAAAAACCATTAAAATCAAATTCGAATTTTCAAAGTTTTCTTACCTCACGGCCGAGCTCCGCCGTCCACCACCGTGAGCCACCACCCTCCCCAGTCGTGGCTCGCCATCCTTCGTCTCTCATCACCCTCTCACGGTCACACACACGGCATATGGGTTCATGGTGGTATGTGTGGGTTGTGTGTTTTGAAGAAAAAGAAAGAATGAAGAACATAGGTGGGGTGCGGGTTTGATGAAGAAAATAGAAGAAATGAAGGTGATGATATTGATGGCTGATGAGAGAAGTGAGGATTAGATGATTAGATGAGTGGTGAGGATTTGAGAGATTAGAAGGAATGAATGGTTAGGATTTTAAGTTGTTAAAATTTATTATATAATAATAATTATAATGTTATTTAATTAATTAGATCCACAATTTAGGGGATTGTCCAATGGGATGAGTGACACTTGTCACTCATCCATGGGACCCACTAAAAATATCTGCCTAATCAGATTTTGCCAAATCATCCCCACCTCGAAGTACGTGCATAGTGAAATCGAACTTCCGTGACCTATAACTCTCCCGTTCGAAGTCCGATTTCAGCCCGCCGCCTGTCTATGGATTCGTATCGTCCTTATCTACGTAACGGTCTTCGGCCCTTGGCCATCGGACCTCTCGGTCAAAAAGTCAACTTTTGACCCCTTTTAACCAAAATTACCAAAATGCCCCTAAACTTTCGAACGTCATAACTTCTTCCTCGAATGTCGGAATTGAACGTGCCACTTGTCTATGAACTCGTGACGTCACGAACTACGTCACGGTCATCGGTCAAAGTCCATTTGACCGCCCGATTGAAAAGTCAACATTTTACCACCACTAGGGGCAAAACGGTCATTTCGCATCGTTCGTCCGATTTCGCTCTACTAATCACGGATTAGCCTCACTAATCGTGATTAGTCACTAATCTAATCATGAAATTCGGGACGGGTCGTTACAGGCTACCTCTTCCTCCTTGTTGGAGATTTGAACCTGAGTTTCTTACGAGCGGGTTCTGTTTAAGGTTGAGGTTGAGGTTGGGGTTGGGGTTCTGGATTAGGTTCTAGTCGGGGCTGGGATTGGGTTTGGGTTTCTGTTTGGGGCAGGGGTTTGGATTGGGTTTGGGGTTGGGTTTCTGGTTGGGGCAGGGGCTGGGATTGGGTATGGGGTTGGGTTTCTATTTGGGGTTGGGGCTGGGATTGGGGTTCTGTTTGGGTTTAGGGCTGACTAGTTTCTTTTGCCTTGGCTTGTTCCCTCATTACTTTAACTTCAATTCTTTTCCTTCTCAAACTTTCAACCTTTTCTATAAGAGGCTCCTGTAAAACAAACATCCAACCAGCAATCAACATAAGCATCCAAATGAGGTAAATAAGAGTTCATAACTAAGGTGATTTATACTTGCATTTGTTAAGTATATGCCCCAATTGACTACAATTGCTGCATTTCATCTCAGTGTGAAACCTGCCAAGCTTGGTTGGATGTTGAGGTAGGTCTGCCTTACCACTAGAATTCTTCCTACTTTTCCTTGGTCTCCCTGGTTGCCTGTGGTATGTTGAGGCCTTCAAAGGAGGCAAGCCCGAGGAAAGCCATTGATCTTCACTTGTATTGGCTCAATGATCTTTGCATATAATCTCATGTAAGCCTCATTTATGTAGCATTCATGGAGATAGTCTTTTGGTTTCCCCTGTAAAAAAGATATTGATGCACAAGCATGGTGACAGGACCGTCCCCTGAGGAACATTGATAACCGTGCCCGGTCCTGCTCCCGTCTGACAAGTCAACTGAAGTTCCCAGCACTTGCCAAATAAGGGATAGCCGCACATGTGCCCACTCATGTCTCCACCTCTCAATCAGCCTCGATCATTGCGCCACGACCTGGAGGGTCAATAAAAACACAAAAGGTGTGAATGGACAAAAATAAATCAATTATAAAACATGTTACAGAAAAGACATTTCTATCCTCCACATAAAACCAATGCATGCATTCGAAAATCATTTCACTTCCAGTACAAGAAAACCGTGTATGGAAATCAAAATTATTTTCCTTTTCTTAAACATCGGGCCTTAGCCCGAAACCATAAACACGGGGCCTCAGCCCAACATCATGAACCGGGTCATTACCCAATGATAGGACGTTAAATAAGCATTATTTTATATTATTTTATACCCTTTATACTTGACTTTTAATATTAAAATATTAAATAAATTGATAAAATAATTTATTTTGTGATTTTTATGTTTAGATAAATAAAGTTTGTAATTTGGAGCATTTTGGCGAAAGAATCATCTCGATCGGAATTTTAACGAAAATATTATAGAAACAATTCGGTGGAATTATTAATTAAGTTATAAATTAATTTCAGTTTTCTTGCAGCCCAAATCCATAATTTCTTCAGTCCAACCCGCGCAAGGAGCAGCTCAGCCCCAGAAATCCAGCCCACAAATCCTGCAGCCCAAACCCATTCAAAGAAAACTGTGCAGCCCAATTAAACCCAGAAGCCCAGCCCAGATTTAGGCCTGAAAGGCCAGCCCGCACACGTCGCAAGCCCAGGCCCAAGCGGCCCAGCCTTCTTCAGCCTTGCCCCAGCGAGTTCGGCGCGCGCCTGCCGAGTCCCTGCATTCACTTTCGACGCACGCTCGCTGATCTCCATTACGCCGCTTCAGCGCAGCCCAGCCGAATTCCAGTTCTCCAATTCAGCAGCCACCCGCCGAATCCTCGGTTTTCTTTTCCAGCAGCTTCCACCCAATTTCCAGCCACTTTCCAAGCCACTTTTCAACCCAATTTTGCAACTTTACAACTAAAACCACTTCTAAACATCATCACAAATCTTTATTACTCATCATTCCATTATTTAACATTTTTATTGTATTTTTCTATTATTTTTGATAGCTTTCCCCACCTATAAATAGGGATTCAATTCTTGTAATTAGGGGAGTCCCCCATTAGTTTCATTCTTCCATTTCTTTCATTTTTCTTAGTTTTTAGTTCTTGGTGTAGTTCTTTTGTTTCTCTCTTTTGAGAGACATTTTTGGGGACCATTTTAACTTCTTGTAGCTTTTCTTATTAATTAGTTTCCTTTTAATTCTTATTCTTAATTTATGTTATTTTTATGTTATTTTCATTTCTTCTTTACTTTGTTCTTCGTATTTTCTTTCTAACATTTGTAAGTAAGAATGCAATCTCCATATGTTTTACTTTTTGAATTTCTTTTACTTCATATGTTTTAGTGCTTAAACTTCAATTTGATGTTAAGTGTTTTATCCGCTGTCGGTGCACTTAGAGTAGAATTGAAGAGATTAAATGTTGATCGCTGTCGGCGCATTTAATTATAAACTTAAGGTGAATCATGTTGTAAATGTTTGAAACATATTGATGTTCGACGCATATTAATGGTTGATGCATTTATAATATTGAAAGATATATGTAAGTATTTGAGATGATGAAGGTAGGATTTCGTGATTGGTTTATTATGAGTAAAATGTTAGAGTGTTGGCAAAATTTGTACTTGAAGGAAGTCTACTTTTAGGAGTAGTTTAATTAATGTGATTGTTAATTCGAAATTACTTACATAAAAGTGTGAATTTTGTCTATGAAACTACTCTACGGTTTTTAAGTTCTAATTAGCATGAGAATTTGCATTTTAATTCTTAGTTAGTGTTTTCTTTAGTTTAAATTACAAACCTTTTCAAAACCCCCCATTCTTAATTCTTTATTCTTTTATTCTTTTATTCTTTTATTCTTTCATACTTTTAGTTTATTATTCTTTGATTCTTTGATTCCTTTATTCTTTTATTCATTTACTCTTTAATTTATTAATTCTTTGATTATTTAATTCTTTGATTATTTAATTCTTTAATTCATTATTCTTTTATTCATCTCCCACTAACACATTATTAATATTCCCTAATTTCCCCGATTAAGAACGATCCCTATTTACCAATACTACTTCTACACAAAAAGGGTTTAAATTGCATAACACTCGAATTACATGTTTAATTTAATGCGTAGTTTGGGCGTAGTCACCCATCACATCCGAAAACATCGGAAATCAACAGTAAATCACAAGTCAATCAATCTGCTGGATCTCAAGTGCGCCCGAGTCTTTAAAATCAAAACCATGCGCATAATCAGACCTTCCCGGGATATCAACGAGTCTTTAAACTCAAAATACAATCAATAGGCCTCGAGAGATATCACAATAACCGAGTCTTTAAACTTAAAACATATCAATCAAGGGTCCTCCCCCGTCATCAATCAACCGGGTCTTTAAACCCAAAACCAGATCCAGCAACAATACCGGGTCTTTAAACCCAAAACCACGTGTAAATCATAACAAAGCCAGAATCCATCGTAATCCAACTTCCAAAACCAAATCTGTGATCACACTTTATCGAAATGGAACCCATATCCGAATTTCACGTTCAAATCCCAAATCATATCCATCATCCATTTCCAAATCCAAATTTGGAACCATCATTCCGTAAGCCAGCATTCGGAATAATCATTTCGAACCCAAATCCGGAAATTCACTTTCAAGTTTCCGAAACCCGAAATCTCGTTCATCAAAACCACTTTTATGAACTGGGCATCAAGCCCGAAATCACTTTTCCCAAAATCCATTTTAAATCTTTTAAATTAGATTATATTTCAGATCCCAAATTCAAATTACCAAAACCATGGTCAAATCACAACATACTCGAAATCTCGTAAAATGTGCAAATCCATAATAATCTCGAAATACGTGCCAAAACCGTAAATCATACGCACAATCATAATCAAAACATCATCAAAATATGATACGCACAAATCATATAAAATTATCCACTAAACCATCATCAAATCATAGGAGAAACCATAGTCTCGAAATACGTGCAATTACATATTGCATATCGAAATACGTGTAAATACGAAAATTGTAATTACCATAAGCATAAGCATAGAAATTATAAATATAAAGCATAGAAAACGATTATGCATGCATTGAATTTTAGAAAGCAAAGTCCACTCACACACCGTCCAAAAGCCTCGCTTCCGAGCTGCACGTTTTTCTGTAAATTCTGGAAATCATAATTCCTATCCAAAATCAATATCGAGGGTCACTAACACTTCAATATACCTCATATAATTTTTCCCATTTTTTTCAGGATTTAAATACGTATTTTTAAACGTATACGAAACATCGGAGACAGTGAACACTATCGAAACGATATCCGATTTTCTCGAAACTAGTGCCAAAATGTTCTTTACATTAAAATGAGCAAGTTTCATGTTGAACTCAACTCAAGATTTGGTCCCACGAGCCGCCGTGAGTGGCTGCGTGTGAAGCTCACGCGTTGCTACAGCGCAAGCACTGTTCATCGTTCTTACCCAGTTGTCTGTTAAACGGGTCGTTCAGCCCGCATGTTGACTCGACTCAATCCCGTCCAATTCCAACTTTTTTTTCCTGAAATTCAAATGTCCAATAACATCGTAAACACATGAATTAAAGGTCTGCGATATCAATTCCAATTATAATTACTTCCAACCATCCAACTCAATTCAAATTGTCGAAGCCTGTTCATCATTCAATCCCTTCAATTTTCATCGATTTCTTTAAATTGATCAGTTAGAAAGCATCATAGACCTATTATAACCATGAATTCAAGCTCAATTTGACTTGAACATACCTGTGTATGATCGAACTCAATCATGGCAGTTCCAAACTGTTGCGGGTCCAGTTCTTGATCAATTCTTGATCAATTCTCTTCGATTTTGATCTAGTCTTAATCAGAAGAGTTTCAGAAAGCTCACACAAGCCTCAGTTGTAGTCATCACGGTCTTTAAGTTAGAATTCAAAATTTTGAAATATTTGAACTCCACGGGTTTGGGCTTTCGGGTTTGGTTCTATGGTTCCTGTCATCTTCTCTCTTTCCCTGTTCTATTTCCTCACAATTCCACCCTCACTTCTACTCTAAGTCTCACGGTTTCAGTTCAGGGGATTCATGGTTGCCTTGGATACCTTCCTCTGTTTTTGTCTCAATGTTGCACAGTCCAAACTTTTATTTTGAAATTCATTCAAACCGTTCACCGCTAACATTAATAAAATCCTTAAGAGTGATAGATGTCCCTAAGTGCACTAAATGAGTCACTAGGTAATTGACTCATCAATACAAGCAAAAGGAAAAATTTTCCCCTTAGGACACAATTAACCAAAATGCCCTTTCATGGTTAATTACCAAAATGCCCTTAGCATTCCGAAGTGCGTAACTTTTCCATCCGAACTCGGATTGACGCATGCCGCCTGTCTACGGACTCAACGTCTCGAGACCTACCCAACAGTCATCGAATTATGTGAAAAGTCCATGTCGTTTGAAAAGTCAAAAAATTGCCTATTTTTAACCAAATTACCAAATTACCCTTGAACTTCCGAACATTATAACTTTCTCCTCGAATATCGGAATCGGACGTGCCACCTGTCTATGAACTCGTGTCGTCCCGAACTACGTCACAGTCATCCGTCAAAGTTCGTTTGACAGATCGAACCAAAAGTCAACCGTTCGCCCAATTTCAAGGGCAAAATCGTCATTTCCTTCAAATTTTCCAAATTTTCCTTTTTCGAATTTCCCGGTCGTCACACATGGGGGCAAGGGATACCAGATAGGTCCCATTCTCTACATGAACATTTTTTCAATTTCAACTCAACTCTAAACTGCTTCCCAGTTTGATGAGTGACTTCAAAAACTTCATCCCTTGCATGCCTTGTAACATACCACTATCCTTCTTTCTGTTTCTTCTCCAAAATCTGCCTTATCCTTGGACCAGTTTGGTGACCCCCCCAATTCACAACTTCCTGCTTCTTTGTAGAGTATAACACCGTCAAATACGTCATGATTTTCTCAAGTAATGTTATTATAGGCTTATCCTTTGCTGGCAGTATGGCCCTGTTAAATGCCTCATTGAGGTTATTGAGCAGAATATCACACATGAAAGCTGTGTTGAAATGTGACCTTGTCCACTGTTTTAGATCCATCCTGCTTAACCTATCATGGGCAACAGGACTCGGAGCTGCCATTTTCTTCATCTCAGTGTTGTATCAAGCAACATTGCTGCATCTTGTGATCTTCTTAAACTGCTTCTTCAGTGCTAACCCCATGTGAAGGGCATTGAAATTTGCATACTTGTGTCTGGTACAATGCCTATGTTCTTCTCTTGGACACAACTCCCCCACAACCTCAAGTAAACTCTTCTGCTTATCAGTCATGAAAATGTACCCTTCACTGTTTTGAATCTTCAAGTCCAATGCCAACAGTTCAAGGAACCACTTCCGAGAAGAGTATGACTCAACCTCCACAATCATATAAGTCATAGGGAACATGCCATTATTTGCATCAATTGAGATATCACTCAATATTTTCCCACTATGGGGACGTTTAATATGAGCATCATCCAGTCCAATGAAAGGCCTACAACTAGTTAGCCAACCTTTCTTGGAAGCACCCGAGCATACATACACCCTTTCAAATCTAAACTGTCCATCATCTTCCATCTCAGTCTTAATTTTTACTGTACTACCTTGGTTTACCTTAACAAGCGCCTCACAATAGCCCCTCAGTCTCTCATATTGGAACAAGTAGGTCCCCTCTAGAAGCTGAAAGGCCATCCTTCTTGCCCTATAACATTGAGTCCTACCAGGCCTATATCCAATTTCCTGAACTACCAGCTCCTGAAATTCACCTACATCCCATTTATTGCTTGTAAGCTGCCTCATATACTTCTGCTTCAACCACTTCACATTGGCATGATAATTGACAGTCCATTTTCCACATAAATGCACACCATTATAAGTTTTGACTTACAAGTATTTCCTCATGTTTACTTTAGAGGAATATATTAAAGGGACATCCTTCTACCTCGAAATACTTGGCCCTAATCTGGTCTACCTTATTCACTTTGAACACAATCCTTTTCTATTCTTTGACAGAATATGTCCTCACAACTTCTCTGAAAACTGCACCACTTGAGAACTTCATCACAAGAGAAAACTTTGGATTTTCCATATCCACCTCATTGGTTAAACTCCCTAAATGTCCCAACAGACTTCCTCCTCCTTGACAGTTTTTGAGGAGGGTAAACCAAATCTTCTCCCTCACCAGCAGTTGGTTCTAACTCTTGGTGAATTAGGTGCTTCATCTTTTACTTGGGCTGCCTCATCAAACTCTTCAACATTTTCACCATCCACATATGCTAAAAACAAGGAATCATCATACTCATCCATGTTTACCTCAGTCTCTAGCTTAAAGTTATCAGCCACCCACTCAGGATCTTCATTATCCTGATCATCTTCATCATCTTCCTCATCACCAATCTCAGAATCAGATTCAGTGGAAGAATATTAAATCCGTCTATTTAGGAAACTTCTCCGTTTAGGCACCTTCCTCATATCCACAACCTCACTTCCAATCTCTACATGCCCTGGAAGTTGGATCCTATCACCCTCTCCCTTTTGCATATACATAGGGACACAAATACTACTTTTTGCATACTTATCACATAATTTAAATAACTGGCCATCAGTGTAACGACCCGTCCCAGAGATTAGGGTTAAGGCCGTGATTAAGGTGGGATTAGTGAGTTTAAGTAGTACTTAGTTGGGTACTTTTGGACCGATAGGGTAGAATGACGATTTTGCCCCTAGTTCGGGTAAATAGTTGACTTTTAGTTCGGGCGGTCAATCGGACTTTGACCGATGACCAGGACGTAGTTTAGGACGTTGTGAACCCGTAGGCAGGTGGCACACCCGATTCCGACATCCGAGGAGGAAGTTATGATGTTCGGAAGGTTGAGGGCATAACCGTAATTTGGTTAAAATAAGGGGAATAGTTGACTTTTTGTATGATCGGGTTTTGACTTGTTGACCTAGGATGGTTGAATAGATCTCGTCGTCCTGAGTTCGATGACAGGCGGCACGTATTCATCGGACTTACGATGTGGGAATTACGGGTCTAGAAAGGTAGTGGCAAAGTTGTAATTTTGGTTAAAACAGAAGGGCATTTTGGTCTTTTGTGCTCTGGGATGTGTGCAACAGCTAGGGACAGATGGAGGGCTGAGCTTGAAACAGATGTGAGGGAGTTGAGGGATTGGTGACACGTGTAGGGGTTCTGGTTGGTTCCAGGATTGTGTGCACGGTCCCAATTATTTGGGATTAAATCGTGCAGTGTGTGTTCGAAGAACAGAAAACAGAGGCTGAGGAATTGGGAAATTGGATGGTGTTTTGTGTGAGTCGTGTGAATTGCTGAGGGGATGAGTGCTCAGAGAGTGAGAGGGAGGTAGTGAGGGGGTTTGGAGGTGTAGTGACTGTGTGTGAGTGCAAGTTGAGCCACGGGAAAACAGGAAGGAAAACAGGGAGGAAGTGAGTGTTTGTGGGTGATCGATTAAGCGAGGCCAGAGGAGATTTCCAGAGGCTGGAGGTGGACGGGAGGAGCTACTGCCTCACAGCTGAGCTCACGACGGCGACAGGAGGCTTGTAATTTCTTGTTTCCCTTTTCGATACTCTGTTTTGCAATCGAGTTTCAAGTCGAGAGTCGTGGCGTTAGGGGTTGAATCGAGGAGTCTAGTGAGGTCTAGGGGACTTAGTAGGGTCCTAAGGTTCTCCTGGTTGTGCTTCCGTGACGGAGGAGTGCACGGTGGAAGCTAGACGACGGAGAGTACCCTGTGTACTCTATTTTTCCCTTTTGCTTCAGACGTTAAGTCGTGGGTTTTGGGTGAGAGTCGACGGTCTTGGTGAGTTGGGTGAGGTTTAGGATGGCCCTAGGAAGGGTTTAAGCTAGCCACCGTGATGGGGGGTGACCTGGGTGGCCGGAGAAGGAAACAGGGCAGTGTGCGGGTTTTATTTCGAGTTCGAGTCGATGCGTATTAGGCCGTGTCGAGGTGATTGGATTACGGGAATGGGTAGCCTAGGTCTGGACGATGCTGTTGGTGAAGAAAGGAGTCGATTTGGTGGACGGAAGGCCGTGAACCGCTGACGCCGGTTCAAGTTGCAGACACTGTGCTGAACCGGGTCTGCTTGAGGTAGACGGTGACACTGTAGCTAGCGCGTGAGGGCCACGCGCAGCCACTTTGGGCGGCGCATGGGGGCGCGTGCGGCGGCGGCTGGGGAAGTTGTCAATATGGTTTTTGGTCTAGGTGTTGTGACGAGTCTTTTAGCGTTGGTTTCTGGTTAATCGGACGTCAAATCGAAGTAGTTCCGCGAGGGTGAAGGTTTAGGGTTCCGATTCGTTACGTTTAGGACCTGGGGATTTTGAGGGAAATTAGGTGGATCCTCGTAGATGTGGTAGTAACGTACTTTGGTGGTTGTTGACAGGATCGGGAGTTCCCGAGGAAGCTGAGGAA
This sequence comes from Prinsepia uniflora, assembly GCA_032719365.1. Lineage (NCBI taxonomy): Eukaryota > Viridiplantae > Streptophyta > Magnoliopsida > Rosales > Rosaceae > Prinsepia > Prinsepia uniflora. The sequence goes on from CM064875.1 coordinate 12,595,404, forward strand.
CGTACGAGACGTTCGGGACACGATTGAGGGCTCGATACTGTGAGTGGACCCCTTCTCTATACTCGAGCATGCATAACTGTTTTTTCTATAATTGTTTTATGGTTTTAATCATGGTTCTATGTTTATCGATTATGCTATGTTGGTTGTACATAATTGCACGTTTTTCGAGAAAGTTTGGTTTTCAGTACGTTTTACGATAAAAGGTTGATTTCTGAATATGATGTTATGGATTTGGGATTTCAATGGATAAATGGTTTAAATGTTCATAAAGGGATTTTGAAATCGGATTTTGGGAAACGAGATTTGGTTTTAAAGTTGAAAAGTGGATTGCCGGATTTGGGTTCGGAATGACGGTTCTGAATGCCGAGAGGGCTTCGGGCCAGTGATTTCGGATTCGAGTTTGGATGTGAATTGAGAAATGTTTTCAAATGGTTTTGATTGGATTTTCTGGATCTGGTTATTGGGTTTAAAGACCCGGATATTGATTTGACGGGGGACGGGCTCAGATTGGGTTTAAAGACCCGGATTGAGTTTAAAGACTAGGGAGTTTAAAGACTCGGATATTCTTGAGGCATGGATTGAGTTTAAAGACTCGGGAGTTTAAAGACTCGGATATTCTTGAGGCATGGATTGAGTTTAAAGACTCGGGAGTTTAAAGACTCGGATAGGTCCAGCAGGTTTGATCAGGAAATGATGAATTGATGTCCATGGTTTATGATACGGTTTTATGATGCTTATGATATAATTTCTATAACTGTTTTATAGTGTTCCTGTTTCTTATGATGTTTTATAGTGATTGATTTATAACTGTTTTAATAACTGGGTTATGCATGTGTATTTTCAAAACGGAGGGCTAAACCCGGTTTTCTTAGAAAATGGTTTTGGAACTTTTATTTTATTCATGGTTCACTCACACCTTCTGTTTTAAATTACCCTCCATGTCGTGGAGCTAGCGCGGGGTTTCGGCATCGAGGTAGCGTCTGAGGCATAGGAGTCACGAGAGCGACCTCAGAGTGTTTCAATCTTTCCGCGTGCGTGTAACTAGTTTATCGGTTTTATTTCCTGTGTATTTGGGGACTATGCTCTGTAAACTTTTAACTTCGGGATGTATTGTATAATTTCTCCTGCGTCTGACTGTATGTGTGTCAGGGTGTCAGACGGGAGCAGGATTTACCTCGGTTTTCGGGGTGAAACCGGGGTGGGTCCTGACAATCAGAGGTTATTTTCACCAATATTTCATTATCTATGTCATTAGAGTATATAGACAACTCGGAAGGTAGATAGCCTAGTTTATTCCCTATGAACTTCAATTCCAAAAGGGAAATCCAATCTATTGTAACAAAGTCATAGAACTTGAATTGTCCCCCCATGTAATTCCAACAATCCTCATCTTCTATTAGTAGTTCACCTCCATAGTGAACTTTCATACTAAAGATATCTCTGTCGTCTGCATGCATATACCAAATAGCAACTAGGAAACTAACCAACTAACTACAAACTATGACTGATTCATGAGCTTAAGGTACCAAAGTATGACCAACAGTCCAAGTACAGGGTGCAACATGTAATAAACATAATCAATACATGGTTCAAAGTAAAACTAAATCATCAAGTTCAAGGTGCATAATGAACCAGAACATCGAGTACAGGGTGAGACATTCTTCAACACATGGTGAGTACAGGGTGTAAAGTGAAACCCGACCATTGAGTTCAGCATCCCATTTCACCAGCAACAACACAAACCGACCATCAACTACACAAACCATACACCTCATCTTTCAACAGATATGCCAAAAACAACGAGACAAACTCAGCCTAGATATCTTATTTCAACATGCACATCAATTTGAGCAAAGACATCAATTTCAACATGCACATCAATTAGGCAGATAAAGACACATGCTAACCTTAGAGGCATATTGAAACACAAAAGGAAGCAAACACATAAACCCAGCCTCACTTCCATGGATAATAGAACACGGGTGAAACCAGAAGCATGGAGGAAAGGAAAACTCACGGTAGACAGGCTACTCCGCTCTATTCTCGCGAGGAATCATTTTCCAAATCAGCTGCACCTACTTGTTTGCACCTTTGCGTCGATTCAAGCCCAGTCCTCGATTCAAGACCCAATTTCGATCGCAAGCAAACCCTAGAAATTTTCCCCAAAATCATCCTTGAATGCAAACGGGAGGGAAGAGTCTGATTTGGCACTTGTGGGTCCCAAAACCATCCCCACGTCGCGTCTGACATGGAAAAAGGGTGCCTAAGTGTCAAAATTTACCATTTTACCCTCCATTTTCACGACAACATAACAGATTGGACGAAAAAGGTGCTAAGTGGCCCTACTCGGCCATTTCATACTGTTAAGTGACTAAATAATGAGTTTAGGGTGCAAAGTGTCAGGACCGGTCCCAAATCCCCCTATCATCCAAAACTAACCATAATGCTCAAATCGAAAAATATGGAAAAATGGGCCTAACCGTGCAATCGGGTCCTTCTTGGCTTTCACCGCCGTGCACGGCAGCCCAGCCACTGCCCTCTGCTTCCTCAGCCTCTCTCTCACTCTCTGGGTCTCAGTTATGATCACAGGGTTGGAGGGTTGGATTTGGGGAGAATGGGTTGATCGGGTTTGTTTGGGAACAAAGAAAATGATCGATGAAAAATGCAAGGGGAGGATATGCATGTATGTAATCATACTGGGCAATGGATGAGTTGGGCCAGAAGCAAAATATCTGGGCCCACCTAAGTCCAAAAGTAACCTGTTTCGTAATTCGTGCAATAGTACCTTCGGATTTCCGTGAACCTTAACTTTTCCGTCGAACGTCCGAATTCGACGTGCCGCCTGTCTACGGATTCGTATCGTCCTCATTTACGTAATGGTCTTCGCCCTCGGCCATCGGACCTCCTGGGTAAAAAGTCAACTTTTGGCCCAAATTACCAAAATGCCCTCGAACTTCCAAACATCATAACTTCCTCCTCGAATGTCGAAATCGAGCGTGCCACCTGTCTAGGAAATCGTGACGTCACGAACTACATCACCGTCATTGGCCAAAGTCCATTTGACTACCGGAACGAAAAGTCAACGATTTGCCCATTCCAAGGGCAAAATTGTCATTTCGTCCGAACGTCTGCTAATCCTCATCTAATCTCTGATTAGTCTCGCTAATCCGTAATTAGTCCTTAATTAATCCCGTTAATTCAGGACGGGTCGTCACACAAAGTGTCACAAATATGCGAGTTCAGAATGCATTTAAGCCAATAAGCCTATATACATATTTACATTTGATTACCTAAACAAGTTTGTGTTCTTGTTTTCTACCACCATGTTTTCTACCCAGGACTAGGCCGTGTTTTGATTCCTTTAGGTGCTTTCTCCTTCAGTTTTTTTTTTTAAAAAAAAATTATTTCTTATTTTAATTTTCCTGTTTCGTTAGTTTCTCCTTTTGACTTCTAGGCCAAAGTTCAAGGATCCCTTTTTCCCCCTCTTTTACAAATTAGATATTTTTCAAAAAATGTGTTTACAAAAATAAAAAACTATATAAAGGGGATGGTAACCTTGTAGTAACCATCCACAAATTTTTCCACTCTATCTTCCACTCATCTTTTTTGATCGTCCCATCTTCCTCTCATCTTCTCTCATCTCTCTCTCATCTTCCTTTCATCTTCCTCTCATCTCCCTCACTCCTATGTTTGATTTTTGTTAAGGTTGATGAGCCACAAGTGTTGAGCATTCAAGAAATTAAAGCTAATAACCAATTAGGGAGTGAAGAAAAATTTGCATGTGTGAGGTTGGGAAGAAGATTGTGTATAAAGTCATAAAAACCAGGGTGAATTTGTGGATCTAGTTTGATAGTGTCTCATTGACTTAGATCTAGTCTTATAGTTTGGCAGTGTCTTCATAGTCAGGGTAATGAGAATTTTAGACCGAAATATCAAATTCTCATTGCATTGACTATAAATACATGACCTTATTATGATGATAGAAATAGATACATGATTCTTTTTTAAAATTAGAAGAGAGGTCACTAAGGCCCAAAAGAAGCAATTCTCACTACACAAACAGACATTTGGTTCTCAATCTGAATCTAAGACTTATCTCTCAACATGGTCTATGCAAAAGACTTTTCCTTTACAAATAATAACTACAAATCAAATAATTTGCAAGCATAGGTGGTTAGCGGTCCAACCGAATTGGTATGCAAAAGCCCTATAATATAATGCACCACCTGTCCAAGACTTACACATGTGTATATCAAAATCAAAAGAGAACCATGTATCTCTTTATGTCTTAATAGTCAAGTAGTGTCTTTATAGTTAGTGCAGAGAGAGAATGAATGTTTCGGTCTAAAATTATCATTACCCTGATTATGAGGACACTACCAGACTATAAGACTAGATTTAAATCAGTGGGGCACTATCAGACTAGATCTACAAATTCACCCTAATTTTTATGGCCTTCTACCCAATCATCTTCTCGACCCCACTCCTGAAAATTCATTTTCCTCACTCTTCAATTGGTTATTTTCTTTAATTTCTTAAATGCCCAAAATTTCAGTTCATCCACCTTAACAAAAATCAAGCATAGGATTGAGGGATATGAATGGAAAGTGAGAGGAAGATGAGAGAAAATGAGTGAAGATGAGAGAAAATGAAAGGAAGATGAGAAAAGATGAGAGGAAGATAGAAGATGAAAGGAAGATAGAACGCACAAATTTGTGGATAGTTGCTACAATGTTACAATTCCCTTTATATAGTTTCTATTTTTGCAAACACATTTTTTTATTATTCTATTTTTGAATAAATTTGTGGAGAGTATTCTATTTCCATCAATTTCCTTATTATCTTTTCCTACAAACACAATATTTTTTTTAAACTTTTGTCCTAACTTAAACCAAACAACTTTTCATTTTGGTATTTGTTAAACCCTAGCCTCCACTATTTATTAGCATTCTATGTGTCACTTTGAGCGTTGAATTTTTCTTATAATTTTTAGCAATAATATATATATATATACCCACATAATACTTAAACAAAATAATATGCATGTTTTTCCTTCTAGAAAGTAAAATCCACTCACCTCTAGGTCCAAATGAGTCTGATACCAAATGAACAGGACCTTTCACAAATTTTCCCTCAAAATCGGCGAAAATGCGTGCTTCTGTTTGAAAACTTTAGATAATTCCTAAATTACCCATATGCCTTATAAATAGTTACGAGAATTCTATAAAAACAAATCTGGAAAAATCTCCCTGTAAAATAGCCATACCGTCTTCTACCTATTAGGTGAAGGATTCAAATACTAAACTAATAATCCAACCAACTCAAACTATCCAAGACAACTCCAAGTTTGCATCATCCTAACCACGAAAATAATTTACAATCAAATCCCAAAAGATTAATCAGAACAACTAGGTTTGTAAGTTAAATACATAAACTCGATAAGTCCTACTCAATGATTATAAGTGCAACTGGAAAAGGGATGCCTTTGCCTCAGCGAGTGCCCTTATCAACTACAGCGACCTAGAGGGGATATAAAATAGGGAAAAGTTTAAGTGGACAACATAATAGTATAGAAGTTTAATTTCCAAATAAATCATACCCATTTTGAAGGCTTCCCTTGGGCCTCCAAAATATCAAGACTGACACTACCATTTTACGGTAGTGTTGTCGTAGGGATCAAGAGGATCATATACTACTAAACAAAAAATGGAAAAAAGAAGCTTCCAAATCAATTTAATGTCTATGAAATTTCAAAGTGCCATGCAAAAGAACAAAAGGAAAGGAGTGGCAACAAGTAATGAGCTTTCTACATAGAAAAAGTAAGGTTGAAGTTATATAAAAGATTAACAATGGTCAGCCATTTTACAGGGAGAGATTAGCTCTGAGCATGAGATATTAGCTCTAAAAGAGAGGAAGACTAGCAAAGAGAGATATTAGCTCCGAGGGAGATAAAGATATCAAACTTGTGAGGTTTGCAAAGGTGGGAAGAAATTGGATTGAGGGGAATTCATAGAAGCTAGGGGAAAGGCAGTTGGTACTTATTGGCGTATCTACATTGGTTCTATGGGGGCACTAGTGTGGGCAAACGCCCTCACATATAATTTTTTTTTTAAACACTGCTTTAAACAGGGTCTTTATATTTAGGCTTTAAATTTTTAGCCATCAAAGTTACATTTCACCATCAGAGATGAGAGTTTCCAATAAGAATTTCAACGATGTGTTGAATATTGGATTGACTCGATTATTAAATGGGTCAGCCCAAACAAAATATGCACCACAATTAAAGATCCCTTCAATTGGTTAGTACTTAAAATTGTGTCTTGATTAGTAATCAGCTAAATTATGGATAGAGAGTGAATGAAAAATACTGCAATCACAAATGATGTGCTTCCCTGTCAACAATTTATAAAGTTCCATAACCAATTTCAATTTCAGAACAAACTATGCCAATTGTAATTTGGTTATGGGGCAACCAGCATTTGAAGACCTCCATCAAAAGCTTCAGTTTCAATCCCCAGTCCTTGGACCCTCATGCACATCCTTCTATAAGTATGTAACTTTTTTTTTCATTCGAAGTTTATTAATGTTAGGAGTTGCTATTAATAATATGCTTGGATATTCATTACAGAAAACAGAGCCAGGTTCTAGAGCATACATTATTTCAATGATGTAGTGCAGCAAGCCAAGCCTCATGGCTACATCCAATCAAAGCTTCCATACTGCAAGGACTGGTGGAAGTTTACATTGATGGAAGGATGGGTGGAAGTTTACATTGATGGAAGGATGGGTGTTCCCAAGGAAGATTTACTTCAACATTCTCTGCTAGATGCACATATACCCATGCCTGCCAAGAATTAAAAGGCACTTTGAGAGTTGAAAATTCGTGGGGCCCCATTTTGAAAGTTATCTTTGGACTCCCAAAATTTCAGTGCCGACCTTGCCATTTTATGGTAATGTTTCTGATGGGATCAAGAGGATCAAATTCTAATACATGAAAAAAAAAAATGCTCGATTCAATTTAATGTCTTGTGAAATTTCAAATGGTAAAACAAAAAAAAAAGGAAAGGCGAGGCAACCTATGGTAATAAGGTTCGTGTAGTTATATAAAAGATAAAACAATTGTGAGCAATTTCAGAGGGAGAGATTAGCTAGCTTTGAGCGAGAGATTAGCTAGCTATGAGCAAGTGATTAGCTAGCTTTGAGCTAGATTTGAGCTAGATGTTAGCTAGCTTTGAATGAGAGATATTAGCTCAAAGGGAGAATAAATATTAGCATTAAGAGATAATTAGCTTTGAGAAAGAGATATTAGCTGTAAGAGATAAATATATATTAGCTATGAGGGAGAGAAGGTTATCAAACTTATGAGGCTTGCAGGGGTGGGAAAAAATTGGGTTGGAATGTAGGGAATTTATAGAAGTTAGGTGAAGGGCAGTCGGTGCTCGTTGGCATATCTACATTGGTTCTATGAGGGACACTAGTGTGGGCAAATGCTCTCACATATATATTTTTTTTCAACATTGTTTCAAAGTGGGTCTTGAGTTGTTTTAGGCTTTAAATTTTTAGCCCCACAAAGTTACATTTCACTATCAGAGATAAGAGTTTCCAATCAAAACTTCAACGACTCGTTGAATATTGGAGTGGCTCGATTATTAAATGGGTTAGCCCGAGCACAAGATTCACCACAGTTAAAGCTCCCTTAAATGGGTTAGTACTTTAAATCGTGTCTTGTAATAATCAGCTAAATTATGGATACGTTGGAAAATGAATGACAAATAATACAATCACAAATGATGCATTTCCTTGTTAGCATTTTACAAAGTTACCATAACCAATTTCAATTTCAAAACAAATTATTTTGATTGGAATTCGGTTATGGAGCAACCAGCATTTGAGGACTTACATCAAAGCTTCAGCTTCAATTCTTAGTCCTTGGACCCTAATGCACATCCTTCTATAAGTACGTAACTTTTTTTTCTTTCGAAGTTCATTAATGTTTGGATATTCATTACAGATGACACAACCATGTTCTAAGGCATACATTATTTTAATGATGTATTGCATTTGCAGGAAGCCAGGCCTCATGGCGATATGCTGTCAGAGCTCCTATTTTGCAAGAACCAGTGGAAGTTCACATTGAAGGAAGGATGAGTGTTCCCGAGGAAGATTTACTTCAACATGGATGAATTTTTAATGGCTTTGTCAGATGCATGTACACTATGGCTACCAAGAATTATAAGACACTTTGAGAGTTGAAAATCATGGGGCCCCATTTTGAATTTTCCCTTTGGACCCTCAAAATTCCAGTGCCGACTTTGCCATTTTATGGTAATGTTTTTATTGGGATCAAGAGGATCATATGCTAATGCACGGAAAAAAAAATGTTCAATTCAATTTAATGTCTTATACAGTGTCATGCAAAACAAAAAATAATAGTCAGCCATTTCATAGGGAGAGATTAGCTAGCTCTGAGCGAGAAATTAGCTAGCTTTGAGCAAGAAATTAGCTAGCTCTGAGCGAGATATTAACTAGCTCTAAGTGAAAGATACTAGCTCTAAGGGAGAAAGATATTAACTTTAAGAGAGAGGGAGATTAGCTCTGAGAAAAAGATGTTAGCTCAAAGAGATAGATATATCTTAGCTATGAGGGATAGAAGGATTCAAACTTGTGAAATTTGCACGAGTGGGAAGAAATTTATAGAAGTTGAGGGAAAGGTAGCTGGTGCTCGTTGGCATATCTACGTTGGTTTTGTGGGGCACTAGGTTGGGCAGATGCTCTCACAATTCTTTTTTTTTTTCAACAAGGTTTCAAAAAGGGTCTTTATATGATTTAGACTTTGAAGTTTAGCCCACAAGGTTACTTTTCCTTATAAGAGATCAGAGTTTCCACTTAGAACTTCAACGACGCGTTGATTATTGGATTGGCCCGATTATTAAATAGGTTAGTCGGAACATAAGATGCACTATAGGTAAAGCTCTCTTAAATGAGTTAGTATTTTAAGTCTTGGCTTGTAGTAATCAGCTAAATTATGGATACGTTGAAAAGTGAATGACAAATACTACAATCACAAATGATACGTTTCCTTGTCAGCATTTTACAAAGTTACCATAACTAATTTAAATCTAAGAAAAAATTCTTCTGATTGGAATTTGGTTATGGAGCAACCAGCATTTGAAGACCTCCATCAAAGCTTCAATTTTAATTCCCGATCCTTGGACCTTTATGCACGTCCTTCCATAAGTACGTAACTTTTATTTTTCTTTTGAAATTTATTAATGTTTGGAGTTGCTGTTATATTGTGTTTCGATATTCATTATAGATGACAAAACCATGTTTTAGGGCATACATTATTTTAAGAATAATGCTATTTTGACCCTCTTAATTGACCACATTTAGTGACCATGTTAATGTGACAATCAATGAATAATATTATTTTAGTAAATGAAATTATTCTATATTTATATTAGACCATTCATTGATTGTCACATCAACATGATCACTAAATGTGGTCAATTTAGAGGGTCTAGCAAGCCAAGCCTCATGGCTATGTTCGGTAAGAGCTTATATTCTGCAAGGATTGGTGGAAATTTACATTGAAGGAAGGATGGGTGTTCCTGAGGAAGATTTGCTTCAACAGGGATGAATGTGTAATGGCTCTACCGGATGTATACCCATGGCTGCCTAGATTTATAAGACATTTTGAGAGATGAAAAGTCGTAGGGTCCTATTTCAAAAGTTCGCTTTGGACCCCAAAATTTTAGGGCCGACTTTGGGCCAACCCTTCAAGTGTGGGAACACATCGTGATATTTGCCCAAAAAAAACCCCAACATGTGTATATAATTGCAACGAGAAGATACCTTTTTCTTTAACTAAAAGTATTTCATCAATAAATTCTTAAATTAAATCATTGGGTGAACTCAGAAAATGAAAGTAACAAACTAATTATCTCCTTTTATTTTTTGTTCATCAAATTAATAAATAAAATAAACCCTAATCATTTGCTAAAGTTTGCACAACCAAAACTATTAAAGGGATCCTCATCAAAATGATCCATATTTTGCTGCTGCTGTTGATTCAGTTGTTTATGTACATTGTAGAGAGCTGTGTGACCTTTTGTTCTGAGTATCTCAGATTGAGCCTCAAATATTTGGTGTTGCAACTGCGAAATTATCTTCACACACCCATAAACTGGATCTTCAACTCTTAATGTTGCTTCATAGAACATGGAGTCTGCTGCTGCTTCCCTCAAATGAACTGGAAGTTGCTGCAATAATCAAATAAAAAAAAATTAAAATATGATTGAATTCATGAACCTGCGAAGCACACCGATATAGATACGAAGACATATTTCCAACATTATATTATCTTAAGGTAAGATAACGTGATGGATACGGAAATTGATAATATAATTAGAAGATAAGACGACTCGGCTACTAATTACTTAAGAGATGGAAAAACCATAGCTCTACGTACTAACTCTACTCTGCTACTAATTATAAGTTAATATAGTTTGAAGGTAAAACGACGCGTATCTGTGATCAACGTTGAATCCGTTGTTACAAATATATCGGATACGCATATCCAAAGTATCGGATGTGCGAAACACCAATTTAGTGGCATATCCGTCCTTGGCAGTCACTCACACATTCACTGGCATGCATGTAACTAAGAAAGTACGTTCACGACAAAAATCACATGTACATCTTAGTTGTACGTGGTTATGTTCCGATTAAAAATCGAGCAGATTCGAAAAGAGAAAATCCAACAAGAGAATCCTATCGACATTTAAATAATGAGTGGTTTACCTCTAGCATTTTGGTAGCATTGCTGGCACCAAAGATCTTATGAACACAAGCAAATCTCTCTGGATTCGATGATGGAAAATAAGGGGCCAAAACACAATCTTGAGAGCATTTTCTTCTTAAAAATCTGCAAGCTGCACATCTTGTTGGATTCGACATTAGATTTGAGGGTTCTTTAGAATCTAAAACCAAAGATTGTTTCTCAAAATTTTCAAAGCAGTCAAATTTTTCTATGTGTCAAAGATTTTGTTCCCAATATATATTAATTAGACGATCATAGATCCGTTTGAACATTTTGAATATTACAATTACATAGTTTTAGGGTGGTAAATTTGTCTAATATTGGAAACTACATAACGGCTACTTTATTTGTCAAAGATTTCACTATTTAAAAAAATATTAATTGAAGGCAATCAAATTATAAATACTTTAATTGTGAAGATTTCCATACGAGTTTTCTTTTTGTTGATAAAGATGGATAAATTTCATTCATATGAAGATAGGTTGCAAATATTCACATTAGGGGCAAATCCAAAAAATTATGAGGGGAATTACAGTCAAGTAGTATTGCCTCTTCACTAATATGAGAAAGATCTCAAATTTAACTCTTATAAATAACGAGTTTGATACCTAGTTGTTGATTTATTGTGTGGTTTAGCCCAAATTTACTACCAGGGCAAGGAATTGATTGAATAGTCCTCAACCTTCGGCCTTTTTTTTTTGCGGCATTTTACCTCTTTAATAGACTATTTAATAAGTATTAAAAGAATATACATATCTTTATTAAGCTTTTTTTTTCAAAATAAAATTGAAAAATACGTAACACTATTGGTACAAAATTTTCACTAAATTATATACGATTTGAAACTATATATATATATATATATATATATACACCATAGGTGTAAGATATACAATGGCATTATATATGTAAAATCAATTGAAAGTGCACTATATGTTTAAGATAAACTGTAACTATTTTATGAGAAAAATAATTTATAATACATATATATGCTCAAAAATAAATTAAAAATGCATTATATATTCAAAATAGACCTTAATTGTTCAATATGCAAGATAGATTATAATTGTCTCATCTATGCTTAAAATAGATAAAAATTACATTATATGTTTAAGATAGACCGTAACTGTTTTATGTACAAGATAGATGGCAACTGTTTTGTATATGCTCCAACCGAAATTGAAACTGCACTATATATCCTAAATGATTGCAATTGCTCTATGCTTTTAAGATAGATCATAACTACCTTATCAATGTTGAAGATAAGTTGCTCTATGCACTATATGTCAACTGTCAAGTATTGGTAACTGTTCTATATTTACTAGATAAGTTGTAACATTATGTATGTTCAAAATAAATCGAAACTCGAGTATATATCCAAAAATTGCAATCAGATTTATATATGCGCATACAATATATTATAAACATTTAAAAGGGAAATGAAAAATGTAAACTTTTAAAATATTTTCATAACTATTTATACCAACTATGTAGTAGGATGCCTTACAATATGGTGGAGTGGATAATTTGGGGGAGGTCACGGTGGAGGCTTTGGGGCAGCATTGGTTGTCGTGGCAATCAAACATGAGCAACTGGTGGTCACAATGAAGGCTTCGTGGGATAAATAAAACGTTATTGTGAGAAGCGAAATATGATAGTGATAGATTTAGTAAATAAAATGTTTATTATGTGCATTTAGTATTAACTTAAGTAAAAAGGCAATTGGAGGGCCTGAAAGTAACAAATCAAGTCCAAAAGGGGTTTTTCATACATCCAAATATTGTCAGGGGTTTTTAAGTTAATAGCCGTTAAATTAATTTGTCCTCATTAATAGCCCTAAGCCCCTAATTCATTATCACAAAACGACGTGTTAACCCTTCGTGAGACTGCCTCAATCTCAAAGTTGGAGAACAGTGGGCGAAAAGAACTCTCAAACGCAGGCGCAAAAGCAAAGGGGAATTAGAAGGGGCAAGCACAAAGGTAAGGGCAATATACTAATTAGACAAGCACTTAGAGGTAGAGGGCTGAGTAACATGTTAGAGATTTTAGGGTTCAATATGCAAACTTTAATGGAGATTTTAGGGCTCAATAGAGTCGCCCCTGTAGCTGACTGGTGCTTATGTGATAATGGGATTGCTTGAATCTTTATTTCTGACTGTTTTCAATTGGTTGTCTGTTAGGGAACTTTCAATTCCACCATTAGAAATTAATCTTGGTTCGAGTCTATTCATACTGGGAAACCATTATTATTTTTTATTTCATTTTCAGTGTTCTTTGTTTGTGATCCTTAATTTGGATAAAAGAGAATGCGACCAATTTCTCATTTATATCAATAAATTGATTCAAAGATTGAGATTGGACAAAGAGTAAATTGTAATTTTCTTTAATTTATTGACAAAATATTTTATTGAAAGTTATTCCTGCCCGTATCATTTTATTTTCTCTTAATTTGTTGATCAATGCATCGTGATGTTGAACTCAAAAAGTTCTCTTTTTCCTCCAAGTTACATTCCCATTCAGTGAGGGAAATGCATTTTGAAACTGATTTGAGGAATTCATATGATATCTCTGTATCCATTTTATGTACGACCAGGTATTAGTTTAGGGTTCTCAGTGATGAACTGATTTGGTTTGGTTTTCAAAATATGAGTGCTTCTGTGTTGATTTTCTTTAGGTTTTTTCCCATCTTCCGGAAACAACACAATGAATCTTGCAGCATGTATTTGTAATCGATTGGGTGTAAAGCACCTGATTACAAATGCTCCTGTGTACAGCAGTGCTTCTGGTAAGAGTCTCATATGGCTGAATTGATTGTTCTGTTTTAAAGTCCCATTTCGTGATTATGTTGCATTGCTACTTCAAAGTCCTAATGTTTTACTCAATGCGGTAATTTTAGATGTTACGGCAGAGGGATTGAGTTTGACATTTAGGCGCTGGGCTACCAAGAAGTCCGCTGGATCCACAAAGAATGGCCGAGACTCAAATCCCAAGTTTCTTGGAGTCAAGAAATTCGGTGGAGAGGTGAGAGGCAGCTGATGTGTACAAAAACGAACGGGAGGATTCTTTATTACTGGCTGAACAATTTTGTTGAACTGAGTGTTTGTGTTTTATGCTACAGAGAGTGATTCCTGGAAACATCATTGTTCGCCAGAGAGGCACCCGGTTTCATCCTGGAAATTATGTTGGTTTGGGGAAGGATCACACCCTCTATGCCATGAAAGAAGGCCGGGTCAAGTTTGAACATCACAAGCTCAGCGGACGCAAGTGGGTGCATATCGAGCCCAAGGAAGGTCATGTGCTTCACCCCATGTATGCAAATGTTGCCCCAACTCAGTCCAAGACATTGTCCCATGATCTATAACTCAAAACCTTTTTTATTACCTGATCTCAGTGGAAGGAACCGGCATCTCAGTTTTATGTTACCTAGAACTTTATTGTATCATCTTCTCCTGGATTCTAGCTTTAGTTGCAAATAAGGTCTTTCTGGTTCGAGTTTGCCTCTTTTCTGAAGCTTTTCTTATACTTAATGCTGCAATTGCCTGATCAGAGATTGTATACCAGTATTTCTAGAGCAGCATTACCAATCGAAATTTTTGATAATATTGGTAGTTTTTCTTATCAGAGATTTAAATTCAGCTTTAAGTTCCAACTAGCTACTCCACAAATCCAAATCTGGGCTTTCTTTTAAGACCGCATGCCTCTTAAGACTTAGATGATCAGCTGTTGCATAATATTTGACAATGACATGAGTTCAAAAAGAGCATCAAGCTTAGGCTTTATACTATGTTCTAGCTGCCTATTCAAATAAAAAATTGACCCTTATTTATTCTTGTTAAATTTTACATAAAAATGTTTCAAATCAATGAATTGCTTCAAAGATAGAAACAAAAGTAGAGCAAATAACTTAATACAGGGCACGACTTCAGAGTCTTCAATGACAGTTTTGGCGTGAAAATTGAAGGTGGAGTTAGAGTCTTAGAGAACTCGGCGAGCTTTTCATGGCGGCGGCTTGGACCATGACGTAGTCAAGGAAGTCAGACAATGTCTCGACCAAATTGGTGACGTAGGTGATTCCGAATTTCCCCTTGGTCCTGATAAACTCCTTGAAAATCTCGGCAGTGACCTTCCGGCGAATCTGGAGTGCCTGCACTATCATCTGGTGCTCGTCCTCGTCGTCGTAAAGAGAAGTGGGAGAGGAGCAGCCGAGAGAGATGGAGCCGGGGAAGCCTTGTTAAAAAAATTTGAGCTTGGGATGGACTGGGCTGAGCTTATTGCCATCTCTTGAAAAGTTCCCGGTCTGATCTTATTATCATACTTTAAAAAGTGTTGGGTTGGATGGACTTAATTACTTATATAAAAGTTGAAATATTTTTTTTAGCTGGGTTTTTATCGGGTTTCAAAGGCCCGCTTAATAAGTCCACTCAGATTGGGCTCAATTAAGTTTTTTTTTTTAAATTACTAATTTAACTATATTTGGAGTTGAAAAAATATAAATATGAAAAGAAAACATTAAAAAATTGATAGTCAAGGGTGCAATATTGCTGCTTTCTATGTGTTTATACAAATAGGACAAACAAAGAGTAATGATTTATGGTTTGGATTTTGCAGTTATATATCTCATGCATTTATATCAAATGTTCCAAAAAATGAATTTTGCTATCCATTCCAAAATGAAATTTTGAAGACAGAGAACTATGCAAATCTCAACTTGAACCTTATATTAATATTCATCCAAAAACTTTACAAATGATCGACTTCTACATAATTACTTTTAATATGAATTCAACATTTTTCAAGTACTTTATCGCAATTAATTTGTAACTAATTTGAAGAGGCTAATTTGTATAATGCAGTGTTCTGAAACCAATTGACTTTTATTCATGATTTTGGATTCAGTAAGTGCATATGTGCACTGGTGGATCTTAAAATCATTTAATAGGATTTAAATGACAAAATAGCCTTTTTCATTTCAAAATATTAGACTACAAACTAATCTTCTTAAAACCTTTTATCCTACATCTTTTGTTCTTAATCCCAAACTGAAAAATTGACTCTATGTAGACGCTTTAAACAAGATAAAAGCATGGAATGCTAAAACAAACCAACATAGAAAATGAAAAAGAACAGCGAGTTTACCATGGGCCGGTTTTTTTTAAGTCCAACTCCAGTATGAAACATCTTCCAAGCACATTAGTTGGATTATTGAAAATGAAGGCGTTCAAAAAGCCTATGGTAGTGAGAGATGAGAATATTGCTCGGATCATGCATGCTCTAGGAAAGACATTTTGTGGTAGGGAGTTCGTTTTGAGAAAGAAAAATTATAAGCGCTTGTCTACGAATATAATAGTCATGGTGGTTGGAAGTTTAGAGGTAAAAGGTAAATACACTTGCCAAACTTGGAAATTTTATTCGATGGCGAGGATTCACACTCTTTAAAAATAAAATTACACTCAATCTTGGGCTACTTTACTGAGACCCCCCGCGAGCTCACGACACAGAGCTTGATCTTGCTCTCGAGAGACCACCTTCTCTTCCTGTTGAAGAGTTTCAAGTTTTCCTCGTAATTCCCTCTTCCTCTTCTGCAGATAGTTCGTCGCAGCTGCATCCGCCTGACCATGGCTGAGGATATCAGCACAGTATTGTAGCTAGGCCTCCCAGACTGTCTTTAATTGAGCTGTCGATGCTGCTTTCCTAGCACGGGTGTAACGACCCGTCCCGAATATCGGGATTTAATAATATTTAATGGTGATTTACTAATCTGGGATTAGTTGTGTGATTTCGGACGAATTGTGCAAAATGACCGTTTTGCCCCTGGGCGTGGGCAAAATGTTGACTTTTATTTCGGATGGTCAAATGGACTTTGACCGATGACCGTGACGTAGTTCGGGACGTCACGAGTTCATAGACAGGTGGCACGTTCGTTTCCGACGTCCGTGGTGAAAGTTATGATGTACGGAAGTGTAAGGGCATTTTCGTAATTTGGACGAAAGAAGAGGGAATGTTGACTTTTTGATCGGGAGGTCTGATGGCCGAGGACCGAGGACCGTTAGGAAGGTCTCGATGCCCTGAGTTCGTAGACAGGCGGCACGCATCAATCGGGATCCGTATGACCGAGTTACGGGTCAGGATGTGTGAGGGGCATTTTGGTAATTTTCTGCACAAGGGCAGAATTGTAATTTCACGCGGGGTACTGTTTCATTGAACAGCCGTGAAGGTGGGAGGTTTGTGCGATCGATCCCATGGTTGTTTATCAATTTAATGACTGAGTTGGGGCAGCTTTGGATTGTGTTTGCACATGTATTGTGCTGGCAATCACTCACATGAACATGGGCACTGGTTTTATTAATATTTTCGGGTCAGTGCAGGGGATTTTTCTCAGTGGATTGTGGGACACTTTTGGACGCCTTTAACGACTGAATTGAATTAAAAGAATGGAGAGTGAGTCGAGAGTGGTTCACTAAGATTGAGAATGGAAGGATTGAGTGATTTGGGTGTCGGATTTCTCTGAAAACCCGAAACTGGGTTCTGGGAAATTCAAATACAAATTTCTAGTTTTAGGCCAGCCCAAGCCTAATTGATGATGGATTGAGCTTCCTGGAACTTCAACGTGTCGAACCAGATCAAATGGGGCAAGCTTTGGGGCTCCTAGGGCCGTGAACGGACGAGGTGGACGACCGGAAAACTCAAGCTTGAGTTGTGGTGATTAAGGTAATTTCGTGTTCAATTAATCATGCTAATTGGTTCGTGTTAATCCTTATAAGCTTCATATGAATTTAATTTGACAATGGTTGAGGATTGGAGGAGTTTTGGTGATTGACCCGTTTTGGGTGATCACGGGTTGATGGCTTGATTTAGGAATGGTTGATGTTGATCGATGTCACAGACTTGAAATTCATTGGTTAATGATTGTTGTAGGATCAAGAACGGATTGAATTGATGTCGAATTGGGTGTGTTTGAACCGGATCCTATCGCGGGCTTTCCAACCCGTTTACCAGACAAACGGGTGAAGATGGTGACTGTAGCAGTCACTGTAGCAGGCGCGTGGCTTTCACGCGCAGCCACTCACGGCGGCGCGTGACGGCGCGTGGGCACGAATCTCGAGGTGAGGTCAACATGACTTTTATCCTATACAATGTAACGAACATTTTGTGATTGGTTTCGTGTCGATCGGATCCCGTTTCGTTATTGTTCGGGATGTCCGAAGGTTTTAAATCCAGTTTAAAAATACGTAAAAATTCGGGAAAATTACGGGACTTGAATAGGATGTTAATGATGAGGTTAGTGATCCTCTAATGTGATTTGAATAGGATTGGGAGTCCCGGTGATAGTGGTGTTGCCCGGGAAGGTATATGGCACGCATATCGAGGCGCTCGGTTAAACGGTCTGTGAGTGGACATTGGTTTCATAAATTTGATGCATGCATAACTGTTTCATGATTGTTATAATTGTGATTATATGATTTATTTTGGATATCAGTGAATTTATATGTTTTCACGCATTTCGAGGCGATTTACGTGTTTGCACGTGAATCGAGGTTTTCTGGATTTGCACTGATTTCCATAAATGTGGTTGGATATGATTTCATAAAACGGTTACGGATTTGTTAAAATGAATCGGGCCAGGGGCTCAGTTAATTTACGAATCGGGTCAGGGGCCTAGTTAACTTATAAATCGGACCAGGGGTCCAGTTAACTTATAAATCGGGCCAGGGGCCCAGTTAATTTACGAATTGGGCCAGGGGCCCAGTTAACTTATAAATCGGGCCAGGGGTCCAATTAACTTATAAATCGGGCCAGGGGTCCAGTTGACTTATGAAATCGGGCCAGGGGCCCAGTTGACTTATATATGTGATTTCGGGTCGGGGACCCTAAAATGGAGTTGAATAAACTATTTCGGATTTGATTCAACTATTTGGACTTATGACGGTTTTATGGAAATTCGGGGCAGGGCCCTTGTGATATTTTGGAAATGAATAATAGAATGTGTTCCATAAAACCATCTCGATATGAGGATATTTATATCCTGGTCTCCTCCAAGTGTCGGGGACACTGGAGAAGTCACGGTGCATTGCCTGCGAGGGCTCATTGTACGGAGCTACCGGACCGTATAGTGATCCAGGAGCAGGATTGCTAGACGTCATGGACGTCAGACATCGGGGATGTCAGAGATATGGACCCGGTGAGACCCCGGGCAGCACGCGTTGCTTAATACCGTGAGATATGACGTCTGAAACGTCAAGCGTCTAGGACGCTAGGCATCGGGGATGCCAGAGATGGAAAAATAATAAATGAATATTACTGGATTGACGAAATAACTCTTGGATTGACTTTTGGAATTTGAAACTATGCTTTGGTTTCCGGGCTAAGGCCCTAACGGTTATTTCAAAATAAATATGGGATTATTGGTTTTGGGTGCATGCATATGATTTTACTGAGGGGCATAAATGTCTTATAAATGTTTTTAACAGACTTGTTTATTTTTCGTCCACTCACAGCTTTTGTTTTTAATGCCCTTCAGGTTGATTCCGGATACGACTGCAGTAGAGACTTGAGCATCGCACATCTCCTCCATCGATCCTTACGCACTCTGGAAGCCCGTTTGGGCAATGGAAATCGGTTATCCCTTGTCTGACGCCTCTTGTCAGACGGGAGCACGTCACATTCCATGGTAATCCCGGGGGGATTGGGATGGGTCATGTCAAGTGGTATCAGAGCAGGTTTTGCTCTTTTGTGCGCGAAGGACGAGGGTGTGATGTCTCTTTGGGCTGCAGTTCCGTTGTCAACCTGCTGGATAGTTTTGGGTTTGTATGGTGAATTAGGTGCGTTTGGCCCGATACGCCGTGCATTGATGCGATTCAACCCAAGTGGGGTTGTATACGATTAACTGGTAATGTGGGACCGTCGGTTCGGTCATGTGATGATGGGTTGTTGTGCCACTCGGCACAGCTGGGTTCAGGGAACCCCATTGGAATAACGTTATGGAAATGCGAAACTCAGTTGAGTGTTGGTCTAAGTTTTGGACCCTGGTAGTGTTGGCTAATGTTCGGGGTGTTGGTGCATCGGAGTTAGCCGATGACCTTCGTGGTGGAACCCACGATGGAACCCACGTTGAGTTGACAATTGGATTGGATTGGACGTCTATATGATGTCAGGACCGCGGAGCCGGTCAGGTTATGGATTTTACTGCAGAAGGCAGTTGGGTTCGGTGGAACCCTAGGGTGTGATTTTGGAACCCTAACTTGTAATTGATGGATTTGGAAAAGTGAACTTTAAATGAGAACTTGTGCTGCGGTGAGCGGCTGAGGTCGTGGATGACCATGTGGATGACTCTAGTGAGTCTTATGGGTTCGATCCACGGATGCGGTTATGAAATATGGAATCCCGTGTTGGATCGAATATTAGTGTAAGGTGTGGTTACGGATCTTGACAACGATGACTGTTGGTCGACAGTTGTGTCGAGATGACTGGCTATCGAGGGTATTTAGTGTGGCTTTCACACTTGGGGATCAGGGGATGTTCAGGGAACGTCCATTATCCTGATGTGTGGATGGTCAAACTGGAGGTACCCATAGTCGTGGGGTACGAGTGGTGTTACGGGATCGTCGTTCGGATTGAACGGAGATCCAGGGTAACAAATTTGCACACAGTGTGCTAGCATGGATGTTCGTGTGCTAGTGTGGATGTTCGTGTGCTATGTATGGATGTTGATATGTTGGTACTTTTATGCCAATACTAGTATGGATGCCTGTGTGCGGATACTAGTGTTGATGATGGTGCGTTGGTACTGGTACTAGCACTGGTGCAGGTGTCAGTGAGTGTGATGACGATGAGACACCAGTTGGGGCGTGACTCTGTCATGACGGACATATGATTGGTATCTGCGACTCGGTGGTGGTTGAGTCATGGACTGGATGGGATCCAGTGGAGGTTGTGACGTGTTGGGATAGGTCCCAACAGATATATGATGACAAGTGATGAATGGATATAAAGGTACGATTGAAATTTGGGGAATATAGGGATGATGTTCCCTATGTCATGAGAGTTGGTGGATTTGTGGAGTTGTTGTCAGCTCCGAGATTGGTAAGATTGTGTACTGCTTATATCCCCTGAGAGTACAAGGAAATTATTGAAATTGGAAGAGTCAGGGAAACCATTCGTGGTATTGAGGTGTGATTTTGTGATTGTGAATCACTTGGAACCTGAGGATTGAACCTGTAAAGGTTGAGATGTGAGACGAAGGCAGTATGGCATGCACATCCATGCAGAGTTGTGGATATTCCGTTCGGAATCGGGGTGTGTGCGTACATGATTATTGGCGGACGTGAGGTCCGAGTAATGAATTGATTTTGGACACGTGGTGGTCCAAGTGAGGTATGGAAGTGGGCAGTCCAGTGGTTGGACTTGACATCTCATCGGGAGCATGTCTGTTTCCAACATGGTTGGAACTCCCGATTCGGGGAGAGTTGCGATTGGGAGACGAGAGGAGTGCTCGTTTCCACATCGGTGTTTGGTATTCCGAAGTCTTTGGGGGTTGACTTCTTATTTCCTGCCGTGGCAGATGATGATCGTTGCTACCAGTACGTTGAGCGTGCATTGGGGGGTGGACCCATGTTTGGCTTGGGTTCATTGGACACAAGAAGTTTTGTATGATTTTGGATTTGGTGGTGATATGCGTGGTCATCTTTCCACCAAGGGAAATTTGGCGAAGGATTCAATTGAGGGTGTAAGACCCTACGATCAGCTTCCAGATGGATTGTTGGCTATGCGAGCATGTGTGGATCCTAGGTGGATCTGATTTGCGATGTTGTCAACTTTGGACGATGTGACGATCTGGGATCGTGATGTTACTTGTCCGATGACGTAGTGATGGATCTGGGTCGTGATCGTGATGATCCAGATTGGATGAGAGTTTATCACTCTTACCTTGGTATGTGAGTCGTAAATGACGGGACCGAACTTCTTTTCGGAGTGAGTCCATATGGTTTGTGACTTGGTTGAGTAGGTTTCCGATGTGGTCGGATTTTGTCAACCTTTGACGTGTGGATATTGGGATTGGCTTCCCTATGAAGTCAACCGAGTGTTTTGGACAGGCAACCGATAGATTCGGTTATGTTACGTCTTGATGGACGTAAACGAGATTTTGGGTTTTGGAACCGAATTTCTGAGTGATGATTCAGAATTCGATTGCGAAGCTCGAAAATGGATTACTGGATTTGGGTACGGAATGATTATTCCAATGCTAGCTTACGGAGTAATGATTTCGGATTCGGATTTGGAAATGGATTAAAAATATGATGTCTGGGTTCGGGTTCGGAAATTCTTACGAAATTGCGAATTCGGATTCGGAATTGGAACTAGATGACGGGTGGAGCTCGTTTTGTCTCATGATGGTTTGGGCAAATGTACTCCATTATTGGAACGTGTTTGGCTATGACCTAGGTGGTTGTAGGCGGATTGATGAATTGACGTACGTTCAGGGTACGTTGTACAAGGATTGGTACTGGTTAGGCTGAGTGGTGCCTAATGGCGATACATGGGATGTCCCCGTGGTGTGTGGTTAAACGTGTTGGTAATCGGCTTGGTTCCGATATCGTTTGTTTGGTTGAGAATATGGACTGGACATTGGATACTGTGCGCCGAACAGAGTGATTTTGTCGGGTTCAGTGATTGTATGAGTAGGTGCTCTTAGCCATGGTTGGCTAGTGGAACCCTAGTATTGAGATGTGTGATCACTGCTAGGCTGGTAATCAATGTGTTCCAGTTACACCACTTGATTGAGTAAGTTGACGGTATACGTACACTCAGGATGAGTGAGTTGGTGGTCTGAGTAAACACGAGTAGCCTTGTGTGATGCATTCACACCGTGATGTTTCCAGCGTCTTGGTTCGCTGCGGGAGTCGGCGATTATGGACATTGAGATTTATTTATGTCGCAGGAATGGGCTTGCCCTGCGAATTGAGATCATGTGGTTGATCTTGCGCTGCATCGAGAGTGATGTAGTACGTGGTGTTGTCACTGACTGGCTGATGGTTGGAGCCTTACCAGGGTGGTAAAGTTTTGTGATGACAGTTTGACTGATGGTGTCAGCATGGACTGACAAATGAGATTTGGTGACTCCCAATGGTAGCAAATGTAAGGATTTATTGGCAATGGAAGGGAACCGTCTAGCTGAAGGAGTCAGCTAAATGGTTAAGCGATTTTATCGCGAATCAGGTGATCATTTCCACTCGCGGTGGTCGAGTGTTGTTGCTATTATGACGTATGACTGTGATGGGATGTCTGGGTACAGACGAGGCTGGTGTTGTCCCAGTATGTGGGTGTACAAGTGTACACAGATGTGTGATCGAATTGTTTTCCACGAGGTGTTTGTGGAATAAGGAGATTGGTAATTTCGAGGACGAAATTCTTTAAGGATGGAAGGTTGTAACGACCCATCCCGAATATCGGGATTTAATAATATTTAATGGTGATTTACTAATCTGGGATTAGTTGTGTGATTTCGGACGAATTGTGCAAAATGACCGTTTTGCCCCTGGGCGTGGGCAAAATGTTGACTTTTATTTTGGATGGTCAAATTGTAACAACCCGTCCCGAGAATTGGGATAAGTAGAGTGATTAAGGTGTGATTAGTAAGGTTAATCAAGGGTTAGGTGGTCCCGAGGGGTCCGGGAACTTAGAATGACGATTTTGCCCCTGGGTCGGGCAGAAATGTTGACTTTTATTTCGGGTGGTCAAATGGGAGTTGACCGGTGACCAGAACGTAGTTGAGGACGTTACGAATCCGTAGGCAGGTGGCACGCCCGATTCCGACATCCGAGGAGGAAGTTGTGATGTTCGGAATGTTGAGGGCATAACCGTAATTTGGCGAAATTAGGGGGGAAACGTTGACTTTTTATACGAACGGGTTTTGGTAAGTTGACCTAAGACCGTTAGATAGATCTCGTCGTCCCGAGTTCGAAGACAGGCGGCACGTATTCATCGGACGTACGATGTGGGAGTTACAGGTCTAGAAAGGTAGTAGCAAAGTGGTAATTTTGGGTAAAACAGAAGGGCATTTTGGTCTTTTGTGCTCTGGGGTGTGTGCAACAGATAAGGACAGATGAAGGGTTGAGATTGAACCACATGTGAGATGAAGGGTAGGATGGTGACACGTGCTAAAGGTGGAGTGGTTTCTGGGGGGTTCCAGTATGTGCACGGTCCAATTATTTGGGTGCAACCGTGCAAGTGTGAGTTTTCTTCGACCCAGATAGAAACAGAGTGAGGCGGTGAGGAAATTTGGAAGGTGATCGTGGATGTTGATGAGTTCTGGTGAGTGAAGAGTGATCAGAAGGAGGTTGAGAGATGCTGGGGTGGTGCTGAGAAGGTTAGAAGTGTGCAGGTGGTGTGTGAGTGAGTTGAGAGCCACGGGAACTTCAGAGAAAAACAGAGAGGAACTGAGGGAGCTGGTGGTGCTGTGGCCGTGTGTAAGTGCGATTGACCTCGAGAGGAGGCTGAGGCGACGTTGTGGACTCCAGGAACCGCGGCGGCGAGCACGGTGGTGGACGGTTGCAGGTAATCCCTCATCCTTGTAAACTTGCCCTGTTTTCCCGTCGAGTTTTGAATCGAAAGTTGTGAGTCTAGGGGTTGAATCGATGGGTCTATAGTGGTTTAGGGGATTTAGTTGAGTCCTAGGAACCGTCTGGTTGTGTTGCCGTGACGAGAGGTGCACGGTGGTGGTTGGCGCGACGGAGGGACTCTGAGTGCCCTGTTTTTCCGTTTTGTTTCAATCCAAGAGTCGTGATCCCACGGACTGAGTCGAAGGTTTAGAAGAGTTGGATTAGGTTCAGTGAGGTCCTAGGAAGAGTCTGGGACAGTCACCGTGACGGGGGGTGACCGGAGTGGCTGGATTGTGAAACAGGGGAGTTCAGGCCGTCTGGTTCGAGCTTGAGTCGACGGTGTAGGGGCCGTGTCGAGTTCTAAGGAGGAGGGGGATGGATAGCTTAAGGTTGGACGATGAAGATGGTGAAGAAAGGAGGTGAAATGGTGGCCGGACGGTGGAGAACAGGTCTCGCCGGTCCGAGTTGCAGGCTACTGTTGCGAACCGGGTTGGCTCGAGGTTGACGGTGGCACTGTAGCAGGCGCGTGAGGGCCACGCGCAGCCACTTTGGGCGGCGCGTGGGGGCGCGTGCGGCGGTTCTGGGAGAAACGGTCAACATAGTTTTTGGTCTAGGAGTTGTTGTGAGTTCGATGGAGTTGGTTTCGGGTCAATCGGAAGTCGTTTGAGT
Organism: Prinsepia uniflora; assembly: GCA_032719365.1. Classification (NCBI taxonomy): domain Eukaryota; kingdom Viridiplantae; phylum Streptophyta; class Magnoliopsida; order Rosales; family Rosaceae; genus Prinsepia; species Prinsepia uniflora. The sequence goes on from CM064875.1 coordinate 12,620,490, forward strand.
TGAGTTCCGCGAGGGTGAAAGTTTAGGGTCCCGGGTTCTTATGTTTAGGATTCGGGGAATTTTGAGGGAATTTAGGTGAACCTTCGTAGACGTGCTAGTAACGTAATTTGACGGTGTTTGACAGGATCGGGATTTCCCGAGGAAGCCGAGGAACGGGCTGGACGTTCGGGACCCGAGTAGGGCTCAGTACTGTGAGTGGACCCTTTTCTTAAACTCGAGCATGCATAACTGTTTTACATACGTATTTTATGGTTTTCAATCATGATTTTGTGTTTATTGAATGTGAAGTGATGATTTTATGTGTTTGCACGTTTTTTCGAGAAAAAGGGTGGTTTTGGAAAAGAAAGATACGGTTTTCGGGCCTTCAAAGGATAAATGATTTCAATGATTATAAAGGGATTTTGGAGCATGATTTCGATGATCAAAGTTTCGATTTTAGAATCGGATTTCACTAATCGGAATTTGGTTTTAAGATTGGAAAGTGGACACCGGATTTGGGTTCGGAATGACGGTTCTAGATGCCGGGAGAGCATCGGACCAGTGATTTCGGATTCGGGTTTGGATGAGGATTTGGTAAATGGTTTTTAAATGGTTTTGGGATTGGATTTGCTGGATCTGGATATTGGGTTTAAAGACCCGGATATATGTGACGGGGGACCGGCCGGATTGGGTTTAAAGACCCGGATTGAGTTTAAAGACTCGGGAGTTTAAAGACTCGGATACATATTGATTTTTCCCCGTAGGCCTTGAGTTTAAAGACTCGGGAGTTTAAAGACTCGGATATGATTAAGGCCTGGATTGAGTTTAAAGACTCGGGAGTTTAAAGACTCGGATAGATCCAGCAGGTTTGATCGAGAAAATGATGATTTGGTGGTTATGGTTTATGATACAGTTTTCTGATACTCATGTGTGGTTTCTTATGGTATTTTATAGTGTTTCTGTTTCTTATGATGTTTATAATGATTATTTTATAAATGTGTTTATAACTGTTGGTTATGCATGTGGTTTCAAAACGGAGGGTTTAACTCGGTTTTCTTATAAAATGGTTTTGAACTTTTGTACTTTCTGGTCCACTCACATTTTCTGTTTCAATTGCCCTCCAGGTTGTGGAGCTAGCGCGGGGTCTTGACGTCGAGGCAGAGTCTAAGGCATAGAAGTGACGTGAGGGTTCCCAGAGTAGAGTAAAGGCTTCCGTGTGCGTGTAGTTATCGGTTTTATTTTCTTTGTATGTTCGTACTATGTTCTGTAAATGCTACCTTCGGGACATTGTGTCTAATTACTCCTGCGTTTGACTGGGTTAGACAGAGTTTTACTTGAGTTTTGCGTCGGGGAGTCAGACGGGAGCGGGATTTACCTCGGGTTTCGGGGTGAAACCGGGGTGGGTCCTGACAATTGGTATCAGAGCATAGATTTGTCGAGTTTGTTGGGTCTGTCGGTTTGTGAGGTTGTGTTTCAGTTGTTTGACTACTTCTATGCCTCTTTCAGCGTGCGGTTGACGATGCCTCCGAGACGTAGACCCTCTCCACAACCTGAAGAAGTAGCCAGAGAGACGGAGAGTGCCACGATTGAGCGAGCCCAGCGGCTCGGGGCTACTACTTTTAGTGGTGGGGCTGATCCTGAGGAAGCCCAGAGGTGGATTACTAGACTGGAGCGGATTTTTGCGGTGATGCATTGTCCGCCGGAGGAGCGAGTATTGTTGGCTGTATTTTTACTAGATGGTGCGGCGTACGAGTGGTGGTATACCCTCGAGTTGTCCGGTTGGGATGTTCACAGTGTGACCTGGGAGACGTTTAGGGAACGGTTTCTGGAGCAGTATTATCCTCGTTCTTTCCGGGATGCCAAGGAGGCGGAGTTTCTGCAGCTCCAGCAGGGGAATATGACCATGGCAGAGTATGAACGGAAGTTCCAGATGTTGTCTCCGTTTGCTCCTGCTTTTGTGGCCACTGAAGCCGAGAAGTGCCGTAGGTTTGAGTTGGGTTTGCGTGGTGAGATTCGAGCCGTAGTGACGGCTGGATCTTTTGCTACCCTCCGAGATCTGTCGGATGCTGCGGTGCGAGTTGAGGCTAGTTTGCCGGTGCGACGCCGGGAACCATCTATTCCTGGAGCTTCGAGCCAGCGGACACCGAAAAGAGGTAACTTCGGTGGATCGTCCTCGTCGGGCGATGATCGTTTTGGTAGACCTGGTAGTGCCCAGAGTTCAGGATTTTGGGGTTATCGAGTACCGCCGACTCCGCAAGCGAGTGCGACGTCGGTAGCGTCCACAGGGAGACCGAGTAGTGGACCAGGCTGGAATGTGTGTTTCTACTGCGGGGAGCGAGGTCATTTTCGACGTGAGTGTCCACTGTTGCCACAGGAAGGTGGTGTAGGCAGAGGAGTAGCGGAGTCCGGACAGAGTACAGCATCAGGGACAGCGGGCACTAGAGGAGGTGGTGGCACAGCCACGAGTAGTTCGAGGGGACGTGGTAGAGCGTCAGGATCTCAGGCCCGGGTGTTCTCGATGACTCAGCAGGAGGATCAGTCGACACCAGATACGGAGATAGGTACTTGTTTTACTTTTGGTTGTTCTGTTAGTTTGGTGTTTGGATTTCGGGGTAGAGTCTAGGAGTTCGCCTAGAGGACTTGGAGTGTACAGTAAGTTCCATAGGAGGTTGACGGGAAGTAGAGGAAAGGAGTGACTGTGGAAGGAGAGAACCCACAAGCTAGAGTTTGCCTTTAGGACTTTGTGGAGTTAGTCCGACCGTGGCCGGAATGGTAGCCGAAGGAGATGGGTGGTGGTATACGAGGAGGTACTCTATGATTTCTGTCGGGTACTGTGACATGAGGTATTTTATAATATCTTTGTTTTCTGTTCATAGAGTTTCCCTTGCGTACACCATGTAGTTGTTACATAGCTAGGGTTGGCTGTGGTAACAGTAGCTGGGGATGGAGTGAAAGACCCAAGGTGGAGATGATAGACAGGAAACCTAGGAGAAGTTGTTGTTGATCTGTTGTTGATTCCGGGTAGGAGACCCTAGGTGTCGGGAACTAGCTGTGGAATTTCGGGGACGAAATTCTTTTTAGGTGGGTAGATTGTAACAACCCGTCCCGAGAATTGGGATAAGTAGAGTGATTAAGGTGTGATTAGTAAGGTTAATCAAAGGTTAGGTGGTCCCGAGGGGTCCGGGAACTTAGAATGACGATTTTGCCCCTGGGTCGGGCAGAAATGTTGACTTTTATTTCGGGTGGTCAAATGGGAGTTGACCGGTGACCAGAACGTAGTTGAGGACGTTACGAATCCGTAGGCAGGTGGCACGCCCGATTCCGACATCCGAGGAGGAAGTTGTGATGTTCGGAATGTTGAGGGCATAACCGTAATTTGGCGAAATTAGGGGGGGAAACGTTGACTTTTTATACGAACGGGTTTTGGTAAGTTGACCTAAGACCGTTAGATAGATCTCGTCGTCCCGAGTTCGATGACAGGCGGCACGTATTCATCGGACGTACGATGTGGGAGTTACAGGTCTAGAAAGGTAGTGGCAAAGTGGTAATTTTGGGTAAAACAGAAGGGCATTTTGGTCTTTTGTGCTCTGGGGTGTGTGCAACAGATAAGGACAGATGAAGGGTTGAGATTGAACCACATGTGAGATGAAGGGTAGGATGGTGACACGTGCTAAAGGTGGAGTGGTTTCTGGGGGGTTCCAGTATGTGCACGGTCCAATTATTTGGGTGCAACCGTGCAAGTGTGAGTTTTCTTCGACCCAGATAGAAACAGAGTGAGGCGGTGAGGAAATTTGGAAGGTGATCGTGGATGTTGATGAGTTCTGGTGAGTGAAGAGTGATCAGAAGGAGGTTGAGAGATGCTGGGGTGGTGCTGAGAAGGTTAGAAGTGTGCAGGTGGTGTGTGAGTGAGTTGAGAGCCACGGGAACTTCAGAGAAAAACAGAGAGGAACTGAGGGAGCTGGTGGTGCTGTGGCCGTGTGTAAGTGCGATTGACCTCGAGAGGAGGCTGAGGCGACGTTGTGGACTCCAGGAACCGCGGCGGCGAGCACGGTGGTGGACGGTTGCAGGTAATCCCTCATCCTTGTAAACTTGCCCTGTTTTCCCGTCGAGTTTTGAATCGAAAGTTGTGAGTCTAGGGGTTGAATCGATGGGTCTATAGTGGTTTAGGGGATTTAGTTGAGTCCTAGGAACCGTCTGGTTGTGTTGCCGTGACGAGAGGTGCACGGTGGTGGTTGGCGCGACGGAGGGACTCTGAGTGCCCTGTTTTTCCGTTTTGTTTCAATCCAAGAGTCGTGATCCCACGGACTGAGTCGAAGGTTTAGAAGAGTTGGATTAGGTTCAGTGAGGTCCTAGGAAGAGTCTGGGACAGTCATCGTGACGGGGGGTGACCGGAGTGGCTGGATTGTGAAACAGGGGAGTTCAGGCCGTCTGGTTCGAGCTTGAGTCGACGGTGTAGGGGCCGTGTCGAGTTCTAAGGAGGAGGGGGATGGATAGCTTAAGGTTGGACGATGAAGATGGTGAAGAAAGGAGGTGAAATGGTGGCCGGACGGTGGAGAACAGGTCTCGCCGGTCCGAGTTGCAGGCTACTGTTGCGAACCGGGTTGGCTCGAGGTTGACGGTGGCACTGTAGCAGGCGCGTGAGGGCCACGCGCAGCCACTTTGGGCGGCGCGTGGGGGCGCGTGCGGCGGTTCTGGGAGAAACGGTCAACATAGTTTTTGGTCTAGGAGTTGTTGTGAGTTCGATGGAGTTGGTTTCGGGTCAATCGGAAGTCGTTTGAGTTGAGTTCCGCGAGGGTGAAAGTTTAGGGTCCCGGGTTCTTATGTTTAGGATTCGGGGAATTTTGAGGGAATTTAGGTGAACCTTCGTAGACGTGCTAGTAACGTAATTTGACGGTGTTTGACAGGATCGGGATTTCCCGAGGAAGCCGAGGAACGGGCTGGACGTTCGGGACCCGAGTAGGGCTCAGTACTGTGAGTGGACCCTTTTCTTAAACTCGAGCATGCATAACTGTTTTACATACGTATTTTATGGTTTTCAATCATGATTTTGTGTTTATTGAATGTGAAGTGATGATTTTATGTGTTTGCACGTTTTTTCGAGAAAAAGGGTGGTTTTGGAAAAGAAAGATACGGTTTTCGGGCCTTCAAAGGATAAATGATTTCAATGATTATAAAGGGATTTTGGAGCATGATTTCGATGATCAAAGTTTCGATTTTAGAATCGGATTTCACTAATCGGAATTTGGTTTTAAGATTGGAAAGTGGACACCGGATTTGGGTTCGGAATGACGGTTCTAGATGCCGGGAGAGCATCGGACCAGTGATTTCGGATTCGGGTTTGGATGAGGATTTGGTAAATGGTTTTTAAATGGTTTTGGGATTGGATTTGCTGGATCTGGATATTGGGTTTAAAGACCCGGATATATGTACGGGGGACCGGCCGGATTGGGTTTAAAGACCCGGATTGAGTTTAAAGACTCGGGAGTTTAAAGACTCGGATACATATTGATTTTTCCCCGTAGGCCTTGAGTTTAAAGACTCGGGAGTTTAAAGACTCGGATATGATTAAGGCCTGGATTGAGTTTAAAGACTCGGGAGTTTAAAGACTCGGATAGATCCAGCAGGTTTGATCGAGAAAATGATGATTTGGTGGTTATGGTTTATGATACAGTTTTCTGATACTCATGTGTGGTTTCTTATGGTATTTTATAGTGTTTCTGTTTCTTATGATGTTTATAATGATTATTTTATAAATGTGTTTATAACTGTTGGTTATGCATGTGGTTTCAAAACGGAGGGTTTAACTCGGTTTTCTTATAAAATGGTTTTGAACTTTTGTACTTTCTGGTCCACTCACATTTTCTGTTTCAATTGCCCTCCAGGTTGTGGAGCTAGCGCGGGGTCTTGACGTCGAGGCAGAGTCTGAGGCATAGAAGTGACGTGAGGGTTCCCAGAGTAGAGTAAAGGCTTCCGTGTGCGTGTAGTTATCGGTTTTATTTTCTTTGTATGTTCGTACTATGTTCTGTAAATGCTACCTTCGGGACATTGTGTCTAATTACTCCTGCGTTTGACTGGGTTAGACAGAGTTTTACTTGAGTTTTGCGTCGGGGAGTCAGACGGGAGCGGGATTTACCTCGGGTTTCGGGGTGAAACCGGGGTGGGTCCTGACAATTGGTATCAGAGCATAGATTTGTCGAGTTTGTTGGGTCTGTCGGTTTGTGAGGTTGTGTTTCAGTTGTTTGACTACTTCTATGCCTCTTTCAGCGTGCGGTTGACGATGCCTCCGAGACGTAGACCCTCTCCACAACCTGAAGAAGTAGCCAGAGAGACGGAGAGTGCCACGATTGAGCGTATATTTAATTATATACGTTATTTTATTTATTAAATATTTAATTAACAATATAATTATCAATTAAATTAACGATAATAAAATAAAAAACATGTGTAATAAAAATAATAAAAAGCTTATTTTTTTCAACATTTATGATTCATAACTAAATTTATTTATTTAGGTAATTAATTTTTATTCTAAAATTATTTGATAGTATTCATTATATTATTAATTTGTTGAACTTTATCTTTAAAAAAATCACCTAAGCCTCTATCTAGGCCTTGTCTAACTGTCTAGGCGCTAGACCCCTATCGATCGCCTTAGGAGCGCCTAATGTCGTTTTGAACATTGGTTATAACAAAGTCCAAAACTATAAATTCAATAGCCTACAAAGCATGGCTTGAAGGCCCACCTTCTCCATCCTAATATTAAAGGAAATGGCTGCTTCCTCAATAGAAGCTTTGTGGGCCCGTTTGTCTCATCTCTGGAGATTTTCCCGAGCAATTTTCCTTTGATGCTTGGCAGATTCATATTGTTGTTTGATTTGTGCACGAGTTGCTTTTGTTTCAGCAAGTTGGGCATGAATGGTCTCCAGTTTCTGAAGCTTTTCGCTGTACATACCTCCTTGAGGAAATTCATTAGAAGCTGTGGAACCCAAAATCACCGGAACAATGTGGAGCTACCACGTGGCACATAATTCCTGAAATGACCAAATTGCGCCTAAAAAATACTTAATGCCCAAGCACCGAACATGGCTCAAGGCCACAATGTATACATAGCCCAAACATTGGGCCCAAATCGGGATGCACGTAGAAACCTCTCACCCTCGATCTATGTAACACGTGTCAGCACGCAAATCAATAAGCATTTGTCCCTAGCCCAAACATTGGGCCCAAACCGGGATGCACGTAGAAACCTCTCACCCTCGATCTATGTAACACGTGTCAGCACGCAAATCAATGAGCATTTGTCCCACATCGGAACTATGGAAATTGAACATCCCACTCACCCCTATGTAAGGGGTTCACATTTCTCAATAAAGGTAATTCTGTTTAACGCTACTTAATCTTTTGAGATTTCTCTTTTGAAGTTGACTTAAGCATTGGAGCGTTCTTGGTCGAACACCCCTCGGGTCTCAATCATTGAACGAACGATAGCTTACTGTTTGCTTATTTGCAGGGATCCTCGAGTCTTTTGAGTTTAAAGGACGAATTCAGCTTCAACAGAAGCAATAAGGTAGCTCTGACGAAAGTCATCCAATTCGACCCTAGTAGGCACATATGTTGGAGGAGGATTCTAGTCCATATGGCCCAATGAGAGGAAGTTCCAAAAATGATCATGAATTGGCATAATTAGGAGAGAAGTTGACAGAGTCGTAGGGGAGGATCGAGAGAAAACATCCACTTTCCGAACCAACTATCCTATGTCGGAACAATTGTCTATGGCCACGAAGGACATGATAACATCCTTGGTAGCCTCCGATTTAGATGATCCGGAGTTCAAGGACAATACAATGCGAGAAGAGGATGAAGTAAGGGAAGCAGCATTAGAATCCAAGCATTCAAGTTTGGTGAAAAGGCATATCTACATAACGTCAAACCAGATTCAAGTTATTACAGTGAAATTCTCTCATGAAACCAAATTTTTTAGAACAGGAACTTATCAGTGGAGTTTCCTGCTCAAGATCACTTGAAGACCATGGATTTTGGGCTCCAAGTAAGGCAGAAGAAATAATTGTTGATGAAGAAACTAAAGGGGTTGGAATGTTCAAAGGTCCTTGATCATTCAAACTTGTCAAGTGATCAAGAATAGATGGGTTATATGGAGCGACTTTGATCAGAAGGAATGGATTATCAATAGGGACTATTGACAGCTCTACTCTATTTAGGACATCCCACGAATAGACTTATCAGAAACTGTAACAGATCGAAGATTTGAGAAAAGTAAAATTGGAAAAATTAAAATAAAAATGACAATTTTTTCATTATAGGGTCAAAAGTTGACTTTTTGACACGAACACCTTTTGGATATTTTGTGAAAATCGTTTTGTAGGCCTCAGAATTCTCAGTTCGTAGACAAGTGGCATGCTGGAATCGAAGATTGAATGGATTCGATATGGGTCAAAAGAGATTAGGGTCATTTTGGTAATTTTGGACATAAGGGTATTTTGGTAATTTTACAAGAAAAATCTAGGTACATCTAGAAAATTCTTGATTTTTCCTCCTTTATCCTTCTACCACCGATGTAGCCTTGTATATAAACATGTAATTGGTGTTGTGTGCGCATTCATTGGGTGGTGGCCGCGAGGAAGGGAAAAAAACAAAAAGGGAGAGAAATGAGAGAGAAAAGAGAGAGGACCCGAGGGAAAGGAAAAAGAAGAGGGTTCGAGGGAGATGAAATGTGGAAAAGAACTAGGAAGAAGAAGGAGACTCTGACCCAAAGACCTGAAACACATCTGTGGACCCTTTCTTCTGAATTTCAAACCCTAGACTCTAGAGCTTGGAGCTAGGTGTTCTAGCACCCTTCTGGAGTACCTAGGGTCATCTTAAGCTTGAAAGGATGAAGGTTGGCCGTGGGGAAGTCCTAGGAATGAACCTTGAAGAATGGCCGAAACTTTAAGGTAAGCATATCTAATTTCTAGCACGAGTTGCTTAGTTTTGAGGTTATAGATATGTTTCTGCGTTCGAGAAGATTCAATTCGACTATTAGAACATTGACGATCGATTCAAAGATATATTTCTATCCATATAGATAGGTATCTCCGCAGGTAGAGATAAAGATAGGGATCCATCTCCAATTACTCGATAACTTTCATAAGCACAAATCCCACTTTTTGTAGGCCTAAAAATTCTTTCACAAAATAATCCATCCTTTTTAGGTTTATTGGTTTTGTAATGAAAAGTATAGGGCTTTTTCACCTCTCCAACTATCTCTCCATTAGGTAGGGTTTTTTGGGCCCAATAACTTATTTGTTAGCTCTCTCTCTCTCTCTCTCTCTCTCTCTCTCTCTCTCTCTCTCTCTCTCTCTCTCTCTCTCTCTCTCTCTCTCTCTCTCTCTGTGGTCTTGTGTAAAGCCCTTCTGCCCATTATTGATCTTCATTCTCAGTGAGCAGGTCGAAGTGCCCTTTCAGTGGCACCAAAAACAACAGTGATACCCATAAAAAGGTTTTAACGGAGCTTAACCACTCTTCTTGCGATTCTTCTTTTTAATGAGAACAACACGTTTCACGGCCAACGTTCTTCGTAATAGAAGAGACATTTGGCAATAAGCTTGCGCATGTAAGAAAAAAATTCTCTTTTTCACAGTTGCAATAACAACCCATTGCAAGGAATTAAGTTTTTACAAATAAATGCTCATTCACTTTAATATCTATATGACGATTGGAATTGGACCAATAGGAAGTAGAATACTTGCTAGAAAACGAATTACAAATAGAAAATATAATTATAATTTTTTGTTTAGAATTCTAAATATTAGAAATTTAGAAATATAAAATAAAAATCTATATTTTCATTTTCTTTTCATTTTTTATTTAAATTTTAAGGTTTTAGGGCTATACGGACTCCTTTCTTCGACTTGCTTACTTGAATTGTATATTTTGAATATCAACTAATCACATAATATCCCCAGTTATTTTTATCTCTTGTATCTCTCCACACTAAGGAACCTAATCACAATGGGTCGAAGCCCTCATTTTCCTTCCAATCCAATTAGTGAAATTCTGTCTCTTTCTTACTTGGGAAATTGAATCTCAAAAGGAAAGGTGTTTAGTTGGAATCTCATTCTAACTAAGGATTCTTGTGGTTCCATATGATCTAGCTACAGGAGAACCAGGAACAAAGAGCTTTCCTCCCTTTTCCACCCGACGGATTTAAAAAAGCGTATGCCTCAGGCAATTTGGTGATGAAAAAACTACTTGAATAAAGAGTAGAATTAAGACATATACATATCAAACTAAATATATTAAGCATAACAAAAATTTTGTTTCATTTGTATATTTAGTGGAATCTGGCATATCTTAACCAAACCTTTTGCATGGGCTCGTCGTGCACTTGTGACAGGACCCACCCTGATTATCTCCTCGATAATCGGTAATCGTCCTGCTCCCATCTGACAATCGAACCCAAAAGACCGAAAAACCAAATAATATTACATCACACCCATTGTCAGACCAGGGAGATTAAACAAATACAACCGACTGGACATCAAGTCCATAGTTTCACAGAGCATAATATTACAAAACAAGTTAAAGAACAAATCCTACTCTGTGAACTAACTACTCCGCAACGGAAAACTTTATGTCTCTGCCTTTGCCTCGGCGCTAGCCCCCGAACTTGTACCACGACCTGAAGGGTAGTTAAAACAACAAAGTATGAGTGGACCGAAACAAAAGTTTGCAGAAAACTGTTTAAGGAAATCGGGGTTCGCCCTCCAGATTTATAACACGCATGCATAACCAGATATTCGAAAACCGCGTATTAAACATTCGAAATCCCTTTTTCCGACACACATGGAAAACATTGCAGAAAACCATCATAACTCGTGTAAAATAATATAATATTACCAAAATCCAGAAACCATCATTTTGAAACATCAAGTACGCAAAACAAGTAAAAAGTGAATCAATAATCACAATTAAGCCGTTGGATCCATCTAATTCTTTAAACTCAATATCAGGCCTTCCCGGGATATCAACGAGTCTTTAAACTCAAAACATAATCAATAGGCCTCGGGGGTATCACAATAACCGAGTCTTTAAACTCACGTGTCTTTAAACTCAATCCGGGTCTTTAAACCCAATTTTTCGGGCCCGTTCCCTTCATCAATAACCGGGTCTTTAAACCCAAAACCAGATCCAACAATCAACCGGCTCTTTAAACCCAAAACCATTTATAAACACAATAAACTAGGATTCAACATGATCCGTTTTCTAAAAATCATTCCGAAAATCATATCTTGTCATAATAGGACTTATGTCCGAAATCACATGCAAATCCAAAACATGCAATTCCCGAAATCACTTCACAAATATAATCAAACATCATAAATACGTAATATGCATAATCATATCCAAATACTTCATCAAAACATCATTCATGCATAGGCGAAAACCGTAACCTCAAAATGCGTGAAATACGATGAATATCTCAAAAAGCGTGAAATCACGTAAAACCGAAATATCATATTTATCAACATAAAATCATATATAAGAACATGAGATAAATGAGTAAAAATAGTCATGCATGCTCGGTTTAGAAATCAAAAAGTCCACTCACTGTTTCGGACGCGTCAATCGCACCCCGTGCGCTCTTCCGTAGCTACGGAAATGTCTGGGCCTGTAAAAACGTACAAGGAGGGTTACAATCATCCCCAAATAACTCGTATGATTTTTCCTAAATTTTCCGGATTTTTCGACGAAATTAACCTTAAGGACCTAAACTTCCGAACCCACGAAATTATCACGATCGACTCGAACCCTAAAGGTAAAATGTTAATTAGACTGAAAGGATTAAGTTTCATGTTCACCGTGACCGGAGATGACATCACAGTCACCGTCAGGCGCCGCCCAAAGTGGCTGCGCGTGAAGGCCACGCGCCCAGCTACAGCGTCGTCTCTCCTACCCGACCAGCCTGTTAAACGGGTCTGTTACCCGCGACTCAACCTGACCAGTTAACCCTCAATTCTCCATCAATTCCTCCCGTTTTCAATCCTATCATCTTCTCTAATCCATTAATTTGAGTTATGTACCAATGATTAACCTCGAATGTCCCTAAATCGATCAAACCCAGACTCGAACAGTCGAACAGGTCGACGTCTGGAACTCACCCAACCTAGCCCCATTTTCAAATTAACTCAGACAGTAGTTTAAGGGGACCTAGACGAACACAATTGCACAACCAATTTGACCAGAACTCACCTGGAAGTCGTCGTCCTCAACACTGGTTTTTCTCTGAAACTGGAACTTAGGTTCCTGGGGAAACCGTGATCAATCCTCTTCAATTCTTGCACGGTTGTATTCCAGTCACTCCCAGAAAGCTCCCTCAGTGTCTAGATTGGTCCTATAACCCGTAGAAATTGAACTCTGGATTTTTCCCCCCAAAACCCGAAATGGTTTTTCCCACGGTTTCTCTCGACCTCTCTCAGTCTCTCAACGGCAGAATGATGCAAATGAGTCCTCTCAACCCAATAGCACTCAGGTAATCGATCAAAGCGGCCAGCAAACCGTGGGAGACACTCTGAAATCTCTTAAAATTGTTTCCCACAAACACAGAAACCATGGCCATTTTAAAACTAAAGCTCGTGCTCTGAAGCTCTGCCCAAACACACCTGAATGCCTCCAACATCCTCAAAGTCCATAAACTAATCCCACTGATCAGTCCACTACGATTTAAACAATTGAAATCGTGCAGGCACTCACGGCATGGCCGTGTGCACTCTGTTTTTCACGGTGGTGAACAGTAACCGCCGTGTAAAAAGACCAAAATGCCCTCAGGGCAATAATTACCAAAATGCCCTCCAACTTCCGTGACCCGTAACTCGGTCATTCGATGTCCGTTTCACGCGTGCCGCCTGTCGTTGTACTCGGGGCTTCGAGACCAACCTAACGGTCTTCGAGTCATGTGAAAAACAATCGTATTCCAAAAAGTCAACATTTTCCCCCTAATCGTCCAAATTACGATAATGCCCCTGGACTTCCGAACGTCATAACTTTTTCCTTGGACGTCGGAATTGGACGTGCCACCTGTCTATGAACTCGTGACGTCCCGAACTACGTCACGGTCATCGGTCAACGTCCGTTCGACCCTCCAATCAAAAAGTCAACAAATTAATCATATGAATCACAGGGGTAAAAACATCATTTTATTTATTAATTTACAAAATTACATTTTCCGAATTTCCGGGGCGTTACAACTTGTATGGTCTGGAGAGGCTTACTTGTCTTATAGTTTAGCTTCTTTATCTGTTTTTGGTTTTATTGCTTACTGCTTTGTCCTCCCACAAAGGACAAAGACGAAGACTTTTTGCCTACTACATCCCAGTATATGGACCTTAAGTAGCCAGCATCGCCATAATAGGACTCCATAGCCTGCCTTTCGCTCCTTGAATCACCTATGATCAATATACGAGCAAGACCTTGACTTTGAATCTAGATGAGGTTGGGATGTTAAGCCCCCATCCCTCCTTCTCGATTTGATCTCTCTCCCATTTGACGAGTCGCGTTATTACCCTGATTGGAATAGATATGCACAGACCCTATACCCCCTACTTTAGTTAGCTTTTTATCTCTTTCTTCAATCTTTGATGATTCTCCTGCAGGAAAATCAGCAAAGTCAAGAAGAAATGATGGGTCTGATCTTCCCATATCGATATCAGATCCATAAGCTAGCTCTTGGTTAAGAAAATCCTCAATATGTTGACCCGGGTGCAATAAACGAACTTATATTCCCTTACATACCCTCTATTCCCCTTACATAAAAGGCGAATAACAAAGTCTCTACTGGGGCGCCGGGCGATCATACAACTACTCCATGTGGGCCTTAATATGCGCATACGAAGAAATAAAAACATGTTTATGAAATGGACGTAAAATGAGTGAGTTTGAACAGAGTCAAGACTGCAGGTCGGATGACTCGAATTACAAACAACCGGGTCTGTCTGATTACTCGATAATGATGAATAGTGCCTTGGTGTGTGAGGCCATCGCGTAGGTATTTTTGACGGTTATGTTTAATATTACGAAAATATTGGTACAATTATTGAGACGATAGCACATCATCTCGGGGCAGTTTTGATTATCTGAAGATTTATGCGTTATTTTAAATTCGTTTAAAATACCAGAAAAGTTAAGGGATTAAAATGAAATTTTATTGGGATGTTAGTGGCCTTAGAAGTGATTTATTACAAGCAGTAAAGGTTCAACAAATTACAAAAAAGCGTGCAAGTCGGAATTCGACGGCGTGGACGGTATGTGTGAGTGAACTTTAATTTAATTTAATTATTATGCATGCATATTTGAATATTATAAATGTTTTATCATATGATTTATGTGATGTTGGTTCAGTTATGATTTTTAAATTATTTTTAATGGTTTTATGGAAATTATTTTAAGTACACATGTTACGAGGTTTTGCTTAAGTTGTGTTTTGGGCTTAGGCCCGGATTTCAAAGTATAGTTTTTATCTAAGGAATTGTTATGTGTGTTATAAATGTATGTTTTCTTGATATTTGTGAACTATTGTATTTATGGAAAACCCTCATCGGATTGCTGGTTAACGCTCAGATGCTGTAAGGACCTGTCCTGGAATTTAGGGTTAAGATAGTGTTTAAGATGGGATTAGTGAGCTTAATCGGTGGTTAGTTGGTTATGATAGGTCCGTAGCGTAGAATGACGATTTTGCCCCTAGGTTGGGCAAATAGTTGACTTTTAGCTCGGGCTGTCAATTGGGCATTGACCGATGACTGTGACGTAGTTTGGGACGTCACGAATCCGTAGATAGGTGGCACGCCCGATTCCGACATCCGAGGAGGAAGTTATGATGTTCGGAAGGTTGAGGGCATTACCGTAATTTGGCAAAAATAAGGAGGGAAGTTGACTTTTCGTACGATTGGGTTTTGACACGTTGACCTAGGACCGTTGGGTAGATCTCGTCGTCCTGAATTCAACGACAGACGGCACGTGTTCATCGTACCTAGGATGCGTAAGATATGGGTCTAAAACAGTAAGGGCATAATCGTAATTTTGACCAAAAAGAGGGGCATTTTAGTCTTTTGCACATTGGGAATTGTGCAACCGGATTGGGACACGTGTACAGGTGAGATTGGGATTTTTGTGAGAAGGCTGAGGGGATGGTGACACGTGCAAAGTGTTTAGTGGGTTCTAGGGTGCAGGGCTCCAATTATTTGGCTGTGTGTTCGTGTGTGTGTTCGTACAAGAGAGAAACAGAGACTGAGAGTTAGGGAGGAATTGGAAGAGTGCAGAGTGTGTTTGTGTGTTCAGTGATCAAGTGAGGGACTAGTGATCGAGAGAGAGACAGTGAGTGAGTTGGGAAGGCAACTCGTGTGAGGAAGTTTGGTGTGTGAAGAGGGTGAGGTTATGGGAAAAACAGAGAGATGCTGAGGGAAATTGGTGGTGGTGTAGCCGTGTGCTGATCGATTGGGCTCGAGAGGAGGCTAAGACGGCCCTGTGGACTTCAGGGAACGTGGCGGCAGGCACGACGGTGATCGACAGGCACGTAATTTCTTTTACCCGTGTAATTGCCCTATTTTGCCGTTTAGGTTCAACTCAATAGTCGTGGGTTTTGAGTACGAGTCGAGGTGTTTGATGGGTGTTGGTCGACTAAATAGGACCCTAGGAAGCTGCTGGTTGTGCAGCCGTGCTAGGGGATTACCTGGTTGGCCGGGAGGAAAAATAGGGGACAGAACGGGTTTTTATTTCGAGCTTGGGACGATGATCTAGAGGCTTAGGCGTCGTGTTAAAGTGAGGGGAATAGGTTGCTTAGGACTGGACGAAGAGACTGGTGAAGAGAGGAGTCGAAATGGTGAAGGAACGGTGGAGAACAGGGTACGTCGGTTTAGACTGGTTCACCCGTTGAAGACGATGATGAACAGTGCACTGTGTGCAGGCGCGTGAGGCCCACGCGCATCCACTTTGGGCGGCGCGTGGGGGCATGTGCGGCGGTTTCCGGTGAAGAGTCCAACTAGGTTTTTGGTCAAGAGATTGTAACGAGTCTAGTGGAATAAGTTTCGGGTTATTCGGACGTGATTTGAGGTTAGTTTTGTAAGGTTGAAGGTTTAGGGTCCCGGTTCGTTACGTCTAGGACCCGGGGATTTTTTGGGGAAAATTAGGAGAGTCTTGGTAGACGTGTTAGTGACGTTCTTTGGTGACTGTTGACAGGATCGGGACTTCCCGAGGAAACTGAGGAACGTACGGGACGTACGGGGCGCGAGTGACGTGCCGGTATCTGTGAGTGGACCCCTTCTCTAAACTCGAGCATGCATAACTGTTTTTCTATAATTATTTTATGGTTTTACATGTGATTTCATGATTGTTGAATATGTGGTGTTGGTTTTACATAATTGCACGTTTTTCGAGAAAGTACGATTTTCAGCACGTTTTACGAGGAAAGTTTGGATTCTGATTTCGATGCCATGATTTTGGGATTTCAAACGATAAGTGATTTTCAATGGTTATAAAGGGATTTTGAGACATGAATGATAATCGAGGTTTTAGGTTTTAGAATCGGGTTTCAGAAAGTGAAATTTGGTTTTAGAGTTGAAAAGTGGATTTTCCGGATTTGGGTTCGGAATGACGGTTCTTGATGCCGGAAGGGCATCAGGCCAGTGAATTCGGATTCGGGTTTGGATATTGTAACGACCCGTCCCAAATTCCATGATTAGATTAGTGACTAATCACGATTAGTGAGGCTAATCCGTGATTAGTAGAGCGAGATTGGACGAACGATGCGAAATGACCGTTTTGCCCCTAGTGGTGGCAAAACGTTGACTTTTCGATCGGGCGGTCAAAGGGACTTTGACCGATGACCGTGACGTAGTTTGTGACGTCACGAGATCATAGACAGGTGGCACGTTCAATTCCGACGTTCGTAGAAGAAGTTATGACGTTCGGAAGCCCAAGGGCATTTTGGTAATTTGGGTGAATAGGAGGTCAAAAGTTGACTTTTTGACCGGGAGGTCCGATGGCCGAGGGCCAAAGACCGTTACGTAGATAAGGACGATACGAATCCGTAGACAGGCGGCACGTCGAATTTGGACGTTCGACGGCGAAGTTACGGTTCACGGAAGTTCCCGGTTACTATTCACGACGGCACGTTTTACGAGACAAAAGTGCAGTTTTGTCTCTAGTGGGCCCAGATATTTGTTGGAGGCCCAATGGATGAGTGACAAGTGTCACCCATCCAATGGACACCAATTTCATTCATGCATCTTCCATTTCCTCTTCATCGACCATTCTTCATTTTCAAACCATTTTCCCCGATCCCATTCCTCTCATCTGTGCGACCCAAACATCCAACCCTCACCCTATGATCATGATAGAGAGACCAGAGGGGGAGAGGAGGACCGGTGAAGCGTGGTGGCCGGCCAGGACGAAGCCACCGTGCGCGGTGGAGACCCAAACCCGAACGGTTACCCGGTTAGGCCCAAATCTCCCATTTTGTCGATTTTTACATTATGGATAGTTTTGGTTGATTAGGGAATGTTTGTTAGATTGTTTAGGGTGTATAGAGATGGTTTTGAACGGGGGTTGACGGCTGTGAAGCCTGGGGACGAAATCGGAAAACAGGGCCGTGGGGGGTTAATTTTTAGGGATCGATTTAGGGGGTTTTAGGTTGTTTTGTTAATTGGGTTAGATAGGAAACTTGAAAATAGAAATTTAGAAATTGGAATGGAAGAAATCGGACCGAAAATGAGGGAGAAGGAGGCCTGGACCTGTTACGCCGGTCCAGTTGCAGGGATCGGACCGGACCGGTCGGTTCGGACCGGTCTGATCGAGGTAGGAGAAGCACTGTTCACAGGCGCGTGGCTCCCACGCGCAGCCACTTCAGGCGGCGCGTGAGGGCGCGTGGCAGGGAATCTGGGGAAGGTTCCAACATGTGAAATCTTCTATTCGATGTAACGAACATTTTGGGACTGGTTTCGTGTCGATCGGACACCGTCTCGATATGTTTCGGGGCATCGGAAGGTTTAGGTTCGGGATTAAAAATAGTTAAAAATACGGGAAAATTACGGGGCTTTAGTGGGAGGTTAATTAAGTAGTTAGTAACCTTCTATTACGATTTGGACAGGTTTGGGAGTCCCGGTGACGGTGATCGGCTCGGGGAGCCGTATGACACGCAAATCGAGGCGGCAGCTCGGACGGTCTGTGAGTGGACTTTGTTTTCTAAATTGGTGCATGCATAAATGTTTATTATATGTTTTATTACTTGTTTGATGATGCCATGGGTGCAATTCTATGTGGTTACGTATAAGCACGTATTTCGAGGTTTCGGCCTTATACGGTGCTTATACGGGTCTGTATTTCTGTATTGACTTAATGAACTGGATTTGGATTTCAAAATGATAAACTCGGGTATGAGACCCATTTGGTTTTGTCTCGGGCATATGACCTCAGATATCGGGCACGGTGCCCAACTGATGTCTTATGTTCGGGTACGAGACCCAGTCACTTTACGGTTTTGATTTCAGGTCAGGGAACCTTAAATGGATTCCCAGGTTCATGACGGTTTATGGGAACCGGCATGAACCCTTGTTATGGTATTATGGTTCATGACGGTTTATGGGAACCGGCATGAACCCTTGTTGGTTATTACGGTACATGACGGTTTATGGGAACCGGCATGTTACCTGCTTATGGGTATTATGGATTCATGACGGTTCAGGGGAACCGGTCATGAATGTTTATGTTATGTATATATATGTTCGTCTACCTTCCTTTACATGTTCTACTATCTCCTCCGGGGAGGGTCGTTGGCCTGGGTGGACCCCGGAGTAGTCACGGAGCACCGACTGAGTGGAGTCACCCCCCAGTTGGGTTCCTTACTCTCAGGAAGGCTATGGTTACTATTACCTCGGGTAGGGTCAGTGGTCTGCGGACATTGACCTTGACTTTGAGATGACTCGGATTGAGACCCGGGTAGCGCGCGCGTGGCTTTGGATACCGTGACAGGATTGGTTGTGTGACTTATATATATGTATGTGATGGATATATGATATATGATATGTGGTGTGTACAGGTGTGCACAGGATTTGGGCAGTGGCCCGTATGGTCGTTTTTATTGTGGTCCTTTCGACCTTAGTTTATATCTGCTTTGGGCTTCGTCCCACATATGGTTTGTTTTGGATAAATGGTTTTCGAATGCATGCATGCTTTTTAGTGGAGGGTACAAATGTCTTCCTTATTAAATGTTTTTATAAACTTTTGTTTTGTCCACTCACAGTTTTTAATGTTTTGACTGCCCTTCAGGTTGACATCGGATGTGGGCTGTAGCAGAGACCGAGATATCACATGCCTCCTCCGGATCCTGGCGTACTCTGATAGCCCGGGTAGGGCAAGGGTCGAAATTATCCCTTGTCTGACACTCCGTGTCAGACGGGAGCAGGGTCATCCCGCACTAATCCCGGGGGGATTGGGATGGGTCCTGTCAGATATGGATTTCGAATTGGTTTTCAAATGGTTTTGGATTGGATTTGCTGGATATGGTTATTGGGTTTAAAGACCCGGATATTGTGATTGACGGGGGACGGGCCCGGATTGGGTTTAAAGACCCGGATTGAGTTTAAAGACTCGGGAGTTTAAAGACTTGGATATATTGATATTTCCCCCGTAGGCCTGTTGAGTTTAAAGACTCAGGAGTTTAAAGACTCGGATATTATTGAAGCCTGGATTGAGTTTAAAGACTCGGGAGTTTAAAGACTCGGATAGGTCCAGCAGGTTTGATCGGATAATGATTGTTTGAGACTTATGTTTTATGATATGGTTTTATGATGTTTATGACGTGATTTCTGTAACTGCTTTCAATTCTATTTTTATGACGATTTTTATGTGATTTATAACTGATTTCAGTAAATGGGTTATGCATGTATGATTTTAAAACGGAGGGCCAAAACCCTGGTTTTCTTATGAAATGGTTTTTGGAAACTCTTCTTCTATTTATGGTCCACTCACCCCTTCTATTTTAA
Organism: Prinsepia uniflora; assembly: GCA_032719365.1. NCBI lineage: Eukaryota > Viridiplantae > Streptophyta > Magnoliopsida > Rosales > Rosaceae > Prinsepia > Prinsepia uniflora. Next base: position 12,640,499 of record CM064875.1, read on the forward strand.
ATTGCCCTCCAGGTCGTGGAGCTACCACGGGGGTTGACGTTGAGGCAGCGTCGGAGGTATAGAATACTCGAGAGTGACCCCGGAGTGCTTTAGATTTTTCGTTGTGCGTGTACCTTGTTTATTGGTTTTCTTTCCTTTGTATTTTGGTACTATGCTCTATACATAACTTTGACTTCGGGATGTTTAAAGTTTCTCCTGCGTCTGGCATGTATTTTGGTGGTTTTACGTGAGTTTACTTTAGTTGCGTTCGGGGTGTCAGACGGGAGCAGGATTTACCTCGGGTTTTGGGGTGAAACCGGGGTGGGTCCTGACAGATGTTGTATCTCTGAACAGATTGGTTGGTTAGTCTCAGAAGTTGAGAATGGCTTCTTTCATGGGACTGGTATTGTCGTGACGACTTAGGCGTCGAGCCGGGCTCCTTTCCTGAGTTGGTTTTCACTCGGACAGCGAGCTAGGCTCCTTTCTCGAGTGGTTTTCCTATCGGTAGTGCGATTGATTATTATTGATGCTTGAGCATCGATGATGGGTTGGCTGTATGTGATTATGTGGTGATTTGATATCTTTTCGTAATAATTGGATTTACTGATGCTGATTGATTTGTAAATGTTTTCACACATTTTGAGATTCATGAGATATATTCTGTTTTAAACAAGATTTATTGGTTTTATGTATATAAAACAGAGGATACAAAGCTATGTTTTCCAAATGATGTTTTTAAAGTGTTAATTTTTCCACTCACGTGTTTTTGTGATTTTTGGTAACCTTCTGGGGCCGTTACATGGAAATCGAGGTTGTTCGAGATACAGAGGCATGAACTAAAGCATGTACGAGTATCCCTTATTTGACAAGTGTTGAGGACAATTTCAGTATTTTTTATCGTTTGTTAGACGAGAGTATGACCTGGCACGATCATCAAAATAAGTTAGGAGCGGGTCTTGTCAACTTGGTATCAGAGCTTAAGTATTAAATATCATGCCTCCGAGATGCGAGCCCCGTACATGACCCAGTAATAAGATGAGTATATGAGCCCAGGATAGCTATAGGGCTGGAAATGGACCTGGATTGTTAGGCGAGTAGCAAATGTTATGCTCCGATATAGTTGGAATTTTGTGGGTCCGGATAGTAAGTGAATTAGTGACTAAGTTATAGCGTTGGACCCGGATACGATAAATGAATTCCTCGGTTAGAGCGAGTATTTAAGGTTTTGAAGTGACGAAAGACTTTCTGTTGAAACTAACATGTTCAACAATGTTTTAATTGATGTCAAGGGGTACCAATGGTGGCATAAATCTTAAATACTAGATTAGGACACATATTTTAGTCAGGTTAGTGGACTAGGGCTCTAAAAGAGTCAGAAATAAGGACTAAGGCTCGGGAAGGAGCTAGAAGGTGAAATTGTTAGTTACAGTCTTGAGTATTGAATAAGTGCTCGAGAAGAACTCAAGTTAATACTGCAGGCCCCATTAATTTCAGTTGTTAAGATAAAAAAGTGTTAATGAATAATATTAGTATGATAAAACTGAAATTTTGTGCATCATGATTATAAGATCCTTCATTACCTTTAGGAAAGCTGTCAAAGGCTGCCTGCAGAATAAAGGAAAGTTTTCTTGTACAATAACTGAGTATGAGTTTGGGTCGATGCTGTAAACACTCGAAACTTGAGTTAGAGGATCCGAAGAAGGATAATACCAACTTTAGATTTTCTGGTAGTCGTCATACATAGTAGGATGTGTATTGATGTGTTATGGAAAGGTTATTGTTGGCACAATTGAGATCTCATAAGTTAAGCCTCTCAACATATAACATGAAGTTGGTGACATTGGTGCTCGTATTAAAGTTATGGAGGCACACTTTTTATGGAGAGAAATGCGTAATTTTTATGAAAGTCTTTATCTACTCTGAAAGGTTTAACTTGAACTAGCGAAGGTGGCTGGAATTAATCAAGGATATAATGAAGTTTGGATGGTTGTGGATAAATTTGGTCAGTTAGTCCACTTCTTACCGGTAAGAAAAGATTTTCGTATAGAATAGTATGTGAAACTGTTTGTTGTTGAGATTACTAGACTACAAGGGATCCTGAAGTTAGTCATACCTGAATAATATTGTAGTAATTCTTTTCATCCTCTGACGAATGCTCAGTCTGAAAAAAAATTATTTAGATCTTGAAAGATATCGTTAGATACAGGAATTCTAAAAGTGTTCTCAGAGAAGTTATCAGGGTTATCCCCTTCTATGAAAGTTGCCTTTATTATTGAGTTAATTTTGGATACTCGACTAGTATCACTTGTTTGTCTAAAATTTCAAGGAAGAAATTTTTTTACGGGGGGTAGGTTGTAACAGCCCAGAAATTCGAGAAAAGTAAAATTGAAAAAAAAATTAAAATGATAATGATGATTTTTCCCTTATAGGGTCAAACTTTTACTTTTTGACCCGGAAACGTTTTAGATATTTCGTGAAGACCATTTCATAGGCCTCAAACTTCTGAGTCTGTAGATAGGCGGTATGCCGAAATCGAAGATCAAATGGATTTGATACTAGTCAAAAGAGATTAGGGGCATTTAGGTAATTTTGGACATAAAGGTATTTTGGTAATTTTACAAGAGGAATCTAGGTCCATCTAGAAGATTCTTGGTTTTTTGTTCCTTAACCCTTCTACCATCGACTTATCCTTATATATAAACATGTAATTGGTGTTTTTTGGGCATTCGTTGGGTGGTGGCTAAGAGGGAGAAAAACAAAGCAAAAAGGGAGAGAAATCAGAGAAAAGAAGGAGATGACTAGAGGGAAAGGAAAAAGAAGAGGGTTTGAGGGAGAGGAAACCAGGAAAAGAACTGGGAAGAAGAAGAAGACTCTGACCCGAAGACTTAAAACACATCCGTGGACCTTTGCTTCTGAATTTCAAACCCTGGACTTTGGAGCTTGAAACTAGGTGTTCTAACACCCTTTTGGAGTCCTAGGGTCATCTTGAGCTTGAAAGGATGAAGGTTGAATGCGGGGAAGTTCCAAGAATGAACCTTGAACAATTGCTGAAACATTAAGGTAAGCATTTCTGATTTCTAGCACGTGTTGCTTCATTTTAAGGTTATATATATGTTTCTGGGTTCGAGGACATTCAATTCGACTATTAGAACATAAGTAATGGACGTAAAATGAGTGATTTTGAACCGGTTCAAGACTGTAGGTCGAATGACCTGAATTACACACAACTGGGTCTGCCTAAGGTTGCAGATGATGAATAGTACCCTGGCGCTTGAGGCCCATGTGTAGGGACTTTCGACGGCGTATGTGGGCGCATGGCCCAGAGTTTCGGATTCTGGCCAACATGACTTTTGTTATGTTTGATGTTACAAAAACATTAGTGAATTTTTCGAGACGATCAAACACCATCTCGGGACAGTTTTGACTATTCAAAGATTTATACGTTTTTTAAAATTGGCTTAAAATCCCAAAAAAATTAAGGGATTAAAATGAAATTTTATTGGGACGTTAGTGAGCTTATAAGTGATTTATGACATGCGATAAATGTAACGACCCGGCCCGTAAAATAGTTAGTACATGTGGTTAGGAGGATAAATCATTATTAAGGGTAAAATGGTCATTTATACGAGGTCGTGTCAGACGACAGCACGACCATCCTTGCTAATCCAGAGGGATTACGGGGCGGGTCATGTCAACTTGGTATCAGAGCACTAGGTTGCTCTTCATCGGCATCACACACTGGGTGTATATGATAATTTCGTTACGAGTGTGATGCCTCTACGACGACAGCCCCATCATCAGCCTGGAAGCGAGAGTAAGGATAGGACAAGTGAGAGTAGTTAAATGGGAAAAGACCTTGGATCGGTTATGTTAGGCATTAGATGACGTGTTTTTGCGGGGTTGGACCTCGAGAAGGGTCGAGTTTCGCGTGGGCCCCGCGTCTTGGAGTCGTGGAGTGCTGGTGGATTGTAGCCTAGGATAATGGTTACTTTGAGTTGTGACCGAAGGCCAGTCATGATAGGTGTGCTGCTAGGAGTAGCATGGGTTGCTAACAACCTTGGATCACGAGTGATTGAACGTAATTATGAGAAACATGTACTGGTGGATTGGATCCCGGGAGACGATCAGTGGATCTCAAGCTTGGAGCGGATGGTACGAACGATAGGTTACCGCATGAGCGCATGATCCTGTTATCAGTGTTCTTATTTGATCAATCTGTACAAAGTTTGACAGGACCCACCCTGATTATCACCCCAATAACCGAGGTGAACCCTGCTCCCGTCTGAAAAATCCCACTGAAAGTACCAAAAGGACCTCACGAAAACCCACAAATTACATTTCCAGATAAGGGAAAATTCAAAATCCAAAGAGTCAACAGTCATACAGAGCATAGTACAAAACCAAGGAAAAGACAGAAATCCTACTCAAGGTTTGACTACACGCACAATGGAAACTCTGAAAACACTCCGAGATAAGTCCGGGCTAACTCTATGCCTCCGACTCTGCCTCAACGTCAACCCCAGCGCTATCACCACGACCTAGAGGACATTTAAAAACCAAAAAAGTGTGAGTGGACTAAAAATAAATAAGAGTTTTAAAAACCATTTCGTAAACAAACCAGGGTTTTGCCCTCCGTTTTGAAAACAGGCATGCATAACCCAATATCTGAAAAACATTTATAAATCACATAATAATTTTCGTGGAAACAATATCATAAAACATAAAATACCAATGTCATCATCCGATCAAACCTGCTAGATCTATCCGAGTCTTTAAACTCCCGAGTCTTTAAACTCAATCCAGGCCTCAATATAATCCGAGTCTTTAAACTCAACAGGCCTACGGGGGAAATATAATATCCGAGTCTTTAAACTCAATCCGGGTCTTTAAACCCAATCCGAGTCCGTCCCCCGTCAAACATAATCCGGGTCTTTAAACCCAATAACCATATCCAGCAAATCCAATCCAAAACCAGTTTAAAACCATTTCTAAATCCATATCCAAACCCAAATTCGAAATCACTATTCTGAAGCCATTTCGGCGTTCAGAATCGTCATTCCGAACCCAAATCCGGAAATCCTCTTTTCCAAGCTTTAAAACCCGATCTCGATTACCGAAATCCGATTCTAAAACCGAAAACCTTGATTATCGAATCATGTTTCAAAATCCATTTATAATCATGGAAAACCAATTATAGATTTAAATCCCAAAAGCGTAGCATCAGAATCGTAATCAAAGCATTTCTCGTAAAACGTGCTGAAATATGTAAATGCCTCGAAAAACGTGCAATTACGTAAAACAGATATAGGAACATCAAGAATCATAAAAGCATAAGTAACACCATAAAACAAGTAGATAAACACAGTTATGCATGCTCGGTTAGAAAGAAAGAGTCCACTCACAGTTCCCGAGCACGTCACTCGCGTCCCGTACGTTCCTCGGTCGCCTCAAGGATTTCCCGACCTGTCAAAAGTCACCAAAACGGGTCACTAACACGTCAACCAAGCTTCTCTTATTTTCCTCAAATTTTTCCGGATTTTAAACGTACTTAAACGGAACCCTAAACCTTCGAATACGTAAAACTGACACGAGACGATGTCTGATCGTCTCAAAACTTGTCCCAACAGGTTCGTTACAACGATTAGAGTAAATCCCATGGTGGACACTTCCCCAGATTCTGCCCCACGCGCCCTCACGCGCCGCCCAAAGGGGCTGCGCGTGGGCTTCACGCGCCTGCAACAGGGGGTACTGTTCATCGTCTTCTTCGACAGTCACCCGGTCTGAACCGGCGTGACCAGTTCCTCACCGTTTTCCGTACATTTTCGTTCCTTCTTCCACCAAAAGCTTCGTCTTCTTCCTAGCAACCTCTTCCCCTACTAAAAACACGACATCACGGCCTCAAACTCATCTCCCAAACTCGAACCAGAAACCCAGAAAAACCCTGTATCTATTCCCGGCCACCAGTTCCTCTTCTCGTCATGGCTTCAAGTTCTTAAGGTTCCTAGGGACCTCCTACGTCTATTAGAACCCACAGAACTGTTCGACTCAGCCCCAAAACCTACGACTTTACGTTTGAAACTAAACGGAAAAACAGAGGATAAGGAAACCTCACCGTCGTTCTGGCCTCCACCGTGCTCGCCGCCGCGTTTCCCTGGGTCTACTCGACTACTCTGGTCCTCCTCCATCCTCTGAACACCACCACCAGCCACGATTGATCGATTACACTACACCACCACCAAGACTCCCTCTCTGTTTTTCTGAGAAACCTCACCACTCACACACTCAGTCACTCCCAATTCCTCTCAAACACGATCACACACTTCCTAACTCTCACTCAAACACACTAGAATCCCTCAACACTCACACAATCACTCAATTGGATCGATCTCTCCTCCCCGTTCTTCAGTCTCTGTTCTCTCCAACATACACGGTTTAACACAAACAAACCATTTAAACGATTGCACCGTGTGGGCTAGAACCCACTGGAATCCAGCCAGGTGTTACATGCCTGGTGGACCAGCCCAAAATATCCAATTAAACCCTATACACTTGTCCTAATCTGATTGGTACACTTCCCAAGGTGCAAAAAGACCAAAATACCCCTAACTAAGCAAATTACAATTTTACCCTTCGCCTTTTTAGACCCGTATCTCGCTCGTCCGACGTCCGATGAAGGCATGCCGCCTGTCGTTATACTCAGGACGACGAGATCTACCTAACGGTCCTCAGTTTACGTGTGAAATCCTTGTCGTACAAAAGTCAACTTTTCCCTCTTTTTAACCAAATTATGAAAGTGCCCTCTACCTTCCGAACATCATAACTTCCTCCTCAGATGTCGGAATCGGGCGTGCCACCTGTCTATGAACACGTGACGTCCCGAACTACGTCACGGCCATCGGTCAATGCCCAATTGACCGTCTGAACTAAAAGTCAACATTTTGCCCATTCCAAGGGCAAAATCGTCATTCTGCGCTAACAGTCCGAAAGTTTCCAATTAATCACCGATTAACCTAGCTAATCCGTTACTAATCACTTTGCTATTCCGAATCCGGGGATGGGTCGTTACAAAGTTGGAAGCAGACGTTGCTACCTAGGGATGTGGATAAGGTCTCTGAGAGTTGGGCGACGTTCGATGACCGTTTCAAATGTCATTTTCGCCCCAGTTTTTTGAAGATATTGGGGAGGGGGGGCGGGGGCGGAGTCCGTGTGCTTGGAGTAGGGAGACTTGATGGTTTCTTGGTACGAGTAGATATTTTCATAATTGGCTCGGGTCGCACTAGGTGCGACAACGCTTAAGGCAATGAAGATTTGTTGGTTTGCGTCGGGTCATTGGAGTAAGACTTGAATGATGGTACTGGCTAGAGAATTGACATATTCCGGACTCTAGGAGTTGTAGCACCTTAGATGGAGATGAGTTTGTTGGAATCCCTACAAAGATTGGATGGTTCTGGCTGACGCCAAGGGCGTCTAGAGGATGCATTAGCTAGGGGGCTGGAAAGAGGGACGTTCCCAGCTCCAAGATTTCGCATGGGAACCGTGCGATGGTAGTGGTGGTTGACCAGGATGGAAAGGATCCCAAGAGGGACATTTGAGATTACAATTATAATTTAGTCCGGTGGGACTTCCAAACACGCGCATTACACCTAGATGAGGGATACTGGTTTGTCTTGCCTTGTTATGCGCGAGTATGCTGAATTACGGAATTACACTTTTTGTTGACCGGGAGTTGTTCTCACCAGGTTAGGACCCGAGTACCAGTACCCTGCCTGGTACTATACTAGTGGTTAGTTAGGTGAATGGAGACCATGCGAGTTTAGTGGAAAGGTTTTGACTGTATCACAGACTGAAATCCCCGGACATTGATGATCTATACGTGATCCTAGTGATGGATTAGTGGACTACCCGTTACCCTTTTGTTGAGTATTTAAGGAACCAGATGTATAAGGTAGTCCTGATTTGTCATGGTTGTTCATTTTGTGGGATTAAAGTATACTTCATTCGGGAGTAACAGTTTATAGGTTGGAAAGATATTACCGAATGGTTGTGAAGAATATTGTACACGCGTTATGAGGTTTTCAGATAACACAGTGAGCTAGGGAAGATGTCGGGGATGTAATAGTCTCCGGATGCATGGTCAGAGGATTTACAGGTTACCACCTCAGGAAGAGGTTTCTGGTACTTAATCCATTTCTTAACCAGTGTCGGATAGTACCGAAAAAGTGAGAGAAGTGAGTATTCAGTTGCAGGATTTAATGGATTTGGGGTTCGGTTGACTTATGATGTACCATTGGGGAGCCCAGTGTCATTTATGCGAAAGGTGGATCGCACCCTGAGATTGCGGATTGACTATCGGCAACTGAGCAGTGTGCTAGTACGGTACAAGTAATTTTTCCCATGGAGTTCTTAGTGAACATTATTCATTTTTCGTCGCCTTTGGATTTTTATGGATGTATAAGCTTATAGTTCATCACTCATGGATGTATAAGCTTGTAAAAGTTGAGCTGACTTAAAGAGTGATACGATCGTGGGAAGATTGCTATAGTAGCTATTAACAGATATTATTGGTTGGTGAATGAGACTTCTCATTTTCTGCTAATTTGGCAAGGACTTTCGGGTATGCTGGTGACTTCTCTCGATACCAAAGGTCATTTATGGGCCAAGTCTGAAAGAATCGAGGAACATAAGACACTTGGTGTTGCACGACGATGACGTGTACAATATGGATACGCATTCACATCTACGTCGGATGAACTTGGATGTCGTCAGTTAAGGATCAAGGAATTGGATATTCCTATAATCGTTTTCGAAATCAGTATGGACATTTTGAGTTTGTGGTTTGGTTTATGCTAATTGTGTTGACTAATGTCTCTGTGACATGGATGGACTTGAGGTAGCGAATCTTTCAAAGTATCTTGATCGTTTGGGAATTGTGTTCTAGATAACAGCTTGACGTGTTCAAGGAGTGCGAAGGCACATGTGGAATACCGAAGCCTAGTAGTGATTACCATTAGCGGAAGCAATGGTATGCCTAGTGAAACGAGTATCATGTTGGTTGGACCAGTGTTGGTTTCTTGGTCATTGTTGAGAGATTAGTGTGGACCCTCGGCTTATTAAGATGGTTTGGATTAACATCAACCAACCATGGTAACCGAGATTTGGATTCTCTCGTGCCTGTTGAGTATTACGGGCATTTGGGGGAGGATTTTCTCCAAGATCACATCTATTGGAGCAATTGACTCGGAAGGGAGTTAATTTGGTTTGAGATAAAATTGTGTGAGCAGGATTCTCAGGAATTGAGGAATATATGATCGTGGCTCTAGTTTGACTACCTTGGCGATTGTAAAGGTTTTGGAAATGACAATGATGCATCGATACACGGGTTTAGATTGTGTACTTATGCTGCACGTGAAGGTTTTGCTTATGCAGCTAGGCAGGTGGGATGTCTTACGATGAACTATTTACCCATTTTTTGAGCTTTCCACGGTGATGTATGTACAAAAGAGCTGGATTCACTATCTCCTGAGGAGATGTGCAGGACCTTTATAGATCACCTAAGCCTGATGTATTGGTACACCGAGGGACTTGAACGCAAGACAGAGGAGTTGGTACGTGCTGGTTAAGGACTATGACTGATGTTTGAGTGTCAGTAAAAAAGGTGAATATAGTAGTCGATACCAGGAGTAAGGAAGTTGCAGGCTCGTTATTTCTTTTGCGTACGGTTCATCTACCTAGTTGTAAAGCTCTGGATGGAGGGTTTGTGCTGATAGAAGATGATCGTAGAGTGTTTTTAAACAGTGTACTTGTGAGACTTATATTGCTGGATTAGATGTGTCCAACACTGTTTCAGGATCAGACCCTTCGCATCATCAGGATGGGGGTCGAGGTAGGTAATCGACGGGACTTTGCACTCAGGATTGGTACGTCTTGGAAAACGTAGGTCAGTTAACCTTGGAGGTTAACTAGGGACGTGGATTGGTTAGTGAATTGGTCGGTTTGTCTCTGGATTTCTCGGGGAGTACGTGTTGGACATGTCTTAAGTGTTATTCGAGTGACCGGGAGAACTCCAAGAAGAGCTGAGTTAGTAAGCGATTTGTCCAGATCTGGGATCGAACGGACATGGTCTAGTTTTGGATCATGATGTTGGGATAGTTGTATGATAGTCGGATAGGATACGAGATTAACATAATATGATAGTCGGATTGAATCCGAGATTGATGTGGTATGAGATTCAGATGAGATCTGGGATGGACGCAGTATGGTAATCAGAACAGATCTGATGTTGAATTTTCATTGAGATATTATGATCGGGGATTGAACACTTTGCTCTAAAGGAGAGAGGCTTTAGAGGTTTCAATTATTGTTTGAGCTTAGAGCTCAAGGCCATGGTTGGCAAGAGGATCCCTAGTAAAACCGTTTTGTGATTATCTCGACTAGAGAAAGTATTCAATGTGGTCAGAATACAGTATAGATGAGTAAGGTGCCAGATTGGGACTCGAGAAGAGCCAGGATCACAGAGTTAATCTTCAGATGAGTCGTGGTACCGGAAGAGGACTCTAGTGCGAGTCAAGCATTTGGTATGGAACTCGGATGAAAGCAATGGAGCTGATGGGTTATCGGATGGCCACGGCAGTGAGTTGTGGATATGGCTGATGGATAAAGACCGTCTTGTGGGAGAGGACTTGTGCTGGCTCATTGGGAGCAAAGATGACAAACCGGGTTCTGAGTTACACCTGCATGGTGGCTAGTATAGTCGATGAGTGTTGATGCCTCGAGCGAGTCTTAAGAGTTAAGTTTTGAAATTCCAGGGACAAATTGATTATTCTCGGATACAGTTATGGAGGATGAGCAGAGTTTCAGCATGGACCGTTGGATTGCAGTTGATGTCGGGTAACGTTTGTTTGAATATGGGTCGGTGCAAATTTCGCCAATGAAATTCTTTAAGGGGGGTAGATTGTAACAACACAACCCGTAAATTCAGAATTTACGAAAATTTTTAGAGAATTTTCTAGGATTTTACGAAAATTAATTGGATGTTTGGACGATTTTACCCTTAGGATGTATATGGACTTACTATTTGAGGGAAGGGAATTTTGGGAATGTGAACATTATGGATATTTTGGGATGTTTGGATAAGGTTGATGGGATTTCATCACTCTCACCTCTCTCCTCTTTTGCGTACAAACAAACAAACACACACACACACACACACAAAATACACACACAAACCATTAACATTCAATATTTGAACCTTGAGTTTGAGGAAATTTGGAGAGAAGCCATGGCTAGAAACAGGCTCTAGGGAACCCAAGGATCAAGATGAGCTCAGGCTTGAAGGGTAGGACTGCAAGGATTGCACAGTTTGGGAGTTTGAAATATGGCCGAAACTTTCGAGGCTTATATCTGCAAATCCAGGTAGATTTTCTCAATTATGATTTCATTATTGGATTCCTTGGCTTGAGTAGATGAATTTCCATATAAATTTCGTAAGATTGGTTTAGAAATGAGGGAGATATGGAGGTTTGAAGTTTTGGGAAAAAATAGACGTTTTCCGGTCAGTGAGTGACGACGATGACGTTATCTAACACGTGTCAAGTTCCACGTAGCAGAGGATCGGTGGTACCATGTGGCACATGTCAGGGGCTGCCACATGGTAGGGGGTGTCAGACCTTGGTACTACCACGTCAGCTAGTGCTGACGTCAGCGCTGACGTTAGCATTGATCAGCGTTGACTTTTGTTGACAAGCGCGTGTGGGCACATGGGTAAGAATTTTGAGGTTAAACCTGTCTTTTTCGAAACATTTCGACATTCTGAATCAAGTAGTGGTGGTTTCAAGTAGATCGGAGATCGTTTGATATGTCATATAAAGGTTTTTCTCCTTGGGAAGTTTGTTCGGGACACGTTCTCGGTTTCGTGATTTTTGAGGGTTTTACATATAGACTTATATAGGTTGATAGTGACCCTTGGGCGTGGGCATTGGATTGGCTTATGGCTCATGCTTTGAGCGCGCGACAGTACTGTGAGTGGACATTTTCTTTCATAACTCTGATGCATGCCTATTTATATGTTTTTACTGGCTTTATGATATGATTTGTCGTGATTATGACTATGATTTCGACTGTTGGATAAATTTTTTGATTTAAAATGTTTATGATTAAATTTCTAGATATGGGAACTTGTTGGTTTTTGGAAAACTATGTTTTGGGCTGGAGCCCGTATGAAAACTGTTTTGGGTTGTTACCTTGTACTCAATTATGTTTTTGTTTGGATTTTGTATGTTGGATTAGTTAACCTCAGGCGATTGGATCGTCATATCCGGAGTTGGACTTCGTAGACTCCTAGAGACGGGCTCGGACGTTGATGGGGTGGACCGCACACGTACCGACAGGGTTGTGTAGATCTCGTACTCTCCTACTGGTAGTGCACATGGGATGCTAGTTGGACCAGCATGATGAGGTTTGTCATTGAGCTGGCTGGGCCAGAAAGTTACAAGTTTGATATTTACATTGAAATATCTTTTGTGCAAAAATATTCTTATAAAGGACTTCAAGCAGGTATTTTCATTGAAATGTGGGCCACGGTGCCATTGTGATTGTTTTTATGAGCTTTCGGGTTTGACCTATGGTTATTTATATAATTATTTTGTGGCTTATTTCGAATGAAGGTTTGATATTATTTATGCATGCATGTTTTGCAAAATGGAGGGTTTAAAGTTATATTTCGGAAAATAGTTTTCCAAAACTTTGTTTTTGTCTACTCGTTCTTTTTATTGGTTTTGTCACCCTCGAGGTTAATCACTGACGCAGGCTGTGTGAAGGCTGAGGCATCACGGTAGGTACGTACTCTGATCATTCTAGTTAGCTTGTGGTAGTGTCCCTGGTCTGACACGTGGTTAAGAGGTTCAATCATTGTTAAGGGTAAAATGGTCATTTATATGAGGTTGTGTCAGACGGAAGCACGACCTTCCCTACTAATCTAGGGGGATTACGAGGTGGGTAGTGTCAATAAAGGTCCTTGAAATTACGAACGAGCGTGTAGGTCAGAATTCGACTGCTTGCACGGTATGTGTGAGTGGACTTTTATTTTATTTAATTAATTTCCATGCATATTTGAATATTTTAAATATTTTATTATATGATTTATGTGATGTTTGTTCAGTTACGATTTTTAAATTATTTTTAATGATTTTATGAAAATTATTTTAAGTGCACATTTTACGAGTTGGGCTTAGGCCCGAATTTCGAAGTAAGATTTTTTTTAAGGAATTGGTATATGTGTTATAAATGTATGTTTTCTCGATATTTGTGAACTATTGTATTTATGGACAACCCTCCTCAGATTGCTGGTAAACGCTTAGATATTGTATCCCTGAGTGCATTGGTTGGTTAGTCTCTGACATCAAGCAGGGCTCTTTTCTTGAGACTGGTATTGACATGACAACTTAGACGTCGAGCTGAACTCCTTTCCTAAGTCGATTTTAATTCAGACGTCGAGCTGGACTCTTTCCCTAGTGGCTTGCCGACCAGTAGTGCGGTTGACACTCGAGGATCGAGGATAGGTTGGATGTGTGTGATTGCGGTGATGATTTGATATCTTTTTTGTATATAATTGGATTTACTGATGCTAATTGATTTATGGACATTTTTACGTATTTTTAGATTCATGAGCTATATTCTAGTTTAAACAAGATTTATTGGTTTTATGTATGCATGCATAGTTTTTATAAAATTGAGGGTATAAAGTTATGTTTTCCAAATGATGTTTTTAAAGTGTTATTTTGTCCACTCACACGGTTTTGTGATTTTTGCCAACCCTTAAGGGCCGTTGCAGGGAAATCGAGGCTGCTCAAGAGACGGAGGCATGAACTGAAGAAGGTACGAGTATCCATTGTTTGACAAGTGTTAAGAACAATTTTGGTATTTTATATCGTTTGTCAGAATGGAGCAGGACCGGGTGCGATTATCAAAGTAAGTTAGGAGCGGATCTTGTCAGAAACCATGAATAGACAAACAATGAGCAGAGTATTAGAGAAAACAATACATGTAAAAACACTGTTGTTTTTCAGAATTTTGACGTCCAACCAAAACTGAGACGACCAGATCAAAACTTGTGGCACACTCCAACAATAGAAAATGAAGACTCCACACCTCCTTAAGGGAGGATTTGAAGTTCGTCTTGAAGTAAGAAGCCCACTAAAATTCAAAAGCAGCTGTACACCCATAGAAGGTTTCCATGGCAATCAGGAAGACTACAGACACATTGGACAAGACATCTCAAGCAGTGATTTCCAATCTTGGGTCAAGAACCTTTAATCGGAAAAATGTCGTAGCATTTGAACCTCTCATATGCAATACGTAGATCTCCTGATAGAAACCAAATTGACGGGCGCAGTAGTTAGGCTGATATACTTCAAATCCAGGGGTCGACCTATTAGTCTTGTCACCACTCTTTAGAAGGTCTCGGGCAAGGATGCAACTCATGAAATCTCGGGCTAGAACTTTCCTGCGGCTTGGATCAGCCGACAAACAAAGAAAACTCCCTTCTCGGAACTATGGAAACTTTCTAGTCACACTGGCCACCCAATGTTCTTGAGGGCGAGAAACCAACGTGCAAATGAAGGATAGGTAGTTTCCGGTAGAAAGAGATAAGGGAGGCAGAGACATCACCAATTCGGCTGAGACTACGTCATTAGGGTACTCGACTATACAACTTTGAAATTGAGGGAACGTCCAATTCAACCATACTTGAACCATCCAGAGGGGGCTATTCAAAGAAGTTGATCTTGTGGGTTGAAGGATTATAGAGCGCAAAACGTTATATACGTGGGTTAGGGCAAAGGGCCCCAGAGCTATGTTGGAATGAGAGACCAATACTTCGGCCAACAGAGACCACTCTAACTTTGGACTCCTCATGGCTTTAGGAAACACGAACCAGTCCAACTAGAAGTGGTAAAGCTGGATTTTCTCGTAAAAAGATCCCAAGTAAGGACCTGTAAACCCAAGATGCTCGAACTAAATTTCAGTCCTAAATTGCTCGTTCCCGTCAAATGGGCAGAAGATGGATAAGAATTGGGAGAGGAGAAGTACAGAGGAAACATCTGAAGGCAACCTAACGATCGAAGGACCAAGGTCTTTGTCCAAATTGGGTGGAAAGGAAAAGGTAAAATTATTCGTATCCCTAGATACGAACAGGCCGAACATGACAGCCAAATCTAAAAGAGTTAGCGTTATGGGCCTAATTCAAAAATCAAACATGTTCGTGTTGCTATTCTAGAGACAGCGCCGAGCGTAAAAGACCAGAATCAGGATTGATGGAGAGAGTACCGAATGATAAATCCCGTTGCACCAAAGTTCATTCGGGTACATATGTTGCATCCTCTGAACCCATAGTTTCCTAAGACATGCAAAGCTCACATGGCCCATTGAAGGAAAGAAATGCTTCCCTGCAAGGTCTAGATTCTCCCACGAAAATGAACTCCACTGATATATGGGCGAAGCTTGAAATTCTTTCAAGTGAAGGCTAAGAGTTGTCGCTCTATCCAAAAAGGAGCCCTTCTAGTAAGGACCCAAGGCAAAACAGCGATAAGAGTCGATCATGAAGCAGTTGTTGCTCAGTTCAATTCCAGTACTTTTACATTCCAATATTTGTACTTCTATTTCCATTTCAATATAAACAAGATTTTCTTAAGTAGTAATTGGTACTCAGGATACACCATCCAAGTGTGGTTCACGACTTCACCCAAGTGTGGTTAACGACTTGCCAAGTCGGGATACCATCTTTGAGCATCGTTCTAAATACTTTGAGCATTTGAAGGCATGGATCGAAAGGAGGAGGTAGAAATCAACGCTGCAAGATATGTTTTTTTTTTGGGAGGGCGTGGTATAGGAAGGGTTCCTTTTGATTTTTTTTTTTTTCAGTGCACATTGATCTGGTTAGATACCAATTCTTGATTTTCGAATGTGATATATGTTTAGTGAGTTTTAGAATGGTGTTATTCACCAAAATAATTTCACATGGAAGGTGAATAGACCTGTTTTATATAATTTTCTATAGTGCATGTCTCATTGACATTTATAGGCCTACTTGCGTTATTCATCGTGTGTGAATTGCCCATGAACAAAACATTTGGTGCACCAGAGCCATGCAAATAGTTCTACCTACATATAAGAAACATATATGGAAAATCAAAGAATTATGCTTGGCGCACTTCAGTGCAATGTCATTTTTGCTGAGAATTAAGGTGTGCTTAACTAAGGAGCATAGAAGAATCCTGGTTTATCGATATTTGTGGTGTATTTGTTTCAGAGAATGGGATTTTAAGAAATTCATTCCTTGGAATGGACTGTTTAGGAATCAGTGGAATCCAGTCATCATTTCCGTGTTAGGAAATGCTGGTAATGAAAGCGATTAGAAACCGATAAGATTTGTGCTTAGAAGCAAATGCATAAGGTAATCAATTTCATCATGCTTTTTAAATGTCAAAACTAGATGAGTTCAGAAAGCCACCTCTACTCTCGATGGATAAAAATTTCCATTTTGTAGGCTTTGGATATCATTAGGGAAACCAACATGCTCAAGTATTTTCAGAGTCCTTTGCCACATTCTGTAAGTATAATACAGTTTGAGGTGTAGGTGAGTAGTTGTGTCAGTTTGAAGATAATGTTTCTATTTTCTAGTGTTTTTTTTAATCAAAGATAAATTAGGGAATGATAATAGAGACAAAAGGAGAAGAGACATCTATCATTGAATCTAATTCCTAAAAGGCATAAAAAATTAGTTTTGTTTTTAGTTTTATGGTCAAATCAATTCTTTGTGTTATTTATTCCCTCCTTCAATCTTTTCATCTCTAGTCTCTTTTTCAACTGTCTCCCTTATCTTTCTGTAAGTAAAAATGAGATAGAACAAAATTACCTATTGAAGTGCCTTACATTTGGAGACACAAAAATGCCATCACCACATGTGCCGGTTGCATGTTGCCGTGTGGAATTCCATCTATTAGCCTGATGGGGTTGACAATTTAGACTTGATTGCAATCCAAACAAGACTACATGCCTAAAACTGGAAATATTAAATTACTGGATGAAAGTGGAAAATGAGGAAGAGAGCAACTGCCAAAAGAGATTTCCAAGGACTGGAGTTCAGGTACTTCCTCTTTCCCCTTGATGAAAAAAAAAATACCTTTACTTTTTTCTGAATTTGGTGCTACACTATTTTAGGCCAGCAAAATTATACCCTCATTTTTAACAAATTTCTGCAGTTTTTTAGCGAAGCATAAATACATTATTCCTCACCGAAATGGTTCGAGGTCTCGTGCATCCACTTAAAATACTTTTTCGAGAAAAAAGTTGCTGTTAGTATCCTCCTACATTGCTACACACACTGCCTAATTTCTTTCACCTGGTGAACTATTGCTTACTTTTGTTTCGCATATCAACTATCCATTCGAGAAGGGCCCTTTGAGTCCTCGTTTTCGTGGCGAACATGCCCAATGGCGTTATCCTACGTGAGAAGAGTGTTGCATTGCATGCAAGCTTCGTGAAGCTGTAATTAAGAGCTGAAACCTTGGCTGTTGTACATTTTCAAATATGATTTGATCACTTTAACATTGAGAAATATTCATAATTCTTTCTCTAGTATATCTGGCATCGGATCAAGGTTACTTGGTTTGGTGAAAGGGGGTCTGACCCGCGATCCAGAACACCCGACCCTAAATAGGGTACGGTTTCGATCCAAATCACCAAATCGACCGACCCAGAAATTTAAGGTAAATTGAGGGTAAAAGATGACTTAGTTACCTATACAAACTGAATAAATGTTGAGTTTATGAAATCATTTCCTCAAAATTCTGTACGGATTATATATACCATAACGTACCGGGATCTTCTTAATCTATCGTACCCCGTACCAGAACCCATTTTTCGTACCGAACCGACCCGCGAACCAGGTAACATTGATCGGGATACTTATTAGTGTGTTTGTGTTTATTTTTGTTGTTGATGTGCATTCCATGGACAACCCTTGTACTATAATTGACAGTGCCTTCTTTGGTCATCCTTGGCAATACATGAAGCTTAGGGCCAGAGAATGCTGCGTCCCGGTTACATTCCTAATGAATTTTGGATCTTGTTTGGCAGATGTGCCTCGTGTATGCCTAATTTCTTTCTAGATTAGGATATTCCTTGATGTACACATGTAATATTCATATACATTTTTGTGCTTTCTGAAATTATCCTTTAGTGTTTTGCTTAGGATGTTTTCAAATTCGTTGGGAATATGAAGAACCATTTCACTGAAAATCCTCAACAAGCTAAGTTCATCTGTTTGCCATGTTATAATGCTTGAGCAGCTGAATATAGCATTTAAACTCACAAGTAGTTGTTCACTCAGATATGTCCGGCACAAACAATCACAATCGAGGCTGAGGCCCGAGAAGATGGGAGCCTTCCCCTCGCCTATCCGTTCTTTTCCTTCTGCATCTCCTCACCTTTGTCCTGTTTTTCAGGTATGACATTGACATGACAAAGTGGATATACTGTGGGTTCTGTCAAGAGGCATGCCTTGTCGATGCCATTGTTGAAGGCCCGAACTTTGAATTTTCAATGGAGACCCATGAGGTTAATGATCATCCTTTCTTATCAACCCCTAGCAACTAATCCCATGTCTTCATCTCAATTTCAATCACTTTGACTAACAACTGATGCAAGGCTTTCTCTTCCCTTGTTGCGGGAGCTTCTCTACGACTGATTTTCCATAAGGGGTTCTTTCCCTAGTTCTTGATCATGCCCGCAGCATGGATTTTAAAAGAGGTGCACTTGTAAGTAATGATTTCAAGTGCAAGAGGTGCACTTTTCTTATTGTAATATCTATATCCATGTTGAGCATGCCTGAACGTAGAGGTGGCAATTGGTCGTGTCGTGTCATGAATTCTATTTTATCCATTTATGCCCAACTCGAATCCGACCCATTTAATAATCGTGTCAAGAATACCCAACCCGAACCCGATATGTTAATGACCCGTTTAACCCATTTAATAAACAGGTCATACTCAAAACCTAATTAACCTATGACCCGTTTGACCCGTTTAATATGTTTAACCTATTTAAATTATAAGATTTAATAGATATTTAGGTAGGTAAATGAGTAGATATATGGGTTAGTAATGACACGTATATTAAATGAGTCAATATATAAGCCAATATACTGGTTAACCTGTTAACCCGAATTCTACCCATTTATTAAACGGGTTAATAGGTTGAGCCGAAATCACCCGTTTAATAAACGGGTCATAACAGGTTGACCCGAAAATGACCCCAAATTTTAATCGTGCGGATTGACCCGAATAAATTTCGTACGTGTTTCGAATCGTGTCAAAAATTACCACCCTTACCTCAACGTGAATATTTAAGAAAGCTATGGTTTAGTACCACTGAAGCCTTTTTCATTCTAACTCTTTCAAATGTATTCAAATGGCTCGTTTGTTTACCATTTCGTTTTTCCTTGTGTTTTATTATTAATAATAAATACTAATAATAAAAAATTAATAATAATTTACTAAATACTAATAATGTTAAAAATAAAAATTAATAATTAGTAATAATTTAATAAATAGTAGTAATAATAATTATTATTATTAAAATAAATAATAAATCATAATAATAATAACATACATAATTCATATTTAAGATATAAAAATTTTGTATCAACTATTATAATTTAATCTAGATAGCATAATATAATGAACATTCTAATCCAACAAAGTATTAAACACCTGACTAAATAGTCTGTATATCCAATGGAAAAATTAATTTATTTGACTGAAATAGTCTCTAAAATAGGATATACCAAACAAAGCCTAAACGGTTCACTTTGTATTGAAATATTAAATTGAAAAAGCTAGTCAATGGTTCTTGTAATTCTAATTCATTGAAATTCCACAAGAGTGTGTTTGGAGGAAAAATTTCTAGTTTAATGAAAATTTGCAAAATTTCATCATTTGCAATTCCATATTTACAATTTATTAATTTGTAAATTCTAACGTTTGAATATCAATATTAAAAATCATGAAAATTAGAACTTCACTTGTTTCAACTCATCATTTGAAAAATTCTGTTTCTAGAGATATAATTTTAACTCATCATTTGCTACATCTAAATTTTTTGTTTCTATATTTTTGGAATTTATAAATTTCAATTTTTATTATCCAGACAAAGAAATTTATGCGTAAAATTTTTAAAATTCTAATTTTTTTATCAAATCTAAAATCTCTTATGATTTTCAATAGCATAATAAACAGTGCATTTCTTTTTCTACTCTTTTTAATCTATGTTTCCAATTTCGCCCTTTATTTTGTTCCTTGCTTTATATTTTGTATAGTGCACTGTCCAAAATGCCCCTGCTTCATTTTGGATCAACAGTGCACTGTCCAACAGTTGCCACCTGTTCTTTGGATGCCCTCGCCGCTCTTGCCATCTTCTTCTTCATCATCGACCTTATCAACATTTTGTCGACCTTCGACATCATCAAATCTCATGAAATCATCTCATGAAATCTCAATTTTCAGGTGAAATATCATGAAATTGTTAATGAGGTTGATTTATCGGCTGTTTTTGAAGTTTTTCATCTTAAATTTTTGCAAGGATTGGGTCTTCTTCTGATTTCATAACGAGAACTCTCTCATCTTCTAATCAAGTGATCAATCATTGAAAGTAATTTTCCACCCATTTTCTTTTGCTACCAGGGTTTTCCATATTCCGTAGGGGTCTTCAGAATCTGCGCTCAGATTTTCTCCGCGCTAGCTCATATATGATCTGATGTTAATCCCTTTTCATGCTTAGCATTCAAAATCATCTTCTTCTGATTTTATCGGCTCATTCTGACGTTTTCACCCTCTGTTTGCTATAAACCAATGAAAACAAAATTGTATTAAAAGCATTAAATCACTAAACAAAAACGAAAGGCAAATGAGGGATTTGTTTTGTTTTTCTATTATGTTCTCTTTTATTTGTTTGCAAGTGAATATAAATTTATTTTCTTGATTTAGTAAAAAAAAAAATTGGTCTTGCGTTAGTATTTGTCTGTGTTGAGTGCAAATGCAGCCATCGTTCCTTTGTTTCGATCATGAATTCTAGGAAATGATGAAATATGATTCAGCTGCTTCCTTTGATTAGTGAAAGGAAGAAATTGAAATTTCCGCTTTTTTATGCGTGGTATTGAATCACTTTCTGATTGTTTTGCTTTCTTTTATAAGATATCTATTTTTTTTTTCTTCCCAAATTCGTTTCACTGAGAATTTTTTTTTTTTGGGTATTTATTCATGTTTTTTAATCTTGGTTTATAGGTTGTAAGTTTCTATTATTTTGGTTTTGTGTAGAATATAGCTGGGTTTTGGCGCTCAAGTGCTGTACCTTCGGCTGGAGCACTCTATATTCCTCCTAAGAAAGCTTCTGCAGTATATAAGGTCATTGTTAACGTATTGCTTAGATTTATCAATTATTTCTTGCTTATCATTTAATGAAAATTGTTTTTAATTCAAAATTAGCAGTATTCAAACTGAATTGTTACTAATAAACAATATTAACTAAAACTAGGATGTTTAAAAATCATGGGATGATACCCCGAGTGTGAAAACAGTAGTTCAGATTTTTTCTGTTTTTGTACATTCTTCACTTCACTTTTGCTTCCTTTCCTTACCAGTTGGAGAATAACTCTGTTTTTCTTGAAACTCAGTTTTCTGCTCGGTTTTTTAGTAGTTATGCCGATTCAGATTTTCTGTTTATCTCCTACTCACAGTTCTCATATTTGAAATAAATAATTAACCAAAATTTTGATTTTGATTTTTTGTCATGTTCAGATTTTATGTGTTTTGGTGCATTGTTGAATTCACGTATGCTTACGTAACAGTTGTAGAATAACTCTTTTTTGCTTGAAGGTCAGTTTTTTGCTTTTTTGTTTATATAGTTTTTTGGATTGAAATTGATAAATAATTATGCAAATTTTTTATTTTTATTTTTTGGCAGGTCCAGATTTTCTGTGTTTTAGTACGTTGTTGACTTTGCTTATGCTTCCTTAGCAGTTGAAAAATCTTTTTTTTGCTTCAAGATCAGTTTTTTGTATGGTTTTTGAATATTTATTTGAATTTGAAATCAGAAATGGTAGCATATTTTGGATACTGTTTTCTTTGGGGGTTAGTTTCTCCATCTTGTTGTGGTAGAATAAATGTTGTCTGGTTGTTGATGCATGATTGATGTTTTTCCTTTGCTTTTCAGCAGTTTATTTTTAAACTGGCCTTCACTTTATTTAAAACTGGAACATGCATCTTTCAGAAGAACTAAAACTTAAGGGAGGCAACATTGCAGTTTCAGTCATTTTAAGCAAGGATTGCTAACAAAACATCAAACCATCCTAATAACTCTTTAATAAAACGCAAAACAGGGTTCACATAAATCTGAAGCGCTATTTTTTTATGGTATTTATGAGATTTATTTATCGGGAAAAATCCAGCATTTAGAAAAGAAGATTTATCTTGCTGTGAGAATTCATCCTTCTCTTAATCTCATGATCCATTTTCCAATGATCGCTTCAATGCTAATGACGAGAACTAATTGTTTAAACCACTGTCAAGAGTAAGCACAATTGGATCGGGACCAAGATCTCACAATTACATAACCCTGATTCATGAGCTAATGGCCAATTTGATAAACACACTAACCATAGGAAATTGCAAGATTTCAATTTTTTTTGCAATTAAAAACAATTTCAAGTTCTTTCAGTTTCAGCTAGAATTTCCAATCCGTAATTATTTAGAAATTAGAATTGATTGCCAGATTTTTCAGTTTTCAGCTACATTCACTGTTGCCCACTTTTATCTTAAATATTCAGCATCTATAAAATCATTATCTTATGTAAATTAACTATCTTTTGATGTAAAAACCCTTTTGATGTAAATAACTATCGTCTCATGTAAATAATTGTTGTCCACAGTTATATGTTTATAATTCTGTTATGCATGGTATTGACAATATTTTTTATTTGTTAGGGGAAGCAATTGATAATTACAAGTGCTGTTGATCATTTAGAAGGCTTTTTCTTTGCAAAGGTTAGTTTACACTTTTGTTATTATATAATTTTCCTGCAATTGAATGAATGGTTATTGAATGTGTTGTTTCACACTTTTGTGATCTCTTTGAATGAGTAGTCTCTGGGGGTTATCACTTTGTGATTCTTATTGAAATTTTTCTTTTCATTAGTGTTATGGTTGAGGTGAAAATTACTTATTCTTCTTGACCATACATTGTTTTTTTTTTCCCCCTTCTTTCCCAGCAGTTTTTGGTTTGATTGTGTTTTCTATTTGGACCGCCAATATGCCTCTTTGCGATTACATTTTGAAATAAGTGATGTTACAGAAGATGGAACTTCATGTCCTCGTATAGTTCAAATATTTGTGATGAAACATTTTGAATGCTAATAATGAATATCAAGCTCCACCTAGGAGAAATAGTAAAATTTCATGCATAAACAATGTGAACTCGCTGATTCAACCGATGCTTCTTTTTCAACCAAGCAAATGTCACATTTTGAACGTGGGAGTGTTTTTGACTGTTTGCATGATGCACAATTTCAAACTGAAAATGCTACTGATGTTACCTGCTGTATAGAGGGATCTTCAACCGGTTTCCAAAGTATTAGTAAGGGTTGCCATGATAGAAGAAAACATTGTTTAAATGAATTTGATACTGTTGGAAATACAGTTGAAGCAAACTTAAATGGAACTTATTTTATTACTTATCAACATATGCATAGAGGGCAAGCTCTTTTTCAATGAAAAAATGCAGTATGTTTCTTTTTATTTAATTATTTTCTTAGCCCATATGTTTTTTTTAAGCTACTGATTATTGGGTTGTGCTTATGTTCTCTTCCTTTTTCATGATTTTCTTTGGTTATGGGAATTGCTAGAGAATATGTGGATTTGGGAGATAAGGATTATAAGTGCATTCATTGTGGAGCACTTTTTTGGTTGAAAGAATCTATTAAACAACGTTCAAAACATGCTCCCCTGGTTTTTACTTTGTTTATTCAACCAGGAAAAATCAAACTTCCTGTTACACAACCAACACCTAATTTTCTAGGTTGTTTGTTAGATCCAAACGGAGGCAGCAAAAGTACATTGTTTAGACAAAATATTAGAATTAATTCTATGTTTTCATTTACTTCATGGGAGCTAATGTTGATCATTCAATTAACCAATGGAACAAGCCCTTATGTTTTCAAATTTAGTGGTCAAGTTTGTCATTTAATTGATTCTTTGTTACCTCCTGAAGGTGAATGTCCCAAATTAATGCAAGTTTATGTGTGTGATACTCAAAATGAAGTTAATAACTATCTTGAAGTTTTTAGTTCTACTCAATCTGATGAAAAGGTTGTCAAATCTGTTGTAGAAGGTCGAATTAACATGTTTGATAGTTCAAATGAATTGGTTAGAATTTTTCGTTCAATGACGAATACGTTTGAAAGGAATGAGCCTCTATCTTTGAAAATGACTTTGTTAGGAAGACCTTTGTGCGATGGTAATGAATATGAGCAATCAAGCTGTGATGAGATAGGTGGTTTGATAGTTGGTGATATAGGTCTTTCTAATTCAAATAGGGATATTATTATTGAATTAAAAGAAGGTGGATGGATTAAAACGTGTGAAAAATTACATCCAAAATTTTTCTCTTTGCAGTATCCCATCCTTTTCTCGTATGTGGAAGATGGGTACAGACCTGATTTAAGTGGAGTGATAACTTTCATGGTCGTAAGAGTAGTAGAAAAAGAGTGTCTATGAGAAATATTATAGCTTATCAAGTTCAAGAAAGAGAACCGTATCTAGACACTTTATTGAAAGGAGGTAGACTATTTCAGCAATATTTAGTTGATGCTTATGCTATCCTTGAGGATGATAGATTAGATTACATAAAGCTGAATAAAAAAAAAAATTTAACAAGTGAAATTTACAAAGGCATATATGATGCGATGTTAAGAGGAGACAATGATGAACAATTATCAAGATGCTATGGCTATTTGCAGGGAGTATGGAAAACCTAATTTGTTTATGACATTTACTTGCAATGTTAAATGGCCTGAGATTGTTAGAAAATTTGGAAAAAAAAAATGGGTACAAAACTGAGAATAGATCTGATTTAATTGTCCAAGTTTTTAAATGAAATTTGATGACATGCTAACTTTCATCAAGTCTAGCAAACTTGCCTCTTTTCTCCATTTGTTTGATTTCACTTAATGAAACTTACTCGGTTTTTTAAGCTTTTTGTTTTTATGCATTTTTACAAGGTTTAAGGTGTTATAAGGACGCTTATTACTCTTTATGAGAGGTACTTCTCTTCTTATTTTTGTACATGTTTAAAAAAAATTCTTAGTAGCTTTCTAGTATAATAGTGCACTACCAACAATCTGAATTTGCATTAAAGATCTATCAATCCAAAAGAGATTGTGAAAAACAAAGTAAATTACAACTCAAATCTCCGGCATTTTCATTTTGAACAATTCCAAATTATCTTTATGAAAAACTCCAAATTATCTGTATGAAAAACTCTAGCTTAATAGAAATTTCCAATGTCCAGGCCTGTGAAATTCTGATCGTTGAGCATGGTTTTGCTGAGGCAGGATTTTATAATTTATATCTAACATGTATCTGCTGTTGTTAGCTTGATTAGGAATAATAATTGTAATTACTCTTAATTTTGATCGAAGGTCAGTAATCAAAGATGATAAGCACTGGAAGTTTATCGCCTTCCTGCAATTCCAGCTCTTATTTCACCTCCACCTTCTTATTCTCTTCATTCAAAACTCAATTGGGCTTGGCTTTCCTTCCACACGCATCTCAAAAAACCCAAAACTCCATTCTCGATTTCCACGGTGTTCGTGGCCGGAGAATTGAAGGGTTTGGAGTATCTGCCCAGAAAAGGCAACGAAAAGGCAGCATTCCACTCATACCAATGGACGACACTGACGATGATGAGGAGTCACTGGACTTGGAATTGGACGGTTTCGACAATGAGTCGGATGTTGATGAAGATGAAGACGAGGGCACGTTTGTACCATTTGGGAAGATGAAGAAGTGGCTGGAGAAAAAGCCGCGTGGGTTTGGCGAAGGCAAAGAGTACGACATTTCAATTGAAGAAAAATTGCTCGAAGAAATGGAGAAGAGTAAGCAATCGGAGGCTGAGACTCTCAGAAAGCTCTCGGAAGATGCTCAAAAGAAGCAAGACCAAAACAAGAAGAAAAACAAAGGTCTGTATCATTCTCAACTGCCCACACTCTAATTTATGATGGAATGGTTTACTTTAATTTAATTTACTGCATTTGCAGCCATTGATGTGGTTGCTACTGGAGTTCGAGTACGCGTCCTCAACCTTCCTAAGAAGAAGAACATTTACAGGGATTTGAGCTCAGCTTTCAAATTGGTTCCTGGGTTGATAAGTATATACCCTGCAGTTTCTGGGAACAAGAAAACTAAAGACCCCATTTGCAAAGGTTTTGCATTTGTTGATTTCAAGTCCGAGCTTGATGCTACTAGGTTTGTTTCCGTTGAAACTTTGAAATGAAATTCAAATTTAATCTTTTTGTTCAGAATTTGAAATGTAGCCAGTGTTTTAGCTATGAATGTGAAGAATGTTTTGGGGATGAATGTAATAGTTCAGAAGGCTTCAAGCATATTATGATGTTAACAGTTACTTTTTATCTTTTGATCTTCTGCGTAGTGGTTTAAATTTTAGTACTTCTCCTGGTATTCAATTAGCTGAAAATATTGGTACATCAATGTCGTTGGCTCTTTGCAGGTTTGTAGAAATGTTTTCTTCAAAGAGTGTTACATTTGGTAAAATTCAGAAGCCGATAAAATGTGAGATGGTAGATTCAAGAACACTGAATTTGAATCAGAAACATTTGAAAGATACCCGTGCTGCTCCTCGGCTAACTGTTTCGAGACTGGAAAGAGATGAGAAAGCTGCTTCTGAATTGGATGATTCTTCCGTGGACACATTGGAGGAGACCATAAATCATGAATCTGATGGTTCTAATGTTGAAATTGTTGCAGAAGAACTGCAACATGCCTTAGAGGATTCTACCAATAATCACATTGATGCTCAACTAACTGTTTCTGGAATGGAAGGAGATGAGAAATATGATTCTGAATTGGATGATTCTGAGCTGGACAAAAAGGAGGAAACCATACTTGATGAATATGAAGGTTCTGATGTAGAGATCATTGAACCAGAACTGGATGATGCCGTAGAACAATCGAGGAATGACCATTCTGCTACTCGACTAACTGTTTCTAAAATGACAGGTGATGAGAAAGATGATACTGACTTCGATGATTCTGAGTTGGACACATGGGAGGAGGCCAAACATGATGAGCATGACGATTCTGATGTTGAAATTGTTGGACAAGAACGGGAAGATTCAATCGAGAACTTGGAATCTGACCTACATGGTGGAGATAGAGATAGAAATGGCAAGAAGTTGAGGACAGGATCCGAATCTTTGATAGCGCGTTCATCTTCCCTAAAGCAGCTACTTTCTAAGAGTGAAGAAGAGAAGCTTCCTCGCCAGAAGCCAATTGGGAAAGGGAATGTAGAGAGGTCTCCTAAGAAGAAGCTAACTGTGAAACAAAATGTAGTGAAGGTTCCAAAATTCACTGTCGGCGGATCTTCCAAGAGGTAATGGGCTGCATTATGTTGAAATTTTATCTGATTTTACTTTGGATGACAGAATCAGACTTAAGTTTGTTGATCATCTTGCAGGTTAAAGGTGAAGGAGAAAGCTGTGCTTAGTGATGTGTTCTCAAAATATGGGGCAAAAGCTGTCGTGGCTTCAAAGGAAAAAGATAGATAACCAGTAGATATGCTCTAAATTGCCCTTACTTTTGTGATTCTGCCCCCTCTAATTCCTCCTTGCTTTTGCGCCTGGATTTGAGAGTTATTTTCTCCCGATGCGCTTCAACTTTGAGGTTGATGCAGTCTCACGAAGAAGGTGACATTTACAGTGCTGTTTACTTACGGTATTTGGACTTTTTGCTTTATTGACCAAAAATTTTTTTCTGCTACGGACTAGGGTTAACACGTCATTTTGTGATAATGAACTAGGCCTATTAATGAGAATAAATTAATTTAACGGCTATTAATTATAGTTTATAATATTGTTACTTAAACATATTTGTCGTTAAATTAATTTTTTTATATATATACAATGACATGAAGAAGGGGAACATGTGAAGCATAATGCCATTAATTATAGCATAATGCCATTAATTATAGCATAATACCATTGATTATAGCATAATACCATTAATTATAGCGCAATACCATTAATTATAGCATAATAAGGATGCCTTGTTTGTAGAGCGTCACAAAAAAATATGCCTTCTTTCTAGAGCGTCACAAAAAATCCAGTTTTGAGTGGGTATTTGAAAGGCACCTTAAACCTTGTATGTACCAGAACATACTACGATTTTCTTCTCGTTCCTCTATGCCATGAAGTGTACATACAAATATATCTATTCTAATTTTAAACTAAAGGAAGGAAGATTTGGGTTAAGCTACGTACAATAAGTCTAACAACTAAGTATTAAATTTGCAATCTATAAGAGTTGTTGATACCTTATCAACCGACTAGACTACACTCGAAAGATCAATCGAACCAAACTCGACCCACTATCAAAGGCCACCTGGACTAGGCCCATCAACAAGGCTTATGCCCAAGGTCCACATTCATGGCGCATAACCTAAACCTAGATATCTCCTATAAATAGGGAGCTCCCTCCCTCATTTGAGGGAGCCGACTCTCTCTCTAAGAAAGGAGTTTTCCCTTCTCTCTACATTCTTATTCTTCCTTTAAGGCTCAAGGCATCTTGTATCATATACAAACACTTATATCATTAATAAGAATAGTGCAACACAGTGGACGTAGCCCGATTTGGGTGAACCACGTACATTATTGTGTCTTGGGTGCGTGTGTGTCTTCACGGATTAAGTTGATCCATTTCGCGCGTCAACAGTTTGGCGCCGTCTGTGGGAATCGATACAAGAAGTTATGTCGGTTCTTTCTTAATTTCCTACCCGCTGAAACCCACTAATTCAAGATCGTGATCCATGCCTATCCATGCAAAGAAAAAAATCTCTGTCAGAATCTCTCATATTTCCAATGCTCATCCTGCCACATGGAATGCTTACAAGGGACCTTAAAGACTGGGAAAATAATAATACGCGGGAGAAAGTGGATGGTCAAAACCACTCCAAGGTGAATTGAAATTTGATCAAAACAAGCCACATGCAAAGCAGGCAATGTGTGTTCTCACAAAATTAGTCAGCAGATCCCTGGGGAAGCTCGCACGACTTCATAGATGATCGGCATCAAGGTTCAATAATTCACATTAAGTTTTGTCAGCTCCTGTCCTAGAGTTAGCCTATTTGTCTCAGTAAGGTTGTCAAATTACCAATAGAGGGACCACTATACAATTCTTAAACTGCATGTCAGTGAGTAACTCTTCCAAGTTAGACCATGATGGGATATATACATATTATATAAGTATATATATTGGCTGCTAGGTGGGAAATGTGGGCACATCCCACGTGAGAGGCAAGGGCTAGTCAAGACATGGTGGGCACCCACCATGTGAAGCCATCTTTCAATATACAGACATTATATATTATAATATATGTATATGTAAAGGAAGCAGACATCCTCCTCTTCCTACCAAAGCCAACCCCAGAAAATCAATTAATCGGCACTCTGTAAACAAGGAACAGGCTGACCAGGCAACGAGCACATCCCCACAGGTGATGGCAGCTTTGAGATTATCTCTTTAAATTACAAGGGACCTCGCAAGAAAGTGCAGCTTCAGGAAGTATGAACTTCCTTGGCCGATTATCATCATTGCCCAACATATCCGGCGAACACATCTCACACCTACATAATCTCTCTCAACAAAAAACTGCTTCATATGCTAGTCTTTCTCAAAGACAATTCACATGACGAACAGACCGATTAGCCCAGGTCATTAATCTATCCACTACAATCGGCCATACTCGGAGAGGGCTCGCATGATGTCCTAACCGATCGGCCTCAACTTCAAAAAAAAAAATTATTATAAATCTTGATCATCCAGTCAAGGAGAGACTCCACACGATGCCTATGCCGATCGGCTTCTTTCACCTCCAAATTAAACAAGCCATGATCATCCAACCTCTAGGTACACCAACATCTTATCTGATCGGTCTTCATCCTCGGGCCGATCGGCCTATTCCATCTACCTTGCTCAGCCATAACTTGGTGAAGCTCGCACGATGACCAGGCCGATCGGCCTCCTATGTACGACAAGGCCATAAACATAAATCTTAGTCTTTATCCCCAACTTAATCATTGATGATCATCCACCTACTACACAACCACGCGATTGGCAGGCCGATCGACCACCATATCAACCTGCAGGTTCATAAATCTATATTTACATATATGTATGGAAGGAAGGGCGAACAACCAAGTCCAAACTAGAAGACTACAATAATTGGTTATGTAAAAGTGGGCATACCCCACTTGATATTATATACAAATATACATATGCATGGAGTGCATGTTGTATGTTTGTTAAGGTCAACAATGTGAGAAGCCTTGGTGGGCACCCCCCACGTGAATCAATATCAACATGATATTATTATATATACATATGGAAACTTGGACTCAATATCTTCACCACACATCAGTCTTTGTCGCTCCTTTTTTTACTTTTGGGCAACCAAGGAAGGGTGATATTGATCGATTGTTGAGCATGTATGAAGCATTACATGCTCAACAATCGAATATAAGTGGGCTCCCGTCGAATCAACAACTACACAATAAGACGTCTTCATCTCAAAGACTTGTCCATTTTCAAAATATACAAGCTTGATGTGAAGATCAAAGAATTTTGGGCTACGACGTCAAAATGCTCTTGGTTAGCTTTCGTTTTCCCATAGGCCGATCAACCACCTTATCATGCGAGGATCCGCGTAAGATGACCGAACAAAGTGACATACACATCTTAGCTCCAAGTGGTTCTTGATTGGTCCATGGGTATCCCGTATGCCTATCGGCCACCTTATCGTGCGAGGATCTGCCAAGTTTGGCCGAAAGGACCTTGGTCGGCCAACCCTCACTATGGTCGGCCTACCACCATTGACGTGGTCTTCCTCTCTTCCACTCCAACGGACCCTTGGTTGGCCTATCACCTTGATGCGGCCTCCTCTTTGTCCACTCAACGGACCCTTGGTCGGCCAACCTTCACGCTGGTCGGCCTACCACCTTGACACGGTTTTCCTATCATCCACTTAACGGACCCTTGATCGGCCAACCTTCACCTTGGTCGGCCTATCACCTTGATGCAGCCTTCTCTTTTCCACTCAACGGGCCCTTGGTCGACCAACCTTCACTTTGGTCGGCCTACCACCTTGACACGGTCTTCCTCTCATCCAGTCAACGGACCCTTGCTCGGCCAACCCTCACTTTGGTCGGCCTACCCCCTTGGCCATCCAAGGCATCACAATGGGTGAGTTAATCTTTTCTTGTCACCCCTTACTATACATGAATCACATTATTCCAACATCATGCGCATCATTATGTGCACTCATGCTCACATCATTGCCTATGGCATATGAGCATCGTGCATACAACTCACATCATTACCCATGGTACACGAACATCATGAATACAACATCACCTTTTCGTACATCTACATCATCATGTAGCAACATTTCATGTGCTCATGCAACTCTTTCACATACTTCGATCGGCAAACGCTATTCATGGTTACCGACCGAATGCACGAGTTTACTTCCTCCGGGAAGCATGCTCTGATTGGCAAATGCTATCTGTGGCTACCAATCGGACACGTTAGTTTACTTCCTCCGGGATTCCTGCTCTGATCGGAAAACGTTATCTGTAGCTACCAATCAGACGCATTACTCGATTTCCTTCGGGAAGCATGCTCCAATCGGTAACCGTTATACGTAGCTACCGATCGGATGCACGAGTTTACTTCCTCTGGAAAACATGATTGGCAAACGGTAGCTATAGCTACCAATTGGACGCGTTACTCGACTTCATTTGGGAAGCATACTTCGATCGGCAAATGCTATCCATGGCTACTAACCGAATGCATGAGTTTACTTCCTCCGGAAAGCATGCTTTGATTGGCAAATGCTATCTATAGTTACCAATTGGACGCGTTACTCGAATTCATTCGGGAAGCATGCTTCGATCTGCAAACGCTATTTGTGACTACCGACCGAATGCACGAGTTTACTTCCTCCGGGAAACATGCCTCGATTGGCAAACGCTATCCATAGCTACCAATCAGACGCGTTAGTTTACTTCCACCGAGATGCATGCTCTGATCGGCAAACGCTATCTGTAACTACCAATCAGACGCATTACTCGATTTGCTCCGAAAAACATGATTGGCAAACGCTATCTATAGCTACCAATCGGACACGTTGCTCGACTTCATTCGGGAAACATGCTTCGATTGGCAAACGCTATCCGTGGCTACCGACCGAATGCACGGGTTTACTTCCTCCGAGAAGCATGCTTCGACTGGCAAATGCTATCTATAGCTACCAATCAGACGCGTTACTCGACTTCATTCGGGAAGCATGCTTCGATCGACAAACACTATCCTTGGCTACCGACTGAATGCACGAGTTTACTTCCTCTGGGAAGCATGGTCCGATTGGAAAACGCTATCCGTAGCTACCAATCGAACGGGTTAGTTTACTTCCTCCAGGATGCCTTCTCTAATCGGCAAACGCTATTCGTAGCTACCAATCAGACGCATTACTCGATTTCCTCCGGGAAGC
Source organism: Prinsepia uniflora (assembly GCA_032719365.1). Classification (NCBI taxonomy): domain Eukaryota; kingdom Viridiplantae; phylum Streptophyta; class Magnoliopsida; order Rosales; family Rosaceae; genus Prinsepia; species Prinsepia uniflora. The sequence continues at coordinate 12,673,364 of CM064875.1, forward strand.
ATGCTCTAATGGATAACCGCTATCCGTAGCTACCAATCAGATACACTAGTTTACTTCCCCCGGGAAGCATGCTCCGATCAGCAAAATGTTGTCAACAGCTACCGATCGGATGAGCAAGTAGGCACATTGCAACTGATCCACATTCTGGGGACTAGTGCAAGCTACCGGGCCCGGTACACTTCCTCACTCCAGGACTTGGGGGACTAGGGGTGATACCTTTCTCATTGGTCGACACGTATCAGCCTGATTTACAAGTCCTCGACCGAGGAAATTCACCTCAGTAAAAGACTTAGGGGACTTCTGTTGATACCATATCGACCAACCAGACTACACTCGAAAGATCACTCAAACCAAGCTCGACCCACCAGCAAAGGCCACCTGGACTAGGCCCATCAACAAGACCCATGCCCAAGGCCCACATTCATGCCTCATAACCTAAACCTAGATATCTCCTATAAATAGGGAGCTCCCTCCCTCATTTGAGGGAGCAGACTCTCTCTAAGAAAGGAGTTCTCCATTCTCTCTACATTCTTATTCTTCCTTTAAAGCTTAAGGCCTCTTGTATCATATACAAACACTTATATCATTAATGAGAATAGTGCAACACCGTGGACGTAGCCCGATTTGGGTGAACCACGTACATTATTGTGTCTTGGGTGCGTGCGTGTCTTCACGGATTAAGTTGATCCATTTTGTGCATCAACAAGAGTTAAATTTGATATCTCTCTCGTACTAGTGAAGACGCAATACCACTAGACTATAGTCCCCCTCATTTTTTTTTGGGGTGAAAATTGAGGTATTCCTCGTACGTAACCGAGAATTAACCTTCGAGCATCGTGGGATTTTGATACGGGGGGAGCTGTCCATCATGTTGGCTACTTTATTCACAAGGCACAAATTCGAGATCTTATAATTTATTAAATTTGGCCCTAATGTGAGTATTTGCAACCTATCTTCATATGAATGATATTTATCCATTTTTATCAACAAAAAGAAAACTCATATGAAAATCTTCACAATTAAAGTATTTATTATGCGATTGCCTTCAATTATATTTTTTTAAATAGTGAAATCTTTGACAAATAAAGGAGCCGTTATGTAGTTTCCAATATTAGACAAATTTACCACCCTAAAACTATGTAATTGTAATATTCAAAATGTTCAAACGGATCTATGATCATCTAATTAGTATATATTGGGAACAAAATCTCTGACACAGAAAAATTTCATTGCTTCGAAAATTTTGAGAAACAATCTTTGGTCTTAGATTCTAAAGAACACTCAAATCTAATGTCGAATCCAACAAGGTGTGCAGCTTGCAGATTTTTAAGAAGAAAATGCTCTCAAGATTGTGTTTTGGCCCCTTATTTTCCATCATCGAATCCAGAGAGATTTGCTTGTGTTCATAAGATCTTTGGTGCCAGCAATGCTACCAAAATGCTAGAGGTAGACCACTCATTACTCACATGTCGATAGGAATCTCTTTTTGGATTTTTTTTATTATTATTAGAATCTGCTCGATTTTTAATCGGAACATATCCACAACTAAGATGTACATGTAAATGCTATTTTTGTCGTGAGTGTACTTTCTTTGTTACATGCCAGTGAATGCGTGAGTGACTGCCAAGGACGGATATGCCACTAAATTGGTGTTTCTCATTTCCGATACTTTTGATATGCGTATCCGACATATTTGTAACAACGGATACATCGTTGATCACAGATACGAGTAATCTTCAAATTATATTATTTATGATTAGTAGCCGAGGAGAGTTAGTAGACCTATAGTTTTTCCATCTCTTTAATTACTCAATTAACAGCTGAGTCGTCTTATCTTCTAATTATATTATCAATTTCCGTAATCCGTATCCATCGACATCACATTATCCTACCTTAACTTTTAGAAATATGTGCTCGTATCTATATCGGTGTGCATTGTAGGATCATGAATTCAATCATATTTTAATTTTTTTGATTTGATTATTGCAGCAACTTCCAGTTCATTTGAGGGAAGCAGCAGCAGACACCATGTTCTATGAAGCATCATTAAGAGTTGTAGATCCAGTTTATGGGTGTGTGAAGATAATTTCGCAGTTGCAACACGACATATTTGAGGCTCAATCTGAGATACTCAGAACAAAAGGTCACTTAGCTCTCTACAATGTACAGAAACAACAGCAGCAGCAAAATATGGATCATTTTGATGGGGATCTTTTTAATAGTTTTGGTAGTGCAAACTTTAGCAAATGATTAAGGTTTATTTATTAATTTGATGAACAAAAAAAAGGAGATAATTAGTTTGTTACTTTCATTTTCTGATTTCACCCAATGATTTGATTTAAGAATTTATTGATGAAATACTTTTAGTTAAAGAAAAAAGGTATCTTCTGGTTGTAGCTATATATACATTTTGATTTTTTTGTTTTTTTGGTAAATATCACAATGTGTTCCCACATTCAAAGTTAGCCTTCAATATTTGCCTAGTAGCCCATAGGCTTGTGCGGGCCTGCTTGGTCTAGTGGACCAAAGCTCGGCCTGATCCGTATGGGCCATGGGCTAACCCGACTCGAAATTTAGTGGGTCCGACTTTAACTTATGTGCTTGAATCTGATAGGCCCGGTCTAGTAAAGCTTAACCCGGCTCATCCATATAAACTTGACACGTAAGCCCAACCAAATTGATAAAGTTTAGATTTAAGACTTGAAAGTGAAAGTGAGCCAATTTGACTTAGGAGTAAAATTGAAAGTGAAAGAGGCAATTTGAGGATAAAATTGTAATATATTTTTTTAACCAACAAATTTGTAATATAATCATTAAATTAATAGGTAGTAAAATCATGAGTATCTTTTTTTAATATATTTTTTCATATTTATTTTTTATTTTCCAGGTAATTCAAAAAACTCAATTGAGCTGGCCCGAATGGGCATATTTGTCATAACCCATGAAGTACGATAAAAACTCAGCTCGACAACATGCATGAGTTTTTATATATGTGATTAAGATAGTTTTCAAAATTCAACACAAAATCGACCTGGCGTAATTCGACGCAAGTCCAAAAAATTAGGGGGTCCAAAGCGAACCTTCAAAATGAGACCCTCCAATTTTTGAACTCTCAAAGTGTCTTATAAATCTGGCTAGCTATGGTATACATCCAACAGGGTCATTATACATTCATCCAGTTGAAGTAAATCTTCCTCGAGAATGCACATCCTTCCTTCAATGTAAATTTCCACCGGTCCTGGCAGAATATAAGCTCTGACTAGACATAGCCATGAGGCCTAACTTGCTGCTACACATCATTAAAATAATGCATGCCCAGAATATGGCTATGTCATCTGTAATGAATATCCAAACATGATAATAACAGCAACTCTGAACATTAATAAATTACAAAAGAAAAAAAAAGTATGTACTTCTAGAAGGATGTGCATTAGTGTCCAAGGATCGGGAACTGAAACTGAAGATTTGATGGAGACCCTCAAATGCCGGTTGCTCCATAAACAAATTCGAATCAGAATTTTTTTTTTGAAATTGGTTATCGTAACTCTATAAAATGCTAACATGAAAACGTATCATTTATGATTGTAGTATTTGTCATTCGCTTTCCAACATATCCATAATTTAGCCAATTACTACAAGCCATGACTTACAAACCCATTTAAGGGAGCTTTAACTATGGTGCATCTTGTGTCCGGGCTGACCTATATAATAATCGGGCCAATCCAATAATCAATGTGTTGTTGCAGTTGTGAGTGGAAACTCTGATCTCTGATAAAGAAAGTAACTTTGTAGGCTAAATTTTAAAGACTAAATCATATAAAGACCCTTTTTGAAACCTTGTTGAGAAAAAACTCTGAGAGCATCTGCCCAATCTAGTTTCCCATAGAACCAACGTAGATGTGCCAACGAGCACCAATTGCCCTTCCCTCAACTTCTATAAATTCACCTCATCCCGACTCAATTTCTTCTCACCCGTGTAAACCTCATAAGTTTGAATCATTCTCTTTCTCATATCTAATATATATCTATCTCTTACAACTAACATCTCTTTCTTGTAGCTAATCTTCCCTCCCGCTTAAAGATATTATCTTTCTCCCTTAGACCTAGTATCTCTCGCTCAGAGCTAACAAATATCACGGCCAGAGGCTCGCTCAAAGCTAGCTAATCTCTCCCTCTAAAGTGGCTAACTATTGTTTTTTTGTCTTGCATGACGCTATTTGAAATTTCACAAGGCATTAAATTGAATTGAGCTCTTTTTTTTTTTGCATTAGCGTATGATCCTCTTGATCCTAATAGTAACATTACGAAAAAAGGCAAGGCCGAGCAGGGTTGCCTCTAAAATTTCAATAGAATCTGTTAAATTAGATGTACGGACGAGGGAGGCAAATTGAGATTAAAATTGTATTTAAGACCCAAATTAGGTCAAAATCATGTTTGGGGTATTTTGAAATTTAGCTCGATGTGAGGTGCTTATCGAGTAAAATGGGCCCATTGATTGTTCTGTTTTAATCTTTTCGTGATTATGTTGCATTGCTAATTCAAAGTCCTAATGTTTTACTCAATGCGGTAATTTTAGATGTTAACTTACGGCGGAGGGATTGAGTTTGACATTTAGGCGCTGGGCTACCAAGAAATGTGCCGGATCCACAAAGAATGGCCGAGACTCAAATCCCAAGTTTCTTGGAGTCAAGAAATTCGGTGGAGAGGTGAGAGGCAGCTGATATGTACAAAGGAGGATTCTTTATTACTCGCTGAACAATTTCGTTTGAACTGAGTGGTTGTCTTTATTACTCGCTGAACAATTTCGTTTGAACTGAGTGGTTGTGTTTTATGCTGCAGAGAGTGATTCCTGGAAACATCTCGCCAGAGAGGAACCCGGTTTCATCCTGGAAATTGTGTTGGTTTGGGGAAGGATCACACCCTCTATGCCATGAATGAAGGCCGGGTAAAGTTTGAACATCACAAGCTCAGCGGACGCTAGTGGCTGCATATCGAGCCCAAGGAAGGTCATGTACCTCACCCCTTGTATGCAAATGTTGCCCCAACTCAGTCCAAGACATTGTCCCATGATCTATAACTCAAGACCTTTTTTATTTCCTGATCTCAGTGGAAGGAACCGGCATCTCAGTTTTATGTTACCCAGAACTCTATTGTATCAGCTTCTCCTGGATTCTAACTTTACTTGCAAATAAGATCTTTCTGGTTTGAGTTTGCCTCTTCTCTGAAGCTTTTCTTATACTTAACGCTGCGATTGCCTGGTCAGAGATTGTATGCCAGTATTTCTAGAGCGGCATTACCAATCGAATTTTTTTTATAATATTGGTAGTTGTTCTAATCAGAGATTTAAATTCGGCTATACCAAACGTATTAATCAAAAAGGGGCAAAAAAAGGCCCCATTATATATATAACGTAAAGATTTACAAGTGTCAAAAATCTAAGTTTCAACTAGCTACTCTACAAGTCCAAATCTGGGCTTTCTTTTAAGGCCGCATGCCTTTTAAGACTTAGATGATCTGCTGTTACATTACATTTGACAATGAAATGAGCTCAAATGAGAGCATCAAGCATAGGCTTCATACTTATGGGAATTGTCTATCTTCGGAAACGAACCGGTGTCTTCCACTTTTGGAAGCTCGGGTATAACTTAGCAAAAGCTAAGTCGAGATAGGGGCCTGTTGTGGATGATAAATGAAACCATTATAAGTCTGGATCACTATCACTGCCAAGAAGCATACTTGATTCCCCTTCACTTTCAGTGTCGTTGAACATTTCTAATTCTGCTTCACAATCATTGTCATCATGCATTGTTCCCTTCATAGGCGAGTCATCGTCACCACTGAGTTGGGAATCCGAGACATCCTCAGTCATGATACCTGATTCAAATCTTTGGCGCCTTTCCAATATAGCCTTGACTCTCTCCTCAAACTCTTCATCTGTGCTGGCCAGCATGTAGCGTAGTTTCATATTGATGCGATTCTCTGTCAGAACCTTGTGTCGTGGAATAATTCGGCCCTCAAGTGAGTAACTGAAAAACCTGGACATGATTTCATTATGATCAAAAGTTAGTAGCATCAAGTGACAAGAAAGCTTTGAATTTATAGTTATAATGCTTTCACCTTGGAAACTCGATGAGTGCTGTCAAAGGGCGGACCATAGTTCTCCTCAAGTAACGGTACTTTGGACGGAGGAAATCTATTTTATACCGGAGCAGCATGGGAAAATCAGCAATCATCTCACCCAAAACTCTGAGATATATGCCAAGTGACAGAAAATATTTCACATTAACCTCGAGCTTTTTCACAATGTTATATCCCAAGAGCTCAGGTGCCAAAGCTATAACCTTTCCAATATCCTTCCGATCAACGCCAGCTTTGGTCATCAAGAATATGACCTATATGATATTCAAGTAAACATGTTACCAAAGATGAACACACTCCTTTTGATTAAAAACTGAACCTAGATATAAATAATTATCAGGACAGACCAATATAAATGTGAAAGTCCAACCAGTGTCATTTCAACGTGGGGGCACAAGCACAGATTTCCAGATAAGTTAATCATCAAATAAGTGAATAACCATACAAGCTTAAGAGTGTAATAAACAGAACTTGAATAAAAAAAGAACAAACCACGGGCCGGATTTTCTTGTAGAGGCTGTAAGTTAGCAAAGGCGGAAACTTTACAAGCATTTTGCCTATTGCATCATCTCGAACGCCTATGTCCTGAAAAAACTTTACCTACAAAATGTAAAAAATAAAGGTCAAAACCATCAAATATGTGGTTTCCTGTTTAGAATTGACCTGTTATGCATATAATTTATGAATAATTATGGGAACTGCAGAGAGCGGATATATGAAGAATACATAAAACAGGAAAATATGGAAAAGAACTGAAATGAAACAAGAATTCCATCAGATTTAGTTATTCAGGTTGATTTCATGATATGCAGGCATCAACAAGCTAAAGTGCGTGAAGTAGAACTTACCTTTGCCACAATGGTCGTCTCCAAATCGAAACAGAAAACCATCGGTTTAATCGTAAGTATTCTCCTCATACCATCTCGGGTTATGCCATGGTAATAAAAATACTTAACCAGAGGCCTCCATCTTTCCTCAATGCTACAACCCATCAATTCTGGCCTAAAGGCTAGTAATTTGCCAACGTCCTCAGCACTAAGGCCAAATTCCTTCAAATAGTTAACCTGGAAAAAAGAGCACCTACTCACTACATGTATATACAAAATCAGTAACTTCATTTCTTAAACATTAAACACCCAAATAAACATCCTGTATGATTCCCTAAAACCTATATTGGCCATTATGTCATGACACTTTGGAATGAGATTTCAACCAATCACTAGTCTGTGGAAAAATATCAAGCTACCTTTTGATTCATCTCATCCAGAGTATAGTAACCAAGTACCCTAGGATAATCAAAGACCATTGTTCCAAAATCCTTGTCATTCATACCCATATCAAAGTAAAACCCCGCACGAGCTTCCACTTCTTGTAAACTGCAGGACAAGAGTTGTGGGCATCGGCTCATGACATAGCCCATCCAATCCCTCCTCACTCCCTTCCTCTCCAAATACTCAACAATCTCATTCAACTCTTCATTGCTGCGCTCTAAAAAATGATCACCCGATTTCACTAGAGCAACCCCAATATACCTCCCTTTGACATGAATCGATTTCAACCACAAAGCAAGGCGCCGAATAGAACCAATGTCTCCCTTTGACAAGCAAATAAGCTTCCCAATTTGGGGATATGAGAGTGAATTATGCTTCAACCACCTATACAATGATACTCATTAAACCCAACTATTTAATAAAACAACGAAGAATTTTGAGGCAAAATAGAGATCTTGCAGACCCTCAAAAATGGAAATGTTAAAAGCAGACATTTGCATGTTAAACCAAAACCTTCTTGAACATGGTTGATCAAGCAGTCTAACGTATTTCCAATTGATCCTTACTCGGATTTTTCTATGTTCTAGCTGCCTATTCAAATAAAAAATTGACCTTTATATATTCTTGTACAATTTCACATACAAAATGTTTCAAATCAAATTCAAATTAAAGTTGCGAACTTAACTAAGAGCTCAATTGCTTCAAAGATAGAAACAAAAGTAAAGCAAATTACCTAATACAGGGCACGACTTCAGAGTCTTCAATGACAGTTTTGGCGCGAAAATTGAAGGTGGAGTTAGAGAACTCCGGCGAACTTTTCATGGCGGCAGCTTGGACCATGACGTAGTCAAGGAAGTCGGACAATGTCTCGACCAAATTGGTGACGTAGGTGATTCCGAATTTTCCCTTGGTCTTCATAACTTCCTTGAAAATCTCGGCAGTGACCTTCCGGCGAATCTGCAGTGCCCGCACTATCATCCGGTGCTCGTCCTCGTCGTCGTAAAGAGAAGTGAGAGAGGAGGAGCCGAGAGAGATGGAGCCAGGGAACTGAGGAGTGCGTTTTCGGAGGAGGGAGCGTTCCAAGATATTGGTGTTATGGTCGGAAGGTTGAGGAATAGGGTCTGATTCTGAGTCTGGGTTGGGGATGTGGGAGAGTCGGTGGAGGAGGAGGGCGGTGGACTTGGAGTTGTGTTTGCGAAGAGTGAGGTCCGGGGAGTCATTTTCATGTTGGTCGGGTTGGTGGGGATGGGGTGTTTCGTGGAGACGGGAAGCGGTGGCGAAGCGATGGTTTTGCCGGTGGTGACGGCGGTGGATAGGGAGTGGAGACTTCAATGGGCTAAATGGAGAGGACAATAGCATTTTTCGTTGGGGATGTTCTGGTCTGTGAGGTAGCTGACACTGGTGGGCAGCGATTCCCACATCTGAAGTTTGTAGGTGGATTAGTTCTTCATGAACGGTAGCCCAATTACCGAGCGCGTCCCTAGTGGACTGGACTGGACTGGACCGAATCTAAGAGCACCTCTCTTGGAGAGGCCAGAGAAAAGGCTCGGTGGCAAGATATAGCCTCGTAAATGATGATAATATTATTAATAATATTTTACCTCATATTATTTATTCTATTTTTAATGGAGACGAGGGATTAGAGGTAATAATTCATATTTAATTTAATTTAATTTTATCTTATTTAAGATATAAAAAATAGTAAAGAAATTTTTTTTCAAAATAAAATAAATTTTAAATTATACTAGAAATACTGCAAGTCTAATAAAAAATACAATTATTAATTTAAATTGATAAATATAAAAAAATATATGAAATATGAAAGATAAAAAAAAAAATACAATATTTGACATGTGCCAACTCTTCATCGCTACTAGTAGCCCAGCCCAAGTAATGAGAGAGGTTAGAATAGTCTCAGTCCCTGCCTCTAGCCCTACTGAGTCTAGGCTAACCCGCCTCATTAGAAAGTCCCACCCCTGGTCTGTGGGCTGGTTCCTACCTAGTCCGGGCAAACAACCCCTAGCTAGACATGCTCAAACCTCTAGCGTTACTCGATTCTAGACATGCGGATCTAAACCAATATGAACTTTAAGCGAGATTGTAACGACCCGTCCCGAATTCTGGGATTAGATTAGTGACTAATCTTGATTAGTGAGGTTGATCGGTGGTTAGTTGGGCGAAATCGGACAAAATGTGCAAAATGACCGTTTTGCCCCTAGTCGTGGGCAAAATGTTGACTTTTTGATCGGGCGGTCAAATGGACTTTGGTCGATGACGGTGACGTAGTTCGGGACGTCACGAGTTCATAGACAGGTGGCACGTTCGATTCCGACATTCGAGGAGAAAGTTATGATGTTCGGAAGTCGAAGAGCATTTTGGTAATTTGGCATAGTAGGGGCCAAATGTTGACTTTTTGATCGGGAGGTCCGATGGATGAGGGCCAGGGACTGTCACGTAGGTCTCGTCGATACGAACCCGTAGACAGGCGGCACGCCGAAATCGGAGGTTCGATGAAAAAGTTATGGTCACGGAAGTAAACTCGATTAACCGAGACTCGAATTAAAATAATATTAAAATAATAAAATCTGATTACTTTAATCAAAACAATCTGGACCCTTGGATGAGTGACAAGTGTCACTCATCCCATATATTCCCTAAAACTTGGATCTTGGTTGGCCATTGGTTTAATTAATTAATTTTCCCTCCTGAAATCCTCACCCTTCATTTTAAATTGAGATTGAATCTGGGCCGTTGATTCATTTTCATCTCTCTTTATTTGATCAGACTACTCACACTCCCATTTTCATTTTCCCTCAAACCCGTGAGCACTGTTTCCTTCCTTGAATGAACACATCACCACCTCTCAGCCTCAACCCACACCCTAGACACCACCATACCACCCTCAGGCACCACCAGACGGCCACCACCACCTCACGGCCGCCCAGCACGGCCGGGAAAACCCCCAGACCCGAGAGGAACCGAAACCAACCCAAACCGTCCAACCGCCCAAACCTTCATATCAGGACTCGAACCAACTTAGAGTTAGGTTCACTGGGACGGTAGGAAGACTCAGACGAGGACTGGACGGCGTACGACGGCGACACGGCGGCGGTAGGTTGAAAAACCCGAGAAGGTTTGATTTTCTTCCCTGTTTCGAAACACTGGTTTTTGACGTTATGATGGTTTGTTTACTTCTGAAACATGCCCTAGGGACCTAGACGACCATTCTAGACCAAAGCTTGTGGCCGGAATCACGACGAGTCGCCGAAGAAGATGACCTGAGTTCTCAGCCGGTTTTCCCGTCAATTTTCAGGTAATTTACTCAACCTAAAAACTAGTTTGGATTCCACAGAACCGTAGAGGAGACTGTGACGAGTCGTTAGGGCCAAACCTCATCAAAAATGGTGGTCGGAAACATGAACTGTGATCGGGTCACACCGTGGGTCGACGGTGACCCGGTTTCAGACACGGTTACTGTAGCATGACGTCAGCACAATTGACCAGAACATTGACCTGGTGCGTGGGGGCGCGTGTAAGGTATTTAGGGGAAACTTCCAACATGACTTTTAATTTATTCGATGTAACGAACATTTTGGGATTGGTTTCGTGTCGATCGGACACCGTTTCGATATTGTTCGCGACGTCCGAAGGTTTTAAATCAAGTTTAAAAATAGTTAAAAATTCGGGAAAATTACGGGACTTTAATAGGATGTTAATGAAGAGGTTAGTGACCCTCTAATGTGATTTGGACAGGATTGGGAGTCCCGGTGATAGTGGTGTGGCCCAAGAAGGCCTATGACACGCGTATCGAGGCGTATCGTTAAATGGTCTGTGAGTGGACTTTGGTTTTATAAATTCTATGCATGCTTAACTGTCTTATATGGATTTATGATTGTGATTGTATGAGGTTGATTTGGATGTTGGTAAATTATACGGTTTCACGTATTTCGAGGCGATTTACTTGTTTGCACGTAAATCGAGGTTTTTCCGGTTTTGCACGGATTTTCCATGTTTATGGTCTTGGATATGATTTCATGAAATGGTTTTAAAATTGGAAAGATAAACTCGGGCTTGAGGCCCAATTATTTTGGAAACCTCGGACTTGGAGTCCAATTGAGTTATGAAATCGGGCCGGGGGCCCAGTTGTTTATGAAATCGGGCCAGGGGCCCAGTTGTTACGAAATCGGGCTGAGACCCATTTGAGTGTTATTATCGGGCCAGGGGCCCAGTTGATTTATGAATCGGGTCGTGGGCCCAGTGGTTTATAAAATCGGGCAGTGGGCCCAGCGGTTTATAAAATCGGGCATGAGGCCCAGTTGAGGTATAAATGTGATGTCGGGTCTGGGACCCTATGTTAATAAATGTGATTTCGGGTCTGGAACCCTATGTTTAATAAATGTGATTTCGGGTCAGGGACCCTAAATGGAATTGTGATGTTTTATGGAGATTTCGGGCAGGGCCCATTGTAATGTTGTGAAATGATTTAACAAAACTATTTTCCATATACCATCTGGATACAAGGATATATGATGGTCTCCTCCAGGTGTCTGGGACACTGGGGAAGTCACGGTGCATTGCCTGCGAGGGGTCATTGTACGGAGTTACCAGACCGTATAATAATTCAGGAGAAGGATTGCTATGATTGACGTCAGGGACGTCAGACATCTGTGATGTCAGAGATATGGACCCGGAGAGACCCTAGGCAGCACGCGTAGCTTATTATACCGTGAGATATGATGTCTGGGACGTCAAGCGTCTGGGACGCTAAGCATCTGGGATGCTGGTGATGGTAATGTGGTAAATATGGATTAATGAATCTATGAAATGGCTTTTCGGTTGGATTTGTGTTTATATGGTAAAAATGGATTATTGGTTGATGAAATGGTATTTCGGGTCGGGGACCCTAAATGGTTTTGGATTTACGGATTTACGTTTATGAATTTGGGCGGTGGCCCACATGGTTTTAATATGTCTGGATGTGGTATTTCACAGTTTTGGGCTGAGTTCCCACACTTGGTTTTAAGTTAACGGTTTTTGCGCTAAGGCCCTAATGGCTTGGTTGGACGAACGTTTTGGTTACTGGTTTTCGTGGCATGCATACGTTTTTATTGGAGGGCATAAATGTCTTATAACTATGTTTACTAAACTTAATGATTTTCGTCCACTCACAGCTTTTGGTTCTTAATGCCCTTCAGGTTGATCACGGATGCGACTGCAGCAGAGACTGGGACATTGCACGCCTCCTCCATCGATCCTTGCGCACTCTGGAAGCCCCGTTTGGGCAGTGACTATTGGTTATCCCTTGTCTGACACCCCTTGTTGGACGGGAGCAGGGCACATTCCACGGTAATCCCGGGGGGATTGGGATGGGTCCTGTCAACTTGGTATCAGAGCAGGGTTGCTCTTTTTGTGTTCGCAGGTCGAGGGTGTGATGTCTCTTTGGACTGCAGTTCGTTATCAACCTGATAGATAGTTTTGGGTTTTAATCGCGGATATAGTGTGATTGGCCCGATACGCCGTGCGTTAATGTGATTAGACCCAGTGGGGTTGATTGTGATGAACTGGTATTGTGGGACCGTCGGTGACAGGACCCACCCCGATTATCGCCTCGATAATCGGGAAGCATCCTGCTCCCGTCTGACAATCGAACCAAAAAGGCCAGAAACTAGTTAAAAATTACAACACACCCATTGTCAGACCAGGGAGATTAAACAAATACATCTGACTGGACGTCAAGTCCACAGTTTCACAGAGCAATATTACAAAACAAGTTAAAGAAACAAGTCCTACTCTGTGAACTAACTACTCCGCAACGGAAAAACTTTATGCCTCCGCCTCTGCCTCGGCGCTTGCCCCCACGCTTGATCCACGACCTGGAGGGAATTTAAAACAACAAAGTGTGAGTGGACCGAAACATAAGCTTTATAGGGAAAACAGTTTTTCCGAAATCGGGTTCGCCCTCCAGTTTTGTAACACGCATGCATAACCAAATATCCAAATTCTGCATATTAAACTTTTGAAAACTCTTTTTCCGAAACACATGAAAAACGTTACAAAGGATCACCATAATTCATGTAAAAACCATTTAATAATTCCAGGTTTCAGAAACCGTCATTTTGAACGTTAATTGCACAAATCAAGTAAAACGTGAATCATTAACCACAATTATGCCGTTGGATCCATCCAAGTCTTTAAACTCAACATTAGGCCTTCCCGGGATATCAACGAGTCTTTAAACTCAAAACATGATTAATAGGCCTCGGGGGGTATCATAATAATCGAGTCTTTAAACTCACGAGTCTTTAAACTCACGAGTCTTTAAACTCAATTCGGGTCTTTAAACCCAATTTTCGGGCCCGCCCCCGTCGTTAAATAACCGGGTCTTTAAACCCAAAACCAGATCCAACCATTAACCGGGTCTTTAAACCCAAAACCGTTTTTAAACATAGTAAATCAGGATTCATCACAAATCTTTTTCCAACATTATTCCAAAAAACATTTCTCATCGTAACAGGACTCATGTCCGAATTCCCATGCAAATTCCAACACATGCAATTTCCAGAAATTACTTCACAATGTGATCAAACATCATAAATCCGAAACATGCATATTCATATCCAGGTACTTTATCAAAATCATCACGCATGCATAAGCGAAAATCGTAACCTCGAAATGCGTGAAATACGGTAAATATCTCGAAAAACGTGAAAACACGTAAAACCGATATAGCATATCACCATCATAAAATCATAGGTAAAACCATGAGATAAATAAGCAAAATAGTCATGCATGCCCAATTTAGGAAATCAAAAAGTCCACTCACGGTTTTAGGACGTGTCAATCGCGTCCCGCGTGCTCTTCCGTAGCTTCGGAAGTGTCCGGGCCTGTGAAAACGTACAAGAAGGGTTACAAACATCCCAAAATAACTCGTAGGATTTTTCCTAATTTTTCGGCGAAAATAAACTTAAAGACTTAATCTTCCGGACTCCCGAAATTATCCCGAATGACTCCCGAACAACTCGAATTCTAAAGGTAAAATGTTAATTGGACTGAAAGGAACAATTTCCATGTTGACCGTGATCGGAGATGACATCGCACGCGCCGTCACGCGCCGCCCAAAGTGGCTGCGCGTGAAGGCCACGCGCCGTGCTACAGTGTCATCTCCCTTACCCGAACAGCCTGCTAAACGGGTCTGATACCCGCGACTCAACCCGATCAGTTAGCCCTCAATTCTCAATCAATTCTACCCGTTTTCAATCCTATTATCTTCTCTAACTCATTTATTTTAGCTCTGCAACAATGGTTAACCTCGACTGTCCCTAAATCGATGCAATCCAGACTCGAACAAACGAACAAGTCGACTCCTGGAACTCACCCTACACGGTTCCAATCCAAAATTAACTTCACCAGTAGCAATAAGGGACCCAAACGAACCAAAACATCCAACCAATTAACCCCTAACTAACCTGGAAGTCGTCGTCCTCAATACTGTGTTTTTCCAGAAACTGGAACTTGAGTCCCTGAGCAAACCTCGATCAATCCTCCTCAATTCTTGCACGGTTGCGTTAGCAAGGATCCCAGAAGACTAATTCCACCCTCAGTTTGGTTCAACTCGCCTCAAAACCCAACCTTTGAATTTCCCTCCATTTCTGCGTTTTTCTCTTCCCCGTCTCAGAACCTCCCTCAACTCTCTCTCAGCCTGCCCAAATGATCGAAATGAGTTCCCAGACTCAAAGGCGACCAGGTAATCGATCAAAGCGGCCAGCAACCCGTGGGAAACCGTCTGAGATTTTTCTGAAAATGTTTCCCACGCACGCAGAAACCATGGCCAATTCAGTCTCCCCCGTGCACTGAGCACTGCCCAAATCGTGCACCAAAGCCACTCAGTCCAGCCCCACTACGTCAAACGACATAAACAAAGCCCTGAGCCTTCCACTAAACCTTAAACAATTGAACGCACAAGACCCACGGCCGCTGCTCTGTTTTCCACGGTGGTGAACAGTACCCCGTGCGGAAATTAGCAAAATGCCCCCAGGGCAAAAATTACCAAAATGCCCTCCAACTTCCGTGACCCGTAACTCGGTCGTCCGACGTCCGTTTCAAGCGTGCCGCCTGTCGTTGTACTCGGGGCGTCGAGACGAACATAACGGTCTTCGAGTCAAATGAATATCAATTGTCAAACAAAAAGTCAACTTTTTCCCCTTATAACGCCCAAATTACGATAATGCCCCTGAACTTCCGAACATCATAACTTTCACTCCGAGCGTCCGAATCGGACGTGCCACCTGTCTATGAACTCGTGACATCCCGAACTACGTCACGATCATCACTCAACGTCCGTTCGACCTCCAAATCAAAAAGTCAACAAATTGACCACACAAACACAGGGGTAAAAACGTCATTTTATTCAATATTTTATAATATTATATTTCCAGAACGTCCGGGGCGTTACAATCTCCCCCCCTTAAGAAATTTCGTCCCGAAATTTCAAGGAAACAAGTAGGGGAACTGTTCTCGCATCTGCGCCTCGGGTTCCCATGTGGCTTCCTCCACATTCTGGTTCCTCCAGAGAACCTTTACCAGAGGAACGGTCTTCCGACGTAGCACTTTATCCTTTCGATCCAAAATCTGTACCGGCTGTTCCTCGAAGCTCAAATCATCTCGAAGTTCAATGGGCTGATCCTCCAGTACATGAGATGCGTCAAACACATATTTCCGCAACATCGACACATGGAAAACATCGTGGACCCTCGAAAGCTCTGGCGGTAGTGCCAGCCGGTAGGCCACCGGGCCAATCCTCTCGGTAATCTCATAAGGTCCAATATAACGAGGGCTCAACTTTCCTCGCCTGCCGAATCGCACTACACCCTTCCAAGGGGACAATTTCAGAAATACCCGATCTCCGACCGCAAACTCCAGATCTCGAATCCGGTGGTCCACATAGCTCTTTTGTCTGTCCTGGGCTGCCTTGAGCCGATCCCTGATGAGTTTGACCTTCTCGGTCGTCAGTTCCACCAATTCAGATTTAGTCAGCTCCCTTTCACCCACGTCCGTCCAACACAACGGAGTTCTGCACTGCCGTCCGTACAAGGCTTCGTACGGAGCCATCCCAATGCTCGCCTGATAGCTGTTGTTGTAGGCAAATTCCATCAAGGCTAGATGTGACTCCCAAGTGTCCTGAAATTGCAAAACGCAAGCTCGCATCATATCCTCCAATGTCTGGATGGTCCGCTCAGACTGGCCGTCAGTCTGAGGATGAAATGCAGTACTGAAACGAAGTTTCGTCCCAAATGCTTCCTGCAGACTCTGCCAAAATCGAGAAGTAAATCTTGGGTCTCGGTCAGAAACTATTGATTCCGGAGTACCGTGCAAACGGATGATCTCGTCAATAAACAACTGGGCCAACTGCGTCATCCTGAAGTTCTCTCGCACTGGCAAGAAGTGAGCTGATTTCGTAAGCCTGTCCACAATCACCCAAACTCCATCGTGACCCCTGGGTGTCCTAGGAAGTCCAAACACAAAATCCATCGTCAAGTGATCCCATTTCCATTCCGGAATAGGTAGTGGTTGCAAGGCTCCATAAAGTCGTTGTCTCTCAGCCTTCACTTGCTGGCAAATCAGACACCTGCTGACAAACTCGGCAATCTCCCGTTTCATTCCCGGCCACCAGTAGTGCTCTCGCAAGGTACGATACATCTTGGTCCCACCAGGATGCATCGCGTAGGCCGAACTATGAGCTTCGTCCAAGATCTCTTTCTTCAGTGCCTCAACGTCGGGCACACACAACCGTCCTTCTTTTAGCAAAGCTCCATCCCCCCTGACTGTAAAATCTAGCCGTTCACCGGCTTCCACTTCAATTCGAAGTACACATGCACTGATGAAAATATCGCCGGAATCGGCGATATATCGGGCGATATATCGCTAATTCCGGCCACCGGTACATACAGGGGGGGTGAACATTTTTCTTCCACCTAAATCGTCGATATTGAACAATATCGGCGAATATCGGCGATATTCGCCGATATTGTTCAATATCGACGATTTAGGACTGAACAGAGAATCAATAATTCAAATGAAGGGCACGGGTTGAACAGAGGAGAATCAACTTTCCAACTTTCCAATCATTCATTCACGGACTCATCCAATAATTCAAACAATTTCACATTCACGGACGAACAATTGGGAAGAAAACAAAAAAAAGGAATTCACGGACTCAATTTGGGGCAGAGCATAAAAGGAATTGATGGACTCACCTCAGGCAACCACTTCTGCTCGAACTCGAAGTCTCGAACGGCCGAACTCGAACCACCTCTCGTCAGTCGTCACCACCGTCGCCAGAGATCTCGAACGGTCGAACATCCCTCGAAGGCTCGAACCACGTCTGGCCTCGTCTCTTTTCGTCCCGGCCTCCGTCGCTCGAACCTCCATCGAAGTCGTCCTTCACGCCGCCCCTGAATCTCACTCACGGCCCTCACCCTCACGGCCTCACCGCCTCACGATCGATCGATTTCCCCAAAGCCCGTGACCTCGACTCTTCGAGACAAACTGAGAGGCTGAGCTGAGAGCCCTTCGTTGGGTAATTAAGAAATGGAACGAAACGATGCGTTTCGTTTCATTTCATTCTTTATTTTTTTTTAATTACATATATTATTTAATTATTTGTCAAATATGTATTTAAATAATTATTTGGGTATAAATATTTGTCAAATAAATAATTATTTGGTATAAATATCATTTTTAATTACATATATCATTTATTATTTGGTATAAATATTTGTCAAATAAATAATTATTTAAATTTTATCTTAAATATTGTCAAATTCATATATTCATATATTTGGTATTAGGTAAACAATATGCCATAAACGTGTTTTTTTAACAAAATTCAAAATTTATTATTAGGAAAATAATATGGTTTAATTCATATATTTAGTAATATTTGGTAATATACTTGGTAATCATTTATTAAAAATAAATTTATCATTTATTAGTAAAATATGTTTTAGTAATGTATGTGCTAATATAAAATATTGTTTAATTCATATATTTGGTAATATATTTGGTAATCATTTATTAATAATAAATTGATCATTTATTACTAAAAATATGTTTTAGTAATGTATATTTTAATATAAAATATGTGGTAATTCATATATTTGGTAATATTTGTTTTAATTTTTAATATATGTTTTATTTTAGAATATATATTAAAATTATGAATATATATGTTTTTGCTTCTTAATTTTTTATCATCAAAGTCTAACTTAGAATATATGTTCTAATTGATCAAATTTTATTATTATTTGTATATAATATGGCTTAATTCATATATTTGGTAATATATTTGGTAATCATTTATTAATAATAAATTGATCATTTATTACTAAAAATATGTTTTAGTAATGTATATTTTAATATAAAATATGTGGTAATTCATATATTTGGTAATATTTGTTTTAATTTTTAATATATGTTTTATTTTAGAATATATATTAAAATTATGAATATATGTGTGTTTGTTCCTTAATTTTTTATCATCATCAAAGTCTACCTTAGAATATATGTTCTAATTGAAATAATTTTATTATTATTTGTATTTTCATTATTATTATTATTTGTCATTATCAAATTCTCATTATTTTTCATGTATCTTAGATTTCATAAAATGGCTAGTGGAAGTCCAAGTGATAGCCGCCCAAGACCTGGACGAGTTGATCCAGCATGGAAATATGCCATTGCAATTCCTGGAAATAAAAACGGTGCCATATGTTCGTTTTGTCAACATCAGTTTCAGAGTGGAGGCATAACGCGATTAAAGTTTCATTTAGCAGGTTTTGATCCGAAAAAAAATGTTCAAAAATGCAAAGACGTACCTAAAGCTATTAGGGATGAGGTTAGAGCATGGATCAAAAGTAAAGATACTGCTAAACAGACTAAGAATATGCTTGGGGAGAATATACGAGCTGGCTTGAGAGGGGACCCACTGGACACTCAACAGAGCATTCAGATTAACGATAGCGATGATGAAGATGATGATGATGGATTCGCTTATCCACCAGATGTGCATAGATCTGAGAGAGCAGCATATCGCTTTGCTGTAAATGCATCGAGAGATGAAGTACGACGAAGTGTCGACAATTATGGAGTTGGGTCCATGCGTGGTACTCAAGGAGGCAGTAGCAGTCGTCAACCACCGCAACAGATGCGTCGATCACAAAGTTTGCGTGATCCATTTTCAATTCCTCCCGAACCAAAACTCTACAAAACCGCACGAAGTCAACAGAAGACTGTAAAATCGATGTGGAAAGGGACGAAAGAGAAGTTGGGTCGATACATAAGCAAATTTTTTTATATATGAAGGAGTGGCTCCAAATAAAGCCAACTCTCATCATTTTAAGAATATGATCATTGAAGCCCAACGAGCAGGTATTTAATAAATTTATTTATTTATGATACATGTTTATTTAGCTTATGAAATAGCATTAAATGCTAACTTATGTTTTGATTTGCAGGTGAAGGCGTGTCCACTCCTTCTCCATATGAAGTGAAAAATAAATATCTTCCTATGGAGTATGAAGAAATGACGGCGTATGTGGAGCAACAAAAGCGACACTGGGAAACTTATGGATGTACCATAATGTGCGATGGTTGGACCGGTCCAACGAAGTTATCCATAATTAACTTCATGGTATATAGTAAGGGTTCAACTGTATTTCTCAGGTCAGTTGATTCTTCCAAATTTCATAAAGACTATGTGTACATAGGAAATTTGTTGAAGGAAGTTGTTCAGGAGGTTGGAGTACAAAATGTTGTACAAATCGTTACTGATAATGGGTCGAACTTCAAAAAGGCTGGAAAAGAACTGATGAAGACTTATCCGCTCTATTGGACTCCTTGTGCAGCCCATTGTATCGACCTAATATTTGAAGATATTGGGAAGAATGAGACAATGACGCTCATCATAAAAAATGCTAGGCAGGTAACTAACTACATCTATAATCATCTATGGTTACTTGCTCAGATGCATGAATTTTGTCAAGGAGACTTGGTTCGGCCTGGTGCAACTCGGTTCGCAACCAACTATATTTGTATAAACAGTATAGTTAAACATAAAGTTGGCCTTAGAAGGTTGTTTACCAGTGATCAATGGCATGGTAGCCCATTGAGTAGGAAAGTGGAAGGCAAGAGGGTTGAGGCTCATATCCTCGACCAAAGATTCTGGGAGTCCTTGGAGATGATGCAATCAATATATGAACCATTATATTGCATCCTCCGAATTGTTGATACAGAGGTAGTCCCAACCATGCCAATTCTGTATGATATGTTCAATCGAATGAAAGAAAAGATAACCCGTCTTAAAGGGAAGAAGTGGGTCCTTAAAATCATACAGGAGCGATGGGAAAAAACATTAGTACATCCTTTACATGCTGCTGGTATATTTCTATCTTATTGAACTTGTTAATATTTTATTTTATTGTTGTTTACTAAGCAAAGTTCATTCATGATTTGCAGCTTATTACTTGAATCCCCGATATCAATATCAAGCAGGTATTGGGCATGACTCATTCCTTGTCCAATCAGTTCAACAAGTATTCCTCAAACTGAATCCAAATGGACAAGTGGGTTTACAAAATTTTGGAGTAGACGTAAGTTCACTACCATATATGAATCTTGATGAGTTATTTTGAATCTTGATGAGTTATTTCGAATCTGTACATCTATGGCATTATATTAATATCAGCCTTAATGTAGTTGATCAACTTTAGAGATGGTCGGAAAACATTTCGTTCACCTATGGCTGTACAATCACGAACGAAAATGCCCCCAGGTATATTACTTGCATTTAACTTGATATTCTATGACTTAGCACTTTATAATGCCTCTTACATTAAACTTGATATTGACAGCTGAGTGGTGGGAACTATATGGCCAAGCTTCTCCCAGCTTGCAACAAATTGCTGTTCGTATATTATCACAAACGGCATCATCTTCGGCATGTGAGAGAAATTGGAGTACATTTGCTTTAATTCATACAAAGCAACGAAATCGTCTCGCATATTCTAAGTTAGAACAACTTGTTTTCTGTTATTACAACATGAAACTCAAGTTAAGAGATGAAGAAGCCGAAGCCGGTAAAGTTGTGGAAGAAGACTACGTTGACCTGTTGGAAATTGCAGGTCAACATGTGGAAGGTAATGAGGCTGATCCACTTCAAGCATGGATTATGCCAGCTCACTTGGATGATGATAGTGGAAGGCCTGACCCTCGAGTAGCACATCTTGCTAGTGAACACGGTGTTAATGTCGATAGAGTGCTATCTGAAGAAGTGGGGAGTGAGGACGTAGGAAGTGAGCGGACAATGTCTTCATGGGAAAGATCAATGCTTGGTTCTACCGGTAGACGTGACTTACGAGCTGATGCTACTAGTAAGGGACTTCATCAAAATAAATCTCCAGATGATGATGATGATGATGATGATGATGATGATGATGGAGGAGATGATGTTGAGACAAACGATGAAGACAAGGATGACGGAGGGGATGATGACGGAGGAAATGAACATGTAACCGATACATATGCACCCTTGAGCCCATTTACTGAAGAGGCGGATTTCACTCATGCCACACAAGATTATGATCATGGGTGTAGAGAAGGAGGAGTAGGAATCGGTGGTGTCGGAAAAGATTACACTCGGACACGAAACATATATGAAGGTTATGGAAACCCATCTTCTGAGGATTCCATGGCAATTAGTTTTGAGTCAATGAGTTTAGGCACCGATCCTAGTAACAACTCAAATGATCCATATGCTTATGGTCCATATCGTCACCCCCTGTTAGACAACCATCTCCCTCAAATGTCACATGAAGATTATGGAGAAGTTAGTTGGGTAAATCCGAACTACCCTATCTATGGAGGAAAAGTAGGCCATTCAAAGGAGATATACGAATACTATGTCCAACAATACATTTCCTTTTGGTCAAATAGCATCAGTTGGCAAAACTTTTGTGTCTTGGTAGATCAAGAGATTCAAGACCAATCTAATTTTCAAGCTGGTCGACACTCAACTTGTTTTTGATCAAGTTCAATGTGTACAATATTGTTAATGCAATATTATCAATGAAATTATGTTTTAATTTAAGTTTATCTTTAAGATTTTATACTTTAGTGGTCGGCAGATCTATATTCCATCATATGATTCATCATATATTTATCATATCAAAGTCATTTTATAATTTTTATTAGTCCTATATAACCATTATTGGGTACTTAAGTGTTTGCCAAAGTTTCATTCCAAATTTCCGTCATTTGGACCCAATTTCCGTCATTTTTGTTGACCGTAAACGATATCGATATCGATATCGATATTTGGGGCGAGATATCCGTAAATTCGGCGAGCGATATATCCGTCGATATCGATATTTTCATCCTTGTACACATGAGACAGGATCTTGAGATTGAGCCTCAACGATCCGATCGACCAGAAGTGGTCTCACATGAAAATTAGCCAGCAAGACACCTTAGCCATCCAAACCCAAATCAATGCTATTCTTACGGAGTTCAACCAAAAGTGGTAAATGAACCGTCCGTAGATGTGCTACAGAATGCGTTGACTTCCGGCTTAGAGCATCAGCCACCACATTGGCTTTTCCCAGGTGGTACTCAATCGTGCAATCATAATCCTTAATTAGCTCTAGCCACCGTCGCTGCCTCACATTCAACTCCTTCTGAGTGAACAAGTACTTCAGGCTCTTGTGGTCCGTAAACATTCTGCAAGTCGCACCATACAGGTAATGTCTCCAAATTTTTAATGCATGCACAACAGCAGCTAACTCCAAATCGTCTGCATTAGTACACATCCCAAACCCTGTAAGGATGCATCACTGTACACCTCAAATTCCCCACTGTCGTCTGGAAGGGTCAGTATAGGAGCAGATGTCAACCTTTCCTTTAGCTCCCGAAAACTACGCTCACAATCGTCATCCCACTCAAACTTGACTCCCTTCCGCGTCAGTCGCGTCAACGGGGCAGCAATGGTAGAGAAACCCTCTACAAACCTCCTGTAGTAACCAGCCAAACCCAAGAAACTCCTGACTTCAGTGACGGTCCTCGGTTGTTCCCACTTCGCCACTGCCTCAATTTTCTGAGAATCCACACTGATCCCGTCAGTTGAGATCACATGCCCCAAGAAACTCACGCTCGTCAACCAAAACTGACATTTGCTGAGCTTCGCATACAACTGGTTTTCCCTCAAGGTACCCAGCACCATCCTTAAGTGCTCCTCGTGCGCTTCCGCACTCCTCGAGTAGACCAGGATATCGTCGATGAACACGATGACAAAGTGATCCAAGTAAGGCTGCAACACTCGGTTCATCAAATCCATAAACGCTGCGGGTGCATTGGTCAAGCCAAACGGCATCACAAGGAACTCATAATGACCATAACGGGTCCTAAGGGCTGTCTTGGGTACATCCTCATCCTTAACCCGCAATTGATGATACCCAGAACGTAGATCAATTTTGGAGAAGTACTGCGCTCCTCGCAGCTGATCGAACAAATCATCGATCCGAGGCAACGGGTATTTGTTCCTGACTGTTACTTTATTCAGTTGCCTGTAATCGATGCAAAGTCTCAAACTCCCATCCTTTTTCCTCACAAACTACACCGGAGCTCCCCAGGGGGATACACTCGGTCGAATAAATCCCATCTCAAGTAATTCTTGTAACTGCGCCTTCAGTTCTTTCGACTCGGCTGGCGCCATACGATACGGAGTCTGAGAAATAGGTTGCGTACCTGGAACCAGATCAATAGTGAACTCAACATCTCGATGCGGTGGCAATCCCGGTAGATCCTCCGGAAAGACATCCGGGAACTCCCGTACAATCGGTATATCCTCCACCCTCAATGGTGCAGCTCGTGAATCCATCACTCGGGCTAAGTATCCCTGGCACCCCTTCCTCAACAACTTACTTGCCTTCAGGGCAGATATCACTCCGACAGGAGTTGCTCGCTGAATTCCCTGAAAAGTGGTTTCCGGTAACCCCGGGCTCCGAAAAGTAACCCTCTTATCGACGCATTCGATAGAGGCATGATGGAGCGTCAACCAATCCATACCCAAGATGACATCAAAGTCATGCAAGTCCAAGAGTATCAAATCTGCCACCAGACCAACATCACCTACCATTACGGGGCACTCCCGCAACACTTGATTCACCACAAACACATCTCCGGTGGGCGTACTCACTCCCATGTCACAGTCCAGTGCGGACACCTCTCTACCCGCCAACAACTCACAGTCCCGTGAAATAAATGAATGAGTAGCTCCGGGATCAATTAAAGCACAAACATCATGTCCAAAGATCGTGAGTGTACCTGTCACAACACCAGGCGCTGCCCTGGCCTCCTACTGCGTAGCTGCAAAAACTCGGGCCTGTGGTCCAGCTGCTCGCCCACGGCCCCGGCCCCTCTGTCCATTTGCCGCTCCAGTACCACCTCCGCGAGTGCTCCCAGTCCCAGAAACTGCAGCTGTGCTCCGTCCCTGCTCTGCTCCACCCCGACCTGCGCCACCACCCTGTGGCAAAGATGGACAGTCCCTCCGATAGTGGCCCCGCTCGCCACAGAAGAAACAAATGACACTGGAAGCATCTCGAACAAAACCACCACCCTGCCGTCCCGTGGAAGCAACAGAAGTCGCGCTCGCCTGCGGAGCAGTCTGCGCCCTAGGCGCCCGGAATCCGGAACCCTGATAGTTACCAGGCCTGCCATAACGATCATTGCCTGCAGATGAGGCTCCACCATAACGTCCCTTCTTCGAGGCTCCCTGACCATACGATCCAGAATATGAACGCCCGCGACGTTGTCCACCACCAGAATACTGTGGACGTGTCGGGAGACTAGCCTCAACCCGCACCGCGGTATCAGACAACTCCCTGAGAGTAGCAAAAGCTCCGGCCGTCACAATGGCCCGTATCTCACCCTGTAGGCCAAGCTCAAACCTACGGCATTTCTCAGCCTCAGTAGATACAAAGGTAGGAGCAAAACGAGCTAGCATCTGAAATTTCTGTTCATACTCAGCCACGAACATGCTCCCCTGCTGGAGCTGCAGAAACTCGGTCTCCCTAGCATCACGGAATGAACGGGGATAATACTGATCCAGAAACCGTTCACGAAAGGTCTCCCAAGCCACTGTACGGGCATCCCAGCCCGACAACTCCAGAGTATACCACCACTCATAAGCAGAGCCATCAAGTAGAAATGTGGCCAACACCACACACTCCTCAAGAGGACAGGGCATCACAGTAAAAATCCGCTCAATCCGAGAAATCCAACGGTGAGCATCCTCGGGATCCGCTCCACCACTGAATACCGTAGCCCCAAGACGCTGGGCTCGCTCGATCGAAGCGCTCTCGACATCGCCATTAGGTCGTGGAGGGGGTTTGCGTCGTGGAGGCATGGCCGGCCGTCCTTCTCTGAAAGAGGCATAAGTTAGTACAATAATCAAGGCACACCCGAGTGCCGGACACGAATCGTAAACCTAGGCTCTGATACCAATTGACAGGACCCACCCCGATTATCGCCTCGATAATCGGGAAGCATCCTGCTCCCGTCTGACAATCGAACCAAAAAGGCCAGAAACTAGTTAAAAATTACAACACATCCATTGTCAGACCAGGGAGATTAAACAAATACATCCGACTGGACGTCAAGTCCACAGTTTCACAGAGCAATATTACAAAACAAATTAAAGAAACAAGTCCTACTCTGTGAACTAACTACTCCGCAACGGAAAAACTTTATGCCTCCGCCTCTGCCTCGGCGCTTGCCCCCACGCTTGATCCACGACCTGGAGGGAATTTAAAACAACAAAGTGTGAGTGGACCGAAACATAAGCTTTATAGGGAAAACAGTTTTTCCGAAATCGGGTTCGCCCTCCAGTTTTGTAACACGCATGCATAACCAAATATCCAAATTCTGCATATTAAACTTTTGAAAACTCTTTTTCCGAAACACATGGAAAACGTTACAAAGGATCACCATAATTCATGTAAAAACCATTTAATAATTCCAGGTTTCAGAAACCGTCATTTTGAACGTTAATTGCACAAATCAAGTAAAACGTGAATCATTAACCACAATTATGCCGTTGGATCCATCCGAGTCTTTAAACTCAACATTAGGCCTTCCCGGGATATCAACGAGTCTTTAAACTCAAAACATGATTAATAGGCCTCGGGGGGTATCATAATAATCGAGTCTTTAAACTCACGAGTCTTTAAACTCAATTCGGGTCTTTAAACCCAATTTTCGGGCCCGCCCCCGTCGTTAAATAACCGGGTCTTTAAACCCAAAACCAGATCCAACCATTAACCGGGTCTTTAAACCCAAAACCGTTTTTAAACATAGTAAATCAGGATTCATCACAAATCTTTTTCCAACATTATTCCAAAAAACATTTCTCATCGTAACAGGACTCATGTCCGAATTCCCATGCAAATTCCAACACATGCAATTTCCAGAAATTACTTCACAATGTGATCAAACATCATAAATCCGAAACATGCATATTCATATCCAGGTACTTTATCAAAATCATCACGCATGCATAAGCGAAAATCGTAACCTCGAAATGCGTGAAATACGGTAAATATATCGAAAAACGTGAAAACACGTAAAACCGATATAGCATATCACCATCATAAAATCATAGGTAAAACCATGAGATAAATAAGCAAAATAGTCATGCATGCCCAATTTAGGAAATCAAAAAGTCCACTCACGGTTTTAGGACGCGTCAATCACGTCCCGCGTGCTCCTCCGTAGCTTCGGAAGTGTCCGGGCTTGTGAAAACGTACAAGAAGGGTTACAAACATTCCAAAATAACTCGTAGGATTTTTCCTAATTTTTCCGGATTTTTCGGCGAAAATAAACTTAAAGACTTAATCTTCCGGACTCCCGAAATTATCCCGAGTGACTCCCGAACAACTCGAATTCTAAAGGTGAAATGTTAATTGGACTGAAAGGAACAATTTCCATGTTGACCGTGATCAGAGATGACATCGCACGCGCCGTCACGCGCCGCCCAAAGTGGCTGCGCGTGAAGGCCAGGCGCCGTGCTACAGTGTCATCTCCCTTACCCGAACAGCCTGCTAAACGGGTCTGATACCCGCGACTCAACCCGATCAGTTAGCCCTCAATTCTCAATCAATTCTACCCGTTTTCAATCCTATTATCTTCTCTAACTCATTTATTTTAGCTCTGCAACAATGGTTAACCTCGACTGTCCCTAAATCGATGCAATCCAGACTCGAACAAATGAACAAGTCGACTCCTGGAACTCACCCTACACGGTTCCAATCCCAAATTAACTTCACCAGTAGCAATAAGGGACCCAAACGAACCAAAACATCCAACCAATTAACCCCAAACTAACCTGGAAGTCGTCGTCCTCAATACTGTGTTTTTCCAGAAACTGGAACTTGAGTCCCTGAGCAAACCTCGATCAATCCTCCTCAATTCTTGCACGGTTGCGTTAGCAAGGATCCCAGAAGACTAATTCCACCCTCAGTTTGGTTCAACTCGCCTCAAAACCCAACCTTTGAATTTCCCTCCTTTTCTGCGTTTTTCTCTTCCCCGTCTCAGAACCTCCCTCAACTCTCTCTCAGCCTGCCCAAATGATCGAAATGAGTTCCCAGACTCAAAGGCGACCAGGTAATCGATCAAAGCGGCCAGCAACCCGTGGGAAACCGTCTGAGATTTTTCTGAAAATGTTTCCCACGCACGCAGAAACCATGGCCAATTCAGTCTCCCCCGTGCATTGAGCACTGCCCAAATCGTGCACCAAAGCCACTCAGTCCAGCCCCACTACGTCAAACGACATAAACAAAGCCCTGAGCCTTCCACTAAACCTTAAACAATTGAACGCACAAGACCCACGGCCGCTGCTCTGTTTTCCACGGTGGTGAACAGTACCCCGTGCGGAAATTAGCAAAATGCCCCCAGGGCAAAAATTACCAAAATGCCCTCCAACTTCCGTGACCCGTAACTCGGTCGTCCGACGTCCGTTTCAAGCGTGCCGCCTGTCGTTGTACTCGGGGCGTCGAGACGAACATAACGGTCTTCGAGTCAAATGAATATCAATTGTCAAACAAAAAGTCAACTTTTTCCCCTTATAACGCCCAAATTACGATAATGCCCCTGAACTTCCGAACATCATAACTTTCACTCCGAGCGTCCGAATCGGACGTGCCACCTGTCTATGAACTCGTGACATCCCGAACTACGTCACGATCATCACTCAACGTCCGTTCGACCTCCAAATCAAAAAGTCAACAAATTGACCACACAAACACAGGGGTAAAAACGTCATTTTATTCAATATTTTATAATATTACATTTCCAGAACGTCCGGGGCGTTACAGTCGGTTCGGTCATGTGATATTGGATTGTTGTGCTGCTAGGTGCAGCCAGGTTCAGGGAACCTCATTTGAGTAATGGTCTAAAATGTGAACCCTAGTGGTGGTTGCTAGTGTGAGGGATGTTGGTACATCGGAGTTAGCCGATGGCCTTAGTGGTGGAACCCACATTGAGTTGATGGTAGGTTTGGATTTGATGTCTATACGATGTCTAGACCGCGGGGTCGGTCAGGTTGTGGATTTTATATTACGGAGAGCTGTTGGGTTCAGTGGAACCATAGGGTGTGATTATGGAACCCTAGTATTAAAAAGGTAAACCTTATTTGTGACTAGTTGATGAGAACTTGTGCTGCGAAGAGCGGCTGAGGTCATGGATGACCATGTGGATGACTCTAGTGAGTCTAGTCAGAACTATGGGATTCGATCTATGAATACGGTTCTGAGATAAATTATGAAATCCCGAGTTAGACCGGGTATTAGTGCGATGTGTGGATAGGATCTCGATAGCAATGACCGTTGGTCGGTAGTCATGTGGAGATGACTGGCTATCGAGGGTATTTAGTGTGGTTACAATACTTGGGGATCAGGGGATGTTCAGGGAACGTTCATTATCCTGATGTGGGTTGTCAGAATGGTGGTACCCATAGTTATGAGGTACGAGTAGAGGTACGGGATCATCATTCGGTATAAGCGGAGATCCAGGGTTGTCATATTTGCACACGGTGTGCAAGTATGGATGTCGGTATGTTGGTACTTTTATGCCGATACTAGTATGGATGCCTACTAGTGTTGATGATAGTGTGTTGGTGCTAGTACTAGCGCTGGTGCTAGTGTCGGTGATTGCGATGACGACGAGCCACGAGTTGGGGTGTGACTCCGTCATGATGGACATAGGTTCGGTCTTTGAGACTTGGTAGTGATTGAGTGATGGACTGGATGGGATCCAGTTGAGATTGTGATGTGTTGGGATTAGTCCCGACAGTGGTAAAATGACAAGTGATGAGTGGATAAAAAGGTATAATTGAGAACTTGGAAAACCGAGTGTTGAACCTGTAAAGGTTGGGATGTGCGAACGAAACTATAACAGATTGATTGTGGACACGTGGTTGTCCAAGTGATTTGAGGATGCGGGAAGTCCAGTGGTTGGACTTGACATCTCGTTGGGAGCATGTATGTTTCCAACATGGTTGGAACCTTAATTTAGAGAAGATTTGTGATTGTGGGACGAGAGGAGTGCTCGTTCAGCATCGATAATAGGTATTCTGAAGTCATTGGGGTTGACTTCTTGTTTTCTGCCCTGGCAGACGTTGGTTGTAGTTACCAGTACGTTGAGCGTGTATTGGTTGCTGGGCCCATGCGTGTTTTGGGGTCATCAGGAGGAGTTGCGTATTCAAAATTTGGTAAACGAGATTTCTCATTTTCTGCTTGGTGGCAGACGATGTTAGGTTACATGGCATGGTGAGTGCAGCGAGTTTTGTTTGCATCCACGTAGGATGAGTATTGACGTCATCATTTTGGATCATCCTTGGTTTTTCCTAGGTGGAATGACAAGGATCAATACGAACTTGGGTATGTGAGTCGTAAATGACGGGACAGAACTTCTTTTCGAAGTGGAGCCCGTATGGTATCTTACTCGAGTGCATAGGTTTCCGATGTGGTCGGATTTTGTCAATCTTAGACGTGTGGAGGTTGGATTGGCTTCCCTATGAAGTCAATTGTATGTATTGAACTGGTAACCGATAGGTTCGGTTTTGGTGTCTTGGTAGATGTGAAAGAGATTTCGGGTTTTGGAATCGAATTTCTGAGTGACGATTCAGGATTCGATTTTGGAACTTGAAAATGGATTTCTGGATTTGGGTACGAAATGATTATTCCAAAATGCTAGCTTACGGAATAATGATTTCGGATTCGGATTTGGACATGAATTAAAAATGGGATGTCTGGGTTTGGATTCGGGATTTCTTACGAAATTGCGGATTTGAATTTGGAATTGGAACTAGATGATGGGTGGAGTTTCGATTTGTCTCATGCTGGATTGGGCAAATGTACTCCATTATTGGAACGTGTTTGGCTATGACCTAGGTGGTTGTAGTCTGGTCAATAGATAGAGGTGTGTAATTTGTACATGATTTGATGTACGATACCTCGTAGACTTGTAGTGTCTGGTAATGGTATACGGGTTATACCCGAGGTATGTCGGTGAGCGTGTTGGTAGCCGGATTGGTTCCGATACCATTGGTTTAGTCTAGGTCGAGGACCAGACATTGGATACTATGCAATGGGTCATGGTATTTCCGATGAGTCTAATTACACACGAGTCAGGTGAAATGTAGGTAAGTGTATATTTAAGTCAAGTAATTTGGTGGCTTGTGTAGCCACGAGTGAGTCTAATGTCAGTTTTCGACTAACAACTGCCAAGTGGTGACAGATTGTCGGAAGGTGTCAACGTGGTTTGTTGAGAGAGGTCAGGTGACTCCTAGTGGGAGTAAATACCAGGATAGATTGGTGAGTGGGAAAGGAACCGTCGAGTTGTTGCGTCAACGAAATGGTCGATTTGACAAGTGGTGTCAATTCGAAACGAGTGGCTTCAGTCATTCGACGGGGTCGAATGTAGTCGATGCGTTATGAGTACTAGTGATACGTTGAGTGCAGACAAGTTTTTGTTCTGATTAGTTGGTGTACGGGTGTACACGTGTTGCGAGGTCGATTCCACTTTCCAAGGGGTGTTTGCGCGATCAGGGTAGTTGAGTTTCGAGAACAAAACTAATTAAGGAGGGAAGAACGTTTGAGATTAGAGCGGTTGGAATTTTGAGGACGAAATTAATTAAGGTGGGAAGGTTGTAACGACCCGTCCCGAATTCCGGGATTAGATTAGTGATTAATCTTGATTAGTGAGGTTGATCGGTGGTTAGTTGGGCGAAATCGGACAAAATGTGCAAAATGACCGTTTTGCCCCTAGTCGTGGGCAAAATGTTGACTTTTTATTTGGCGGTCAAACGGACTTTGACCGATGACCGTGACGTAGTTCGGGGCGTCACGAGTTCATAGACAGGTGGCACGTTCGATTCCGACATTCGAGGAGAAAGTTATGATGTTCGGAAGTCGAAGGGCGTTTTGGTAATTTGGCATAGTAGGGGCCAAATGTTGACTTTTTGACCGGGAGGTCCGATGGACGAGGGCCAGGGACCGTCACGTAGGTATCGTCGATACGAACCCGTAGAAAGGCGGCACGCCGAAATCGGAGGTTCGGCGAAAAAGTTATGGTCACAGAAGTAAACTCGATTCACCGAGACTAGAATTAAAATAATATTAAAATAATAAAATCTGATTACTTTAATCAGACCAATCTGGACCCTTGGATGAGTGACAAGTGTCACTCATCCCCTATATTCCCTAAAACCTGGATCTTGGTTGGCCATTGGTTTAATTAATTAATTTTCCCTCCTGAAATCCTCACCCTTCATTTTAAACTGAGATTGAATCTGGGCCGTTGATTCATTTCCTTCTCTCTTTATTTGATCAGACTACTCACACTCCCATTTTCATTTTCCCTCAAACCCGTGAGGACGGTTTCCTTCCTCGAACGAACACATCACCACCTCTCAGCCTCAACCCACACCCTAGACACCACCATACCACCCTCAGGCACCACCAGACGGCCACCACCACCTCACGGCCACCCTGCACGGCCGGGAAAACCCCCAGACCCGAGAGGAACCGAAACCAACCCAAACCGTCCAACCGCCCAAACCTTCATATCAGGACTCGAACCAACTTAGAGTTAGGTTCACTGGGACGGTAGGAAGACTCAGACGAGGACTGGACGGCGTACGGCGGCGACACGTCGGCGGTAGTTGAAAAACCCGAGAAGGTTTGATTTTCTTCCCTGTTTCGAAACACTGGTTTTTGACGTTATGATGGTTTGTTTACTTCTGAAACATGTCCTAGGGACCTAGACGACCATTCTAGACCAAAGCTTGTGGCCGGAATCACGAAGAGTCGCTGGAGAAGATGACCTGAGTTCTCAGCCGGTTTTCCCGTCAATTTTCAGGTAATTTACTCAACCTAAAAACTAGTTTGGATTCCACAGAATCGTAGAGGAGACTGTGACGAGTCGTTAGGGCCAAACCTCATCAAAAATGGTGGTCGGAAACGTGAACTGTGATGGGGTCACACCGTGGGTCGACGGTGACCCGGTTTCAGACACGGTTACTGTAGCATGACGTCAGCACAGTTGACCAGAACATTGACCTGGTGCGTGGGGGTGCGTGTAAGGTATTTTGGGGAAACTTCCAACATGAATTTTAATCTATTCGATGTAACGAACATTTTGGGATTGGTTTCGTGTCGATCGGACACCGTTTCGATATTGTTCGGGACGTCCGAAGGTTTTAAATCAAGTTTAAAAATAGTTAAAAATTCGGGAAAATTACGGGACTTTAATAGGATGTTAATGAAGAGGTTAGTGACCCTCTAATGTGATTTGGACAGGATTGGGAGTCCCGGTGATAGTGGTGTGGCCCGGGAAGGCCTATGGCACGCGTATCGAGGCGTATCGTTAAACGGTCTGTGAGTGGACTTTGGTTTTATAAATTCTATGCATGCTTAACTGTCTTATATGGATTTATGATTGTGATTGTATGAGGTTGATTTGGATGTTGGTAAATTATACGGTTTCACGTATTTCGAGGCGATTTACGTGCTTGCACGTAAATCGAGGTTTTTCCGGGTTTGCACGGATTTTCCATGTTTATGGTCTTGGATATGATTTCATGAAATGGTTTTAAAATTGGAAAGATAAACTCGGGCTTGAGGCCCAATTATTTTGGAAACCTCGGACTTGGAGTCCAATTAAGTTATGAAATCGGGCCGGGGGCCCAGTTGTTTATGAAATCGGGCCAGGGGCCCAGTTGTTACGAAATCGGGCTGAGACCCATTTGAGTGTTATTATCGGGCCAGGGGCTCAGTTGATTTATAAATCGGGCCGTGGGCCCAGTGGTTTATAAAATCGGGTCGTGGGCCCAGCGGTTTATAAAATCGGGCATGAGGCCCAGTTGGGGTATAAATGTGATGTCGGGTCTGGTACCCTATGTTAATAAATGTGATTTCGGGTCTGGAACCCTATGTTTAATAAATGTGATTTCGGGTCAGGGACCCTAAATGGAATTGTGATGTTTTTGGAGATTTCGGGCAGGGCCCATTGTAATGTTGTGAAATGATTTAATAAAACTGTTTTCCATATACCATCTGGATACAAGGATATATGATGGTCTCCTCCAGGTGTCTGGGACACTGGGGAAGTCACGGTGCATTGCCTGCGAGGGGTCATTGTACGGAGTTACCGGACCGTATAATGATTCAGGAGCAGGATTGCTATGATTGACGTCAGGGACGTCAGACATCTGTGATGTCAGAGATATGGACCCGGAGAGACCCCGGGCAGCACGCGTAGCTTATTATACCGTGAGATATGACGTCTAGGACGTCAAGCGTCTAGGACGCTAAGCATCTGGGATGCTGGTGTGCTGGTGATGGTAATGTGGTAAATATGGATTAATGAATCTATGAAATGGTTTTTCGGTTCGATTTGTGTTTATATGGTAAAAATGGATTATTGGTTGATGAAATGGTATTTCGGGTCGGGGACCCTAAATGGTTTTGGATTTACGGATTTACGTTTATGAATTTGGGCGGTGGCCCACATGGTTTTAATATGTCTGGATGTGGTATTCCATAGTTTTGGGCTGAGTTCCCACACTTGGTTTTAAGTTAACGGTTTTTGGGCTAAGGCCCTAATGGCTTGGTTGAACAAACGTTTTGGTTACTGGTTTTCGTGGCATGCATACGTTTTTATTGGAGGGCATAAATTTCTTATAACTATGTTTACTAAACTTAATGATTTTCGTCCACTCACAGCTTTTGGTTTTTAATGCTCTTCAGGTTGATCACGGATGCGACTGCAGCAGAGACTGGGACATTGCACGCCTCCTCCATCGATCCTTGCGCACTCTGGAAGCCCCGTTTGGGCAGTGACTGTTGGTTATCCCTTGTCTGACACCCCTTGTTGGACGGGAGCAGGGCACATTCCACGGTAATCCCGGGGGGATTGGGATGGGTCCTGTCAGAGATAGCCTATACTCATCCTTTTCTCAACACCATTTCTTTTGGCTATGCCCTCGTCCTCCGTTCCCAAAGTGGGACAACAGCAACCCTTCCCATCTGTTCTCTTTATTCTTTCGATTATGCCCTCTGCCCTCTATGGCGCTCCTCTGACCCCTCCCGTCGTAGAAATCTTTTCTTCTCCTTTCTTGAAAACTTCCAAAGTCCTCTTAGATCTTCCTCCCCATCTCCATTTTAGATTCTTTTCACCATGCATCAATCTCTCCCTCTTTCCTCATCCAATGCCCTTGATGGCGCTCGAATTTGAACACTCTACTATCGAAGTCATTATCTTAACTCAATGGCTATTCTGGTTCTGGGTTGTCTTCAAAGTGCGTTTCACATTCGTCAACTAGATTATGGGAGTGCTTCTTGCACGGGTAACATGCTCACAATTTTTCGCTGACTTTTTCGGTTTCACCTTCACATTCCTTGCTTATGGTGGCTTTGTGTTTACAAGTTCGTAGTGGCTGAAGGTGGTTGGTTGGGCGATGGTGACTTTCCATTTTTTAGATTTAGGGTTGCTTTTGGGCTATGTTAATTTTATATTATTGGACTTATATGCACATGAATTTGGTGTTGTTTGTGTGTATGTTTATATCTTATTTAAGTCATTTTATTTGTGGGCTTTCATTGTTTTGTAATGTTTACTTATTAATAAAGTTCTTATTTTCTTGATAAACAAAAACACATAAAAATACAAGAGAAAAGTATTAAGCTCACAAGAAGAGAGGCATATCCGTTAAACAAATAATCATAGTTCCTAAGAGCAGGAACCGGAAACATTTGAGACATACACTGAAACATACATCAAGAACAAAAATACAACCCAAGGAGAATAAATGGAAAGAGCAGATAAAAGGAGAAATTTAAATGATGAGCTTGTTGATGTTTGATTTACTTTCTTGGTTTTTGAATGGTTTTGCAGATAGTTCATGTCCATGCATATTATTAGTATGGATTTTTGTTTTCAATTTCGTTACTATATAAGTGGTTTTGCAAATAGTTGATGTCTTAGATAAGGTTATCATGGGAGTGTGATCTTTGGAGTTTCAATTTGTAACAGATGATGTTGTAAAAAAGACTCTTGCATTACATTGATCTTATTATTTGCTTCGACATTTTTCTAACAAGATGTTCAAAATTACATTATACAATTTGCAACATATCATCAAAACCGTTTAATTAACTCGCGGTAATGCGGAGGCGCTTTTCCCTAGTAAATACTAGAAGCACAACTGATCTCTCACCGAAAGCCACCTAAGACAAATGCAAATGTAAAACAAATAACCTCTATATTTGATGGGAATAAAACCAGCACACAAATGTGCGACTAATTCAATCCTAGTTAAAATCCTTGCAAGCATACAATGTCGTAGAAAGTAGTAAAGCATCAAGCAATAGTTAATTCCGCAGGGACCCGGACAACGGATGAACAATCAATCTAGACTCTTAACTCAAATGAAGGCTCAAAGAAGCGAAAGAAGTAATGACTCGAAACAGCAAACAACTAAATTAAACACACGAAGATGGGGTGGGGGGTTTTATGATGCTTGGGTTGAAAATAATTGAAAACAAAAACTTAGATCAAAAGTAAGTAAAAACGGCGAAGAGATGATATGGTGATTGATTGATTGATTAAGGAGAACCAAGGCGAACCATCAAACACTAACCAATTGAATCTATAATATGTTTCCCTAGAATAATTCACTGACGAATGTATGAATTCAATGCATGTGCAAAGGCCCTAATGTTGAGTCATCTTACACATTTATTTCTCCTAACTTAACATATCCTAGGCATGATGTTTATCTTAGGGTGTCTATTCAATTTTAGTAATTAAACGCATTACGAACGAGAGGAATTTCCCGACATTACACTATCCCTTGAAAGTTGATAAGCAACCCACGAGAGTCATGGATTGGATTACAGGTAAGATGCAAGTCACTGCCTTCGGTCCTAACAATTACACGATGGTGATCAATCAACGTGCACTCATTCACCAATAGTTAATTGCATTAAGTAACCACCAAAAAACAATCAATTACATAAACATGGTATTCACAATCACATCCATAACAGTCATATTAACACTAAGCAAGGACAAATCACATCATTCGACTCTCATGGTCAGGGCTTCAGGCAGCCCTAATCCAATAAAAAACTACTCACTCATGTTGATGATAAACGAATACATGGTAGAAATAGATTGCATTAAAAAAGTTAGGGAACTGAGTTTAGGAGTACAAAACAATGGCACTATAAGAACACAACAGAGAACATGGGCATGTCTTCTTCTCCTGAGTAGCACGTCTAAAGCTTAGATTATGTAGAGATTAAATAGGAGAGACTTCCCTATAATTTAGGGAATATTCTGGAAGGAAATACCCCTCGAAATCGGAATAGGAGAGTTGTTCTTGTCCAACTTGGAAAAGCAACCTGCAAGCCAAGGTATTCTTGGATTTGTTGGGTGGCAAGGAAAAGGGGTAAGTGCACGTGATTTTCTTGGAACCTTGGAACTGTTTCTTTCCTAAATCTAAAAAAGATATATGCTGATCAATCTCATATAATTGGGATTTGACACCTGTCCCCAGTTGACAATTGATCACATCAAAATCCTTGTGCAATTAGGAGTTCTATTTCGGCCAATAAAGGATGAAATCCTTTCTTGGTCAATCGTTGACTAAAGGACAGCTATAAAGTTGCGATTAGGACACCCGGAGTCCATCTAAATGGTTGAGTTCTACCCTAGACATTGAGAGTTAATTGAAACCAGCCAAAGCCCACACAAAACCCGAATTGGACCTTGAAAAAAGTTAAATTTGAAAGTCCATAGAATTGGGCAATGATTGCATGCTTGGAAAGAGGGTTCAATGTGTGTCTTAAATCCATATCAATCGCACCTAGAGTCCTTTCTTAACTTGATGGCACGAGAGGTCCAAAACAGGCTATCGCTAGCATAGGGGCTATTATTGGGATGTTAATGGCGTGTCACTGGTGTGTCACTGGCATGCCACTAAGCTTGGTAGGGGACAAGCACATAGGTTGGCATAGAGGCTTTGATTGGGACCTGATGAGGGCTTAAGCTTGACATAGGGTCTGGGACTTAGGTACCAGCCTTAGGAGCAGGAACTTGGTTCTCTAATGTCAATGAGATGTCACTGAAACTAGAACACGGATGCCACTGAGATGTCACTGAATATCACTGGAATGTCATTGGAATTGGAGTTCGCATGTCACTGAGATGTCACTGGAACTTGAACTCGGATGTCACTTAGATGTCACTGGAACTAGAACTCGATAGAGCTGTCTAAGGGCTCAGTACAGGGCATGACTAGGCATAGCACCTTGATGTAGAGCCTTGGCTTCACTCTGAGACAACTCCTTCATTTTGACTCGGAATTCAACCGTTCTTTTTGCAATATTTCCAGAATTTACTCATCTTTCATAATATGCAAAAGTCTTACAAAGTAGATCACTTTATCTTATTGATTGTATGAATATACTTAAAAGATATCTAAAAGGGAAATTAAATGACATCGAAATGATGCATAAATAATGGCTTATCAATATGTGTTCAAATGTAAATACTATGTTTGATAACATCTTTCAGAAGAATTTTACTTCTTATGTTTTGATAAAATCTTTCATCCATTTGTTTTATTTTATCGGTTATAAATTACTAATTTCTATATATACTTTACCAATTATTACATTATTCATTTTACAATGTATCTACAAAATTATTTTATGATCTACGGCATCGCGCGAGCATTCTTCCCTAGTATATACGCCCTTATTTTCCCATTATGCACGTATCATTTTACATATTATTATTATTTTTAAATAACAAATTAATAAGAAATAAATCTATAAATATAAAGCCAAAACTTTAAAATGGTTAAATTTTTTAGGTCTTATTTTGTTTAATATACAAGCATTAAAGGTTTTAAATAAAAGTAAAAGTTGTTAAGGATCTAACAATGATTTACTCAAAATTGTTATTTCAGGTTCGGACATACTTTAAGAATGTTTTTTTAGTAATAATTAAATTTTAAGAGCAGTAATTAGAATTTGTATAATTTAAGAACACTGATAACCATTTTTTCTTCTAAATAACTTAAGTTTTTTTTCCGAGGTATTTTTTTTTATTTTTTGATAGAACATGAGATTTTATTCCATTTACCAATTCCTTTATTTAGGGTTTAGGGTTTAGATTCATAATATGAATATAAGGGAATTCTTTTTTTGGGGGAATTTAGATACCATAAATTCCAACTTTATATTCCAAAAAAAAAATATCATATTTAAAATTCTACTATGGCGACGCCCATTTATGTATACAGATTGAATTCCGTGTTCAAATTTCATTGTATATGTTACCTAAACAAAAAAATCTTAAAAAATTGTAGAAAATTAAGTTTTAAAACGTTTAAACCTTGTCAACGTGGGCGATAGTTCCTTCTTAAATAAGAAAGCCAACGACTTTTTGAAGATTTAAATACGACATAATTAATATACGTGTATTACTAATGATAAAGTCAATTGACTATAACTTAGACTTTCCTTTTACGTTCAGATATAATTTAAGGACGTCTTCTATATAATTTAAGGACGTCTTCTATTTAGGAGCGATAACTAAGATTTGAGAAATTTAAAGACACTAACAATCATTTTCTCTTGTTCAATGTGTAGGGTTAGATTTGAAATATGTATATAGAAATTTAGAAATCCCAATAATTTTTTTTTGGGAATTCGGATATCATAAATTTCAACTTTAAATTTCATATAAAAATGCAGCAGTAATGTCCTTAAATTGAGGGCCTACCCCGTTGAGAACATAAAGGAGTAGGTCATCATCTGCAAGGGGGGTGTCAATTGCAGCAAGTTCGTCAGAGATGAGGCGAACTTCCAGCAAGTAATCAGAGAAAGGCCGTTCACCACGGTGAAGGAGATGGAGACACTCCTTAAGGCTAAGAACACGACCACGGGCCTTGCTGGCATAGATGTGGGTAAGACGCTGCCAAGCAGCAGCAGAGGTGGGGGCAGCGACAATAAGAGTGATAACCTGAGGGGAGACCGAGGCGAGGATGCCGTGGAGGAGGAGTTGGTCCTGGCGTAGCCAGAAGGCACGCTGCGCAGGCTCAGTTTCAGGGGGGCAGGGATGAGAGCCATCTACAAACCCCATGAGATCATACCCACGGAGAAGGGCATGAAATTGGGCACGCCAATGAAAATAATTGTTGGATGTGAGCTTGACAGGAAGCTGGGCTGCGACATTGATAGTAATGAGGGAGGGCGGAAGGGCAGGGTCGACGGCGGGATGTGGTGGTGGTGGTGGTGGTGGTGGTGGTGGTGGTAGAGAGGTAGCCGAGACAGGGTTGGGTGGGGTGGCCATGGAAACTGAGAATTTAGGAATTAGAGTTTTGTTTTTTTTTTTTACTCGGTGGAGCTTAGAGGCTTTGATACCATAAAAGGTATTGATAAACAGATTTCTGTTTATATTTTAATTTTAATAACTTGTTTACAGTAGTGCCCTATTTATACAGAGAATTAACAGAGTCCTAACTAGGTATATACAAGTGGAATCCTAACTAGGTATGTAGTGGTAGAGACTAACTAGGAAAGAAATACAATAGGAAGGAATTGAATACAATAGGAAGGAATCAAGATTGATTCCTGTAGAGATTGGAGCAGCCGGAATGAGGTTTCTCAATCTCCTGTGATTCGGCAGGGTCCTTAATATATAACACTTTAATGTAATAATCTCATTCAAAAAGAAGAAAAAACTATCTAATCTACAATCCTTGATAGCCTCAGACTTAATTCAAAACTTCCCTTGCTACAATTTTGAAAAACTCTGGTCCTTGACCACCATAAAAGTACTGAATCATGCAAAACCCTTTCTTTTCAAAACTCCTCTTGCTGCAATTTTGAAAAATTCTGGTCCTTAGACCACCATAAAAAGTACTGAATCATGCAAAACCCTTTCTTCAAATGTATTAATCCCCCTAAGGCATAAGCTATAATCTAGTGTAGTGAACATTAGTAAACTATCCCATAATGCAGTGAGCAATTAGTAATATTCTGAAGCTTTTTCTACTTTATTCCATCATTGAGGAAAAATCTAACTTAAAAAGTTAAACAGTTGCCAATTAAAAACAAAAAGTCTAAAAAAACTACCACTAAACCATAAAATTTCATACGTTATTCATAAATAATTAGGTTAGTCACTTATAATTTAGAAGTTAAACTCTCAGATTTTGAGAACTAAACCCTAAGCTAGCTTTTCCACCACCACCCCTACCCAAAAACCCTCTCCTCCCAAAGCTTTCTAAAACTCTAATGTATATCTTTCGACCTCAGACAACACCATTAACTATTATTAGCTTATCATTGATTTTTACGAGATATCATATGTAAGCTTGAATATACTTTGTATTATTAATTTGTTGTGCTGTTAATATGTATTTTAGTTCACTAACAAAATAATAATAGTAACTATGACAGACATATATAAAGACTAAAGACTCATAATAATAAACTGTATTGTACCTAGGTCGCCGTTCTTAACATTGTAACAGCTGTTTTTTACACGAAAAACACAACATTACTAGTTGGATACATACCGATAGATCTTTCAAATCTTCATGCATTTCGTCGTAGATGGACAAAGCATTCTCTGTCCTAGTCAAGCCAAGCCAACCATCAATTTCAGTTGGACTGTTAATTATCTCATGCTCATGACTTGTTTAGTCAAAATCCCTTTGTATTCCAAACTACAAAAGACCCCTTATTTGAAAACTCACATGGATTCAAACCACTCATGGCCTTTCCCATGAGTGCCATAGCAGCAATGCTTGGAAACTGCTTCTTCTGGAATCCATTTACTGTTTCCTTCGGATATGGCGATTGATAAACAGCCAATGCTTCTGACTTCTTTTGGGATGCTACATTATGAGACCACCTCCGGATCCAAGGGTGTGACAGTGTTATATTTTGGATTTTCCCCACTGAATTGATGGAAGATGAACCCCCATTCCTTAATAGGGTTGCAGTCTGATCCAATTCAGTCTGTTTTTTGTCAACAGATCTGCCGATACCAGGTTGTAAACTAGTTATACTGCATCTCATAATTCTGCTAGAAACTTTATTTCCTTTTTCATGTGCGGAGGCTTCTCCCATTTTTGAGCTTTTCGTACCATGAACAGACTGAGAAGCACCCAACTTGAGACGTTTAACCCACCTGCTGCTTGGCTCTGGTATCTCACATCCTTCTGGACATGCACTGGATTTTGAGTTTGTCGGGTTCTCAACATAGGAAAGGAAATTTTCCACACCTAAACTCTTAGTCTTTGAAGTGCTCGTCTCCCTTTCTTCTCCTGAACTTGCAAAAGCAGCAAGATCGGGAAGCTCTTGATTTATGTCGAGTAAATTTGGGTATAGAATTCTTGTTCCAGTCTCTTCTCTACTTGAAATGAAGGCTGATCGAGATGTTGATGACTTCTTAGAACTCTCAGCCTGCTGCAGAGTTAAAAATAAGGTCAAAGTGGCTTCCCATTTAGCGTTATGATAAATATGATACTGGAATCAATCCAGCACTATGTGTTCCTTAAGGGTATGTTTGGATGAGGACTTTAAGGATGGAATTTAGGCAATATTACAAAAAAATGCATTAAGAAACAAAAAATATGGGCATTGTTAAGTAGCTAGGAAAGCAAGTAATAAAGAAGCACATGAACCACATGAGCATAACAATGTACTAAACAAGGGATTTCCAAAGTAACACCTCCGTAGATGGAACTTACAAATCCCAACTATATGCCTTGAATCTAATTATTTGCAAATTCCTTGGAATTTTGAAGTTCCCCATTTTTAACTAATTTTGCCTAAATTCCATGGAACTTGAAGTTCCTCATCCAAACATACCTAAAAGGACAATTTAATAACTTGGTTTCTGTGAAGAAATAGTGATTCCAAAAACTACTTATTGTAATGAATTACTCAAAACAACAAAAATAGTAAGAGTTACCTTATTTGATGGGGATGATGACGCTGCACCTGATACAACAAAAAGTAGAACCATTAGCCAAAAGACATGATAAAACAACAAAGAAAACTTCTCATGTGTTGCTATTATATATATGTTAGTGATATGTAAATCCTAAACTGTAAGTTAGTGGAAGCATGATGCTGTAAGACCTAGCCAAAATAGCCTATACATATGACATGTTGTGAATACAGTTCAACTAAGTTGAGAATCGTGAAATATATGAGACGGAGTGTGTGAATACCAGGAAGAAGGTTATACTGAAATGCATCCATGTCCATTATATCTGTTTCAGATGATGATTCA
Source organism: Prinsepia uniflora (assembly GCA_032719365.1). Classification (NCBI taxonomy): domain Eukaryota; kingdom Viridiplantae; phylum Streptophyta; class Magnoliopsida; order Rosales; family Rosaceae; genus Prinsepia; species Prinsepia uniflora. The sequence continues at coordinate 12,716,701 of CM064875.1, forward strand.
ACTGCATGTGCCTTGACATGTCCTACACCTTTCCCTTCACTTTCCATAGAGCTACGATAGGGTAGCAACTTCAATCCAGATTGAGCAGGGAGACCAGGCTCAGAAGAACAACCAAATAGCTCACTGGAAACTTTTCCTTTCAATTTGGTAGATACACCTGACTGTCCAAATATTTGACCTCCTTCAGACAAGCTAACGCCACTCTTTTTTGTGAACTGAAAATGATGTCTTGAATTTGAAATCTTGGGAAGACTCCTAGATGATTCTTCCTCAGCGTTGACAGCAGCACATATTCTCATTGGCTGCTGCAGGCTTGGAAAAGAACAGTATCCTTGATATGTTTTTTCCAATTTGGTCACCTCCGGGGGGTTTCTCTCTCTTGGAAGCAAACAGATACCAGACTGATTTTGCAATTCTCTCAAATTTTCACCAACAAAATTTGATTTTTGTGGACGATGCTGTAATAAAACCGCATCACTCTGCTTTGACAATGAACCTCCTGATCTTCTAGGAGCAAAATTATTATCAATGATATTCCTCTCCTCAGCCAAAAATGTGGAATTTGTGTGATCATTTGTGTTTGTGTCATGTTGTCGTGGTGCTAGAAGGGAGTTAGACTGATTAATTTCCTCGTCTCTACACATGAAAGCTGACAATGAAGTGCTCCCACCCTTAAATTGATGCGGCACGACTTTAGCATATGATCTCATTAATTCATCATTAAAAGACTTAGAAACAGCAACGATATTGTTCTCAAGAAAATTATGATATTTCACCGTCCGCTTTGGACGCAGTGGGCTGGCTTCCATTTCCCATGCATCATTAGGAGTCCAGGCAGGCCTTGCAACTGAGCTTTTCTCACCAAGTATCTGTTTCTTTTCGGCCAAACCAGTCTTTGGAGGAAGAGTGAACATTGGAAAGGACTGGCCTTCCCATTTCTCATCCCTTGCATCTTTTGAACTCTCTATCAGACTAAGACCCCCTTCGGATTTTCCTACAATTCGCGGTTCAGTTACTTCTCCAAACCCTCCAAACAAGGAATGCTTCTTCCGACCATGATTGTGCTGTTGAGCCTCCTCATAATGAAATGACACATGACCACATGCCATGGTTTCTGACTTACAACCCGATTCATAAGGATATGAAGCTTGCTCACTTCTTCCGCCACTACCATTGTATGACTGTGCAACCCGATCAGACATGACAAATATATAAATTTGACACCCTAGCCAATTCAGTATAATTGACTTTTTATCAATGGCTCATCAGAAATCACCTAAAAAACCGCCAACAAGTCATTAGGATTCAATTTTAAAGTCCATATGTATATCAAACATGAAAAATTCTAAGCCATGGAGTATCCACAGCTCCATCCCCATGGAGATTGGAGCCGTATTATCACTAAAGCATCACAGGTATATAAAGATTACATGTTTATAGAAAAAGAAACATCACGTTCTTCTTTCCTAGATTACAGTTGTGAAAAAACTCTTCTGGGTATCATTTCTTCACCAAAGAAACCTCCTTTTCATTTTTGTTAACCCAGGAACATACAAACCACAATTCCAACTTTTATATACACAGAATTAAGCAAAAAGTAAGAAATTAAGAAAAGTTACCTCCAAAGTGAAGATGGTGGAGAGTTAGCGAGCATTTGAAGGCATGGATCGAGAGGAGGAGATGGAAATCAAAGTTGCAGGATATGGGGAGAGAGAGGGACAGAGAAAGAGAGTTGTAAGGATGAGGAAAGAAGGGATGTGGAGAAATGAAGCAATTAAACCAAAAGAGAATTGGATTAAAAAGGGGATGGAAAATTGGAAAGGAAGGAAGCAGGGGAAGAGCATCTGGAAGCCGAGGCTTGATTCATACTGTGCCCAGCCAAGACAGCCACAGCCACAGCCACAATTTGGTAGCTCCAAAGTCCAAGCTCTGGCCAAAGAGGGGAGGGACTCATTCACCTACACTTTTCCAATTCTTTTTTTTTTCTTTTCTTTTTGTTTATCTATTCATTTAAATAATTTATCTTTATGGAATGTTCATAAAATGATTATATTCTTGTAAGAAAAATACGGTGTATTGGGACAAAATGGGACCTTTTTATTGTATTTTGTACAGTATATGATGTACGAAGGGACGTACTCAGGGATAGGGCGGCCGGTTGTGCTATAGTCCATTTAAGTTTCTAATAAAAATCTAATTAATATTTAAAGTTGTAATAAAATTTAAAATTTTAATATAAGAAAATTAACATATTACACTTAGTAAAATGTATGAATATAAATATTTCATTTTTTTTTTCAAAATATGTTGATGGTAAGTTGGTAACAATAATGAAGTTTAGTGGAAAATTTTATACTTTTAATGACTCGTGACTTAATGATATTCTTCTTTACTTATTATACGGGAGGTCTTAGATTCGACCCTCGTCGAGTGAGGTCGATATATAATATTTATATCATATAATTTTTCTCCCCTAATATTCTTATATCAAAATGACTCGTGGGATACAACATAAAAGTAGATAATGATATTCTATATGTACAGTGAATATTTAATAACTTATGTTTTTTGTTTATTCCTTTCAAGCTTTTATTTATATATGAATATACAATTATGTGGTAAAACTTGTTATATTCTTTGTATTATACGTCTTCTGTTTATGTTTATAAGTATATTTCGTTAGATATTAATTTAAGGTTTGCATATAAATTTAGTCCATCTAAATTTTAAATGTAGAATCGTCAATGGATGTACTAAATAGAGTTATAACACCCAATATGTAAAATAAATGTTACATTGTTTCGTACTTGGTAATATTGTTTTTAATACTTTTCAGTTTGATTGTATTAATTATTTTTTTATAGTTTTTACCTTAAATTGTTTTTGTATAAAAATTTAAAAAAAATATTCAAAAATGTACTATTCACTATCGGACCTAAATACGTAGAAGAACAAAGAAAAAGGGGGAATATTTGGAGAAATATTAAAGATGGTATGTTGTTATATCGGCCATGAAACATCATGAAGCATCAAGTAGTAGATCCGGGCACATTAGAAGTAACATATAATTTTTACAATTTTTGAAGAAGCAAATGAAATCATTATAAAACGTTTAGAAGGACAATAAATTATCACGTATTGTCAATTATACATAACTTTCGTAAGATTTCAAAAAATAATTTGATTTCAAAAAATATTATATCACAAAGTATTTGAGACACTCCCATGCAAAACACGTTATAATGATGAAGTATTATATTCTTTGCTCTATATTATAAAAATATCTTACCGCGAATCCAGGATTTGTAGCGACATGGGCTCCATTAAGAAATGCCGAAATATCTATGAAATATATTTGCCAACTAATAGTATGGACCACTTTTCGGAACAACGTTAGACAGACGCTCTTACTTCTAATGTTTGCCAACTAATATTTGCCAACTAGATAAAAAAAAAATTAAACAATACTTTTATTTTCATGTCTTCCAGTTACTTTATGACTTACTTTTTTTTTGTGAAATATATACACATTTTTGTGAAATATATACACAAATCATTTCTGGATTATAATTGGAACCTCTTTTTTTTTTTCTGGATCTATCTCGCATCAATAACTCGACATCTACCACTTATAGGTAATTTTAGACAAGTTTCCTTTGAAGTAGGTACATGAATGCCAAGTATGGCTCGTAATAATCTATCTTCCAGAGCATACGACTATTCTTTCGCCATCTAAAGTGTTAATTTATGACACGACCCATCCCAATCCCCCCGGGATTACCATGGAATGTGTCATGCTCCCGTCTGACAAGAGGTGTCAGACAAGGGATAACCTGTTGCCACTGCCCAAACGGGCTTCCAGAGTGCGTAAGGATCGATGGAGGAGGTGTGCGATGTCCCAGTCTCTGCTGCAGTCGCTTCTGGAATCAACCTGAAGGGCATTAAAAACAAAAGCTGTGAGTGGACGAAAATAAACAAGTCTGTTTAAAACATTTATAAGACATTTATGCCCCTCAGTAAAAACATATGCATGCGCCAAAAACCAATGATCACACATTTATTTAGAAATAACCATTAGGGCCTTAGCCCGGAAACCAAAGCATAGTTTCAATTTCCAAAAGTCAATCCAAGAATTATTTCATCAATCCAGTAATATTCATTTATTATTTTTCCATCTCCGGCATCCCCGATGCCTAGCGTCCTAGACGCTTGACGTTCCAGACGTCATATCTCACGGTATTAAGCAACGCGTGCTGCCCGGGGTCTCACCGGGTCCATATCTCTGACATCCCCGATGTCTGACGTCCATGACGTCTAGCAATCCTGCTCCTGGATCACTATACGGTCCGGTAGCTCCGTACAATGAGCCCTCGCAGGCAATGCACCGTGACTTCTCCAGTGTCCCCGACACTTGGAGGAGACCAGGATATATATATATATCCTCATATCGAGATGGTTTTATGGAACACATTTTATTATTCATTTTCAAAATATCACAAGGGCCCTGCCCCGAATTTCCATAAAACCGTCATAAGTCCAAATAGTTGATTTAAATCCAAAATCATTTATTCAATTCCATTTTAGAGTCCCCGACTCGAAATCGCACATATAAATCAACTGGGCCCCTGGCCCGATTTCATAAGTCAACTGGGCCCTGGCCCGATTTCACAAGTTAACTGGACCCCTGGCCCGATTTTACTTTATCAAATCCGTAACCGTTTCATGAAATCATATCCATCCATATTTATGGAAATCAGTGCAAATCCAGAAAACCTCGATTCACGTGCAAACACGTAAATCGCCTCGAAATACGTGAAAACATATAAATTCACTAATATCCAAAATAAATCATATAATCACAATTATAACAATCATGAAACAGTTATGCATGCATCGAATTTATAAAACCAATGTCCACTCACAGACCGTTTAACCGAGCGCCTCAATATGCGTGCCATAGGCCTTCCCGGGCCACACCACTAACACCGGGACTCTCAATCATGTCCAAATCACATTAGAGGGTCACTAACCTCCACATTAACATCTCATTAAAGTCCCGTAATTTTCCCGAATTTTTAGGTATTTTTAAACTAGATTTAAAACCTTCGGACGTCCCGAACAATATCGAGACGGAATCCGATCGACACGAAACCAACGTCAAAATGTTCGTTACATTGTATAGGACAAGTCATGTTGATCATACCTCGGGATTCGCACTCACGCGCCCCCACGTGCCACCGCAAGCGGCTGCGCGTGGAAGCCATGCGCCACCGCAAGCGGCTGCGCGTGGAAGCCACGCGCCAGCTACAGTACCCGCACAGTCATCCCTCTCACCTGTTTGTCTGTAAAACGGGTTGAAAAACCCGCGATAGGACCCGGTTCAATCACACTCAATTCGACATCAATTCAATCCGTTCATTAAACTGATCCAATCTAATCCATCGCCATTTAAGTTCTGTAAATCGAATTACACAATTTAGGGTCCAAATCCTCACGACTCTCGATCGATCCTTGACGGGTTTCCAATTCGGGTTCACCGATTCCGTCCATGATTTCCAAATTAATTCATAGAGTAAGCATCGTGAGAGTGTAAGGGATGTTTCTGCAAAATCAATTTGATGAATTCATACCTCTAACCTGTTGAACTCAAGCTCGAAATGAAGCTGCCATGGAAGCTCCGTTCTTCCTCAATCTGACACGGTTTCCCGTCGTTCTTGCTGCAAAGCTAATCGTTTTGATCCCAGAAGTCGAACTGAATCAACAAATTCGATCCTCACGACTCAAATCATCCATTTCGAATTTCCCTCCCAAAAACCAAATTTTCGATTTCTCAGTCTCCCTCACTCAGTCAATCCCCCGTGCAATCTCAGTTCGAATCAAATTCAATTCTCTCCAATTTTCGTTCACAAATTCAGTGGATAGGGAGGAGATTAAGGGTAGAAGAAAATTGAAGTTTGGGTGTACACGGTTGAGGACTGATCAGAAATAGAAGGGAGAGATGAGATGGACGGCTGTGATGCAATCTGGGGAGTGAGATGGATGGTTCAGATCAAAAGCAGGGATTTTAATTCTAAATAATTACATAGTGGAACTTTAGTATATAGTTTATGATTAGTGGATCAAGATCCAATCAAGCCATCGGATGAGTGACACTTGTCACTCATCCATGTGTCCTCCAACAACCCTTTCAGAATAAAATAATCAACACAGTTACCGAGACGTAACTTCCCCGATTTCACGATTCAGGCCATAACTTCCTCGTACGAAGTCCGATTTCGGCGTGCCGCCTGTCAATGGATTCGTATCGACGATACCTACGTAACGGTCCTTGGCCCTCGGCCATCGGACATCCCGGCCAAAAAGTCAACATTTCCCCTTCTTTCGTCCAAATTACGAAAATGCCCTTGAACTTCCGTTCATCATAACTTTCACCACGAACCTCGGAATCGAACGTGCCACCTGTCTATGAACTCGTGACGTCCCAAACTACGTCACGGTCATCGGTCAAAGTCCATTTGACCATCGGAATTAAAAGTCAATGTTTTGCCCACGCCCAGGGGCAAAACGGTCATTTTGCACAATTCGCCCGAAATCGGCCCAACTAATCTCAGATTAGTAAATCATAATTAAATATTATTAAATCCCGATATTTGGGACGGGTCGTTACAATTTACCTACTAAAATATCACCAGTCATTACCCAAGACCCTAGCCTCACAACTCCATTTTTTACTAAATTGCGGAGTAAATGGGCATCTAGATGTAGTATTTCGCTAGTGATTCTCTTAGGGTCGTTGTTTGTCACATAAGTCTGAATTTCATATTTTCGAATATGAAAAGAAGTATAAATATCTCAATTAAACTAGATGCTCGCTAATGAGTACCGCATCTTCAGAATTATAACCTTCCCATGGCATATAAGCTACTAAGACTTTTTTTTCCCAAAGCGAGTTCGCCGCCAACAGTAGCAGCATTATCCGCTAAAATTTGTCCCTTTTTGTTTGATCCTGAAATGACCAACTTGATGAGACTCGCTGGGAGATCTAGGACCAGCCGTATGGTGTCTTGGGCCCGCTGGGGGCGTAACTGCTCGGTAGGGATCCTGCAAAGACTTGACACCGATGTGGTGTCGGCCAAAGGGGCTCCGATGCTTAAGTTAGTATCTGTGTGCCGAAGAGCAAGTAAATACAGTGCTCTGAATAGGGTCTCAGAGCTTACCTTTGTGAAGGGTTTCGAGGTATTTATAGTAGCCATAACTGCGGTAGTTGGGCTACTGTTTCGGAGCAGGTTGTGCTTTGTGGCTGAGAGTTGCCTGACAAGCCCTAGACATCCGGAGGAGGCGCCAGCTGGAGTCCCAACCTGCCTCCGTCAGGGAGTGGGTATGGCAGAGTTGGTTAGGTGACTGTCGCAGCTAGCTGGTGTCTGTACCCTGTCAGGTGCCGAATGACAGGTGTAACACCCCGGAAATTCGAGGATTTTAATATTGTAATTTAATGTATGAATTGACATTTTTACCCTTGTGAATGGTATGGCCAAATTGTTGACTTTTTGATTAGTGGGTCAAATGGACTTCGACCAGTGACCGTGACGTAGTTCGGGACGTCACGAGTTCATAGACAGGTGGCACGTCCAATTCGGACGATCAGGGAAAAAGTTATGACTATCGGAAGTTCAGGGGCATTACCGTAATTTGGACGGTTGGGGCGAAAATGTTGACTTTTCGTTTGACAACTAGTTTTCACGTGACTCAAGGACCGTTAGGTAGGTCTCGACGTCCTGAGTCCGTAGACAGGCGGCACGCCGAAATCGGACTTCGTACGAGGAAGTTATGGTCAGAAACGTGAAATCGGGAGGTTCGTGTCTCGATTTTCGTGTCGAATATTTTATTCTGAAATTTTGATTTGGAGGACACCTGGTGAGTGACAAGTGTCACTCACCCATTGGTTAGATTGGATCAAGCTCCACTAAGCATTTATTTAGGATTTAAATCATCTTTTAATCTTAGCCTTTGATCTGAAAACCTCCGGATCTAATCCTAGCCATTGATCTCATTTCTGAGATCTAAACTGGACCGTCCATCCTTTTCCCTCCATTTCTATATATTTTCTCACATGACACCCTCACACACTGTCCATTGATCCAACGCTTACGCACTACACCCTATCTCTGTGTCTGTGTGTTGCTGGATTCACGGGGGAGGACTGAGGCACGGCGGTGAACGGCGGTGGACGGCGGCAAGGTAGGAAATTCTCTAAACCCGAAACGGTTTCAAAAACTTAGGATTTGGAAACTTGAATCCCAGCGTATATGTTTGTTTCCTACTAACCCTAATCGATTCTAGGGACTATTAGGAACCTTTTGGGCTCGAGTACGTGATCGGAGGTAGCCTGAACGGAGTACAAACGACGACGGGAGAACTGGGTCTGTTCATCGAGGTAAGCCTTCGATCCTGTCTGTGTTTGTCGATTTTAATTAGCTAGAACTGTTTCTGGGATTAAGGCGAGTAATTAGGAACAAACCTGAACAAAAATGGTTGAGAATTAAGGAAATGGTGACCGGGTCATGATCGCGGGTGTGATCGACCCGAGTTGCAGAGATACGGGTCTACCCGTATGAGGACAGAGGTGATGACATGGCACCCTGTCAGACCTGTCAGGTGACATGGACCAATCGTGAGCCGACACGTGTCACAAGTCAGTGCACAGTTAGCACTGACATGTCAGTGACATGGCCCAGCCAGGGACTGCCACGTGTCACTGACATGTCAGTGACGTGGACCAGTGCCGTGCTGACACGTGGCACATGTCAGATCTGACACTTGGCCTGACAGATCAGTGAGGTGGACCAATCGGGCGTTGACACGTGGCACCTGTCAGAGTCTGACATGTCAGACTTGACAGCTGTCAGATGACGTCATGCTGACGTCAGCAGGGACTGTTCCTGTGTTGACCGGTGCGTGGGGGCGCGTGTGAACAATGTTTTTGGTGGGACCACCACCATTCCTTAGGTTTCGACGATCCGAATCCAATGGCGGAGGTTTCGGGTCGATCGGAGATCATTAAGTTGGTCAAAATGAGGTTTATTGCCTTGGGAAGCGCGTTCGGGCGGCTTTTCCCGGCCGGTTTCAGCCTAGGATTTCATGGTTGAATGTTAGGGGTTTAAATTGACCTTTACGAAAACTTTGGACATGACAGGGATTGTACATTTGTACTAGGACGAGGGTATACGTTCGGTTCCTAGCAGGATTGTACTGTGAGTGGGCCCGATTTCATTAAACCCTTACATGCTTAAATGCTTTCTGATTTACTTATATGTTCACATGCTGGAATCAAGAAATGGTTTTGATGATATTGAAATTTCGGTTATGGCACGTTCCACGGTATTTGGGCATGAGACCCGTCTGATGAAACGTAACGTTCGGTTCACATTTTATCTATGTATACATATATGTTTTGCATGAGGATATCAATAAAATGTATTTGGTACTGCACTGTATAGATCCATTCTTATGATACTGTCTCCTCCGGACGAGGTACCCCAGAGTGGTCACGGACGTCTAGAACATCCAGCGTCTATGACGCTAAGCATCGGGGATGCTGTACCCGAATGGGGTTCGGGGATTGAACTCGGAATTGAGACCCGAGTGTCACGCGTAGCCTTGTGATTGTGACCTTATTGGACGTCAGGGAGGTCAGACATCGGGGATGTCAAGATCGGAGTGTAATGTGCAGTGGCTAAAATTATGATTATGGTTTTATTATATGCCTTATGGTTTATATTACATGATTGACTGTTTTAAATTCGGTTGCATGCATGTTTGGAAAACGGAGGGGTAAATTATATTTTTTCCTTATCAAATGATTTTATAAACTTGAGTTTCGGTCCACTCACCCTTAATGTTTTGGTAACCCCTCCAGGTCGTGCTAATGAGGTAGAGGAGGAACCTGAGGCTGAGGCATAGATCCACTTCTGCGTACCTGAACCCCTGTTGGGTGGTGTACCCGCAGGTTTATGTTAGAGTCGTGCTCGCAACTTGTCGTTTGTATTTCATCCCTTGTTTGACATCTGTTTATTTCGGATTTGATGTAAAACTTTAATTTGGTTTTTATGCATTTGAACGTTTGAGGTTAAAACTGGAACATTATTTTGGGTGTCAGACGGGAGCAGGGCACGTCCCCATGTGGTCCCAGAGAGGATCGGGGCGGGTCCTGTCAGCTTGGTATCAGAGCACTAGGTTGTGGTCAGCATGCTAGACTAGCAATTAGTACTAGTTACTTTTCGACTTTTAAGGATAATGTTAACTGATCTATGCCTCTTGACAGTGGTTATGCCTCCTAGGAGAATTCCTCATACACGAACTGACGAGGATCTGGAAAGAGAAATGGAATGCGCAAGCATTGAGCGGGCTCAACGTCTGGGAGCCACACCTTTCAACGGGGGATCGAACCCCGAAGATGCTCATGATTGGATCACCAAATGGGAAAGGATCTTCACTGTGATGCACTGCCCTCCGGGTGAACGGGTAACTTTGGCGGCCTTCTTACTGGAAGGAGGAGCCTACCAGTGGTGGCACAGCCTTGAAATGTCTGGATGGTGTGTCCATACCACTACTTGGGAAGCTTTCCGTTCCCGATTTCTGGAGCAGTACTACCCGCGATCATTTCGCGCGGCACGGGAGGCTGAGTTCCAGCGGCTGGAGCAGGGGGATATGTCCGTTGCGGACTACGAGCAGACTTTCGGAAAACTATCCCGGTTCGCTGCATCATTCGTTAGCACGGAGGAGGACAAATGCCAGAGGTTTGAGCTTGGACTCCGAGGGGAGATCTGGGCAAGTGTGACTGCTACTACTCATGCTTCTTCTGAGAGATATGGTCGACGCTGCGGTGCGTGTCGAGGCGAGTCTGGCGGCACACCAGACACGACAGCCTTCGGGCGAGGGGCGACGTCAGGATCGCCCACACCGTGGCCCATCAGGTCAGAAGAACAACAAGGGAGGGGGCTACAGGGGAGCACCCTCATCCTTCAAGGGTCGTGGCTGGTCAGGTCTACGTGGAGGCTCTCAGGGCAGAGGATCAGGATACAACTCTGGGCAGCGTTCATCTTGGAGCGGTGCTTCTGGTGGGCATTCGGACAGGCCGAGGCCAGTAACCTGCTTTGCTTGCGGAGAGGAGGGCCACTATGCCTGTGATTGCCCGCTGTTGTCCAAGAGCAACGACGCTGGGGGCTCTAGTGTGGTGCAGAGCACGTCTTCCCTCACTAATGGAGGTCGCGGTCAGGGAGGTGGCCGAGGTGCTGGGCGTGGTGCGCGCGGACGCGGACGGAATGGAGGGCCTAGGGCCCAAGTGTTTGCTATGACCCAGCAGCAGGCGAGGACTGCCCCAGGCGTGGTTACAGGTACACTACATATCCTAAACCTTCTTGTACGTGTGTTGATGGATGCGGGGGCTACACATTATTTTATTTCAAAGAGTTGTGCGGGTATGCTTGATTGTGTGGTATCGGCCTTAGATTGTGAAATGGGTGTTGGCACCCCGATGGGCATCGTGTACCTTGTGAATCAGGTGATTAGGAGATGCCCGGTGAGAATTGAGGATGTGGATTTACCAGCGGATCTAATTATTTTAGATATCCATGACTTCGATGTAATTTCTTCACATCGCCTCCTGAAGTGATTTCTTCACTTACTGCTACCAAACTTCTACATAAGGGATGCCAGGGTTATCTGGCGCATGTCGTGTCGGATCAGGGTGATACTCCGGGTATCGATGAGATACCGGTGGTACGTGAGTTTCCGGATGTATTTCCGGAAGACTTACTTGGGTTACCACCATCGCGGGAGATCGAGTTTACAATTGAACTACTCCCCGGTACCCGACCTATATCTCAGGCACCATACCGGATGGCGCCGGCCGAGTTACGAGAACTCAAAATTCAATTGCAGGAGTTGGTGGATTTGGGATACGTCCGACCGAGCACTTCACCGTGGGGAGCACCGGTGTTGTTCGTAAAGAAGAAGGAGGGGAGTCTCCGTTTGTGCATTGACTATCGGCAACTCAACAAGGTGACACTGAGGAACCAGTATCCTCTACCCAGGATCGATGACCTTTTTGACCAGTTGCGGGGAGCACAGTGCTTCTCGAAGATTGATTTGCGGTCTGGGTATCACCAACTGAGGATTTCGGAGGAGGATATTCCGAAAACTGCTTTTCGAACCCGTTACGGACACTATGAGTTCCTAGTGATGCCGTTCGGCTTGACGAATTCTCCAGCAGCATTCATGGATCTGATGAACCGGGTCTTCCGACCCTACTTGGATAAGTTCGTGATTTTATTAATTGATGATATCTTGGTATACTCAAGGAGTGCCCGAGCACATGAGGAACATCTACGGTTGGTCTTGGAGAAGCTAAGACAAGAGCAGTTGTACGCCAAGCTGAGCAAGTGTCAGTTTTGGCTGAGCAGTATTGGTTTTCTGGGACACGTGATATCGACGGATAGGATTAGCGTGGATCCCAAGAAAACAGAAGCGGTGACTAACTGGGCTAGACCGACAACAGTAACGGAGGTGCGGAGTTTTGTCAGATTAGCAGGTTACTACCGGAGATTCGTGGAGGGTTTCTCCAAAATTGCTGCACCATTGACTCGTTTGACTCGGAAGGGAGTGAAGTTTATTTGGGACGAGCAGTGCGATCGGAGTTTTCAAGAATTGAAGGATCGATTGACCACTGCACCTGTCCTTGCATTACCGGATGACAGTGGAGAATTCGTGGTCTTTAGTGACGCATCACTACAAGGACGTATCCGTATCTGAAAGGTGGCCGTATCGGCCTGGTGACCGTCAGATCGGAAGTGCGCATCTCGAGGCGTGCCAAGGGCCTATAAAAAAAGGGTGGAAGCTTTTGACTTTTTCACTTTTTACTCAGTGCATCTGTGGGATAAATTCGAGTGCCGACTGAATTGGAACCTGTCGAGAGGAAAGGAGACGTACGTGAAACCAATTCCGCCGAGACATTCCGTAACAGGTATAATTTCTGCCGAACGGCACCTCGTCTAAGTATGTGTTCCGTAGCATAGGTGCTTAGTCGTAGCTTCTTTGTTTTGGTAATTTGTAGATATCAGAGTTTGAGTCAAACAGTGGATTTGGGGTTAGGTCCCCTCAAGCTTTTGGCGGGGAAGCACCGTCTCGTTCGGCAAACGACGTGCCGAGCGAGCGTAGTGGTTCAACGTCCACTAGTAGGTCCACAGCCGACAGTTCTTCATCGTCCAGCAGCGGTGACAGCCTAGATATGGCTCTCAGGTTGTCGAGGAATTAGGTACGACAACAGGGGAGTGCAGCACGTCCGAGGCCGACCGACCTACTGACAGAACGACATCACCCCGAACCCTGCCAGGTGTCGTGGTTGACACGGACGACGAAGATAGCGGGACAGAGATGAGCTCACCGATGGAGCTAGATGCCGATAGTGTGGTGAAGACGGAGTATGTTGTGGACTACGAGGCAAACACCATTCGGCAGGCCGACTTGGACAGGTTCCAGGAGTTGTACAATGTGCCGGCAGACATCAAGATGGTCTTGCCGCCAATGAGCAGGAGGCCGAACGATCCTCCAGAAGGGTCGACGTTATTTTACGTCGACTGTTTTGAGCATGGAGTGAGGCTGCCGCTGCACCCTTTGCTCCAGGACATGATGATGAGGGCGAACTTAGCCATGGGGTAGCTAAACGCAAACGGCTGGATCATCCTGATCAGCCTATACATGACCTTCCGACTGGCGGGGCTGCCAGAGCTGACTTGGGGGCAGTTGTGCGAACTCTACCGTTTCAAGAGGAAAACCTACGAGTTGGGATGGTACCAGATGGAGTGTCTGTACAAGACGACCCGGGGTACTTTTATTAACGACGTGCAAAGTCACGTTTTTTTTGTTATTTTTGCTGCTTTTGTATTCTGAATGAGAACTACCGATAGGAGAGTACTTGGGCATTTGTGTGCCCGTTTTGGCGGATTGTGCAAATGTGTAGGCATGCCGATCCACGGGGTTTAGGCTAGTATGTATCGAACGGACTTAAGGACAAATCCAAACAATAACGCACATAACTGGGCGAAAATCAAATCGTAATATCGAAGGCTAATTGAACTTGACTAAGTGGATGTCTGCTGGCAGGGCAAGTAGATGCCTGTCAGGGGTCACCGTGAATGCCGATCGGCAAGGGTGAATAGGCTACCTAAGGTCTAAGGACAAAAACCAACATGTAGATAAATGAAAGAACACTTGGCCGGAAAGGCAAGGTCGATTGGAGAAGCCAAATCGAATACAATAATTCGTAAAACATAATACATGGGAAAACACTTTAACGGTAAAATAACTTGAGACGATCTGCATGCCATGAGTGTGTAAGGGAACGGCCATCCATAGTCTGGAGCTTGTAAGTGCCTGGATGACAAATGCGAGTAATCAGGTAGGGGCCCTCCCAAGTGGGCCCGAGTGTCCCATCAGCAGGGTCTTTAGTGGCCAAGCTAACCTTGCGGAGGACCCAGCCGCTGACCTAGAAACTGCGTGCTTGAACCCGTGAGTTGTAGTAACGAGCGACCCTCTGTTTGTGCGCCATATTGCGAAGAATGGCTTGTTCGCGGCTTTCCTCGATGAAGTTGAGGTTTTGTGTTAGGAGCTCCGCATTCTCTTGGGGTTCGTAGGATAGTACCCGATATGAGGTTTCCCTAATTTCTACTGGTATGACAGCTTCTGTCCCGAAAGTCATGGCGAAGGGTGTTTCCTTAGTCGATGTCCGATAGGATGTCCGATAGGACCATAGAACGTCAGACAAAAGGTTGGACCACTGGCCTTTTGGGGTGTCATATAGTCGAGCCTTGAGGTTGTGCTTGATAAGCTTGTTCACGGCTTCGAACTGTCCATTAGCCTGGGGATGTGCAACTGAAGCGAAGCAAAGCTTGATACCATAAACACCACAGAAGTGTCGAAAACGAGTAGAATCGAACTGAGTGTAATTGTCTGTTACGATCGTGTGTGGGATACCGAAATGACAGATGATATTCTGGTAGGCAAAGCTCTCGATCTGGGCGGCCGTGATTGTCTTGAGGGGCTTGGCCTCGGCCCACTTAGTGAAGTAGTACACCGCAACGACCGCGTGTTCGACGCCACCCTTTCCTCGTGGCATGCGACCGATCAGGTCTAAGCCCCATTGGGAGAAGGGTCAGGGGCTGAGCATAGGAGTGAGGCGCTCAGCAGGAGAATGAGGTATAGGAGCGCATCGTTGGCATGGGACTCACTGTTGAGTGATGTCCATAGAGTCGGTGCTCATTATGGACCAGTAATAGCCTTGCTGAAAAGCCTTATGCGCAAGGGACCTGGGTCCGGAGTAATTGCCGTAGATTCCCTAGTGAATTTCCCGGAGGACCGCAATGCCCCGGTCAGTAGGGAGGCATTTCAGGAGTGGGGTGTCGAATCCCTGTCGATATAAATGGCCATGTACCATAGTGTATCGCGCGGACTGGCGCTGGACGCGTCGAGCTTCATTACGTTCGGGCGGGAGTTCGGCCGTGGTAAGGTATAGTATGATGGGATCCATCCAAGAGGCGTCTTGTGTCGTGAGCAGGACTGGTTGCTCGTTTGTACTTGGAGATGCTAGAAACTCAACGGGACGCGGCGGCCTACCCTGTCATCGATGGAAGAGGCCAAACGGGCCAGGGCATCTGCGTGGCTGTTCTCCGACTCCGGTATCTGAGTGATTTCGTAACCGTGAAAGTGGCGACGCAGGAGTCGAGCTTTGGCCAAGTATTGGGTCATGGAGGCGTCCTTAGCATCGTAAAGGCTATTGATTTGGCGCACGATAAGCTGGGAGTCGCTGTATATCCGCAGCTGGTGTGCTTGTAGGTCGACGACCAACCGAAGGCCAACAAGGAGGGCCTCGTATTCAGCTTCGTTGTTGGAAGCCTGAAAACCAAAATGAAGCGCGTACTCGAGCTGCTCCTGGGTGGGTGTGCTGAGTACGAGGCCAGTGCCAGAGCCTGTGTAAGACCCGTGTCCTAGAGGAAACGGTGAATAATCCCACATTCCTGCGAGGGGGAATGGTCTGGGAGATGATGGTTGTGTGCCTTAAAGGTGTAGGCACACACCTATCTAGCACTAGGCCTTTTGGGAGCTCAAGTGGCTTTGGGGGGGATTGGAACTCCAAAGTTAAGCGAGTTGAGGCTGGTGCAATTCCATGATGAGTGACCCCCTGGGAAGTTGCACCATGAGCTCCCGAAAACAAAACAGTGAAGACGAGGCCCAAAGCGGACAATATGGTGCTAGATAAGTCGGGTCCTGACCGAGGAGGGTCAGGTCCTGACAATTTGGTATCAGAGCTAGACCCCGACTGGAAAGTGTGCCAGTTAGGACGTTGGGCCCTAAGGGGGGTGGATTGTAAGACCCATGTCCTGGAGGGAACGGTGAATAATCCCACATTCCTGCGAAGGGGAATGGTCTGGGAGAGGATGGTTGTGTGCCTTAAAGGTGTAGTAGGTACACACCTATCTAGCACTAGGCCTTTTGGGAGCTCAAGTGGCTTTGGGGGGTATTGGAACCCCAAAGTTAAGCGAGTTGAGGCTGGTGCAATTCCATGATGGGTGACCCCCGAAAACAAAACCGTGAGGGCGAGGCCCAAAGCGGACAATATGGTGCTAGATGCGTCGGATCCTGACCGGGGAGGGTCAGGTCCTGACAACCAGTATGACAAGACGACCCGTCCACATAAAGAGTCCAAATGGGCTTGGCATGGTCTAAGGTGGATGGGGATGATGGCCTTCTAACGGACACGGCGGGTGAAGCAGTGTTGGGATCAAGAGTTTCGGGCATGTGCTGCGTTGTGTTGTAAGTGAATTCGGAGAGGAAGTCAACGACGACCTGCCCCTTTTCTGCTGGTCGAGGGGCGAAAGTGATCTCAATTCTCTGAGCTCAACTGCCCATTTGATGAGTCGCCTAGAAGTGTCTGGCTTTTGGAGCACCTGGCGAAGAGGTTTGTTAGTGAGGACTAAGACGGGGTGTGCTTGGAAGTATGGGCGGAGGCGCCGGGCCGTCACCATGAGGGAGAAGGCCAACTTTTCTAGGTCGTTATACCGGGTCTCCGCGTCCTGGAATGCTTTGCTGACATAGTATACTAGGAATTCAACACCGTCTCGACTGGCGACGAGGACAGAGCTAACAAAGGATGTTGAGACGGAAAGGTAGACGGTGAGTCTTTCGCCTGTGGTAGGTCTGGTGAGTAGGGGTGCGATGCTCATGTAAGTCTTGAGTGCTTCGAATGCGGCGTCGCATGTCTCATCCCAGTTGATGTGCCTGCCCCAGGTCTTCATGACCTTAAAAAATGGTAAACACTTATCAGTTGCCCGAGAGATGAACCGGGTGAGGGCGGCGATCCTGCCAGTAAGGGTTTGGACTTCCTTGAGTGTGCGCGGGGGCTTCATGTCCAGGATGGCCCCTAATTTTCTCGGGGTTAGCCTCGATTCCCCGTTGGCTGATCATGTAGCCGAGGAATTTTCCGGAACGGACGCCGAAAACGCATTTGGCCGGGTTGAGCCGCATTTTGTACTGTTTCAGCACCTGGAACATCTTGTGGAGATTTGGCACATGATCATTGGCCGTCTAACTTTTTACAAGCATATCACCCACGTACACCTCCATGGTCTTTCCAATATGCTCTGCGAACATGAAATTAACGAGCCGTTGATAGGTGGCACCGGCGTTCTTGAGTCTGAAGGGCATGGCATTGTAATAGTAGATCCCCAAATTGGTGAGAAAACTGGTGTGGATTTGGTCGTCGGGGTGCATCCGGATTTGGTTGTAGCCGGAGTACGCGTCCATGAAGCTGAGGAGCTCGTGGCCGGCCGTGGCGTCGACGAAGAGGTCGATCTTTGGGAGAGGGAAGCTATCCTTCGGACAGGACTTGTTGAGATCTGTGAAGTCGATGTACATCCGCCAGGATCCGGAAGGTTTTTTGACGAGTACGACATTCGCGACCCAGGTGGCGTAAATGGCCTTGCGTACAAAATGGATGGTGCTGAACTGTATGATCTCTTCCCGCATGGCGAGCTGTCGCTCGGCATCGTACGTCCGCTGCTTCTGTGTGACTGGTTTGAAGGAGGGGTTGATGTTAAGCCTGTGGCAGGTGAAATCAATGGATATGTCGGGCATGTCGGCGTAGGACCAAGCGAAGACCTCGTTGTTGTCCTGGAGAAACTGGATGAGTTGTGTCCTGATTTCCGGGGTGATTGCGCTTCCAATTTTCACTTGCCGCTCGGGGTGTTGCGGGCAAAGGGTGATCAGTTCCGTGTCCTCCATGGGTTGTGGCTGTGAGACGGCGGGGAGGTCACGCGGGTCCTCGGGGGGACCTGCTCGTATTTGATCGAGGAGCTTAGAGTCGACGGGGTCGGCCTCGTAAGCAGCCTCAGTGACGGCCATGGTTTCTCGTTTTTCTCATGGGTTGAGCTTCGTCAAGGCGGTTTGATAGCATGAGCGGGCGGATTGTTGATTACCGCGGACTTGACCAGTGCCCTTGATGATAGGAAACTTCATGAGGAGGGATCGAGTAGAGATAACGACACTGAGTTGGTTGAGAAGTCCCCTTCCCAAAATGACGTTATAGGCCATGGGGCAATCGACCACAAGGAAAGTGGTAATGGCTGTCGCGATCTTGGGTGCACTTCCCAGGGAGATAGGTAGGGAGATGGTGCTAATGAGGCATAACAGAATCGCCCCGAGAAACTGAGTAGCGGAGAACCAGCGTGGGTGAGGCTTGCGGGGTTGATGCCCAACCGGTTGAAAGTGTTCATGAAGAGGACGTTCATGGAGCTTCCAGTGTCTACCAAGATCCACTCGACATCGAAATTGGCTATTTGAGCTCGAATGATCAATGGATCATCGTGGGGAAAAATGACCCCCCGTTCTTCTTCCTCAGTGAAGGTGATAGGCGTCCACCCTGCCCGCACGACCTTGGCGGCACGTCCACTATCGATGTTGAAGATCTGGCGGTTGGCCTGGACTTGTGTTTGTCTCTTGTCGAGTAGTTCGCGGGCGTCGCGGTAAATCTGCATTCCCGAGAGACCGGGCAGGTCGGTCTGGTGGAAGAGAAGGCGACCAGACGTCTCCGGTCGGCAAGTGTCACCAATCTCGACTCGGTAGGCGTCGAACTCCTGCCGACGAGATGCAGCGGCCAGGGCCCGTTTGGTTGCCTCGCACTGTTCCTCCAGTTCCTCGCGTGTGGATTGCAGGATGGCCAGGGTACTTCCATGCTGCACCCCCCACACGTGGTTCCTGCTCTAGATGGCAGCATTGCTTTTCCTGAGTTCGGCAACCTCCGACTGGAGGTTTCTCAGCATCTTGAGCATATCCTCGGAAGGCAGGCTAGCTCGGGCTCGGCTACGATCCCCTTGGGGGGTGTTGTTGAGCTCACCGTCATCCCGTTATGCAGACATTGTGCGTCGGCAGAGGGTTGAGCGAAGGTATGTGAGTTAGTGGGACGGACAGTTGCTTCCCACAGACGGCGCCAATTGTTTGATCCTGAAATGACCAACTTGAAGAGACCCGCTGGGGGATCTAGGACCAGCCGTGTGGTGTCTTCGGCTTGCTGGGGGCGTAACTACTCGGCAGGGATCCTGCAAAGGCTTGACACCGGTGTGGTGTCGGCCAAAGGGGCTCCGATGCTTAAGTTAGTATCTGTGTTCCAAAGGGCAAGTAAATATAGTGCTCTGAATAGGGTCTGAGAGCTTACCTTTGTGAAGGGTTTCGAGGTATTTATAGTATCCCTAACTGCGGTAGTTGGGCTACTATTTCGGAGTAGGTTGTGCTTTGTGGCTGAGAGTTGCCTGACAAGCCCTGGACATCCGGAGGAGGGGCCAGCTGGAGTCTCAACCTGCCTCCGTCAGGGAGTGGGTATGGCAGAGTTGGTTAGGTGACTGTCGCAGTCAGCTGGTGTCTGTACCATGTCAGGTGCCGAATGACAGGTCTGCAGGTAAGTGCCGATCGGCGGGCCACGTTTGTGGGGGTGCCGATCGGGTAATCGGTCGGCGTCCGTCCTGTCCTGGCGGGCCCTGTGCTTAGGTGGTCGATCGATATGGTATCAACAGTATCGAGCTGGAACAACTTGTTCTTCCTTAATACCTCAATTCAACACCAAAGAATTTCCTGCCGCTACCATATAGTATTCATCTTTACTTGGGGATAAATAAAGCATCCGTACTTTTTTTATCTCTCGGAAATTTCATAAAACGGACTATCTAGAGACCCCTAATAACCAATCTTCTCATGAAATGCTAAGGATCCAATAAGTCCAACGTTGTTCCTTCAGACATGTTGATGGGAAAAATGTGTGCATAGTGACTCAGGTGGATATCTTGTATTCGAAAACTTGCAGTTCGCCCTATCAATCCTCTAGGGCCTAGATAACTCGATTTTCTCCCATGAACTATTTGTGTTAATGGATTAGTTCGATCCAAACTTGAGATAATGGGTGTAATTTGAAAAAGGATTCATAAGTATTTGTTAATGGAGTTGAAGTTACCAAATTTTGAGGAGTCGGTATCAATTTATGCTTAATTGCTCCGCATATATTTCCTCTAACCATATTTTCAAAACGAACCAGAGCCAACCCAAATTGATCTTGTAAAAGATCCGATATAGAACGAATACGTTTATTTTTCAAATGATTCGTATCGTCAAGTGTGCCCATTCCAAATTTCATTCCAATCAAATGATCCGCAGCTGCCAATATATCCCATGACAACAAAAATGTATTGTTTTTAGGTATATCAAGATTCAACCTTCGGTTTATATTTCATCGACCAACCTTTCCTAATTCACATCGTTGTTGAAAGAATTTCTTTTGTAATTCCTTACATAAGGAGGCAAAAATTACCGAATCTTCGCATACAAAAATAAATTGTTGATAAAACTCCAAAATGGCATTTTCTTTTGACCCAATTTTTTTTCTCCTTATCATTCAGAAAAGACAAGAAAATTTTAGAGTAGCAAACATTCTCTAGAATTTCTCTTAGATTCGAACCCATAGCTGATGATACAACTAGAATAGATATTTTTTGTTTCCTACTCACACGAGCCCATATCCTTGCTTTTCTATCAATCTCTAGTTTTAATCTTCATCCATCCCTCTCCCCCCAAAATCTGATATTATGATGCCGGTATAGACTGAAATTTTGTTATGGTCCAATTCAGACCGGTAATAAATGCTAGGGCTTTGCAATATTTGATTGATTACAATTCGGTATATTCCATATACTATAGAAGTTCCCAGGGAATTCATTAGAGGAATGTTTCCAATAAAAATTGTTTGTTCTTGCATATCCCTTCAATTTTTCCAAATTAATCTCGCAGATACATATAATTCCAAAGAATATGTGAGTAATTCATATACAGCATCTCATTCTTTTATCAAAGGTTTTTCCAATTGATATGTTTCCACAAACAATTGAAATTCAGTTTCTTGATCTATATCTTCAAATTTTGGAAACTTATAAAGTTCCTCTGTTAAGCCCTGCTCAATGAATCTACAAAGCTTTTGGTTTTTATGTTGTCAAAGAGTAGAACAATGATTTTTCGTGTTGTCAAAGAGTTGAACAGTGAAAATAGATGGCGAGTGCCTGATCGAATTGACCAGGTCATGTAGGAACAAGATTCAAGTCTACCGGTCTATTAGGATGTCTCTGTTGCATACATCACTGCACTTCAACTTGACACCTATCGTAATGATAAACGGCTCGTCTCGCTATGACCTTCTCTTGGATTCTCAAAAATTCTGTCGCTTCACCCTTACAGAGGCAGAAAACCCATTGATGTCTTGGGTGTGCTACCGGAGGCTCTGGGGAAGTCGGAATAAGAGAGCACACATCTTGGGGTGGGATTATTACTTAGATACTTTTAGCAGTTATCCACTCCACACTTAGATACCCAGCGTTTACCGTGGGAATGATAACTGGTACAACAGAGGTGCGTCCTTCCCAGTCTTCTCGTACTAGGGAAAGGACATCTCAACGCTTTAGTGCCCACACTGGATATGGACCAAACTGTCTCACGACGTTCTGAACCCAACTCATGTACCACTTTAATGGGCGAACAACCCAACTCTTGGAGCATACTACAGCCCTAGGTGGCGAAAAGCCGAATCGAGGTGCCAAACCTTCCCATCCATGTGAGCTCTTGGGGACATGTTATCCCTAGAGTAACTTTTATTCGTTGAGCGACAGCCCTCCACTCGGTATCGTTAGATCACTAAGGTTGACTTTCGTCCCTACGCCTCATAGAAACTGTCTACCTGAGACTGTTTCTTGGCATGTAGGACCTGACACAAGGTTAGAATTCTAGCTCTTCCAGAACAGTATCTCACTGATGGCTTAAGTTGACAGGACCCAACTGGAAAAACATCGCATAAACTACGTCCAGGTCCTACTCCCGTCTGAAAAACAATGCGGAGAACCAAAATCACCCTCAACTTTTCAGACAAGGGATATTCACCCTCCCCTCCTTCAATCATGTCTCCGCCTCTCGTTCAGCCCCAAACATCGTGCAATGGCCTTAGGAGGGTTTCAAAACCACAAAAACCTTGTGAGTGGACAAAAATAAGTATTTTAAAAACATAATTCGAAACGTAACACTTTACCCTCCATTTTCTAAAACTATACATGTATATAAGAAAAACCGTTTAACTTCCAAGTAAAACAAAACTCAACCAACAGCCTCAAAAAACGTGTAAACTGATCGTAATACAAGAAACATCAATAATCACCTCGACCATCACACAAATCTACACACAATCATTCATAATCAATCATGTCTCCGCCTCTCGTTCAGCCCCAAACATCGTGCAATGGCCTTGGGAGGGTTTCAAAACCACGAAAACCTTGCAAGTGGACAAAAATAAGTATTTTAAAAACATAATTCGAAAAGTAACACTTTACCCTCCATTTTCTAAAACTATACATGCTTATAAAAAAAAAAACCGTTTAACTTCCAAGTAAAACAAAACGCAACCAACGGCCTCAAAAAACGTGTAAATTGACCGTAATATAAGAAACATCAATAATCACCTTGACCAAACACAAATCCACACACAATCATTCATAACCAATGCACTATTGGTAGGCACACCACCCAGGAAAGATCCCAACTCGACGTCCAATTGGGGACTCAACTCAGGAAATGAGCCCTGTTCGACGTTTGAGTCGTGTCAGTCTCAATAAAGGAGCCCGGCTCGACCTCTGAGACTCACTGACCAATAGGCATGACCACAACACATATCATACACACAAATCGTCACATACCATCACAATTCACAACACCAATACCGAGAAACCATATATTCACAACACACCTTAACATGAAACCATCACAACACAATCCAAATCCAAATCCAAATCATAGTCATCACAACAATCGTCACAACATAACACATACCAGAAATGTTGAGCAACACATACTCATCTTACATCTCAATATCAAGTCCATAATCTGAACCCGAGCCTAAGCTCAAAACATAGTTCAAACATAACTCTAGTAAAACGTATCATTATAACAACATCCATAAAACCATGACAACGTCACAAGGAATTTCCCCATAACACATCATCGCAATATCTCATATCATAATCCACATTCAATCCCAAACCACAATCGAAACGGAAATCTGAAACATAACCTCGTAAAACGTGCAATAAAATAATAATTAAATATAAAATTCCATTCAACCACATATCACTAAAACACATTGGAAAGCATTTAAAACAATTAAATATGCATGCCCAATATTTCAATAAAATAAAACTTCCACTCACACGGAACTTACATACAACCGAACCAAATCACACTTCTTCCCGTAAAATCCGAAAACATCAATACTTGCCACAAATCGTGTCTTATGGTCACTAAGCATCTCAAATAGCCTCATATTAAATCCCACAATTTTTTGGGAGTTTTAAACGAATTAAAATAATGTCTAAACATTCAAACAGTCAAAACTATCCCGAGACGATTTCTGATCGCCTCGAAAACTATACCGTTGGACATGTATCCCTGCGAAGATAAACTTTCATATTGACCATTTTTTGAGACAGTACACCACACACCCCCACGCGCCATGGACCTTTACTGCGTATGGGAGCCACACGCGACACTGTTCATTACCCCTGCCTCTAACCGGGTCTAGTTTTGGGTCACTTGACCCACGGCCATGACCTGGTCCAAAATAAATCGCTTCTTCATTTTTCTTTTCATGTTTTTAACGTCTAAGTTCATCTAAGGAGTACCAGAAAGAGATCTATGGCGAGTAAACAATAAAAGCTCACCTTGATGACAAGCTTCAAATCCTTGAACCTCGGCCATGGTTTCCCAGTTCCTTCCCAGCCTTTTTTGGGTTCATCTGCCATCCATTTTAGTTCTAAAACAGACTTGAAAACTTGCCCAACCATCTTAAATCATTATTTGGACGTGAAACAACCTCCCACGATCTCCAAGGGCTCCACGACTCACGACCAATGCTTGATTCCATGGTCTTTTTCATCGGGCCTGTTGGGTTTCTCAGCTTCTTAGCCTCAATATGTCCCTCTCTTCTCTCTTAGACTGTCATTATCTCCCTGTCTTCTTCCTCTGGCCTTTCATCCCTCATCCTCCATGATTCATCATTTTTACTTTTTTTCGGTGGAAGCCCACTGAACCAAGGTGAAAACCATCTCCCTTTTATTTTCTTTTCAGATGTCTAAGTGTGTGTATATATATATATATATATAAGGTTAGGTTAGTAGTATAACATAGGAAGAATATTGCCCTTATATGTGTGAGCACGTATCTTTCTAGCACGAGGCCTTTTGGGAGCTCACTGCTTTGAGTTTGGTTGGAACTCCAAAGTTAAGCGAGATTGGGCTGGAGTAATCCCAGGATGAATGACCTATTGGGCAGTTGCGCGTGAGTTCTCAAAATAAAAAACCATGGGGGCATAGCCCAAATAAGACAATATCACTAAAGGAGTCGGGTTGTGACAAAATGGTATCAGAGCTGGACCCCGATCAGAAGTGTGCTAGCGAGGATGCTGGGCCCTAAGGGAGGTGGATTGTAAAACCCGTGTCTTGGGAAAAACGGTGAACAATCCCACATCGCTTGGGGAGGGAAATGTGAAGTGTCTTATATGTGTGGGCACGTATCTTCCTAGCACGAGGTCTTTTGGGAGCTCACTGGATTTTGGTTTGGTTGGAACTCCAAAGTTAAGTGAGATTGAGCTAGAGCAATCCCAAGATGGGTGACCTATTGAGCAGTTTCACATGAGTTTCTAGAAACAAAACAGCAAGGGCATGGCCCAAAGTGGATAATATCGTGCTAGAGGAGTCGGGTCGTGACATGAGCGCCACCCCCCCTCCCCCAGCCGGGCGGAAGGGGTCCTTCTTTTCCTTCCACCTAAGCTGCGTAGGAAAGGCCCAAAGCCAATCCCAGGGAACATCGAAGCTTCATAGGATCTTTCTGTCCATGTGCAGGTAGTCCGCATCTTCACAGACATGTCTATTTCACCGAGCCACTCTCCGAGACAGTGCCTATATCATTACGCCTTTCGTGCAGGTCGGAACTTACCCGACAAGGAATTTCACTACCTTAAGGGCTGTTATACTTACGACCGACGTTCACCGGGGCTTTGTTCATCGGCTCCCCTGTCATCAGGTCACCAACTTCCTTGACCTTCTGGCACTAGGCAAGTGTTAGCCCCCATACATGATCTTATGACTTTGCGGAGACTTGTGTTTTTTATAAATAGTCGTCCGAGCCTAGTCACTGCGACTCCCTTTGTGAGGGGGCACCCTTTCTCCCGAAGTTACGGGGTTATTTTGCAGAGTTCCTTAGAGAGAGTTATTTCGTGCCCCTAGGTATTCTCTACCTGACCACTTGTGTCGGGCAATTAAGTGTTTCTGAGGAAAAAATCAATAACTTATGTACTACATGATTAAGGAGGGTGTATTCAATTAGGATTATAGAGAACTGTCAAGTACATTTTTTTTAATGGCAAATTTTAAGGATTTTTTTAGAATCCTATAAAAAATGATATAGACATTTAAAAAATCGATATGGACATTTTGATATTATCCAAAAAAAAAAAAATATAATACTATTCTAGACTTTCTATTTATTTGGACAATTTTTGGTAGACATATATTAATAAAGATGGACTTGTGGATTACAAGTTTCTTTCCTTTGTGAAACACAAGTTTCATCTTCGGTGCAAGTGCATAAACTTTCATCTCCTTCATCGCTTCCACGATCAAATCAAATATCTTCACCAAATCAATCCCCACCTCCGACATTCTTCATATTTTTATTTGAGCAGGATTGCAAAAAACTTCACACACTCACATTATTACATTTTTTTTCCATTGGAATTGATCATGTCTTATAATTGATCTATTGAATGCTTTTAAATGTGGTGGAGGTTTTGGAATCGGTCTAAGGTGGTTCTAAAAGTTTTCGGAAATTTGCTTGATTTTTTGGAAATCTTAGATTACTATGAAGTTTTCTTCACTAAAAGCTGAAACCCATTTTTTGTGACGAAAAACCTGAAAAACATAGCAGCAAGAAGAAGCGAAATTGACGGTTTCTGAAAACTGCAGCATTATGCAGAAAAAATCTGCAATTTTGGCTACTTTTTGAACTTCTAGGTACCTCAAAATCTTTTCTAGGTCGTTTTCCACTCCCGAAACTATCACAAAACATAATAAATGATATTTTAAACACGTTGACGACCTTGGATTAACATGAAAAACATCAAACCCAATGATTCTCAAGAATGACATTGTTGGCGTGTTAAATGTTGGCTATTTTGATTTGACTAAATTCTTCAAAAACTTATGAAAATTGTTTCAGCAATCAATCAAGAAGAAGATCCAAGAAGAAGATCCAAGTAATCTGCACTATTCCCAATCAGTATCGAAAGATCCGTTGATAACGTTGGGCCCTATCAGATCCAGGATTAAGGATTGTTTTCATTGGTAAGAACAACATAAAGAGGTTAATTAT
The DNA here is from genome assembly GCA_032719365.1 of Prinsepia uniflora. Lineage (NCBI taxonomy): Eukaryota > Viridiplantae > Streptophyta > Magnoliopsida > Rosales > Rosaceae > Prinsepia > Prinsepia uniflora. The sequence continues at coordinate 12,743,752 of CM064875.1, forward strand.
GGGTTTACTGAAGAAAGAGTTAGTTCAATCTGTTTGTTTCTTCAAAGAAGGAGCCTAACTCGTTTTCTAGGAAGAAGTGGCTCGTATACTAGGGGGAAGGACAAAAAATTATCTCGTTAGGGTTATGCAAAAATCACTGTAGTGAAGGCAAGACATTTTATGACCTGAGATATTTATATTTCTCAACTTCAAACCAATTAAAGTCCACAACTTATATCAAATCTCTCAAGGTCATATCATTTTGAACACACCTTTATTTATGTAGACATTTTTTTAATCTTAAAGTGTTTAAATTGAATATATATACCTGTATTTATATAGACATTTTTTTAATCTGAAAATGTCTAAATTGAATACACCTAAGTTTTTAGAAGTTTTAAAAAACATTTAAAAGTCCTAATTGAGTACACTATAATTTTTTAAATCCTTAAAATAACTTAAAGTCTTAATTAAATACACTCCCCTAAATAAAAAGTAAAGACTAAAGAAGCTCAATCCCAAACAAACTCAAACCCAATATGTTTACAAACCCAAGTTATTAATTCCTTTCTTTCTACCACCGTCCACTACTACCAATCCATCCACCATCTTTCTAGTTTCTACCAATTAATAATAATTCCTATTAATTCTAGAGGCCTCACTCAATTTTTGAAAAAGAGAGAGAAACATAAAGCAAGAGGGAGAGAGAAACTTTCTTCTTCATCGTCTGAGAGAAACTTTATCCTTCATTGTCTTTGAGAGAAAGTATAGGCATATTGTTGAGACAACTATCACTCTTTTAAAATCTACCAACTTACCTTTAAAATTCTAGGTTCATGCTTGCTTTGCTTCTGTTTTTCTCATCAATAAAATGCCATGTTTCAATCTCAACATGTCTTCACCTTATGAAAAACTGTTTGGTTCAGTACATGATCGTTCTGCTTTAAAATTTTTTGGTTGTGCTTGCTTCCCTTTCTTCAAACCATATAACTCTCACAAACTTCAACCAAAAACTATCAAATGTATATTCTTAGGTTATCCAGATCAGTATAAGGGATATATCTGTTTTAATCTCTCAACTTTCACTTTTCTAGTTTCCAGGCATGTTTTGTTCAATGAGCATGAATTTCCCTTTCTGGTTTTTCCTTCAAAATCTGTTCACTTTGAGCATTATGTGTCTCCTATCACTTTTTTTTTTTTCCTTCTATGTCTTCTTTGACTCATCCATCCTCCTCACGGACCTCAGTTCCCATAAGTGCTCAGTCTTCTCCTACAACTGTGGTCCTTGATCCTCCTGCTACTCATGGCTTCCTAGCTTCAGAATTCTCAATATCAAATCCAGTTGACACGTCCAATGCCACCTGAGCCTCTACCTTTTGTTCATAGGGGTTCCACAGGTTCTTCAACATTCAACCATTCAGATTCCAACGTTGTTGAATCAAGTCCTTTTGTTTCATCCACAGACTTTGAGCATGTCCTTCTCCAAGTTGTTCTTCCTATCACATGTATTAATATGCATCCTATGCAGATATGTTCTAAGAATGGGATATTTAAACCAAAGGCTCTCATTTCAGTTTAGATTACTGATAAGGACACTTTCACTGACCACTCTACTGTAGAACCTTCCTCTTACAAAACTGCAGCCTTCTTAGTTATTTGGCAAGCTGTTATGAAAGAAGAGATTGATGCATTATTGGCTCAGGATACTTGGTCCTTAGTTCCTTTTCCAATGGATAAGGATCTAGTTGGATGTAAATGGGCTTATAGGATCAAAAGAAACTCAGATGGCACTATTTTTAGGTACAAGGCTAGATTGGTTGCTAAAGGGTTTAGTCAAGAACTTGGTTTGGACTATGGAGAAACATTTAGTCATGTTGTCAAGTCTACAACTGTCAAACTTCTTCTTGCCTTAGCAGCTAATTTCCAGTGGCCTTTAAAACAACTAGATGTAAAAAAAAAATGCATTCTTACATGGCATGCTCAAAGAAGAGGTCTTCATGGGCTTCAATAAACCTGGTTGATGCTTCTCTATTTGTCAAGCAGACCTTTAGTGCTATTTTCATTCTACTATTTTATGTAGATAATATTATCCAAACTGGAAGCTCATCTACTGCTATTCAAGAAATTATCAATTCCCTCACCTCAGAATTTGACATGAAAGACCTAGGTGAACTAAAGTACTTTCTTGGTATTTAAATAATAAGAAATGCTACTAGTGTATATCTATCTCAAAAAAATATGTTACAGATCCTCTTACTAAAACCTGTATGCTTCAAAGCAATGTTGTTGGCACTCCTAGTGCTCCAGGTACTCGACTTAGATATAATGAAGGTCTCTTGTACTCCTATCCTATCAACTACAGAAGTATTGTTGGTGCCTTGCAGTACCAACTTTCACAAGAACAGACATTGCCTTTTCAGGAAACCAGGTTTTCCAATTTATGCATTCTCCTTGTGAGTCACACTTTATGGCTGTGAAGAGAATTCCAAGGTACCTTCAAGGTACACCACATCGTGGTCTTCTACCAGCTTGGCTCTCTTGATTTAGTTGCCTACACAGATGTTGATTGGGCTGGAGGCCTCAATGATCGAAGATCCACTACTGGCATGGTTGTTTTCCTAGGGAATAAACCTATCTCCTGGTTTTCAAAGAAATAAAGTACAATTTCCAAATCTAGCACTGAAGAAGAATATCGGACCTTGCTATCACCTCAGCTGAGTTAGCTTGGATCAGACAACTTCTTTGTGCTATACATGTCCCTCTTCTCAAACCTCCACTCATTGACTGTGATAGTACTTCAGCCACCAGTCTCTCAATAAATCCTATCTTTCACTCTCGTGCCAAACATATTGAAGTGGACTACCATTTTGTAAGTGAACGAGTTGTGCGTGGTGATCTTGATGTCCATCACACTACCTCCAGTGAGCAGACTGCTAGCATGATGCTGCACTAGGTGATCCAAGCTTATATGTTGATCAGTGATGCTGCAACAATCCTATCCTCTTCCCATAGTTGTCAAGCAAAGATCGGAGCTATTAGCATTTATTTAGAGTTGTGACTTTTCTATTTAGACAGTTTTTTTTTTTTATCAGGGATTTCTATTTAGACAGTTAGAACGGTTGTATCACTGTGTGTGTGATTCCTTAGGTTCCAAGAAAAGTGTATGTAGTTTATAACGTGTTGTTCATTGAATGTAAGTAACCATGCAAGAAATCAATACAAAGTTTTTCACTGATTCTTTCTCACACTTTCTCTCATTCATCGTGTTCTTCTTCTCTTCTTCCTCACAAATTAACTATCCAAAAACTCAACACTTAACAGAACAATCATCCTGGATTCGCGTGGACAAATATCCAAGGAAATTGGCTCCATCATCGATTCCCAACTTCATATTCTTTGGAGATTTCTTTCACTTAATGCGTATAATACTGATCAAAATGGGTAAAAAAATAATAATAATAACGTTGTCACGTTCAATTTATCACATGGGTCGTGTTGACATGAACCTTCAATGAGCCTCGCTCAATAATATATACTGATAACTGCTAATACAATCTAAGTGGATAAAAATAAACAAATAAACAAATAATTAATATCATTATTCTATTTTTCAAATGAAGGCGGCATTATATATAGTTTTAATTTCTTTTACATATGTACAAACGTCTTGAATGCTCATGTCAATTTTACTACAAAACCACCGCATCAACAAATTTATGATATTTGAATGAAACAGAAGAAAATAGGACAACGTGAGAATTTTTTGGCCTTTTTGGGTATCTTTGGGAATTGCAAGTGAAAAAATTACAAGTAACAAAGCAAAACGAGAATTATGGTGATTTCCGGCCATTATTTGGAATAAAAATTCAATGAATAATAAACTCAGCTGATTATCCTCATGTTTCTTCCAGCTATAGTGCTCTTATTGTTGGATTTTTTTTTTATTATGATATTAGAGAATTTTAAATTCTAAATTTATTCTAATTCTAACTCATTTATCGACATTCCCTTTCCACTTGAGCTAACTCCAAGGTTTTCCTTGGATTTTATTTTTCTCCTAGCGCAAAAGGGAAAGGCCAAAATTCCAATGAGAGTCGCCGATAAGCATGAGGACGTGTATACAAAACACTGAAAACGAAATGCAACATATTTTAGCACCGAAAATTTAAAAAAACAAAACAAAACAAAAAGCTAGTTTTTTTTTTCCTTTTTGGTGACGGGCTTGGCTGGTGAGAAATTAGAGTGGAGCCATCAAATGAAAGCAAAGAATATAAATTTTATATATATATATATATATATATTACAGTATCTTGATGGAGGGCTACATTGCCGCGCGCCTTGTTCATCCACCAAACATCATAATTGGCCATATTTTGTCCACGCCATCTCCTCCGGAGGTCCCCTCGTACTATATTTGTTCTGATGAGAAGACTAAAATTGAAGAATTGGACTGCAGTCATCAATCCAATTAGTTAAGCAGTTAATTAAGTCTATAGTCATCAATACAATTAGTTTGTTGGTTAGTAAGGTTGTTAAGTGAGCTGTAATTGAGCTGTAGATCACTGCCACATGCATCAAGATCACAGGTTCAGTTACTTTCCTGTATAGCTAAGGTATAAAGTGTTAGTCTTGTACAGTTTGTAATTGACTCAAAACAAAATACAAGAATTCCAATCGTTTTCTCCCTCTCAAAAGCTCTCTACTTCTCTCTGTTGCTCTGTACTTAATCAATCTGCTGCAATTCTTTAGGTTTTCATGGTATCAGAGCTCCAGCTCGGTCCTTGATACCTAATTGAAGCTTTCTTGCTGCAATCGCTGATCGTGGCAAGCTCATCGCAAGCTCATCCTCCTCTTCGACTGCGCAACGTGGTTTAGATTGCTTGAGCTAAGTTTTTTTTCCTTCCTCCGCGTCTTCTTCCATTGCTGTTGCTTTCGTGTCTGGTCACTCAGTCTTAAAGATTCAATATATTTGAGTTTTTCTTTTCAAATCGTCATCGAAATGTTGAATGTTAAGAGTTGTTGACATCTGAGGAAAAAAAATATCTGCTGAAGAATTGTTAACAACAAGAAGTTATCTGTTGTTGTTTGTGTCTTTGAGAAGGTGATGTTAAGAGTTGTCGAAGTCTGAGGAAAAAAAGAAGAACAAAACTGTTGAAGAATTGCTATCAATGAGAAGTTTTTTTTTTCTGTTTGATTGATTGAAGGTCTGGTGCTCAGTGTAGTAGAATTCCTGAGTTCGTTCTTCTGTTGAACAAATCATTAGTATACAAGATTGTCACTGAATAGCGGTTAAAGAAGATGTCTAGATCACATATTGCAAGTCCAGGTTCCATTTCTAGCACTCAGTCCACGCCTATTTTTCTTCCAAACATTGTGCTAGATGAGTCTAATTACTCCACATGGATATTTCGGATGGAATCCTTTCTGGGAGGACTGCACCTGCTTGGTTTTGTTGATGGTACAAACAAATGTCCCTCTGAGTTTGTCTTGGCTGAAGATGGTGTCACCAAGATCCTCAATGATGCCTTTGTGCACTGGAAAGCTCAGGACCAAAACATTATCAACTTAATAGGACAAACATTAAGTCCTCGGGCCATGTCCTGTGCTGTAGGAAGCACTTCTGCTGCAGCTATGTGGTCCAGTCTGAAGTCAAAATTTGCTAACTCAAACAGACAAAATATCCTTCAACTAAAGACTAATCTTCAAAGAACAAAGAAGGGTCAAGATTCAATAGAGGTGTACCTAGAAAATATCAAAACTGCTGGGGATGCTCTTGCCACTGTGGGAGTAGTTCTGGATGATGATGATGTGGTTGTCACAGTCCTTGAAGGGCTCCCACCTGAGTTCACTGCAATTAAGACAATTATTCGGACTCAAGCCACCTGTTCTATGACCAATCTCAAGACTCTTCTTAAAGCAGCAGAATATGACTTAGAACAGGCCTCTCACTACACACCTCTGCATTCTCTAACTGCCATGATGGCAAACACCTCCTTAACAACTCAGGAGGGCACTAGATCCTCCACTGTCTCTTCTGCTCCCATCCTATCTTCTAGTTCTGTCAATCCCCCTAACCTCATTGTTTCTTCATCACCATTATTATCCCAGGCTCAGTTCACTAATATGCCTTCATATCCTATGGGTTTTCCCCTCTCCTCTGAGGATGGCAGTCCACATTTTCGATCTTTTGTTGCCAATGGTCATAATGGAGGCAGCGGGTTTGGGGGCAGGGGCACTGGTGCAGTGGGAAGAGGTTACAGTTTTGGTCCTTCATCAAATGCATGCCAATTGTGTAATAAACCAGGGCATAATGCTAGAACCCGCCACAATCTACAAGCCTATAATGCACAAAGAGGAGGTGCTGGTAACAGGTTCTCTGGGATAAACAGTGGTGTTGAGTGTCAATATTGTGGCAGGAAGTATCATACAGCTGATAAATGCTCTCATCTGATTGGTTTTCCCAATCAACGAGTGCAGTATGGCAGACCAGGAGGGCAAGGGAATTCTTCTGGTGGTTTTTCCAGCATCAGTCCTCAGTTTGGTGCACCTGGAGGTTTTTCCAACAACAGTCCTCAGTTTGGTGCATCTGGAGGTTTTTCCAACAACCCTAATCCATCTGGTAACTCAAATGAGGGTCATGGAGTGTCCTTCACTGGTCAAGCTGCCATGATGGCCTCAGGCTCTCACATGCCTATGCCTATGCCATCTACTGGTCCTCAACCTGGAAGTTCATCTATGACATATTGGCTTGCAGACTCTGGAACTTCAAATCATATAACCAATGACATTCAACTTCTTAATAATGTTACTTCCTATCCCACAACTGATTCTGTAACTGTTGGCAATGGTGAGGCCTTGTCCATCACACATTCTGGATCCTCTACACTAGCAACACTGGCCCTATCTAATATTCTACTGATTCCTAAACTGAAAGCCAACCTTCTGTATGTTCATCAACTGCGTAAGCAAAACAACTGCAGAGTTATTCTTGATGAATTTGAATGCATTGTGCAGGACAAGGTGCAGGGGAAAGTTCTCTTCAAGGGACTGAGTAAAGGAGGATTATATCCTCTCCCTTGTGTTCCTGCTCCACCTGAGAGTCAGATTCGAGGTCAATGGGGTCAATCTCATCTCAAGGAGATTAATGTTGTCAAGAAGGATACATCACTGTGCTCAGCTTTTGTTGGGAAGCAGATTCAACATGCACTATGGCATCAGAGGTTAGGACATCCATCTAATGAGGTCACTCAAGCTATGTTACAGAAAGTCTGCTTAGTTGATAAGAATAAGTCCTGTACAAGTTCTCCTCTTTGTCAAGCCTGTATAGCAGGCAAGTTTACTAAACTTTCCTTTCCAATATCCACATCCAGGGCTAGTGATCCTTTTTCCCTGATCCATTCTGATGTTTGGGGACCTGCTCCTCAATCATCCATAGAAGGTTTTAGGTATTTTGTACTTTTCATCGATGATTGTGCAAGGTATACATGGATGTTCCCCATGATCAATAAAAGTGAAGTTTTTGGGCATTTTAGAACATTTTATGCTTATGTGTCGAATCAGTTTCAAACCTCTGTGAAATGCTTACTGTCAGATGGTGGTGGAGAATTCATGAGCACCAAATTTAGGGAATTTCTGAATGAGAAGGGTGTTCTTCATCATATCTCTTGTCCCTACACCCCTCAGCAAAATGGAGTTGCTGAGAGGAAGAACAGACATGTTAAGGAAACTGCAGTCACCATGCTTAAGCAAGCCTCTTTACCAGATCATTTTTTGTATCATGCATGTGCTTTAGCAATATTTTTGATCAACAGGATGCCTACAACAACTCTGGAAATGCAGTCACCATATGAGAAGTTACATCAGAAAATTCCAGCTCTTGATGCTCTTAAGGTATTTGGATGTGCATGTTACCCTTTGTTGACTCCATATAATACTAACAAGCTTATGGCCAAGTCAGATCAGTGTGTTTTTATTGGTTTTGCTCTAGGCTATAAGGGGTTCATATGCTATCATAAGGGCTCAGGACGACTTGTAATATCCAGACATGTTCTTTTTGATGAGTACTGCTTTCATTTTGCTCAGACACAATCAATACATGATTCCTCATGTCTTAGTTCTTCTGTCATTTCTACTGCTTCTCAAAATCCTTGCTCTTCTTCTCAAGATTCTGCACTTGTTTCAAAAGGATCAATCTCTACTACAGGTTCCTTACAGGATCTTGCAACTGTTCCTGGATCACAATCTACTCCAAACTCCTTACAAGATCGTGTATATGTTCCAGTGACTGCTCCAGGAGTTGAATCATCAACTGATGATTCCTTGCAGGCTCTTGCACCTGTTCCAGGATCAAACTCTACTGCAGATTCTTTCTAAGATTGTGCATCTGTTCCAGTGATTATCCCAGAAGCTGAATCACCAACTAATGACTCCTTACAGGTACCATCACCTTCAAACTTGCTCTCTGATGCATCTCTACATTGTTCCTCTCAGCATAACAGTAAGAACAATTCTATCAACTCTATCCCTAGTCCTGTTGATTCTACCCCTTGTATTGCATCCCATACTGCCCTTCCTTCTTCCTCTAGCAGTCATGGTCCCACTCTCTCGGTAGATCTTACTGCTTTTTCCCCAAACAATCATACTACAATTCACTTTGGGGAAACTTCAGGAACTGTCTCTGTCAACACCACTCCTGGGAAGGGTGTTTCAATTCTTCTTGATGCCACACACACAAGAAACCAGTTCAATCCTATCTCTGAGGCCAACATATTACATCCAGTGGATGGTCTTCCCACTGTCACTCAGAATGATCATCCTATGCTCACTAGGTCCAAAAGAGGCATCTCTCAACCCAAGTGCCTACTAGCTGTGCATTCCCAGCCTTCTCTTGATCCTAGTGTCACTGAACCTCATTCCTACAAAGTTGCATTGCAATTTTCAGAATGGAAAGCAGCCATGGACAGTGAAATGCAGGCTTTAAAGTCACAAAATACTTGGAGTTTGGTGCCCCTTCCACCTAATCGAAATATTGTCAGTTGCAAATGGATTTTCAGGCTTAAGAAGAATGCTGATGGTTCAATTTCTAGGCATAAAGCTCGTTTGGTTGCTAGAGGTTTTAGTCAGGCTCAAGGTATAGACTATGATGAAACCTTCTCTCCTGTGGTACGTCACACTACCGTTCGATTGATGTTAGGCATAGCTGCTCATTTTGGCTGGAAATTACATCAGTTAGATGTAAAGAATGCCTTCTTGCATGGTCACTTACAGGAGGAGGTCTATATGACACAACCTGGAGTTTTTACTAATCCTGACCACCCAGATTATGTGTGCAAACTTGCCAAATCTTTGTATGGGTTGAAATAGGCACCTAGGGCCTGGAATGAGAGATTCACTAGTTTTCTTCCTACTCTAGGCTTCTGTACCTCTTATGCTGACCCTAGCTTGTTTATTAAGAGTACATCTGGTTCTCTGGTTTACATGTTGCTATATGTAGATGATATAATCATTACTGGTAATGACTCTATCATGGTTCAACATATTAAAACTGCACTGCAACAGGAGTTCGAAATGACTGACCTCGGTGCTTTGCATTATTTTCTGGGGCTGGAAATCAGGTACATGGCTAATGGTGATTTGTTTGTCTCTCAGTCCAAATATTCCCGAGATGTAGTATCTAAGGCTGGTATGACAGGGTGTAACACCCATCCCACTCCCAGTCAAGTTGGTGTTAAACTGCTCAAGGAGGGACAGTGGTTGTCTGAGGAAGAGAGCTCTTATTTCAGGAGCCTGGTATGATGTCTACAATATCTTACATTCACTCGACCAGATATTTCATATAGTGTAAATACAGTTTGTCAGTTCCTACAACATCCTACTCATCAGCACTTAACTGCTGCAAAAAGGATTATGAGATATGTAGAAGGTACCATTGATCATGGTATCCTTCTGAAATTTGCTTCTGCCTCAACTAACAGCAGATCTCCATCAAGCCTTCATCTTCATGCTTTCTTTGATGCTGATTGGGCAGGAGACCCTAATGACAGAAGGTCCACATCAGGCTTTGTCATTCTTCTCAACCAATCTCCCATTTCTTGGTGTAGTAAGAAGCAGCATTGTGTCAGCCGATCTTCCACAGAAGCTGAGTACGGAGCCATGGCAGATACAACCTCTGAACTTCAGTGGCTGAGACATATGTTCAAGGATCTTCAGCTTGAGCTCTCTGAAGTTCCCTCACTTCATTGTGATAACATCTCTGCCCTGGCTCTTGCCACTAATCCTGTTCATCACTCCAAACTGAAGCACATTGAAGCTGATGTCCATTTTACTCGAGAGAAGGTAAAAGATGGTTCTATTGTATTGCGGTTTGTTACTTCAAAGCTTCAACCGGCAGACTTATTCACCAAGGGTCTGTGTTCACCACAGCATACCTTCTTCTGCACTAGCTTGCTGTTGTGTTCCCCCCATCAAGCTGAGGGCGGGTGTTCTGATGAGAAGACTAAAATTGAAGAATTGGACTGCAGTCATCAATCCAATTAGTTAAGTAGTTAATTAAGTATATAGTCATCAATACAATTAGTTTGTTGGTTAGTAAGGTTGTTAAGTGAGCTTTCATTGAGCTGTAGATCACTGCCACGTGCATCAAGATCACAGGTTCAGTTACTTTCCTGTATAGCTAAGGTATAAAGTGTTAGTCTTGTACAGTTTGTAATTGACTCAAAACAAAATACAAGAATTCCAATCGTTTTCTCCCTCTCAAAAGCTCTCTACTTCTCTCTATTGCTCTGTACTTAATCAATCTGCTGCAATTCTTTAGGTTTTCAATATTGTCCATTGGATTCTAGACAACACATAATGATCATAACATTTTTTTTTGTTACTCAGAACTCACCTGAAGTTAAGGCTTTAGATTGAACTCTGATTAGTAAATTGAGATTCACACAACTGAACTCTCAACTATATGAACACTTAAATCAGGACTCGATGGAAGATGGTGAGATTTGAACTCAGAATCAAAGGCTGAAAGGTATAGTCACTAGGAGGCCATTGCCACTCCGATTACGCCCATGGGTTTGATCATACGACTTCTCTTGACTCTTTGGGTCATCATCAAAATTTCTACTTGTCACTCAAAACCATATGGGAGAAATGTCCGTGGTTGTCCTCTATTTCTAATAATAACCAGGTTTTTTTAGTCAAAATGTAACTTTAATTTTACCTTATACTCAAAACACTCATTTGTTTAACTTACTATCTAATAATTTATTTTCTATACAAAAATTTATACTAATTTTATCTACCTCATCTCCTAGTCTTCAATATCAAAAATAATTTTATCATCTCATATCATGAGATTGTGAATATGACACTAAACATACATAAGACAGTAAATTTAGGATGAGCATAAACAAAGGGAGATGAGTTATGAATAGTTTTAAATTTATTCATTCTCGTCTCAATTTGCCACATCATGTGTATTTAGTGTCTCGTTCATAATCTTGTGGTCTGAGATGATAAAATTAACCTTGATATTGGCGACTATGGGATGAAGTTAACAAAATTGATGCAAATTTTTGTATGGAGGGTAGTTTTGGATGGTAAGTGAAACAAATGAGCATTTTATATGCAAAATGAGATTAAAATTACAATTTTTTGTGCATTTCGACTAAAATGTCTAATAACAACCATATTACTTCACACATGAATGAATTTTTTTTTTCCTTATACATTTATAATTATCAGACCACTTTCATTTTCTGAATCATCATCTGTGCAAAAACATCTACAGGATTGGACGTCAGTTCATAATTCATATTTTCAAAGAAATTAACGTCATAAGTGACAATAAAGATTCTTATGATAAACTGTCTATTTAATTTATAGAATTCGATGACTAAATAATTTTCAATTTGATTATTTTTTGCATGAATGATTTAACATAATAATTTAAAATATAAACAGTTTTCATATTAAATATACAAAAGAATAATTTGATAAACAAAAAACATAAAACGATAAAATTCTCTTCAAATAAGATACAAATATTATCTTTATAATAATAACCCATGTGCTGAAGCTTTCCATCATCTGAAACTGCCAAACATATTTTTTATTTTTTTATTTTTTTAGAATTCATCTCATCGTGTTTAACCATGTTAGTCATTTTAGATTTTTCATTTTAGATTTGAGTGATGCATGTGTTTAGTGTGTTCACTCTTAGTAATGTGAGACAACTGACTCTCTATCATATTTGAACCAAAAACATATAGTTGCACCACGACCTTCATAAATATAGGGTTGACTCAGAAAGCTTTATAGTTTCATCTCTTTCAATCCCTCCATTATTTCCAAAAAAAATCTTTAATATAATGTTTGGATAAGAAATTTCAAAATTACAAGAAATTTAGGCTAAATTATTTTAAAAATAAGGATTTTCAAAGTATCAAAGGGATTTCAAATTATTAGATATAAGGCATTTAGATGAGATTTATAAGTAACACCTATCAATGTATAATTTTGAAAATCTCTTATTTAGTTGTTTTGCAAGATTCATTTGAAATTCTTTAATACTTGAAAGTTTCATGGAACTAAGAGGCTCTAAACCAATATTTGCATCATTAGCTTCTAAGGATTCTTGAGTGTTCTCCTGTGTCTTTTCTTTTGTCATGATGTGAGGGAAATGTCGAGTTTGTGTCATATGGTAAGAAAAGAAAAGAAAATATATATATATATATATATATATATATATATATGTGTGTGTGTGGATTGAGATGTTGCATTTGAGATCTATAAGTCTATGTAATGTGTTACTTAATATGTATTCTAAAGTATTTATGTAACACCCCAAAAATTTGGAAAAGGTAATTCCGAAAACTTTAGAAGGGAATTGACGTTTTGCCCTTGTTTTTACGTGATCAAAAGTTGACTTTTTATTCCGAGTACTTTTTGAACTTTCATGAGGACCCTTATGTAAGTTTCAGAGTCCCGAATTCGTATACAGACGGCATGTCAGAATCAGAGTATAAACGGGATTGTTATAGGTCTAAAATACCTAAGGTTATTTTGGTAATTTGGCCAATAGGGACATTTTTTGTAATTCTGAAGTAAGTGGGGGATTTTTAATGGTCTTGTGAGCTGAGGACACGTTGCACCATCTCTGAGGGGTTGATGTCACCATTTCCTCATTTTTATGTGGCCGTGTGTGTATTTATGTGTCATGTGTGGTGTTCTAACCCAAAAACCAAAACAAAGTCCAAACCTCTCGATCATGGAACTAAAGAGCAAGAACCGTGAGAGAAGAAGAAGAAGAAGAAAAGAAAGAAACAGATAGGTAAAGAGAAGAAAAGGAAATGGAAGTGGGTAGTAAGTTCGGCTCAGTGGAAGGACACTAAAATGCCTTTTTTTTATCAAGGCATACTCAGACCATCCTAGCTCAGCTGGAGGCTTGGAACAGCCTGCTGGTGTCTTCTCTGAGCTACTTGGAGGAGTATCAGAGGTAGAAACCTTGATGTGGACGGTGGTCGAAGGAGACACAGAAACTCGAAGCTTCAAGCTTCAAGCTCGATTTTTGATTAATTCAGGCAGTATTTTCATATTCTGATTGCATAGGTGTGTTTCTGGGTTTCTGTAGATACATTTTAATTATTGGAATGTTAAAAACAGACGAGAAATCGGAGAGTTTGAGTCGAGTGAGTATGTCTGGGTCGGGCCCCGAGTTGCAAAAGCCAAATCAACCTTGCTGAAGGTTGAAGACAACCTACAGGCGCTTAATGCCCACACATAGAGGATGGGTGGTACGTGGAGGTCCATGCCACGTCATCTTGGTTTCTGGTCAACACGCGTTTTGATGCTGTTCATGTTACAAACATTTTGGCACAGATTTCGAATCAATCATACATCGTATTGCGGTAGTTTAGTGTGTTCGAAGTGTTTTGTTTAGGTTTTTAAGTACGTAAATTATGTCAGAAATTAGGGGACTTTAATGTGAGATTATTACGGATAATAGTGACCATTGATTATGGTTTCTGACAAGTTAGAGAACTGCTTAGACTTTGGAGGAATGCACTGACAGGACCCATTCCAATCCCCCCGAGATTAGTGCGGGATGACCCTGCTCCCGTCTGACACGAAGTGTCAGACAAGGGATATTTCCGACCTTTGCCCTCCCGGGCTATCAGAGTACGCCAGGATCCGGAGGTGGTATGTGATATCTCGGTCTCTGCTACAGTCCACATCCGATGTCAACCTGAAGGGTAGTCAAAACATTAAAAACTGTGAGTGGACAAAACAAAAGTTTATAAAACATTTTAACGAAGACATTTGTACCCTTTACTAAAAAGCATGCATGCATTTGAAAAACATTTAGCCAAAACAAACCATATGTGGGACTAAGCCCAAAACCATAACCATGTTGAAACCAAGTACCTGAGCCACTGCTCGACTCCTGTGCACACCTGTGCATACCACACACCACATATAATATCATATATCTCGTATTTATATCACATACATATATAAGTCACACAACCAATCCTGTCACGGTATCCAAAGCTACGCGCGTGCTACCCGGGTCTCAATCCGAGTCTTCTCAAAGTCAAGGTCAATGTCCGCAGACCACTGACCCTACCCGAGGTAATAGTAACCATAGCCTTCCTGAGAGTAAGGAACCCAACTGGGGGGTGACTCCACTCAGTCGGTGCTCCGTGACTACTCCGGGGTCCACCCAGGCCAACGACCCTCCCCGGAGGAGATAGTAGAACATGTAAAGGAAGGTAGATGAACATATATATACATAACATAAACATTCATGTCCGGTTCCCCCCTGAACCGTCATGATCCATAATATCCATAATCAGGTAACATGCCGGTTCCCATAAACCGTCATGTACCTTAATAACATAACCGAGGTAACATGCCAGTTCCCATAAACCGTCATGTACCTTAATAACATAACCGAGGTAACATGCCAGTTCCCATAAACCGTCATGTACCGTAATAACATAACCAGGGTTCATGCCGGTCCCCATAAACCGTCAAGAACCAGAATGACCTGACAAAGGTTCATGCCGGTTCCCATAAACCGTCATGAACCACAATGACCTTTCCAGAGTTCATGCCGGTTCCCATAAACCGTCATGAACTTGGAAATCCACGTAGGGTCCCTGACTCGAAATCATAAACCATAAAGCAACTGGGTCTCGTGCCCGAACATATGACTCAACTGGGCACCGTGCCCGATATCTAAGGGTCAGTCACGACTCTGATCATAGTGATGCGTGCAGCCATCCATCCAGGACCGCTCTCAATCCTGGTATGTCGCCGTGAACGAATCAACCGACGAGACCACCACAAGATCAGGGTGCACTCATCACCAATCACTATCCTTAACCGTCAGCACTCCGAAGTCGAGCCTCCCCAGGCTGCTCGACCACGAATCGTGCATCGTGACCTCTCCGGAAGGAACACATCCCAATTCGGAGGCGAGCGTCGTATCGTCGATCGCCGTGCACATAGCACCCGTCGCGACCACGATTTAGACCCGAAGGTCGTAAATAGCGTCATATGCCCGAGACAAAACCAAATGGGTCTCATACCTGAGTTTATCCTTTTAAAAATCCAAAACCAAATCATTTAAGTCAATAAAGAAATACAGACCCGTATAAGCACCGTATAAGGCCGAAACCTCGAAATACGTTCTTATACGTAACCACAGACAAATGCACCCATGGCATCATCAAACATGTAATAAAAAAATATAATAAACATTTATGCATGCACCAATTTAGAAAACAAAGTCCACTCACAGACCGTCCGAGCTGCCGCCTCGATTTACGTGCCATACGGCTCCCCGAGCCGATCACCGTCACCGGGACTCCCAAACCTGTCCAAATTGTAATAGAAGGTTACTAACTACTTAATTAACCTCCTACCAAAGCCCCGTAATTTTCCCGATTTTCTAACTATTTTTAAAACCAAACCTAAACCTTCTGATGCCCCGAAACATATCGAGACGATGTCCGATTGACACGAAACCAGTCCCAAAATGTTCGTTACATCGAATAGATGATTTCGTATGTTGGAACCTTCCCTAGATTCTCCCCCACGCGCCCGCACGCGCTGCCCGAAGTGGCTGCGCGTGGGCCTCACGCGCCGCTACAGTACCTGTCATCTCCAGCGATCGAACCGGTCCAGCCTGCGCAGCTGGTCCAGCCGATCCGGCGTAACCGGTTCAGGCATTTTTCCGTCTCCATTTGGTCCGATTCCACCCCAAAACAACCCTATAATTCCTATTTCGATCCTAGGAGTATGTTTGGATAATCAAAACGAAGAAAAACACATAGAACCCGAGGTTTGATTCTTGAACCTCACGGTTCTGTTTTTCCGAGTTCCTCCCCACGGCTTCTCAGCCACTAACCACCACCCAAAACATCCTAATAGCTTCCCAGTAACCCCCTAAGCTCATCCTAATCATCTAATAGCAACCATAATGCAAAGATCGAATTAAAATGGAATTTGGACTTCACCGTACCCTCTCGGGTTCGTGGCTTCGGCCGTGCACGGTGGCGTCACCTGGCCGGCCACCGTCCTCCACCATCATCTCATCACTCTCTAGTCTCTCCAGTAAGCATATGGGGTCAAGGCTTGAAGGTTGTAATGGGTTTGGGGTCTCCTGAGATCGGGTTAAATGGTTTGAAAGGAAAGAAATGATCGATGAAGAGGCAGGTGAGATGCATGAAGGAAAAATGATGTCCATTGGATGGGTGACACTTGTCACTCATCCATTGGACATCAGGACAAATATCTGGGCCCACTAGAGACAAAACTGCACTTTTTGTCTCGTAAAACGTGTCACTATGAATAGTAACCTGGAACTTCCGTGAACCGTAACTTCGCCGTCTAACGTCCGAATTCGACGTGCCGCCTGTCTATGGATTCGTATCGTCCTTATCTACGTAACGGTCTTCGACCCTGGGCCATCGGACCTCCTGGTCAAAAAGTCAACATTTGACCCCCTTTTATCTAAAATTACCAAAATGCCCCTAAACTTCCGAACGTCATAACTTCCTCCTCGAACGTCGGAATTGAACGTGCCACCTGTCTATGAACTCGTGACGTCACGAACTACGTCACGGTCATCGGTCAAAGTCCATTTGACCACCCGAATGAAAAGTCAACGTTTTGCCACCATCATGGGCAAAACGGTCATTTTGCATCGTTCGTCCGATTTCGCCTAACTAATCACCGATTAGCCTCACTAATCGTGATTAGTCGCTAATCTAATCTAGGAATTTGGGACGGGTTGTTACATGCACAGCTCGAAATTGAGTCGCTGAGATAGTTTGTGAGTGGACATTCATTTTATAAACTGTGATGCATGCATAGTTAAACGTTTTAAATGTTCTATTGTGTGATTTGAGTTGTAATGATTTGAATAATGATTTGAAATGATTTTATGTTGATTTTCCGGATATGGTTCCACAAATACCACTCACATAATTTTTTGGTGATTTATGGTTCCACAAATGTCTGCACATCGCTTAGGGATTCAGAGAATTTTAAGGGATGTAATTTTTATTGTGATCTCGAAATTTTTTTTTTAATATAGAAATAGGACTTCGCTTGGTCTTTAATTCTATTTGTTGTTGTTGAAATCCGGTTGAATATTGAATCACATTCCAATTTAAAATTGTAAGTATCAACTTGAAGTCTATGTTTTGGGTTGAATCTTGAAGCCCATTAAGAATTTTGCTTCGAGTTAGACTTTGAGGACCCATATGAATTAGGGTTGCTCTTTTTTTAAAGTGGAGTCTTGAAGTTGTTAGAAGGAAAATATTAATATTTCGTGTGATTTTATCTAATGTAAAAATAAAAATATTATATTTTTATTTGTTTTGATTTTTAAAAAGAGTAAAAATATTTTATCTCACCCTTGGCACATTTAATGGAGTTCGAAGACTAATTTTTTTTTTTTTTTTGCAAAATAAGTTAAGAGGAATAATTCTAACATAATTTAGGACCATTTAAGACATTAACGAGACAGCCATTGATGCGTGAATGAGGGTGTCCGAGCAAAGACTTACCCAAATGTAGTGATAACTGTGAGACAAACGGCCGGCTAATTTCTGACCGTTGCGACAAACGGCAGCCGTCAAAATTCAAATCTATTTCCTATGTTCCTTTAACGGCTAGTTTAGAGAGCACAAAATCCGGATCCCTCATCCACAAAATCAAACCTTTTTCATTCAAACTCTTACTTAAAATCCTAAAACCTTGACTCTTGAATTAAAACTCATTAATTATTCACACTGTCATGGATTCAAAAACAACAGCAACGCCCCCTTATCATCATAATTCTGGAACCAAATCAGCCTCGCGCCTTGCCCGAACCCAACAAATCCCTCATCTCTGTCTTGGTCTCATAACATCATCACCCAAGAGAACTCCGTCCCCTTCCGCTGCTCACTCTTGCAAATCTTCCGATTCGCGAGCTACTGCTTCTTTCACCTTCGCCTCTCGGGAAAAAGTCCAAGACCCGTCTCGCAGATCGGCGTGAAATGGCTGATGATGAGCCGTCAGGGTCAGGGCCGCCACGGCGCAGATACAAAAGCAGAGCTGCGCAGATGGGCTTACTGGGCTGTGCCTCTCCGAGGAACACTCGAAGGTCCCAAAGGCGGTCCGAGATTGATAAAGATTCGCCATTAATGGTGGAAGAGATTGCGAAGCCGAGGAGGAAAAGGGGGTCTAAGAAGGATACCCAGAGCTTGGTGCCTTGTTTGCCTTTGGCCTCCCCAAGTTCATCATCAAGTAAAATAAATCCAATTTCTCTCTCTCTTTTCTTAATTTCATCCTAAATCTGAATGTTTGGTGCTTTCATTTTCTTGGGTTTTGATTCGATTTCATATTTTGGCAGTCGAAGATAAATATCGGGGGAGCCTTGACCGATTTGGGCAGCTGATCAATGATCTGATTATGTGGAGAGATGTAGCAAGATCAAGCCTTTGGTTTGGTTTGGGCTCTCTCTTTTTCTTTTCTTCTTGCTTTGCTGAAGGAGTAAGAATTAGGTACATTAATCTCTAAATTACGGTCTCATTGTCGGGTTCTTTTTTTAATTAATCAATTCTTCAATTTTTTTCAGCATGTTTTCAGCAATATCCTAAGCAGCACTTGTTTTTTTGGTTGCTTCATTTGTCTCCAGTTCAATCTCTCAAAGGTATGCCTAGTTTTCATTTAATTATGAAAGAATTACTCATTGCTCCTTGAGGATTCTTCGATTTAATTATGGCTCAATAATGAAACATATGAACATTCAAAAAATGGATCTTTAATCAGAAGTCTCTCATACTCTCCCCTATTATGATTTTTTTATAATAAAGTTACAGATAAGCCCTGAAAGCAAATTGTTTTTCTATAATGGTAAAACTGTACTCTTCATGTTACTTCAAAGCCCCAACTAAGCATATATAAAAAAATTTCTTATCGCATTTATACTTAATAGAGAAATAAAATGACATTTTTGCCCTTTCAAAAAGTGACGTGTGTTGCTATCATTTTGGATGTTATAATATAGGTGGACGACAAGATTGTAAAATATCCAGACCCAAACTTCAAATATATCTACAAAATATTGTTTGGAGCATTAATGAAATAAGTGGTTGTAAGTAAGTGGGATCCATAAATGAAGTAGGTGGTTGTAGGTAAGTGAGATCCAAAATGAAGTAGGTGGGTGAATGAAGTATTAATGAAGGCATCTAGATGGTTCCTCCTTGGCCTAATGAAGTATTAATGAAGGCATCTAGATGGTTCCTCCTTGGCCCTATATAAGGAGAGGTCATTTGCCCATTTCATCAATCTCATCTAAGAGAAACATCTTTCTCCAAGTGAAGTATGAAGAGTGACCACTCCAAGTTGAGAATGTTGAGTGTTGTAGTGTTGATAGCAAAATAAGTGTGTAAGAAAGTGTTTCCTTCAAGTAGTGTTCTTGAAGTTGTGCATCTCTTTGTACCCCTAATTTCATTAGTGAAGTTTCTTGTTCTTGTTGCCCCGTGGACGTAGGCATATTGCCGAACCACGTTATATCCGGTGTAGATTCTTTGCTCTTTTATTTCCTTGCATATTTATCCTTTTTGTGGGTTGAGTTATTATTTTCATTCTACTATTTTCCCCAACAGTGGTGGTATCAGAGCTCCAGATTCGTTGAGAGTTGGAATGGAAGGCTCAAAGAGTACCATGGTTCAACTCAACAACTCCAATTGGATTACATGGAAGCCGAGAATGGAGGGCATTCTCTATTGCAAGGATCTGCATGAGCCCATAGAAGGAAAGGAAGGCAAGCTTGAGAATATGAGAGATGCTGAATGGAAGAAGTTGAATCGCAAGTGTCAGGACCGGTCCCAAATCCCCCGGGATTAACGTGGGACCCGCCTGATCCCTAATTAATCCCTATAATTCGGGACGGGTCGTGACAGCAAGGCTATTGGTCACATTCGTGAATGGGTGGATGATAGTGTGTTCCACCATGTGTCCAACGAAACTAACAGCCATGCTCTTTGGTTGAAGTTGGAGTCATTATTCAAGCAAAAGACCGCCTCCAAGAAAGCGTTTCTCATTAAGGAGCATGTCAACATGAAGTATAAGGAGAGCGTAAGGATGACTGAGCAACTCAACAACTTCCAAAGCACTGTCAATCAATTGGCCAAGATGGACATGAAGATCGCGGATGAGCTTCAAGCGTTGTTGCTTCTTGGATCTTTGCCCGACAGCTGGGAGACCTTTGTCATTACTGTAAGTAACTCTGCTCCCAATGGTGTGTTATCTATGGATAATGTTAAAGATAACATGTTAAATGAAGAGATTAAGAGGATGTCCTTAAGTTCCGATAGTAGCCAAGTCTTTGTGGCAGAGAATAGAGGAAGGAACAAGAGTAAAGGTCTCAATTGAGATCGTGGAAGAAGTGCAAGCCGTTCAAGGATACGATTCAATGGAAGGTGTCATAATTGCAATCTCTCTGGCCACATGATGAAGAATTGCAACAAACGAAAGAATAACAAGAAGGATAGGAAAAATGGCTCAACCTACCAAAAGAAGGAGGACACAACCAATACTACAGCTACCGCTACTGTGTCCAATCAAGCATGTGAGTTGTTATCTCTTGACAGTGATTGCCTACATGTTGATGATGCTGGGGAAAATAGTAGAATGGAAATAATAACTCAACCCACAAAAAAAAGATAAATATGTAAGGAAATAAAATAGCAAAGAATAGAAAACACCTGATATAACGTGGTTCGGCAATATGCCTACGTCCACGGGGCAACAAGAACAAGAAGCTCCACTAATGAAATTAGGGGTACAAAGAGATGCACAACTTCAAGAACACTACTTGAAGGAAACACTCTCTTACACACTTGTTTTTCAACCAACACTACAAAACTTAACACTCTCAACTTGGAGTGGGCACTCTTCACTCGCTACTTGGAGGAAGATGTTTCTCTTAGATGAGATTGATGGAATGAGCAACTTGTAAAGACCTGTCCCGAATTTCGGGATTAGATTAGTATCTAATGAAGGATTAGTGAGATTAATCGGTGATTAGTTGAGCGAAATCGGACGGACGGTGTAAAATGACTGTTTATCCCTAGTCGTGGGCAAAATGTTGAATTTTGACCCGAGAGGTCTGATGGCTGAGAGCCGAGAACCGTTACGTAGTTATGTAGATCAGATCGATACGAATCCGTAGACAGGCGGCACACTGAAATTAGACATCAGATTGGAAAGTTATGGTTCACATAAGTACAGGGAAACTATTGCACGATTTACGAGACGGATTACATTTGTATCTTGATGGGCCTAGATATTTAATTCCTTCCCAATGGATCCCATTGGCCCATAACCCCAATTTGTGGATATCTTTCTTGATTGGTGAGTTTTTGGATTCAAATAATATTATTTTTATTATTTTATAATTCTCACTCCTCTTATCTCTTAATCCCAGTCATCCATCCTTATCTTTTCCTCTCATCTCCACCCTTCATTTCATCTCATCTGACCCATCATCATCACAATCGAACTACTTCATTTTTCTCCTTCTTCAAACCGTGCACCACCTTTCGTCCTAAACAAACAAACACCAGCACACCCCACTTCCTCAAAACCTCATCCAACACTGATGACCCGTGAATAAAAGGTGAAGAGGAGGCTGAGCTGAGGCTAGTAGTGCCACTGTGGAGAGCCGTCCCACGACGGTGGCCATGGGCTCCATGCGAGGGTAAGCTTTGGTTCGAAACTGGAAATAGGGGTTTTAGTGTTTATTGATTGATATTAATGAAGGAAACGTGTTTTGGAGGATGAAAGAAGCTTAAAGAACGTGAAAGCACGGCTGGAGATGGTCAGGGTCAATGGTAGAACGTGGTTGCAGGAAACGGGTTCGATCATTCGTTTGGAAGGTAATGTACAGACGTTTATTTCGTGTTTTGATTGTGTAGTTAGATGGGAGTTCGGGATGTCCGAAGGTTTAGGATTGACTTTAAAAATAGTTAAAAATTCCGAAAAATTACGGGGCTTTAATGAGAGGTTATTTAAGTAGTTAGTAACCTTCTATTACGATTTGGACAGGTTCGAGAACCCCAGAGACGACGATTGGCCCAGGAGAGGCGTATGTCGCGCGTATCGAGGCACAACTTTGAACGGTCTGTGAGTGGACTTTTTTATGAATTCTATGCATGCATAAATGTTTTATATGAGTATAACATGTTTTATGATGTCATGAGTGCATTTGTTTTTGGTAGCTTAGGATTGACATATTGCACGCTTTTCAAGGTTTTTGTCGTTATGTCGTACCTATGCGTACCGTGTTTTCAATGATGGTTTGATGAACTGGTTTTGGATTTAGAAACATGAAATCGGGCATGAAACCCATTTGATTTACGAACCCTCGAACTTGGAGTCCATTCGATTTGATGAGAAATCAGGTCGAAGGCCCATTTGAGTTATACGATCGGGCCGAGGGCCCCGTTGGTTTACAAATTCGGGCTTGAGGCCCAGTTGGCTGTAATATCGGGCTTAAGGCCCCGTTGATTGTGAAATGGGGCTTGCAGCCCCGTTGATTTATGGTATCGAGCTTGAGGCCCTATATTGATTGTGAAATCGAGCTTGAGTTCTAATTTGGTTTATGAAATGAGAATTCGGGCATGAGACCCTATTAAACTGTGAATTTAGGCCGAGGCCAGCGAAAGTGGATTTGAATTGGATTTGAGGAATCCTGTTGAGATTTGGGTATGAAGCACGTTGAGAAAGAAAGTATTCTGAAAATGTATATACCCTCCGACATGATTTGATTGGTCTCCTCCAGCCGTCGACCTTGAGAGTCACGATCCACTACCTGGAATGAGTAATCCCCATAGGGAGCACATTCTGGGAGTGGGAGTTATGATATGGTCTCGGACTGGGTCTGGAGACAGCCATCCAGACGTCGTAGATCCTGGATGTTGGACAGGGCCTCCTAGATGGAGAATTCCTGGGGGTAGACTCGGAGTAAAACCCCGAGTAGTATGCATACTGATATAGATATGAATCGTGATAGATATCGGGGATTAGTTCCCTAAGGGCTGTGTGCCCCGAGGATGGGTTATATGTATGTATATACGTATGATGTTTCACGGAAAGTAGTTTGGGGCGGAGACCCCGTGTTCTATGTTTTTGTTATGGATTTGGGCTGAGACCCTACGGAATTATGGCTTCGTGTGAGAAGTGGTTTGCAAATATGTTTTGAAGTGTAAAAGAAAACTGGTTTTATGAGGTTTACGGAGAACGGTTTTGGGCCAAGGCCCTAAAGGTTTGTGAACGTTCTAATAAATGGTTTTCGAATGCATGCATGTTTTTAGTGAAGGGAATAAACGTGTTTTTATGAAATGTTTTTATTAAAATATTTATTTCACCCACTCACAGCTTTTAACGGTTTTGAATGCCCTTTAGGTTGATCGTGGATGCAAGTTGTAGTAGAGACCGAGACATCACACTCCTCATCCGGATCGTGGCGCTCTCTGGTAGTCTCAGTTGGCCTAAGGACGGAATTATCTCTAGTCTGACATGTCGTGTCAGACGGGAGCAGGCACATCACATGTTAAGCCCGAGGGATTTGGGACGGGTCCCGTCAAGTGGTATCAGAGCGTGTTTTGCTCTCAGAGTGCCGCACAAGTAGAGGATGTGATGTCTTTGCAGTCGTAACAGCCCATCATCAACCTGATAGTTAGGGTATTAGTGCGAGGATTCGGTAGAATCGAACCTTAGTTAGATTGTGTTTGGCACACGGTGCAATGGTTTAAGGTTCGATTGGCATAGGATGCCGCATTTTCCGAGTGGTTGCATCCCGAGATGGGTCAATGCGCTTGTGAATCTAACAGCTTAGGGTCGTCGTGTTACCGGAGATAGGATCCAGTAGACACCGTATGACGACCTGAGAGTCGGGACCACCGAGGCGACATGACGGACATAGAATGAAACGAGTGGAACTAGTAGAGGTCGGACGTTAGAGTCGTCCACGATGGAACTGTATGGATCAGAGATTATACTGCTGGGAGTAGTCAGGAGTACGATGGCTTTAGTTGAGACTGGTTGGAATAGAAACATTGACCCTATTGGGCGTGGGGTGCCATGTTTTGGTGTGTCGAATCCCGGAGGGATGTCAACTGGCAGGGAATGCCCAGAGTAGTGGTTGTGTGGTATGGTAAGATGCGTTTGCGACAAGTAGTAGTTGTGCAGTAGTAGGCACGGAGAGTGGCCAAGTTCTTATGGAGACCAACGACTCCTAGACGTAGAGTTACGAGGGGACAAGATCCTCGGATTGTGGTTGCTGGTTGGTTGCACACCAATAATGTAACTACCCGTCCTGAATTCTGGGATTTGATTAGTGACTAATCAAGAATTAGTGAGGTTAATCGATGATTAGCCGAGCGAAATCGGCCGAACGACGCAAAATGATCATTTTGCCCCTAGTCGTGTGCAAAATATTGAATTTTAACCCGGGATGTCTGATGGTCGAGGGCCGAGGGCCGGGGACCGTTACGTAGATCGGGTCGATACGAGTTCGTAGATAGGCGGCACGCCAAAATCGGACGTCGGATGGATAAGTTATGGTCACGGGAGCGAAATCAAAAATTTACGGCTTATGATTCGATTAAAATAATAACAAATATCTGATTGGGCAGATATTTGTGTGGGGCCCTTGGAATGAGTGACACTTGTCACTCATTCATTGGTGACTTTTACCCTAAAAAGGGGATCTTAGATGTGATTGGTGACTCAATTAATTAATTTATTAATTTTAATCGTCACTTTCTCTCATTTCTCTCTCCCCTATCATCTTCTTCCTTTTCCCTAACAAATACACGGGCCAACCCCACAAACGACCCTCAAACCTTGACCATTGATGAAGGGCATTAAACGAAAGTGAGAGAGTGAAGGGAGATGAGTCGAACGGTGGCCACGGCGCAGTACGCCGTGCACGGTGGCCGGAGAACCCCCAAAACGGTGAGCTTTAGTTCAAAATTCGAAAATTGGTTTTTAAGGCATGCCGATCGATTTTTTTGATTGGGTTGTGTTCCTAAGACTCAGAGGAGTCGATTGGTGCTGGATTCGAGGATTGGGGTGGCCGGAAACTACGGCAGAGGCGAGTTGCAGGTGGCCGGCTGGATTCCTCCATGAACAGGTATGGAATCAACCCTATTTCTTGGTTTTTAGATCGTAGAAGGGTTCCTGTGTCAGGAACCAATCCTCCTCTATCAGATCCCGATGCATCTAGCACGATATTGTCCATTTTCGGCCTCCTTGCCCTTGCCCTCATAGTTTTATTTTCGGGAGCCCACGATGCAACTTCCCAGAGAGTCACCCATCATGAAATTGCACCAGTCTCAACTCGCTTAACTTTGGAGTTCCAATCCCCCCAAAGCCACTGAGCTCCTAAAATGCCTCGTGCTAGATAGGTGTGTGCCCTACACCTTTAAGGCACACCACTATTCCCTTCCCAGACCATTCCTTAATCACAGGAATGTGGTCTGGCTAGATAGGTGTGTGCCTCGTGCTAGATAGGTGTGTGCCCTACACCGTTCCCTTTAGGACACGTGTCTTACAATCCACCCCCATTGGGGCCCAGCGTCCACACTGGCACACTTCCCAGTCGTGGTCTGGCTATGATACCATTATGTCAGGACCTGATCCTCCTCTATCAGGTCCCGATGCATCTAGCACGATATTGTCCGCTTTGGGCCTCCTTACCCTTGCCCTCACGGTTTTTTTTACGGGAGCTCACGGTGCAATTTCCCAGAGCCACCCATCATGAAATTGCACCAGCCTCAACTCGCTTAACTTTGGGGTTCCAATCCCCTCCAAAGCCACTGAGCTCCCAAAAGGCCTCGTGCTAGATAGGTGTGTGCCTACCTACACCTTTAAGGCACACCACCATTCCCTTCCCAGACCATTCCCCCATCGCATGAATGTGGGATCGTTCACCGTTCCCTCTAGGACACGGGTCCTACATCCTAGGATTGAGACGAGGAGGTAGGAACAAACGGGGAGGAAAATGGTGGCTGGAATAGGGAGAACTGGCCGAGACGGTTTGCTGGTTCGGCTGGACCGGACCGAACTAGAGAACCGGGTTCTTTGGAGGTAGACGATGACACTGTTTCAGCGCATGGGTTTCACGCGCAGGGACTTCAGGCCCGCGTGGGGGCACGTGAGGCCACTTTTGGGGAAGCTTCCAACACACGAAATCATCTATTCGATGAAACGAACATTTTGGGACTGGTTTCGTGTCGATCGGACATCGTTTCGTTAGGTTTCGGGATGTCCAAAGGTTTAGGATCGAGTTTAAAAATACTTTAAAATTCAGGAAAATTACGGGGCTTTAGTGAGAGGTTAAAAACGTAGTTACTAACCCTCTATTATGATTTGGACAGGTTTGGAAGTCCCGGTGACGGTGATTGGCCCAGAAGAGCCGTATGGCACTCGTATTGAGGCAGCAGCTCGGATGGTCTGTGAGTGGACCTTTTTTTTCTAAATTGATGCATGCATAATTATTTATTATGTAAAATACATGTTTTGTGATGCCATGAGTGCATTTTTGTGTGTTTACATATTTGCACGTATTTCGAGGTTTCAACCTTATATGGTGCTTATACGTGTTTGTGCTTTCTACGATGGTTTAAATGGTTTTGGATTTTAAAAAGTATAAACTCAGGCATGAGACCCATTTGGTTTTGTCTCGGGCATGTGGCCCTATTGGTGACCTACGGGTCTGAGTCGTGGTCGCGGCGAGTGATTTGTGTACGGCGACAAAAGATACGACGCTTGCCTCCCGACTGGGATGTATTCCTTCCGGAGAGGTCACAATGCACGTACCATTGTCGAGCAGCCACTGGAGGCTCGACTTCGGAGTGTTGACGGTTCAGGGTGTCGATCGGTGATGGGTGCACCATAATCTAGAGGTAGTCGCGTTAGTTGATACGTTCACGACGACATACTAGGATTAAGGGCGGTCCTGGACGGATGGTTGCACGCATCACTACGATTAGAATCGTGACTGGCCTTGAGATATCAAGCATGATGCCTAGTTGAGTTATGAGTTCGGGCTTGAGGCCCACTTGGTTTACGTTAGTGATTTCAGGTCGGGGATCCTAAATGGATTTCCGGGTTCATGAAGGTTTATGGGGATCGGGCATGAATCGTTTAAAAGGTTTTAAGAATATTTTCTATATATTCATATACCTTCCTTTATTTGGATTATCTCATCCGGGGAGGGTCGTTGGCCTAGGTGGACCCCTGAGTAGTCACGGAACATTAACTAGGTGGAGTCACCCCCATTGGGTATCTTACTCTCAGGAAGGCTTATGCATTATAACCCCCATGGAGGGTCATTGATCTACAAACATTGACCTGGGTGGACCCTGGGAGACTTGGGTGGATCGGGCATGAATCGTTTGAAAGGTTTTAAGAATATTTTCTATATATTCATATACCTTCCTTTATTTGGATCTTCTCATCCGGGGAGGGTCGTTGGCCTAGGTGGACCCCGGAGTAGTCACAGAACATTAACTAGGTGGAGTCACCCCCATTGGGTATCTTACTCTCAGGAAGGCTTATGCATTATAACCCCCATGGAGGGTCATTGATCTACAAACATTGACCTGGGTGGACCCTGGGAGACTTGGGATTTGAGACCCCAGGTAGCACGCGCGTAACTTAAGAAACCGTGACAGGATTGGTTATGTGATTTATATTTATATGTTATATGATCGGATTTCTGGTTTTGGGCTGAGTCCCTCATGGATTTGGGCAGTGGCCCATATGATTGGTTGCATTTACGATTTTGGGCTAAGGCCCTAATAATTTGATAAATGGTTTTCGAATACATGTATGTTTTTTAGTGAAGGGTATAAATGTCTTTTGTGAGAATGTTTTCATTAAATTATTTGTTTTGTCCACTCACAACTTTTAAATGTTTTGACTGCCCTTCAGCTTGATCGCGAACGCGGGCTGTAGTAGAGACAAAACATCACATACCTCCTCAGATCCTGGCGTACTCTGAAGCCCCGAGCGGGCTAAAGTCAGAATTTTCCTTGTCTGACACTCCGTGTCAGACGGGATCAGGCGCGTCCCGCGTTAATCCCAGGGGGATTGGGATGGGTCTTGACAAGTAACAGGGCACGACGACTCTTAGGAGTCGGGCGCAAGGGATCACTTGAATGGACGTGATGCAGGGAGCAGCCGAGTTCGCGATAACTCTAGTTGGCGATCGATTAGACGAGTGACCAAGAGAGCGGTACTTGTGGATCGGATTCTGAGGTGGACCGATCGGCGGACGTTGTGTGTTGAGCAGTTGGTACCGACGGTGAGTTGACCGCTTA
This sequence comes from Prinsepia uniflora, assembly GCA_032719365.1. Lineage (NCBI taxonomy): Eukaryota > Viridiplantae > Streptophyta > Magnoliopsida > Rosales > Rosaceae > Prinsepia > Prinsepia uniflora. The sequence continues at coordinate 12,772,623 of CM064875.1, forward strand.
GGTTCGGAGTCTTGGTGGCGATATATGTGGGTTGTGTCCGAACGAACTCGTGGTAGGTACCACCATCGAGGCTGGAGTGTTGGTGGTTGTTGAAAATCGGGGGACGTTCGGGGAACGTTCATTTTCTTGTATGGATTGTCGGGATGGTCGTACCCAAAGTCGTAGGGTACGAAGGAGGTAGAGCCCCTCATACCCGAGTAGAGATAAATGGTGATTGCTCGGTATGAGCAAAGTCTTAGGATTGGTTGATTTGCACTCCGCGTGGCGGTGATGCGATGTCGATAACGAGGAGAGACGACGAGCTATGAGCTAAGAGTAGCTCAGTCATGATGTGCTCATGGTCGGTTTCTACCACTACATGACGAGGAGGATTCCTTGGCTAGTGTAGATTCTTAGGAGTTGTGTCGAGACGACAGCTAGGATGGAGTTGAACTGGTACAACTTAGCAGTAGCTGAACTGGGAAAGGACTCTGTCGCAGTAGTGATTGAGATGACTAAGGAATGGACGACGTGAGTTCTGTCAGTGGGGATTAGTGACCGGTTGGTCAGATGGTGAGATGTGGAGATTTGACTGCAGATCCCAACATGAGCCTATTGTGACTCTTCAGTCGACGGTATACCGGGATTGGCAGTGTGAAATGTGGCATATACCTGGAGTAGTAACATGTACTCTAGTTCGTTGTGAACGGATGACTTGAGTGTTCGGTACTGGAATTTGATCCCATAAGGGTTGGGACGTACGAACCAGTATATCGACGTGAACAGTAATGGAAGAAGCCGAAGAGAATCTATGGAAGTGCTTAGTTCAAAAGGAAAGGACTAAGCGTTACAGTAATTATCAGAAGATGCTCTTAGCTGGAGAAGGACTTCGCTTATTCTTTTTCCACTAGCTGGGTCAGAGTTTTAGGATGGTCGTCGACGTGATGCGAGACTTGAGTTACGAAGATTCTCGTGTAAGGAAGGAAACTTAGTAAATGGAAAAAGTTAGGTATGCTTCCAACATGATTGCGACTACTCTCGCTTCTGAAGTCGGTAAAGGAGATGGTTGTTGTTTTCGACTGTGTGGCAGATGAGGTTGGGTGTCACTAATACGGTGGTCACGTATTGATTGGTGGACCTAGGCCTCGTCATTGGGCCGGGTCGGGCAAGCCCAGCCCAAAATTTTTGGGCTTGGGCCAAGCCGGGCCTATTTTATAATTTAAAAAATACCGGGCCGGGTCGGGCGGACTTGATCATATTTGACTTGATCATAAATATGAAAGCCCATGCATGCCCTTTGTCGGATCGGGTTTGGGCCGGGCTTTTATCGGGCTTTACGGGTCGGGCCTACTAAGCCCACTTGGACCGAGCTTACTAAGCCCATTTGTACCTACCTAATTGTTAAAAAAAAATGAGTTGAGCTTACATATTATTATCGAATATTGAAATAAACTAAGGAGGGGTACTATTAAATTTAGAGAATTGACTTAACTTTTCGACCATAAAGCCGAGATAGGATAAAGAGGTCGCTAAGAGAGCCAGAGAACTAGTGAGTTTTTTTGAATTTAGGGTTAGGGTTTGGTATGGGCATTGGGTTTTTAAATGACACTAGGTTGAGATGTGGTTGAAGTTTTGAATTTTGGCTATGATAGTAGTAACAAGATTAGACTGGGTATCAATTCTTAATTTATAATTATTTTATATTTTCGGGCTTATGGGCCGAGTTTACCTAGGAGGGTCGGGCTGGGCTTACCGGGCTTTATCGGGCTCGGGCCTAGCGGGCTTGAATACCTTAAGCCCAAGTCCAGCCTGTCAACATGCGGGCCGGGCCAGCCCACGGCCCATATTGGGCTGGGTCGGGCTTTTTGTCATCGGGCCTATCGGGTACCCATAAGCCCGTGGGCTTCTGGGCCAAATGATGAGGGCTAGGTGGACCCACGATCGACTTTGGATCCGTGATCTAGCAAAGTTGTGTTGAGACTAGGAGAATAGTGCGTACTTGTGCAGATGGTATTTAGCGTCACTGAATGTGACGTGTGAGTGTCCAACGTAGTTGGACCCACATTGGACCCACGGTGGATCGAGATGAAATTAGATAGCGGCGAGCGAGATCGAGTCGTGTGGTAGCGATCAGGGTGATCAAGATGACTGAGGTGACTGAGGCGACCTTGAGGCGAGTAAACCGAGGTCTGGTATTGTAAGACTGTTGAAGGAATTCCTTAGCATAGTCAGGGAGAAGACAAGATAGAAGTTGGTTATAGGAGTGTAGGATCTGTCTTGGTTATGAGAACAAAGAGTGTGCTGGTTTGAGGTGCGCCTAGTGACGGAAGTTTGAGATCCAAGCTAGAGTTGGAGCGCGGACAGTGGTACGCGATTTGATGTCGCATGAGCGCAGCCCTTGAGCAGGCCGAGTAGTACCTTGATGATTGATGTGGTGGGGGTGCACCGGTGTGTTGTGCACTTTGGACAATAGAATTGACCACGGTCAATCGGTATATCGGGTTGAGTGTGCCCCGAGAGTATGAATGTGTTGTAGGTTGGATAGAGTCCGATATGGACATGAGTGGCGATCAGATTAGATCCGATAGTGACAGTTTGGGACTCGAGTGAGTTAAGATTTCAGCATCGGGTTCTAAGTGACACAAGGTATGATGTGAGGACTTGAGAGCGAGTCGGAATCAGAGTGGCTCAGTGAACGCGCAGTGGAGTCAGGAGTTGTCGGCTGATTACTATAGTTGTGACATATCGTGGTACAGATTGACGTGACTCTCACTAGAGTCAGCAAGGATCGCTGAGGGAGTCAGTTACACATGAGAAAACGATAATGTTAGCCGACATGAGTGTCGAGGTCGATTAAACCTGCGGCATAGGTTTGAGGATGACCTGCGAAATGGGATTCTTTCCACTGAGATGGCAGGCTCTAGGGGATGTTATCAGATTAGATGCTGAATAGGATATAAGCTCTGGTTGTCGGATGAGAAGGGTAGTCAGACTGAAAAGCTGATTTTGGGTGTCAGATAAGGAGAACCATCAGGCTGAAAAGCCTATTGGCCAACAACTTAGTAGGATTGACCTGCGTAGAGTGAGAGACAGGCGAGATCGACGAGTGTCGATGTTTCAAGTGAGACTTACGAGCAGACGTGATGATTCTCGAGAGTCAACGATCAGAACGCGGCTAGTGAGAGTTGAGTTGGCGCTTTGGAAGCTCAGGTGACGGTACGTACAACGGTTGTGTCAGACGTGTATGAGTACATGAGAGTACCCGAGTAATGGGATATGATTGGATTTCCACAGTTTGGTTGTGGAATCGGGTCAGTTTGAATTTCGAGGATGAAATTCTTGAAGGGGGAAGTTTGTAACGACCTGTCCCTAATTTTAAGGATTAAAAAGAGACTAATGACGGATTAGCGAGGCTAATCGGGATTAGCCAAGGATTAAAGGACGTTCAGGGTGAAATTACGATTTTGCCCCTAGACGAGGGCTAAAGGTTTACTTTTGACCCAGGAGGTCCAATGGTCACGAGCCGAGGATCGTTAGGTAGATCGAATCGATACGAATCCGTAGACAGATGGCATGTCAAAATCGAACATTCGACGGAAAAGTTACAGTTCACGAAAGTTCCAAGGAACTATTTACGACGGCAAATTTTACGAGGCAAAAAGTGGACTTTTGTCCTCAAGTGGCCCGTAGATCTTTTCCCCAAGCTAATGGATGAGTGACAAGTGTCACCCATCCATTGCTTCCCTTAAATAGATGAATGCATATCCCTTCCCTGTTTGTGTTCATCCCATCCACTTCGATGAACCCCAAAACCCATTTCCGAGCCCTTTCGATTTTGTGTGAGCCAAGAGAGGTAGTGAAGGGCGTGTTGGACTGAGGAAGGCGGTGGCAGCAGTAGGGCCGCTGTGGACAGCGGCGGGGGAGCTCACGGCCAAGGTAAAACCGTGACCCCTGTTACATTTCAAATTTGGATTTTGGATTTTGGACGTCTAGGATGTTAGAGGATTATTGGGGGATGTTGTGGGAGGTTGTTGGAGTCATGTAGAGCCAGAAAAGTGGCTGAGCACAGCTGAGCCGCCCATCTCACCGCCTAGAACAATTTTCAGTGGGTAGCCACTGAATTGCCATTCCGGCCAAGTAGGTCCAATCCAAACCCATAAACCTTCCTATATTGATCCTAGAACCCTAATAGCACCCTTAGGATTAATTTTTAGCCCTTGGTTAAGCCCTAAACCTAGAATGGAAATTTTGGGTTTAAATGGATTTGTGAACCAATAGGTTTTAGGATTGTTTCCTTTGATTTGATCACACAAAACAATCCCTAGGATAGATTTAAGAAGATTAGTGGAAATAAGGAAGAAAAAGGATAAAAAAAATAGGAAGGAATGGAGGTGAACCGGCCACACCGGTCCAGCTGGACCGGTCGAACCAGAGGACTGGTTCAAACCAGTCTGTCGCAAGGAAGAAGACGCATGTTCACAGGTGGGTGAAGCCCACACGCAGGACCTTCAAGCGGCGTGTGGGGGAGATTTTGGGGGTGGTTCGAACATGTTAAATCATCTATTCGATGTAACGAACATTTTGTGCTTGGTTTCGAGTCAATCGGACATCGTTTCGATATAGTTCGGGATGTCCGAAGGTTTAGGATCGGCTTTAAAAATAGTTAAAATTTTCAAAAAATTACGGGGCTTTAATGAGGGGTAATTTAAGTAGTTAGTAACCACCCTCTATTACGATTTGGAAAGGTTCGGGCACCTCGGAGATGACGATTGGCTCAGGAGAGGCGTGTGGTGCGCGCATCGAGGCGCAGCTTGACACGGCCCATCCCAATCCCCCCGGGATTACCATGGAATGTGTCATGCTCCCGTCTGACATGAGGTGTCAGACAAGGGATAACCTGTTGCCACTGCCCAAACGGGTTTCCAGAGTGCGCAAGGATCGATGGAGGAGGTGTACGATGTCCCAGTCTCTACTGCAGTCGCATCCGTAATCAACCTGAAGGGCATTAAAAACAAAAGCTGTGAGTGGACGAAAATAAATTAGTTTATTAACACATTTCATAAGACATTTATGCCCTCCAATAAAAACTTATGCATGCCACGAAAACCAGTGGTCCAAAACATTTGCTCAACAAGGCATTAGGGCCTTAGCCCAAAACCGTAAACCATAAATCCAATCGAAAAACCATTTCATAGATTCATTAATCCATATTTACCACATTACCATCTCCGACATCCCAGATGCCTAGCGTCCGCGATGCTTGACGTTCTAGACGTCATATTTCACGGTATAACCATAAGCAACGCGTGCTGTCCGGGGTCTCTCCGGGTCAATATCTCTGACATCCCCGATGTCTGACGTCCCTGACGTCTAATCATAGCAATTCTGCTCCTGAGTCACTATACGGTCCGGTAGCTCCGTACAATGACCCCTCGCAGGCAATGCACCGTGACTTCTCCAGTGTCTCAAACACCTAGAGGAGACCTTCACATATCCTCATATCGAGATGGTATATGGAACCAGTTTATTCAAATCATTTCACAACATTACAATTCCATTTAGGGTCCCTGACCCGAAATCATATTTATAAAACATAGGGTCCCAGACCCAAAACCATATTTATAACCCAACTGGGTCTCATGTCCGATTCTGTAAACCACTGGGCCCACGACCCAAATTCATAATTCAATTGAGCCCATGGCTTGATAATATAACCCAAATGGGTCTCAGCCCGATTTCGTAATGAACTGGGCCCCCGGCCCGATTTCATAAAGAAATTGGGCCCTTGGCCCGATTACGTAACTCAATTGGACTCCAAGTCCGAGGTTTCCAAAACAATTGAGCCTCATGCCCGCGTTTCTCTTTCCAATTTCAAAACCATTTCATGAAATCATATCCAAAATTATAAGTATGGACAATCAGTGTAAAACCAGAAAACCTCGATTTACGTGCAAGCACGTAAATCACCTCGAAATACGTGAAACCGTATAATTTTGCCAATATCCAAATCACATCATACAATCACAATCATAATCCATATAAAACATTTAGGCATGCATAGAATTTATAAAACCAAAGTCCACTCACAGACCGTTTAACTGTGCGCCTCGATACGCGTGCCATAGGCCTTCTCGGCCACACCACTATCACCAAGACTCCCAATCCTGTCCAAATCACATTAGAGGGTTACTAACCTCTTCATTAACATCCTATTCAAGTCCCGTAGTTTTCCCGAATTTTTAACTATTTTTAAACTCGATTTAAAACCTTCGGACATCCCGAACAATATCGAAACGGGGTCCGATTGACACGAAACCAACGCTAAAATGTTCGTTACATTGCATAGGACAAAAGTCATGTTGACCTCACCTCGAGATTTGTGCCCACGTGCCGTCACGCGCCGCCGTGAGTGGCTGCGCGTGAAAGCCACGCGCCTGCTACAGTGAGTGCTACAGTCATCGTCTTCACCCGTATGACTGGTAAACAGGTCTGATTACCAGCGACCTGACCCGGCTAGATTTCTCCCAATTCCAACTCCTTTCCTTCAATTGATTCATCAGATAGCACCGTTAGAGACCCAATTAAGGTTCTGTAAACTTAATTACACACATTAACCTTAAATCCAACAATTCTTCCAAGATTGAACTCACGGTTTTAACATTCGAAACTCACTCGAATCAGCTTGGTTTTCAAATTAAATGACACAGTAGTTTCGTATGACCTAAACAATCATTAATCCGTAACCAATTCCATAAATCCTTACCCGTAGGTGGACGTCATCAAGCTCCAAATGTCCCAGAAACTGGAACCTGTGTCCATGGCCAAACCGTGATCGATTCCCCTCGATTATGATACGGTTGAGTTCGAAATGAACCCAGTAGAGTATTCTTAATCTCAATTTGTCTCCTCTCAGCTCACAGACAAGTTTTCGAATTTCCCTCCATTTTTCTAATTTTTTCCAATCTCTATTTTCTCTCCAGTTCGACAGCCACACTTGCTCAGAATGAACCCCTCGACTCACTCTCATTCCCTTTAATCCAATTCGGCCTTTAAAAGTGCCCCAAAGCACCACTCAGTCCTCTGTGTAAAGCTCCCTGCACTGACCCGAAACCAATTAAAAATGGTGTCCATGATCTGCAATCAGTTGCCAGCTCAAACACATGCCTCCACTACCTCAAAGCTGTCCCAAATCAGTCATCAATGTTAAACAATCCCTGGGATAGATCGCACAAGCCATCCAATTTCACGGTTGTTTCTAATCAAACAGTGCCCCTGTGAAATTACAATTCTGCCCTTGTGCAGAAAATCACCAAAATGCCCCTCACGAATCCAGACCTGTAACTTGGTCATTCTGACTCCGATCGACGCGTGCCGCCTGTCTACGGACTCAGGGTATCGAGACCTTCCTAACGGTCCTTGGCCCTCGGCCATCGGACCTCCCGATAAAAAAGTCAACATTTTCCATTATTTCATCCAAATTACGAAAATGCCCTTGGGCTTCCGAACGTCATAACTTTCACCACGAACGTCGGAATCGAACGTGCCACCTGTCTATGGACTCGTGACGTCCCAAACTACGTCATTGGTCAAAGTCCATTTGACTGTCCGAAATAAAAGTCAACGTTTTGCCCACGACTAGGGGCAAAACGGTCATTTTGCACCGTTCGTCCGAGTTCGCCCAACTAATCACCGATTAACCCTGCTAATCATGATTAGTCAGTAATCTAATCCCGAATTCCGGGACGGGTCGTTACACAGTTTCGGACGGTCTGTGAGTGGACTTGTTTTATGAATTTGATGCATGCATAAATGTTTTATATGAGTTTAGGAACATGTTTTATGATGTCATCAGTGCATTTGTTTGTGGTAGCTTAGGATTCACATAATTGCTCGCTTTTCGAGATTTTCGGTATTATGTCGTACCTATGTGTAACGTGTTTTCAATGATAGTTTGAGGAACTGGTTTTGGATTTAGAAACATGAAATCGGGCATGAGACCCATTTGATTTATGAACCCTCGGACTTGGAGTCCATTTGATTTGATTAGAAATCGGGCCGAAGGCCTATTTGAGTTATACGATCGGGCCGAGGGCCACGTTGGCTTACGAATTCAGGCTTGAGGCCCAGTTGGCTGTAATATCGGGCTTGAGGCCCTATTGATTGTGAAATCGGGCTTGAGTCCTAGTTCGGTTTATGAAATGAGAATTCGAGCATGGGACCTTATTGAACTGTGGATTTAGGCCGAGGCGAGTGAAAGTGGATTTGAATCGGATTCGAGGAATCCTGTTGAGATTCGGGTATGAAACCCAGTTGAGAAAGAAAGTATTTTGAAGATGTATATACCCTCCGACATGATTTGATTGGTCTTCTCCAGCCGTCCACCTGGAGAGTCACGATCCACTACCCGGAATGAGTAATCCTCATAGGGAGCACATTCCGGAAGTTGGAGTTATGATATGGTCTCGGACTGGGTCTGGAGACAGCCATCCAGACGTCGTAGATCTGGAATGTTGGACAGAGCCTCCCAGATTGAGAATTCCTAGGGGTAGACTCGGAGTGAGACCCCGAGTAGTATGCATACTAATATAGATATGAATCGTGACAGATATCGGGGATTAGTTCCCTAGGGGCTGTGTGCCCCGAGTTGGCATCTCATCTGAGATGCCGAGGATGGGTTATATGTATGTATACATGTATGATGTTTCACGGAAATTAGTTTGGGGCGGAGACCCCGTGTTCTATATTTTTGTTATGGATTTGGCCTGAAACCCTCCGGAATTATGGCTTTGTGTGAGAAGCGGTTTGCAAATGTGTTTTGAAGTGTAAAAGAAAACTAGTTTTATGAGGTTTACGGAGAACGGTTTTGGGCCAAGGCCCTAAAGGTTTGTGAACGTTTTGATAAATGGTTTTCGAATGCATGCATGTTTTTAGTGAAAGGCATAAGCGTCTTTTTATGAAATGTTTTTATTAAAATATTTATTTCATCCACTCACAACTTTTAATGGTTTTGAATGCCCTTCAGGTTGATCGCGGATGCGGACTGTAGTAGAGACCAAGACATCACACTCCTCCTCCGGATCTTGGCGCTCTGGTAGTCCCGGTTGGGCTAAGGACGGAATTATCCCTGGTCTGAAATTTCGTGTCAGACGGGAGTAGGCACGTCCCACGTTAATCTCGGGGAATTTGGGACGCGTCCTGTCACTTCATCCACTCACCTACTTCATTTATGGATCCCACTTACCTATAACCACCTACTTCATTTATGGATCTCACTTATCTAAAACCACCAACTTCATTTTGGATCTCGCTTACCTATAACCACCTACTTCATTTATAGTCCAAATAACATTTTGTAGATATATTTGAAGTTTGGGCCTGAATATTTTACAATCTAACCCTCCAGGCTAGCTAGGTTAAAACGACGTGACTTCTACTTGAAGTCCATTGCAGCGGATTTACTACAATACTCCAACTTCTGTTGCGTAACAACTTTTGTCAACATATCTGAAATGTTCTTATTGGTGTGAATTTTCCTCAACTGGAAAAGCTTTTTTGATGCTGCATCTCGAATCCAATGATAACGGAGATCAATGTACTTCGTACGAGGATCGTACACTGAATTTTTACTTAAATGAATAGCTCTCTAACTATCACAATGCACCACATAACTTTCTTTCTTTATACCCAATTCTTGAATGAACCTCTGCAGCCAAATCATCTCCTTGCTTGCTTCATTTGCAGCAATATACTCAGCTTCAGTGGTGGATAAGGCAACACATTTTTGTAACTTGGACTGTCATGAAATAGCTCCCCTTGAAAAGGTGAATGAGTATCCAGAAGTGGATTTTCTAGCATCAAGGTCTCCTGCCAAGTCTGCATTCATGAAACCTTCTAACACCGATTTCGATCCACCAAAGCACAAGCACAACTTTAAAGTGCCTCTCAAATATCTGAGTATCCACTTGACTGATTCCCAATGCTCTCTGCCAGGGTTAGAGAGATACCTACTAACAACACCAACTGTATGTGCTATATCTAGTCGAGTACAAACCATAGCATACATAAGACTACCAACAGCTGATGAGTAGGGAATACCTGCCATCTTGTCCATATCCTCTTGTGTAGTTGGGCATAACCTTCTGCTTAACTTGAATTGATTACCTAGAGGCGAGTTCACTAGCTTAGCTTCTTTCAAGTTGAACCTCTCAAGCACTCGTTCAACGTACCTATCCTGTGACAACCATAGCTTCTTCGCCTTCCTGTCACAAGTGATCTTCATGCCCAAAATCTGCTTAGCTGGACCTATGTCTTTCATATCAAATGATTTTGACAAATCTGACTTCAACTTGTGAATGATAGCAACATTGTTCCCCCCAATCAACATATCATCAACATAAAGCAATAAATGATGAAGTTACCTCTGGTGAACTGCTGGATATACACAAATGGATAGTAATCTATTCTCTTGTGCCCATGACCCAACATGAATGAGTCAAACTTCTTGTACCATTGCCTCGGTGCCTGTTTTAGCCCGTACAAACTTTTCTTCAACTTACAAACCATGTGTCATTTTCTCTCAACTTCAAAACCTTCTGGTTGCTCCATGTAAATTTCCTCTTTCAAATCACCATGCAGAAATGCTATCCTCACATCCAACTACTCCACCTACAGATCCATGCTAGCTGCAATGCCCAGAATAACTTGGATAGAAGTCATCTTAACCACTGGTGAGAATATCTCGTCGAAATCGACTCCTTCCTTCTGCCCAAAACCCTTGAAAACCAAGCGAGCCTTAAACTTTGTCAACTGCTCATTCTCGTCCCTCTTGAACTTGAACACCCATTTATTTTTGAGTATTTTTCTGCCTTTAGAAAGCTCCACCAACTCATAGGTGTAATTCTTCAATAAAGACTCCATCTTAGACTTCATTACCAACATCCATTTGTCATTGTCTGCATGAGTCTTTGCCTCCTCAAAATTTTCAGGCTCTCCATCGCCGGTCAACAGAATGTAATTGGAATGCGGGTCATCCCCATCACTGGTCGTGAGAATATACTGTAAAGAAGGATATTTAGTATTCGGTTTTGGCACTCTGTTTGATTTACAAACTAGTACTTGGGAAATCTCTGGTTGCTCCTCCTGGCTTGGCTCCCCCTGAATTTGATCGTCCTGATCATCTTCTTCAAGTTCAGACACTATCTCAACACCTCGTGCGTCAACCATATCAGAAATTTCTTCATGTATAACCTCTTGAGCTCTGCCACTGGGTTCTTGTTGCAGCGGTGATGAATCATAGGTGAGTTGGCCTACATTTTTAACTGTCTCCTTATCAAGAGCTGCCACGGTCTAATCTTCAAATAAGTGTACATTTTTGCTTTTGAATAGCTTGTTGGTCTTTGGATCCCACATGCGGTAGCCCATTTCTTCATTGCCGTACTCGAGAAAGATGTACGGTGTGCGTTTGTCATCTATCTTCAATCTTTTCTCGTCGAATACACGTACAAATGCTTTGCACCCAAACGCTTTTCAAGTGTGAATATGAAACGTTTCTACCGGTCCATATGCATTCGGGAGTCTCAAAGTTCAAAGGTACACTTGGTGATCGGTTGATAAGGTAATAAGCGGCTGACACAGCTTCGGCCCAAAAACGCTTTGATAGATTGGTTGCCTTCAGCATGCACTTGACCTTCTCCAGAATGGTGCGGTTCACCCTTTCAGCTACACCATTATGTTGTGGGGTGACAGGAATTGTCTTCTCATGCCTAATTCCATACTTCGAACAGTAATCCCTGAACTCGTTCAAAGTGTACTCTTCGTCATTGTCGCTACAGATACATTTGAGGTCTCTCCCGGTCTCCCTCTCCACCATGACATGAAACTGCTTGAAAGTTTGGAATACTTGGCCTTTTGATTTCAACAAGTATACCTAAACCTTTCATGAAGCATCATCAATAAAGGTGACAAACTATCTATTACCACCTAGTGGTTCAACTTCCATAGAGCCACAAACATCAGAATGTACTAGGTCTAATATTTTTTCTTTTCTTGTGAAGGTACCAGAAAAACTTGATTTTGCTTGCCATATAAACAATAACCACAAGAGTCTAGTGAGATTCCTTTGGCAAAGGGAATGAGAGACTTCTTTGCCAAAACTTGCAATACCTTCTCACTCATGTGGCCTAATTTATTGTGTCATAGATTTGGAGGAGAATCGTCTGCGACATTCAACTCTCCTTTGCAAACCTTCCCATATGTCTTGTAGAGGGTGCAACACAACTACCCTCTAGCGATGATTAGCGATCCCTTGGTAAGCCTCCATCTTTGATCTCCCTCATGATGATGGAACCCTTGTTGATCAAGCACGCATGTTGACATTAGATTGAGACGTAAACTAGGAACGTGTCTTACATCTTTCAATAATAGCTTGTTGCCCAAATCAGTCTCGAACAAAACATCACCTATTCCTGATATCTTGGATTAGGTGTCATCGCCCATCTTCACTTCCTTAAAGTCTCCGGCTTTGTATGTGGTGAAGAACTCCGAGTGCGCCGTGGCATGGAAAGATGCTCCAGAATCAACTACCCAAAAAATGCTTTTATCTTCATCAGCATGTAGGCAATCACTGTCAAGAGACAACAACTCACATGCTTGATTGGGCACAGTAGCGGTAGCTGCAGTATTGGTTGTGTCCTCCTTCTTTTGGTAGGTTGAGCAATATTTCTCATCCTTCTTATTATTCTTTAGTTCGTTGCAATTCTTCATCATGTGGCCATATAGATTGTAATTATGATACCTTTCATTGAATCGAGTCCTCGAACGGCTTGCACTTCTTCCACGATCTCGACTGGGACCTTTACTCTTGTTCCTTCCTCTATTCTCCGCCACAAAGACTTGGCTACTATTAGAACTTGAGGACTTTCTCCTAGTCTCTTCATTTAACATGTTATCTTTAACATTATCCATAGATAACACACCATTGGGAGCAGAGTTACTTATAGTAATGACAAAGGTCTCCCAGCTGTCGGGCAAAGATCCAAGAAGTAACAACGCTTGAAGCTCATCCACGATCTTCATGTCCATCATGGCCAATTGATTGACAGTGCTTTGGAAGTTGTTGAGGTGCTCAGTCACCCTCACGCCCTCCTTATACCTCATGTAGACAAGCTCCTTAATGAGAAATGCTTTCTTGGAGGCAGTCTTTTGATCGAACAATGACTCCAACTTCAACCAAAGAGCATGGGCGTTAGTCTCGTTGGACACATGGTGGAACACACTGTCATCCACCCATTCACAAATGTGACCAATAGCCTTGCGATTCAACTTCTTCCATTCAGCATCTCCCATATTCTCAAGCTTGCCTTCCTCTTCCTCCATTCTCGGCTTCCATGTAATCCAATTGGAGTGGTTGAGTCGAACCATGGTACTCTTGAGCCTTCCATTCTAACTCTCAACGAACTTAGAGCTCTGATACCACTGTTGGGGTAAATAGTAGAATGGAAATAATAACTCAACCCGCAAAAAAAGGATAAATATGCAAGGAAATAAAAGACCAAAGAATAGAGAACACCGGATATAACGTGGTTCGGTATATGTCTACGTCCACGGGGCAATAAGAACAAGAACCTCCAGTAATGAAATTAGGGGTAAAAAGAGATGCATAACTTCAAGAACACTACTTGAAGGAAACACTCTCTTACACATTTGTTTTACTACCAACACTACAACACTCAATACTCTCAATTTGGAGTGGGCACTCTTCACTCTCTACTTAGAGGAAAATGTTTCTCTTTGATGAGATTGATGGAATGAGCAAATAACCTCTCCTTATATAGGCCAAGGAGGAACCATCTAGATGCCTTCAATAATACTTCATTCACCCACTTACTTCATTTATGGATCCCACTTACCTACAACCACCTACTTCATTTATGGATCCCACTTACCTACAACCACCTACTTCATTTTGGATCCCACTTACCTACAACCACCTACTTCATTTTGGATCTCACTTACCTACAATCACCTACTTCATTTATGGTCCAAACAACATTTAGTTTGGGCCTGGATATTTTACAAATGAAGATAAAAGAATTTCGTGGGTAGTTGATTCTAGAGCATTTTTCCACGCCACAACGCACTCAGAGTTTTTCACCACATACAAAGTCGGAGACTTTGAGAAGTGAAGATGGGCAATGATATCTATTCCAAGATATCAAAAATATGTGATGTTTTGTTCGAGACTGATTTGGGCAACAGCCTGTTATTGAAATATGTGAGACATGTTCCTGGTTTACGTCTCAATCTAATGTCAACCGGCGTGCTTGATCAATAAGGGTTCTATCATCATGGGGGAGATCAAAAGTGGAGGCTTACCAAGGGATCGCTAGTCGTCGCTAGAGGGAAGTTGTGTTGCACCCTCTACAAGACATATGGGAAGGTTTTCAAAGGAGAGTTGAATGCCGTGGACGATTCTCCTCCAAATCAATGGCACAAGAGATTAGGCCACATAAGTGAGAAAGGATTGCAAGTTTTGGCAAAGAACTCTCTCATTCCCTTTGCCAAAGGTACCTCACCAGACTTTTGTGGTTATTGTTTATATGGCAAGCAAAATCAAGTTTTTCTGGTACCTTCACAAGAAAAGAAAAAATATTAGACCTAGTACATTCTGATGTTTGTGGCCCTATGGAAGTTGAATCACTAGGTGGTAATAGATATTTTGTCACCTTTATTGATGATGCTTCACGAAAGGTTTGGGTATCTTTGTTCAAATCAAAAGGCCAGGTATTCCAAACCTTCAAGCAGTTTCATGTCATGGTGGATAGGGAGACTAGGAAAGCCCTCAAATGTATCCGTAGCGACAATGGCGGAGAGTGCACTTCGAACGAGTTTAGAGATAACTGTTCGAAGTATGGCATTAGCCATGAGAAGATAATCCATGGCACCCCGCAACATAATCATGTAGCTGAAAGGATGAACCGCACCATTCTGGAGAAGGTCAGGTGCATGTTGAAGACAGCCAATCTATCAAAGTGTTTTTGGGCTGAAGCTGTGTCAGCCGCTTGTTACCTTATCAACCGATCACCAAGTGTACCATAGAACTTTGAGACTCCCGAATGCATACCGATAGAAGCGTTTCACACTTGAAAGTGTTTGGGTGCAAAGCATTTGCACGTGTATCCGACGAGAAAATATTGAAGATAGGACAAAGGCACACTGTGCATCTTTCTCGGGTATGACAATGAAGAAATGGGCTACCACATGTGGGATCCAAAGACCAACAAGCTAAAATGTACACTTCTTTGAATATCAGACCATGGCAGATAGTTAAAAGTGCAGGACAACTCACCTATGATTCATCACCGCTGCAACAAGAAACCAGTGGCAGAGCTCAAGAGGTTATACATGAAGAAATTTCTGATATGGCTGAAGCACGAGGTGCTGAGATAGTGTCTGAACCTGAAGACGATGATCAGGACGATCAAATTCAGGGGGAGTCAAGCTAGGAGGAGCAACCAGAGATTTCCCAAGTACCAGTTAGTAAATCAAACAGAGTACTAAAACCGAATACTAAGTATCTTTCTTCACAGTATATTCTCACGACTAGTGATGGGGATGACCCGCATTCCAAATACATTCTGTTGGCTGGCGATGGAGAGCCTGAAAATTTTGATGAGGTAAAGTCTCATGCAGACAATGACAAATGGATGTTAAAGTCTGAGATGGAGTCTTTATTGAAGAATGACACCTATGAGTTGGTAGATCTTTCTAAAGGCAGAAAAACCACACCAATTCATCCCGAACTTGGTGGTTAAACTCTACTGCGGTGACGATACTATAGGGGAGGTCCTGCGGAAAAATAGCTCGACGCCAGGATGATAAAAAGCTTAACACCTCTCATTCTTATTACCTTTTCAATATGAAAAAAAAAATGAAAAATGAAAAGGTCGTCTTATTCAAAACCCCAATCCAATTATGGGGTGTTCAAGTTCAAGAGGGACGAGAGCGAGCGGTTGACAAAGTTTAAGGTTCGCTTGGTTTTCAAGGGTTTTGGGTAGAAGGAAGGAATCGATTTCGACGAGATATTCTCACCAGTGGTTAAGACGACTTCTATCCGAGTTATTCTGGGCATGGCAGCTAGCATGGATCTTGATGTGGAGCAGTTGAATGTGAAGACAGCATTTCTGCATGGTGATTTGGAAGAGGAAATTTACATGGAGCAACCAGAAGGTTTTGAAGTTGAGAGAAAATGACACATGGTTTGTAAGTTGAAGAAAAGCTTGTACGGGCTAAAACAGGCACCGATGTAATGGTACATGAAGTTTGACTCATTCATGTTGGGTCATGGGTATAAGAGAACAGATGCAGATCCATGTTGGGTCACCAGCGGTAACTTCATCATTTTATTGCTCTATGTTGATTGTGGGGCACGATGTTGCTATGATTCACAAGTTGAAGTCAGATTTGTCAAAATCAATTTATATGAAAGACTTAGGGCCAGCTAAGCAGATTTTGGGCATGGAGATCACTTGTGACAGGAATGCGAAGAAGCTATGGTTGTCACAGGAAAGGTACGTTGAACGAGTGCTTGAGAGGTTCAACTTGAAAGAAGCTAAGCTAGTGAACTCACCTCTGGGTAATTAATTCAGTAGAAGGTTATGCCCAACTACACAAGAGGATATGGACAAGATGGTGGGTATTCCCTACTCATCGGCTGTTGGTAGTCTTATGTATGCTATGGTTTGTACTCGACCAGATATAGCACATACAGTTGGTGTTGTTAGTAGGTATATCTCTAACCCTGGCAGAGAGCATTGGGAATCAGTCAAGTGGATACTCAGATATTTGAGAGGCACTTCAAAGTTGTGCTTGTGCTTTGGTGGATCGAAACCGGTGTTAGAAATTGGGAATCAGTCAAGTGGAATCAGCTTCAGTACTTGTGCTTGTGCTTTGGTGGATCGAAACCGGTGCTTGTGTTTTCACAGATATAGACTTGGCAGGAGATCTTGATGCTAGAAAATCCACTTCTGGATACTCATTCACCTTTTCAGGGGGGGCTATTTCATGGCAGTCCAAGTTAGAAAAATGTGTTGCCTTATCCACCACTGAAACTGAGTATATTGCTGCAAATGAAGCAAGTAAGGAGATGATTTGGCTGCAGAGGTTCATTCAAGAATTGGGTGTGAAGCAAGAAAGTTATGTGGTGCATTGTGATAGTCCGAGAGCTATTGATTTAAGTAAAAACTTCAAATATATCTACAAAATGTTGTTTGGACCATAAATGAAGTAGGTGGTTATAGGTAAGTGGGATCCAAAATGAAGTAGGTGGTTTTAGATAAGTGAGATCCATAAATGAAGTAGGTGGTTGTAGGTAAGTGGGATCCAAATAAAGTAGGTAGGTGGATAAAGCATTAATGAAGGCATCTAGATGGTTCCTCTTTGGCCTATATAACAAGAGGTCATTTGCTCATTACATCAATCTCATATAAAAGAAACATCTTCCTCTAAGTAGAAAGTGAAGAGTGCCCACTCCAAGTTGAGAGTGTTGAGTGTTGTAGTGTTGGTTGAAAAACAAGTGTGTAAGAGAGTGTTTCCTTCAAGTATTGTTCTTGAAGTTGTGCATCTCTTTGTACCCCTAATTTCATTAGTGGAGGTTCTTGTTCTTGTTGCCCCTGGACGTAGGCATATTGCCGAACCACGTTATATCTGGTGTTCACTATCCTTTGCTCTTTTATTTCCTTGCATATTTGTCCTTTTTGTGGGTTGAGTTATTATTTCCATTCTACTATTTTCCCCAACAAAGATTGATATTCTAGGCTTAGGGATTAATCATATATTAATGGAAATTAAGAAAATTTTAATTTAAATATGTAATCAAAATGAAAAAGAAACGAGGGCTATGTATTGTATTTGGGCCAATATTGTCAAGTTCAACTTGTTTTTATAAGTTGAATTTTGAAAATGGGATTGGAGATTTCAAAAATGGATATTGAGGATTCTTGAACAAATTTTGGATTCTTCAGGGACCTATGAGTAAAAGCAAGTAAAAAGCACTTCAATTATGTACTTTTTGTATTTGAAATGAATGGACAGAAATGGTGTGGAGGAAAAGAAGCATTATTATGATTGTTGTGGCCAAAAGAAGCATTATTATTCTTGAGGTGAAAGAAGAAGACATTGTTCGTGTGGCCAAAATTATTGTTGTTACTGCAAATCTTGCAATGTCAAAGACGAGAGCGGTTTTCTCGGGAGAGGCAGGCTTGACCCTCAAGGTTGCTCCATTTTTTGTTTTGGGAGCAGAGTTTGGTCATCTGATATCACTTTGGACCCTCTTTATGCTTGGTATCAAATCTTTCTTTATTTTTTCTTGCTTCTTCCCTACTTGTTTTACTATCCAATTCGGAAAATGGAAAATTTTAGGAATGCCACCTGAACTTTACCTGTGTGGCACTTGATGACCACTTGAATTTGTTTTGAAGATGTTTCACTACCTATATATTTGTTTCTTGACAAATAACCGCCTATCATCTTGTATGCCACATATGCATCCCAAAATAGTCACACCGTGTTCTTTATAAAATTCTTTTGTGGAACTAAATGAAATACGTCATAAGAAATGAAATATGTCATAAGAAATGAAATATATTACTCATTCGAAGACAATAGATATTGGTGATGATTTCAACTCGAATTTAGACGTTTTGCTTCGAATAAGTAACTTTTGACTCATGGTTGGCTATATTTTGCTTGCTTCTACAAAAATAAGCTTGATAACGACGTCAAGTGACTCACATGTGATCATATTTTTAACGAAAAGTGTGACATAAAATAAAAGCTCATAAGTAGTGAGATGTCACTAGTAAAATTGAAGTGGTATTGCTAAATGTTTCCCACATATATGAAAAATAACTAGTATTTGTGTTTGACTGTGAAATTATGATGGCCTGCAGCCTTTTTGTCAGCTTCACAATCCCAAAACTTTACTCATGCTACTCCATTCAAATGGACCAAAAGGTACGTATTCAAGTAATTACTAGTTGAAATGGTGGGTATTGGAAACATGGCGAGCATGCTCACATAAAAAGATTGTAGCAGTATCAGCAGCCACACCTTTTTGGAATCTCTCATCTCTTAAGACCCGTATTTTCACAGGTACGTACTTTGCTACTTCGTCTTTGGAGTTTCGTATCTTAATTTTCATCTCAGCTAATTCTCCTCCTAAGATTACTATTAATAGTCCATTTACTCTCTATCATCATATTTACTCACATTTTATCTAATTTTATCTCATTTTTTGTCCAAAAAGTTATATGTTGGTCCTTAAATATGATACGTTATGAGTAATGTTTTTCCTTTATTAATATTATATGGCAAGAAATGTGACAAATTTAACAAAAATTTAGACTAAATGTAAGCACAGGGGGAAGTTGGCCATTAATAGAAGTTCGGGCGTAAATTGGCTAAATTGCTTACGTCCTTAACATGTGCAATGGTATTTGTAGTTTTACCTACTATCCCTAAACTTTAATATTAGAGTATGTCATTTTTTAACTTTTTTCAAATGTGCAATGCCAGTTCTTTTTATATAAAAAAATAATTTACTTGTTTTGTTATAAAAATGTCACGTCGATTTACATCTTTATCCTTATTTTTACAGAAATGTCAAAATATTTAAAAACTATTGATAAAATTTAAGTAAAGTTCAGGAACAATAGTAACTGTTTAGCGTGAACAATAGTTGTTGCCTGTATTATATACCCCAATCAACTACTGCCTGTGTTTGAGATTCATAAGCCTAATTGTTGAGATTTTTATGCTAATGTTTTACCATTGCAGCATTCATATCTCTTGTCATCCTTCGAAATTGCCGCCAGAAATATGTAATGGAGAATCAGAATACGGATAGGGATTCAGAACAGCAGCTCCAGCCATTGTTGATGGCCGAAGTTGAAGCCGAAGCCGAAGCCAAAGTCGAAGAACAAGGAAAACGAGAGCAAGAGCAGTAGCAGTAACAGGCATTAGTAGTGGTTCAAGTGGGAAGCAAGCTGCAGTGATATTAAGTACTTGTAGTTTCCAGCAAAATATACTGGAGTATTAGAATACGGATAGGGATGCAGAACAGGGGCTGCAGTCATTATTGATGGCCGAAGTTGAAGTCGAAACCGAAGCCGATGACAAAGCCGAACCAAGAAAACAAGAGCAGCAACAGCAGCAGAAGTAGCAGGCATTATGATTTGAATATGACATACATTAGTTTGACCATAGTTTCTTTCTTCGAGACCAAAAATTTGAATATAGTGCTTTGAATAATTTGGAATTAGATTACGAAATAATAATCCACAAAGCATCATATAGTTAGGTTTTGGCATATGTGTATAATGACATATGTGTCCTTTATATATAAATAGCCAAAATTTATTTACAACATTCACCCTGGATTTTCATGTAGTAGTGTTGTTTGGTTGTGTGCATATGCTCTCTTGTTAAAATCTTGCTAGATAACAAAAACCTTATGGGACAAAAATAACCCTAATCGAAGGAAAAAAAGTGCAATGCGCGTGGATAATTGGATATGAAATAGTCGCATTGAAACCCCCAGTAGGAGATGAAGTTGTCTCTTTAGATAATGAGCAAATAGTACTTATAGGATAAAATGCATTAGAGTTTCTACACAAAACCTTACCATGCTTCAGAATATTCTATATACTTCGGGATACTTTGTTAGGACCCGACTCTGCTCGGTTAAGACCCGACTCTAGCACGATATTGTCCGCTTTGGGCCTCCTCGCCCTCACGGTTTTGTTTTCAGGAGCTCACGGTGCAATTTCCCAGGAGGTCACCAATCATGAAATTGCAACAGCCTCAACTCGCTTAACTTTGGGGTTCCAATCCCCCCCCAAAGCCACTTGAGCTCCCAAAAGGCCTCGTGTTAGATAGGTGTGTGCCTACACCTTTAAGACACATCACCATTCCCCTCCCAGACCATTCTCCCCTCGCAGGAATGTGGGATCATTCACCGTTCCCTCTAGGACATGGGTCTTACAATCCACCCCTCTTAGGGCCTAGCGTCCTCCCTGGCACACTTCCCGGTCGGGGCCTGGCTCGGATACCATTCTGTTAGGACCCGACCCTCCTCGGTCAAGACCCGACTCTAGCACGATATTGTCTGCTTTAGGCCGCCTCGCCCTCACGGTTTTGTTTTCGGGAGCTCACGGTGCAACTTCCTAGGGGGTCACCTATCATGAAATTACACCAGCCACAACTCGCTTAATTTTGGGGTTCCAATCCCCCAAAGCCACTTGAACTCCCAAAAAACCTCGTGTTAGATAGGTGTGTGCCTACACCTTTAAAGCACATCACCATTCCCCTCACAGACCATTTCCCCCTTGCAGGAATATGGGATCATTCAGCGTTCCCTCCAGGACACGGGTCTTACATACTTAGTATACTTCATGATACTACCCTTGATATCGACTCCTCTTTGAAACTACAGACTAGGTAGATCAACCGGTCTACATAAGCTAATAGATCGAAAATGCTTATGGTTAAACTAAATATGCAGTATCAAATCCTGAACTTACAATTTAGTAGGCTCAACTTACATGCTAAATTTTAGGCAAAATTGATGATACGAATTAATTTTATTAATAAACACAAAGAGACACACCTAGTCATGTAGACCGAATGAGCTTACCCCTAAAATGTATCTATATACATATATGAAAGCTTGATAATACAAATAATAAGATTGCAACAAAAGCCAAGTATATGCAATGCAAATACAAATTTTACTATCTAATTTTTAATTGTACTCTTCAAGTTTTACGAGTAACAAAGTCCCCAATCATCTCTTCCTTATTGATAATAGCTAGTAATAAAGGCTTTTTAATGTGGAGGATCATATACAACATCAGGAAATTTGTCGTCTATTTTGTTTCAAAATCAATTTTTAAATAATAGTGGGATGAACTTAGGGGGGTATATTCGATTAGGACATTTAAATATTTTTAAATGAAATTTTTTAAAGATATTTTTAAAATCTTATTAATAGGTATGGGCATTTGGGTATTATCCAAACATTTTTTATAAATCTTATTCTTGACTTTCTCTTCATTTAGACAATTTTGAAGGATATATATTAACAAATTTTGGTGGACAACGTGATTTCTCTATTTTATTCTCTCTTTTTATAATGGTTTCTTTCATATAAAAAATTAATGGTTGAGCCTATTGATAACGTTCAAACTACGCATTAAATTAAATCCGTAATTTGAGTATTATGCAATTTAACCCTTTTTGTGTAGATGTAATATTAGTAAATATGGATTTTTCTTAACTGGAAAAATTAGGGAACATTAATAATGTGTTAGTGAGAAAGAATAGTGAATAAAATAATAAATGAATTAAAGAATAAAGAATGAAATTTTTTTTTTGGGGGGGGGGGGGGGGTGGGGGAAGGATTTTGAACGAAGTGTAATCTAAACTACATTTTAACCAAACTAAAAATTAAAATGCAAATGCTCATGCTAATTAGAACTTACAAAATTAACAAGCACATTATTTAAACTACTCCTAAAATAGACTTCCTTCAAATACAAATTTTACCAACACTCTAACATTTTACTCATAACAAACCAATCATGAAATCCTACCTTCATCATCTCAAATACTTGCATATATCTTTCAATATTATAAATGCATCAACCATTAATGTGCGTCAAACATCAATATGATTCACCTTAAGTTTATAATTAAATGCGTCGACAATGATCAACATTTAATCTCTTCAATCTTAGTCTAAATGCACCGAACAACGGATAAAACATATATCATCAAATTCAAGTTTAAGCACTAAGATATATGAAGTAAAAGAAATTCAGAAAGTAAAACACATGAAGATTGCATTCATACTTACAAAAATTTAGAAAGAAAATATCATCACATGTATTGAATTATAAGTAAACTGAAACAAGAACAAGAATTTAAGTAAATGGAATAAAGTTACACTTTGGAACCCAAGAACAGCTTGTGATTCCGAAAGTGGATGGAAACAATGGAATGTTATTCATAAAATTCTCTGAACAATAAAAAGAACCTTATGAGGATGAAGGATAAAACATAAGAATTCGGATTTAAATTCTAGAATTATTTCGGAAATACTCGGCCTAAGATTTTTTTAAAGAAAACATAAATTCATATTTAAAAGAGAAGTTAAAGAAGTTAAAAAAAAGTTTATAAACAAAATTTAAGAACTGAAATTAAGAGTAAATGAAACTTAAGAAATGAATCTAAAAACATAAATTAAAAGATAAGGTTTAAAGGAAAATTAATTAAGAAGAAAAATTACAATAAGTTAAAATGGTCCAAAAAATGTCTCTTAAGAAATGAATCTAAAAACATAAATTAAAAGATAAGGTTTAAAGGAAAATTAATTAAGAAGAAAATTACAATAAGTTAAAATGGTCCCAAAAATGTCTCTCAAAAGAGAGGAAAAAAAAAACTAAACTAAATGAACTAAGAAAAGAAAGAAATGGGAAAAATTGGGGACCCTAAACAAATGAAATGGCCTCCTTATTTATAGAGGGAGTGCCAAAATTAAAATAATAAAATACAAAAATTAAAATATAAAAATAAGTACAATTAAAATGATGAAAAATGATGATTAATGATGAAATTAAGGATGGTTGGAGTTGGAAAATCAGAAAAAAGCATGCAGGGTATGGGCTGTACTGATTTTCGGTGAGGGCCAGCTGAATGCAAGGATTGAAATATCGATATCGACGGATATATCGCTAGTCGAATTTACGGATATCTCGCTCCAAATATCGATATCGATATCGTTTACGGTCAACAAAAATGACAGAAATTTGGTCTACAAGTTGGAAATTTGTAATAAAACTTTAGAAAAAAACTTAAATAACCAATGATGGTTATATAGAACTAATAAAAACTATAAAATGACTTTGTTATAATAAATATACAATGAATAATATGATACAATGGAGGTCTACCGATGACTAATAATATAAAATTTTAAATATAAATATAAATTGAAATGAATTACTATAATTGAATGTTAATATAATTAAAAACATAACAATAAGCATAAAAAAATTTCAATGGAAGAAAAATTATAAAATGAGTAAATATATTTAAAGTTGGAAAAAAAGGATAAAAAAATAGAATCAATCTTTGTTCAAAAATTTGAAAGAATTGATATATTTAAAATTGGAAAAAAAATTGACAAATATATATATATATATATATATGCAAATTTGAAAAAAAACAAAAAAAAAACCAACAGCCGCGTGCGCTGGGGTTGAACCCTAGACCTCCAAATTTTAAAGCCAAAGACAAACATCAGCAAACCAACTCATCTAGGTAAGCCCAATTGTAAACATAAGCAACTAAATAATATATAAATTATACATACATACACCTGTAACAGTCATCTTCAACCTCGCACGGGGTCTGTGATTTCGGGTTTTTTGACTCGCGCGGCATGACCCGACTAGAACTCAATGGTTTTACGTCCGATTTTCATGAAATTTGACCTTATCTCGATCGTTTTAATGAAATAAGGAGATCAATGGGCTTAAAATAAGAAAAAATGTTGATATTTCGCTCAATTTCTTCCCCCCTATCTCTTACGTGCCGCTGGCCAAATTTCCTGATATATCCACCGATATATCGACGATATTTTCATCAATGGCCTGAATGAGAGCAGTTAGGCAGCGCGTCAGGCGCTGAAAAGAGAGACTGACTTTGGCATGGGGCGGCAGGCGGAGCAGGTAACAATTGGTGCACGCATGCTGAAGGAAGAAACGTCCAATCGCGCGAGACGTGCTGACAAGGGCAGGGAGGAATCGGCGCTCGCACGCCGAAGCAATCATGGGAAATTTGGTTCGCGCGCATCGAATGGTTTGGCTGGATTAGGTGCATTTTGGGCCACGCGTTTTGGGCTTTTCTTGGACTTGGGTTGAGTTTTGGGCCTTGTGACTGAGCTGGTGATTTGGCTGTGGGCTGGTTTTCTTTGGGTTGCAACAAAATCTTGGGCTGGAGGCTACTTTCGGGCTGAGCTAAAGGATTGAAATATTGATATCGACGGATATATCGCTCGTCAAATTTACGGATATCTCACCGCAAATATCAGTATCGATATCGATATCGTTTACAGTCAACAAAAATGACGAAAATTCAATCTAAAAGTTGGAAATTTAGAATGAAACTTTGGGAAAAACTTAAATACTCAATAATGGTTATATATGACTAATAAAAACTATAAAATAACTTTGATATAATAAATTTATGATGTAATATGATATAATATGATTCTGACGATGACTAATAATATAAAATCTTAAATATAAATATAAATTAAAGTGAGTTACTATAATTGAATGTTAATATATTAAAAACATAATAATAAACATACAAAAATTCAATATAAGAAAAATGACAAAATAAGTTTAAATATATTTAAAATTGGAAAAAAAAAGATGAAAAAATAGGATCAAACTTTGTTTAAAAATTGGAAGTAATTGATATATTTAAAATTGGAAAAAAAATGAAAAATAAAAAAACCCAAACTTTGTTGAAAAGTGAAAAAAAATGAATTCAAATGGATAAAAAAGGAAAGGAAAAAAAAAGTAGATGTAGGCTTGTGGGGGGTCGAACCCAAGACCCCCCAACTAAGAAACAAAAACTCAACCAATGCTGCTAGCCATCGAGTTTGTACACTAACCAACGCCAATTATATAAATATAAACAATAGCAATAATCCCCTACCTCTAGCCGGGTCTGCAACCCAGGTTTTCCGACCCGACGGCATGACCCGACTCAATCTTCTTCGTTTTATGTCCGATTTTCACAATTTAATAGTGCATCTTTATTGTTTTGATCTCAGGAAAGGATCTGTGGGCTCAAAATAAGAAATCATGTCAAAATTTCGGCTAATTTCTTCCCCCCTTCTTATATGTCGTCGGCTGGAAAAACCGATATATCGGTCGATATATGGCGATAGTGACGATTTTTCAATCCATGGTTGGGCTGCAAATGAATTTTTAATTTAAAAATTAATTAATATAATTCCACCGAATTTTGTCCATAAATTCTTTGTTATAATTCCGATCGGGATGATTTTTTCCACCAAAACGCTTCAAATTCCAAGCTTTATTTAATCCTACAAAAATCCCACAAAATATATTATTTTCTCCAATTTTAACATTAAAAGTCAAGTATAAATGGTATAAAATAATATAAAATAATGTTTATTTAACGATCTATCACCTATCTCTTCATCATCATCTTGAGTCACATATTCAGCTGAGGCTGATATCACACACTCATACTTTATAACTTTTTTTCTATTAGAATTGATCATACCTTAGAATTGATCTATTGGATGTTTTGAATATGTTGAATGCTTTGAAATCGTTCTAACGTAGTTCTAAAATTTTATGCAATTTTTCTGAAATTTTTCTAAATTTTTTGAAAAATCTGTTTTATATATATGAAGTTTTCGTCACTAAAAACTGAAGAATACTTTTGGTGACGAAAAGCCTGAAGAATACTGCGGCAAAAAGGAGCAAAAATGATGGTTTATGGAAATATTCTGCAGAATTATGCCAAAAAATCGGCACTAAATAAAGATTTTTGGCCGCTTTTTGACGCTTGTGTTCTTCAAATTAATTCTTACTATGAGATAAACTTTATTGAAAGAAAGGAACGTTTTTGAGAAAAAATGTGATATGAGGTTTAAAAATAAATCCCTCCATTTGAGGCTAGACATTTTTTGTCTTATCATATGTATATTTTTACCGCAAAATCTCACCAAGTACACAACTTAAACAAATCCTTAAAAAAAATCAGTCTTAATTGAATACCTCAAGACTTCAGTTTACATTTTTAGTAACATTAAAAGTCTTAATTGAATACACCAGGACTTTTTTGAAAGTCTTTTAAAATATTTAAATATCTTAATTTTTTTTTCCAAAATAAATATCTTAATTGAATACACCTATATTCTTAAAAAATTTAAATATATTAAAATGTTCTAATTGAATACGCCATATTTAGTTCCAACATATAGTTGAAAGCCAATGAACACTTTTAAGGATTTCTTCTCCGCTACTAGACTAGTTTATGAATTCAGTTCCCTTATTCGATATAAAGCAACATAATATATAGGGTCCTAATATATATGGACTCCCAAGTGATTCCTATCAAACTAGTACATACATTTTAGCTGGAGTGTACTGAATAAAATTCGGTGCAACAATATACAAATACCTCATTTTAGAAGCTCACCTAAAAGACGTTTGGGTGCTGCATTCATGAAAAATAAGGTTTTATTTTTATGTATGACTTAATAATTAGGGTTCGCTTTTGTTCCCGATGAAGGATGAAGATGGGTGAATATGAGACTTTGAAGAAAATGATGCATGCAAAGGTGCAATAAAAAAAATAGTATGATTTATAAAATATCCGAAATACTTATTTCATTGTAGAAAAAACTAATACGATCATGGAATTTGATGCTACGAACATTATTGCTACGCTCCTTCGGAAGTTTGGTAATGAATATAGCAGTTGAAAGAATCTTGTATGATGTGTTGGAAATTGTAAAAAGGTTGAAGTTCATGGCGATTTTTTAATACTTTGCGGATATCTAATAGAACGCACTTCGTATCTTCGTTTGTTATTCATATTAAATGAATTTATTATTGAAATTATAATTATGTGAAATGATGATATAATAGTATAATACTCTCGCCCAAGATACTCCTTTCTTTTTCCAAAAAAAAAAAATCATCATAGGCAATCTAGTCTTTCATTTTAGCATAGATAATTAGAGAGAATTTTAGAATCTTTTTTATCCAATGTAGGCCTTCAAAGTTCAAAATTCAATTTATTTATTTTTTTCCTGAAAGTTCAAAATTCAATTGAATGTCGTGGGAATAATTAGAAAGGGGTAGGATTGGATTTTCCTCTTAATTTTTGAAGCAAGGAATGGAAGGCATTGAGGGAATAAATAGAAAGAAAAATAATATAGCAACAATAAGGACAAAATGAGAATAAGCGAAATTACTAAATTGTCCGATGGCATATTCTACCTCCTTGGTGACTGCTCTTCAACAACGATTCCTGCGCGTTACTGTCCGCTGAATATAAAAAGAGAAAAGCCATCACAAAAAAAAAAAAAAGAAAAAAAAGACTTGAAAAACTCACACAGATCTGCACGGTTTTTCCCTTCGCCAACACCCTCAGGTCCCTCCCCAATCAATTTTCGCCGCTCTCTAAGCTTGGCAGTCATCGAAGGTCAGCTTCCTTGACACTTTCCTTACTAGTTATCGATTATTTAATGTTGATTTGAATCTTGGTTTTTTCTCTTTGATTGTGTCTGTGTTAATTTATTTTATCTCCTAGCTTGCTTTCAATCACTGATTTTGGGGAAATCCCATAAATGTTTGCACTTTCTTGTGTTATGTGAATCTGGGGATGTTGGGTTTTGAGAGCTGGTGATTCTGGATCTGGGTTTTGAAGCGTCTTTGTTTGTTTGAGGACATTGTCGGTTTGTGCCAAGCCCTAGCCATTAGCTTGATTGCTGAGAAAGAAAAAGAA
Organism: Prinsepia uniflora; assembly: GCA_032719365.1. Taxonomy (NCBI): domain Eukaryota; kingdom Viridiplantae; phylum Streptophyta; class Magnoliopsida; order Rosales; family Rosaceae; genus Prinsepia; species Prinsepia uniflora. Next base: position 12,801,222 of record CM064875.1, read on the forward strand.
GCAAACGAAAATAGGAGAATAAGTTGAGTTTTAGGTACTTTTAGTTTATATGTGAGTTGTTTCTGAGAAGTATTCTGTAGTTTGCTTATTTTACTGGTGTTTGCATCCTTTTTTGTGCCCCTATTAGTGTAAGCCTCTTAAGTATGTTCCTACATTTCCTTTAGCATTTTGAATGCCGGATTCGGGTTTATTTTTGTGTTTCGCTATCCTGGATTTGGATTGATTGTTGAGTTAGGGCATAAGGGGTCTGGTCTGCTCATTTGAGTTCGCTGCTGTCTTACATTATGTGTGTATGTAGGTATATGTATGTGAATATGTACATGTAAACATACCCACATTCAAACCTGCCTACTCTTACGCGTATGTATTAGTTTGATATTTCTTGAGATGGGGACGAGTACATAGTTTGATAAGACCATTGTATTGACAGATTGTGAAGCTTGGAATGGAGGGAGTTGGGGGCGAAAGTTCCTCGGCGCCATCACCTATAAACAAATGGATATCTGATATGTCGAGGCTCTATCAATATTATCTGGATAAGACTACTCCTCTTTGGATCCCCAGATGGGTTGGAACTCTTGTTTTATTTATTGTCTATGCGTTGCGGGTTTATTATATCCAGGGGTTTTACATCATTTCATATGGTCTCGGTATCTATATACTAAATCTTCTGATTGGATTTTTGTCACCATTGACTGACCCTGAGGTGGAAGCTTCTGGTGGGGCTTTACTGCCAACCAAGGGTTCAGATGAATTCAAGCCATTCATTCGCAGACTTCCTGAGTTTAAGTTCTGGTAATTAAATGTTCCTTTTATTTTTATTGTACATATTACTTGCATTCTAAAGAGTATTGGTTATCTTCGCTGGGCTCTTCTTTGGGGTTATAAATATTGCTCCTTCGTGTTTTATGTTTTTGTTGTTTCATGGAGGTGTGGTTTTTTGGAAGAAAAATGCAGTTCAAGCAGTGACAGAGAAAACCTAGAATAGTAATCTGAACATGGAAATGTTGAGAATTATGTGAATGTTATGAAAACCTATCTAATCCTAAAATGAATTTTTATCATGATTTGGAGTGGCCACAATATCATGGGTAGCATGTTATGAAATTTTCTTTTGTTGGTAAATTTTTTTTCTTTAAATGAAATTTCTCATAGGTGTTAAATTGGTATATAGAAGCAGGATCTTGTTTTCAGTGTTGCCTTCGAAATGCTCAAGAGGTTTTCATTTACTTTTTTTCTGCATCATTCAGTGAACCACAATATGCTCTACTAGTTCAGTTATATTACCTTCATCAGACTTTTTGGACATGCTTGCCATCTCTCTCTCCCCCGCGCGCCCCTCCTCTCCCTCACACACACAATGATGTATATGGCCTAAGATGTTTGTGGCTTAAGTACAGAGAAATTTCAGTCAGGGGTGGTGGCTACTTTAAATTCCATATCGTGGAGTGGGAGATAATTTCCTTTCTAGAGAGCTTGATGGTCCTGAATTTATGCCATTGGTTTTTGAGAGTTAAGCTTTTAATGAAAGAATGGTTGTAGAAGCTTATGGTAGAGAAAGAGAGTCCGTGAGGGTGGTGTTGCAATGAAAATTAACGGTATAGAAGGTGGTGGGAAGGCATGGTGGTCAGAGGGAGTCATGGCTGATGACTTTTGGAGGCTCTAATGAGTGATTAGATTCTTTTCGGAAGCAAGGCTCAATGTTGATTAAGGAAATAGGGTGATGTTTTGTAGCATGGAGAGGAGTTTCAAATGTTTTGCTTCCTTCTCGCTTTGCTAACAGTTATCCATGGGTAAGGGACTATTTATGCAGGGTAGTGGACGTGCTTTGGAAACTTAATATTTATAGGAACTTACATGATTGGTGTGGAAGGAGATTCCTAATTCTTGGATATCCTTTCTTATTTGAAACTTTTATGCTCGGTGCTGCCCCCTGAAGAAGCTTCGTGCCATGTTCTGTAATGTGTTGTATTTCGGTCAATGAAATGTGTGAACCTGCAAAGACATGAGTTAAAGAAAAAACTTGTTTCAATTACCTTGGGGTCGGAAGGTTTGGGAAAGATAATCAAACCCGCTATTTGATTATGCACTGATGGAAGTAATTCATGGTTGTAGGTACTCTTTCACAAAGGCTTTCTGCATTGCATTTGTCATGACCTTCTTCTCTGCATTTGATGTTCCCGTCTTTTGGCCCATACTACTTTGTTACTGGATGGTTCTCTTCGTCCTAACAATGAGGCGTCAAATTGCACACATGATCAAATACAAATATGTTCCATTCAACATTGGGAAGCAGGTGAGGCTCGAGTACACTACTTAGCATTATTTCTGCTTCTAGCAGCACCATCTGTCTGTTCTTTCTATTATAATGGCACTGGCCGGATCCACTTGCGTCGTGTCATGACTTTTCCGAAGTTTGAAAATAACAATTTTGTCCCCTTGTTTTTGGCAGAGGTACGGTGGCAAGAAGCCGTCTGCAAGTAGCGGCAGTGGCCGGAAAGACTGAAGACTGGGTGTTTCCATAAATAGAGAGCAAATAGAAAAGTAATTGATGGGGAGTAGTAGGAAGATGTTTAGGCATCGTGAAAATTCATGATATTCGAATTTTTGTTGGAAAGCCATGCAAACTATGGATTTCACTATGCATTCACAAAAACATACAGTTGAATTATGTGTGATCTTTTGTTGTCATACACATTAAATATTCAGTTAATTTTTTTTATATTTCTCCCAATGTGTCTGCACGATGCAGCAATACTTTGCTCTCCCAATTATGTTACATCTCATTTTTGGAGAATTGTGTTTTTCTTGTATGTTGTTGAAAGGGCATCTTGGTATGGGAATCTAACTTTAGTGATACGTCTTAAGAGTTTGTGTTTCTTAAAGGGTAAGGTCGATGAGTTGATAGATGACTCGATATTCTTGTGCAAAACTCCTGCAATATCCTTGTATTGGAAAGAAGAAAAAACTTTACCATGAGTACTGTTCCTACTTTCAATCCAACTTCTTTTCTTGGACGTCAAGAATTGTTGTTGAATTAAATTCAATCATTGTATTTAAATGGAAATAACTTTAGGGTGCATGAGGGTGTACGTTTCCTCTATTATTTATTGTTGTTGAATTTTTAAAACAGGATGTAAAATTTATATTTACAAGAAATTAATTAAATTAAAAATAAGGGTGATAATTTTTTACACGACTCTATATAAGTTGAATGAAGTAAGGGTGAATCTGCTAGAATCAACATTGAAGATGATGATCAGCTGAATGAAGTAAAAGTGACAATTTTTTATATGACTTGAAATTCGCACGAACTTTATCTGAGTCAACCCGCATGATTAAAATTTCGGGTCATTTTTTAGTCAACCTGTTATGACACGTTTAATAAACGTGTCAGTTATTAACTCATATATATACTTATTTAACTACATATGTACCTATTAAATTTTATAGTTTAAATAGGTTAAACATTTTAAACAAGTTAAACAAGTCATAATTAATTGGGTCTTAAGTACGACCTATTTATTAAAAAGGTTATACGGGTTACTTGGATCATTAACACGATTATTAAACGGGTCGGGTTTAGATTTGACATATTTGGATAAAATAGAGTTCACAACACGACACAAACCCGACACGACATGACTCATTGCCAGACTTAGAATGAAGCTGAAATTTGGCCAGAAAGTCCACAATTTTTATATGAAAGTGGAAATTAAGAAGACTTTAATGCAAGTTCAACCCCAAGTTCAACACCTATTCGTAGGAGGAGTTTAATGATGTCTACACAAGTTGTAATTTATGTATTATAAAATTAGAAAAGTTTGAAGAAGCAGTGAAGGTTAAGACATATAAGGCAGTAATGCAAAATGAGATTTGAAGTTATTGTCAAGAACAAAACATGGGAACTTGTTGACAGACTGGTTGACAAAGATGTTATAAGAGTGAAATGGACTTACAAGACATAACTCAATGGAGATGGTTTCATATAAAGGAAGAAAGCTAGACTGGTGGCAACATGATATTCTCAAAAACCTAGGATTGACTTCTATGAAACAATTGCATGCTAGACATGAAACAATTAGAAGCCTAATCTTTGCTGCTTAAAAGGGATGGTACCTACACCAACTAGATGTGAAGTCTGCTTTCCTAAATGAAGTCCTAAAGGAAGATGCGTTTTTTGAACAACTTCAAGGGTTTGTTATTGAAGGACAAGGCAGAAATTGTACAAGCTCAAGAAGGCACTTTGTGGTCTTAAGTAAGCACCTAGAGCATGGTATGAAGAGATCGACTCATCTTTCAGTGTGAGGGGATTTATAAGAAGTGAGAATGAAGTTGCCTTTACACCAAAACTGAAGGTAACTCAGATATCCTCATTGTTTCTTTATATGTCGATGATTTGATATATATACTACAAGTAGTGAGAAAAATATCTTGAATTTCAAGAATGATACAATGAGAAAGTATGAGATGAGTGGTCTAGGCATGTTGCATGATTTTCTGAGTCAGTCATAAGATTGGAAACTTTATTACCCAAAAGAAATATGAAAAATATATACTAGAGAAGTTCAATATGTCTAGTTGAAAACATGTTGCAACACCTCTAGTAATAAATGAAAAGTTTCAAAAGGAAGATGGCAGTGATAGTACTGATGAATCTGTGTATAAGAAACCTTGTAAGGAGTCTATTGTATTTGACAACAACTAGGCTAGATATTATGTAAGCTGCAAGCTTGTTATCCAGATTTATGCACAACCCAACTCAAGTTCACTATGGAGTTGCAAATAGGATTCTAAGGTACATTCAAGGTACAAGTGACTTTGGCATAATGTATAAAAGGAATGTTGAGCCAAAATTGTTTAGGTTTCATGATAGTGATTGGGGAGGAAGTGGGGATGATTTGAAGAGCACAATTGGATACACTAGGTATTGGTGTATTATCTTGGGCATCTAACAATTAGAAATCAATTGCTCTATCTACTACTGAAGTAGTATATGTGACAACTTCAATTACAATCTCTCAAGTTCTGGCTTAGCAGAGTTATGGAAGACTTTGGTAAGAAGTAACAAAGGCCAACTCCTATTCTATGTGATAACAAGTCAACAATTTCCATAAGTAAAAAACATGTTAATCATAGTCGAGTAAAACACATTGCTATGAAGTATCACTACATCATAAATGCAGTTGAAGAAAAGGCAGTTAATGTGATCTGCTGCAAGTCTAAAAAATAAGTTACTGACAATTTTCACCAAGACATTACTAGAGGACACATTCATCTACCTAAGGGAACTTTTGGGAGTAAGGCAGGAAATCATTAAGAGGGCGTGTTAAAGTAATCTCTTGCCACATGTTTGATTGATACGAAAGTCTTGAGTTACTAACCTAAATATATAAACTAAATGACCTGATAAATCAATACGCTTTTAGAAAGACAAACTCTCTCCTTATTTTCTTCCTTGTTCTGTAGTGCTCTTTGTCTAAAGCTCAAAATTGAGCTAATTTATTCTCTTCTTTTCTTCTTGAGTTGAAATCAACCAAATTCCAACAACTATTCCCAGATTTCCCAAATTATTAAAGACCTGAATAGTAGCATGTGTCCTTAGCTTGTCAGGATACATGTAAACTAAATGAACAAAACAAATTACTTGAGACTTTTTATGAATAAACTTTCGCTTCCGCTCATGATATACTCCTCTGCATCGCCATGATGTCGCTCTAGGAGAGATCTAATGGTACCATGGTTACTCACTTTTATTTCCTCGTGCACCAGGGGGATTAACATAAATATCACCAGAAAAAATGGGAAATATCTCTCTAGGCACTTTGTTCGAATCTTCAGAAGTCAAGGTATAGTCCAAGTTCAAGCTGGTGACAGCTGAAGGAGCAGTGGGTTTGAAGGGAGGAAGAGCCGACGGAGGAGTATAAGTGCTATTGAGTTGCACCCTTTGTGAGAGAGCTTAGATATATGTAGGCGACTTTGGATTTGGTAACTGAGAGAACCAGAGAGCTTAGGCTCTTGGCTTTGGAGCCTGTCATCTAAATTTTCCTTTCTAATTATGACCTACGAATTGATGATGCTCTATTATTGTGTAGAACATACTGAAAAAAAGTACAGATCAAATAATATGAAAGGAATACTCAATGATCTTATTATTGATTTCGCAAGTCCATATATAGACTTGTTTACAAAACGGAAATACGACTTAACAATAAGCTGTAAAATATCTAGGCCCAAATTTCAAATATATCTACAAAATGTTGTTTGAAGCATTAATAAAGTAAGTGGTTGTAGGTAAGTGGGATCCAAAATGTAGTAGGTGGTTGTAGGTAAGTGGGATCCAAAATGTAGTAGGTGGTTGTAGGTAAGTGGGATCCAAAATGAAGTAAGTGGGTGGGTGAAGCATTAATGAAAGCATTTAGATGGTTCCTCCTTGGCCTATATAAGGAGAGGTCATTTGCTCATTCCATCAATCTCATCTAAGAGAAACATCTTCCTCCAAGTAAAGAGTGAAGAGTGCCCACTTCAAGTTGAAAGTGTCGAGAGTTGTAGTGTTGGTAGCAAAACAAGTGTGAGAGAGAGAGTTTCCTTCAAGTAGTGTTCTTGAAGTTGTGCATCTCTTTGTACCCCTAATTTCATTAGTGGAGGTTCTTGTTGTTGTTGCCCCGTGGACGTAGGCATATTGCCGAACCACGTTATATCCGGTGTCCTCTATTCTTTGCTCTTTTATTTCCTTGCATATTTATCCTTTTTTGTGGGTTGAGTTATTATTTCCATTCTACTATTTTCCGCAACAGTGGTATCAGAGCTCTAGGTTCGTTGAGAGTTAGAATGGAAGGCTCAAGGAGTACCATGGTTCGACTCAACCACTCCAATTGGATTACATGGAAGCCGAGAATGGAGGACATTCTCTATTGCAAGGATCTGCATGAGCCCATAGAAAAAGTGGAAGGCAAGCCTGAGAATATGGGAGATGCTGAATGGAAGAAGTTGAATCGCAAGGCTATTGGCCATATTCATGAATGGGTGGATGATAGTGTGTTCCACCATGTGTCCAACGAGACTAACGCCCATGCTCTTTGGTTGAAGTTGGAGTCATTGTTCGAACAAAAGACCGCCTTGAAAAAAGCGTTTCTCATTAAGGAGCTTGTCAACATGAAGCATAAAGAGGGCGTAAGGGTGACTGAGCACCTCAACAACTTCCAAAGCACTGTCAATCAATTGGCCATGATGGACATGAAGATCGCGGATGAGCTTCAAGCGTTATTGCTTCTTGGATCTTTGCTCGACAGCTGGGAGACCTTTGTCATTACTGTAAGTAACTCTGCTCCCAATGGTGTGTTATCTATGGATAATGTTAAAGACAACATGTTCAATGAAGAGACTAGGAGGAAGTCCTCTAGTTCCGATAATAGCCAAGTCTTTGTGGCGGAGAATAGAGGAAAGAGCAAGAGTAAAGGTCCCAGTCGAGATTGTAGAAGAAGTGCAAGCCGTTCGAGGACACGATTCAATGGAAGGTGTCATAATTGCAATCTCTATGGCCATATGATGAAGAATTGCAACAAACTAAAGAATAACAAGAAGGATGGGAAAGATGGCTCAACCTACCAAAAGAAGGAGGACACAACCAATACTGCAGCTACCGCTACTGTGTCCAGTCAAGCATGTGAGTTGTTGTCTCTTGACAGTGATTGCCTACATGCTGATGAAGATAAAAACATTTCTTAGGTAGTTGATTCTGGAGCATCTTTCCATGCCACGACACACTCGAAGTTCTTCACCACATACAAAGCCGGAGACTTTGGGGAAGTGAAGATGGGCAATGATAGCTATTCCAAGATATCAGGAATAGGTGATGTTTTGTTCGAGACTGATTTGGGCAACAAGCTGTTATTGAAAGATATGAGACATGTTCCTGGTTTACGTCTCAATCTAATGTCAACCGGTGTGCTTGATCAACAAGGGTTCCGTCATCATGGGGGAGATCAAAAGTGGAGGCTTACCAAGGGATCGCTAGTCATCGCTAGAGGGAAGTTGTGTTGCACCCTTTACAAGACATATGGGAAGATTTGCAAAGGAGAGTTGAATGTCGTGGACGATTCTCCTCCAAATCTATGGCACAAGAGATTAGGCCACATGAGTGAGAATGGATTGCAAGTTTTGGCAAAGAAGTCTCTCATTCCCTTTGCCAAAGGTACCTCACTCGACTCTTGTGATTATTGTTTATATGGCAAACAAAATCAAGTCAGGTTTTCTGGTACCTTCACAAGAAAAGAAAAAATATTAGACCTAGTACATTCTGATGTTTGTGGCCTTATGGAAGTTGAATCACTAGGTGGTAATAGATATTTTGTTACCTTTATTGATGATGTTTCACAAAAGGTTTGGGTATATTTGTTGATATCAAAAGGCCAGGTATTCCAAACCTTCAAGCAGTTTCATGTCATGGTGGAGAGGGAGACTAGGAGAGCCCTCAAATGTATCCGCAGCGACAATGGAGGAGAGTACACTTCGAACGAGTTCAGAGATTACTGTTCGAAGTATGGCATTAGGCATGAAAAGACAATTCATGGCACCCCACAACATAATGGTGTAGCTGAAAGGATGAACCGCACCATTCTGGAGAAGGTCAGGTGCATGCTGAAGACAGCCAATCTATCAAAGCGGTTTTGGGCCGAAGCTGTGTCAGCCGCTTGTTACCTTATCAACCGATCACCAAGTGTACCATTGAACTTTGAGACTCCCGAATGCGTATGGACTGGTAGAAGCGTTACATATTCACACTTGAAAGTGTTTGGGTGCAAAGCATTTGCACGTGTATCCGACGAGAAAAGATTGAAGATAGATGACAAAGGCACACCGTGCATCTTTCTCGGGTACGGCAATGAAGAAATGGGCTACCGCTTGTGGGATCATAAGACCAACAAGCTATTCAGAAGCAGAAATGTACACTTCTTTGAAGATCAGACCGTGGCAGATCTTGATAAGGAAACAGTTAAAAATGCAGGCCAACTCACCTATGATTCATCACCGCTGCAACAAGAACCCAGTGGCAGAGCTCAAGAGGTTATACATGAAGACGTTCCTGACATGGCTGAAGTAGAAGGTGCTGAGATAGTGTCTGAACCTGAAAATGATGATCAGCACGATCAAATTCAGGGAGAGCCAAGCCAGGAGGATCAACCAGAGATTTCCCAAGTACCAGTTCGTAAATCAAACAGAGTGCCGAAGCCGAATACTAAGTATCCTTCTTCACAGTATATTCTCACGACCAGTGATGGGGATGACCCGCATTCCAGATACATTCTGTTGACTGGTGATGGAGAGCCTGAAAATTTTGAGGAGGCAAAGACTCATGCAGACAATGACAAATAGATGTTGGCACTGAAGTTTGAGATGGAGTCTTTATTGAAGAATGACACCTATGAGTTGGTGGAGCTTCCTAAAGGCAGAAAAGCACTCAAAAATAAGTGGGTGTTCAAGTTGAAGAGGGACGAGAATGAGCAGTTGACAAAGTTTAAGGCTCGCTTGGTTGTCAAGGGTTTTGGGCAGAAGGAAGGAGTCGATTTCGACGAGATATTCTCACCAGTGGTTAAGATGACTTCTATCCGAGTTATACTGGGCATGGCAGCTAGCATGGATCTTGAGGTGGAGCAGTTGGATGTGAAGACAGCATTTCTGCATGGTGATTTGGAAGAGGAAATTTACATGGAGCAACCAGAAGGTTTTGAAGTTGAGAGAAAAGGACACATGGTTTGTAAGTTGAAGAAAAGCTTGTACGGGCTAAAACAGGCACCGAGGCAATGGTACAAGAAGTTTGACTCATTCATGTTGGGTCATGGGTACAAGAGAACAGATGCCGATCCATGTGTGTATATCCAGCAGTTCACCGGAGGTAACTTCATCATTTTATTGCTCTATGTTGATGATATGTTGATTGTGGGGCACGATGTTGCTATGATTCACAAGTTGAAGTCAGATTTGTCAAAATCATTTGATATGAAAGACTTAGGTCCAGCTAAGCAGATTTTGGGCATGGAGATCACTCGTGACAGGAAGGCGAAGAAGCTATGGTTGTCACAGGAAAGGTACGTTGAACGAGTGCTTGAGAGGTTTAACATGAAAGAAGCTAAGCCAGTGAACTCACCTCTAGGTAATCAATTCAAGTTAAGCAGAAGTTTATGCCCAACTACACAAGAGGATATGGACAAGATGGCAGGTATTCCCTACTCATCAGCTGTTGGTAGTCTTATGTATGCTATGGTTTGTACTCGACCAGATATAGCACATGCAGTTGGTGTTGTTAGTAGGTATCTCTCTAACCCTGGCAGAGAGCATTGGGAATCAGTCAAGTGGATACTCAGATATTTGAGAGGCACTTCAAAGTTGTGCTTGTGCTTTGGTGGATCGAAACCGATGTTAGAAGGTTTCACGGATGCAGACTTGGCAGGAGACCTTGATGCTAGAAAATCCACTTCTGGATACTTATTCACCTTTTCAGGGGGAGCTGTTACATGGCAGTCTAAGTTACAAAAATGTGTTGCCTTATCCACCACTGAAGCTGAGTATATTGCTGCAAATGAAGCAGAAAAGGAGATGATTTGGCTACAGAGGTTCATTCAAGAATTGGGTGTGAAGCAAGAAAGTTATGTGGTGCATTGTGATAGTCAGAGTGCTATTCATTTAAGTAAAAATTCAATGTACCATCCTCGCACGAAGCACATTGATCTCCGTTATCATTGGATTCGAGATGCAGTATCAAAGAAGCTTTTCCAGTTGAGGAAAATTCACACCAACAAGAACACTTCAGATATGTTGACAAAAGTTTTTACACAACAGAAGTTGGAGTATTGCAGCAAATCCGTTGGAGTGGACTTAAGTAGAAGTCACGTCGTTTTGACCTAGTTGGCCTGGAGGGGGAGATTGTAAAATATCTAGGCCCAAATTTCAAATATATCTACAAAATGTTGTTTGAAGCATTAATGAAGTAAGTGGTTGTAGGTAAGTGGGATGCAAAATGTAGTAGGTGGTTGTAGGTAAGTGGGATCCAAAATGTAGTAGGTGGTTGTAGGTAAGTGAGATCCAAAATGAAGTAAGTGGGTGGGTGAAGCATTAATGAAAGTATTTAGATGGTTCCTCCTTGGCCTATATAAGGAGAAGTCATTTGCTCATTCCATCAACCTCATCTAAGAGAAACATCTTCCTCCAAGTAGAGAGTGAAGAGTGCCCACTTCAAGTTGAAAGTGTTGAGTGTTGTAGTGTTGGTAGCAAAACAAGTGTGAGAGAGAGAGTTTCCTTCAAGTAGTGTTCTTGAAGTTGTGCATCTCTTTGTACCCCTAATTTCATTAGTGGAGGTTCTTGTTGTTGTTGACCCGTGGACGTAGGTATATTGCCGAACCACGTTATATCCGGTGTTCTCTATTTTTTGCTCTTTTATTTCCTTGCATATTTATCCTTTTTTGTGGGTTGAGTTATTATTTTCATTCTACTATTTTCCGCAACATAAGCTGTAACAAACAAATCAAATATTGACTTCTAACTGATCCTATCCACTTTGGATACTCCTCGAAATCTTGATGGACTAACAAACTCCCAAAAGAATAGGACAACCAAAGAATTATGCAAAGCAGTAAAATAGTAAAGAAACTTCAATACTCTCCCTTAAACTGAACGTTCCAAAGGCATCAGTTTACACCAGAAAATTCAGCAGCTTTGTCCAGCAATACAACCAGTTTCTTTCAAAGAAAAAACACCAAACAATCCATGGAGCTTCACAAAAGTAGCCAACTTTAGAGGCTTTGTTAGTATAACAGCAACTTGGTCTTCACTTCTACAAAAGCTAAGCTCAATTATCCCATCTTTACAAAGATCTGGCAGGAAGTGATATTTGACATTTATATGTTTGGTTCTTCCATGAAAAACGGGATTTTTAGCCACTTTAATTGTTGAAATGTTATCACAGTAGATAGGAGTAAAGCCTTGTTGTCAATAGTCTAACTCTTCAAGTAACCTTCTTACCCAGATGGCTTGCCAAGAACATGATGTTGTAGCTATGAACTCTGCCTTAGTGGTAGATAACGAGACAATTTGTTGCTTTTTGGAAGACCATGAAACAGCTTCAGATCCAATCATAAAAACATACCCTGATGTGCTTTTACAATCATCTTGATCTCCCACATAATCACTATCTGTGAATCCAATTATATCATATTTCTCTCCCTTCCTATAAAATACACCAAATTCAATAGTACCTTGCAAATATCTAAGAATTCTTTTTCCAGCAAAGAGATGGTCCTTAGAATTTCGTATATATCGACTGATGAGACTCACATCATACGTTATATCAGGTCTAGTCGTTGTTACATACATTAGGTCGCCCACAATTTACTTGTAGAAAGTACTATGCTTTTCCTCCTGGATTCTTCAATAACTTTAGTCCTGGTTTTGTTGGAGTACTAACTAAGTTGCAATTATTCACTGAAAACATGTCCAGAACCTCCTGGGCTTATTTTTTCTGGGAGATAAAAATGCCTGTAGGAGATTGCACTACTTCGATGCCAAGAAAATAGTGCAACAATCTAAGATCCAACATATCAAACTCAAACATTATGGATTGTTTAAAATCATCAAACATCCCCTTATCATTTCCAATGTATATTAAATCATCCACATATAAGCACACAATTAGATTCTTCTTGCCATCACCAGATAATCAATAAATTATGCTCATATGGGCGCTTATGAAATCCCGCCTTAGAAAAATAAGCATCTATACTACTGTACCAAGCTCTGGGTGCCTGTTTCAGTCCATATAACGCTTTGTTCAGTTTGTATACCTTTTCCTCAAGTCCTCACTACACATAACCAAGAGGTTGATCCACATACACCTATTCTTGCAATCCTCCATGTAAGAATCCTGACTTCACATCCAATCTAAAAGGGCATGAATTCTGTGCTGCCATAGAGAGTACTAATCTAATGGTGTCAAGTCTCACAACTGGAGCAAAAACTTCCTTGTAATCCACATTGAATTCTTGCTTGTAACCTTTGGAAACTAGACATGCTTTGTACTTGTCCACTTCACCATTCTCATTCAGTTTTGTTTTATACACCTAGTACCACTGATTATCTTCTGCCCTTTAGGAAGTTCAGTCAACTTCCAAGTATGTTTTTGTTTTTCAATTGCCATGATCTTCTCATCCATCGCCTTCTGCCACTTGGAGTCTTAGACCGCATCGTGAAATGGTATAGGATCACAATCTGAAAATAAAGCGAAATGAGCATGTGTATCATCGTCGTCAGAAAGTTCACTTCCACGTACATGATCAGTAATCCAAGATGGTCTCTTCCTTCTTCGTTGAATTCTTGATGTATCTGTAGGTTGAACATCATTGGATACACTTACATTTGATGGTAGGATTCACTTGATACACTTGCACATGAGCTTTATGGTTGCACATCACTTTCTTTTGCTGCCTCTTCTTCATCATGAATCATTGCATACCGATGATGCTCTTTGCCAATCCAATCTCACGAGCTTTGTTCATTAAATAAAACATCAAGACTAATGATTATTTTATTTGTGATGGGATTGTACAGCCGGTAAGCCTTAGACTCTTCATTAACTCCAAGGAGGATACACTTCACTTCTTTGTCATCCAAATTTGTTCTCTTCTTATCTGGGATATGGGCATAAGCTACACACCCAAAGATTCTGAAGTAGTCTACTTTAGGCTTGCGTTCTCCCTAAGCTTCCTCTGGTGTCATGTTTTTGATAGCAAAGGTAGGTCTTCTATTCAGCACATGGACACTCTAATTGACTTCTTCAGGCTAGACACTTTTCTGAATGTTTTTGCTTGCCACCATGCTTTGTACCATCTAATGTTTCTGTTTGGAGGGAGGAAGAGCTGACGGAGGAGTCTAAGTGCTTCTGAGTTGCGCTCTCGGCAGGAGAGCTTAAATGTATAGAGGCGGCTTTGGATTTGATTACTGAGAGAACCAAAGAGCTTAGGCTCTTGACTTTGGAGCATGCCATCTCAATTTTCCCTTCTTATTGTAACAAACAAATCAAATGTTGACTTCTTATTGATCCTATCTACTTTTGGTACTTCTAAAATCTTGGTGAACTAACAAGCTCCCAAAAGAATAGGACAACCAAAGAATTATTCAAAACACTAAAACAGTAAATAAACTTCAACATATTGAGCTCTGACCAATCAATAAAATTATTGTGAATAATGATACATATAAAGAAGAGGAGATTTTTGGAAAAGAACTGACTTTATTAATCAAATAACCTACTTTATATATAAGTAGATTTTAGAGTTATAATATAATTTACACAAATGCCCTTATTATATAAGTAGATTTTAGAGTTATAATAAAACAACCGTCCTTTGGTTAAAAAAAAATAATTGTCGGATTTTTTTAAATTCTATTATTGCTCACATAAAAAATAATATTGTTAATAATGATACACATAAAAAGAGAGAAGAGGGTTTTTAGAGGCAAGGTAAGAATGATTGACTTTATTAATCACATAACCTACTTTATATGAGTAGAATTTAGAGCATCACTCGCAGAGTTGTTAAAACACATTTTTTTGGCCTTGTCCGAGTTCTATGTGCCACAAAAGGCAGTGAAGGGCCAAGCCTTTGCAGATTTCTGAGCAGAATACTCGGGTATTGACATCGAAAGAGAGCCAATTTTGCGACATATGTTAACCATATTTCCTTGGAAATTGTATTTCGATGAATCTAAGACTAAAGATTCAGCAAGAACTGGGATATGCTTGATTGATCTAGAATGAGTCACCCACTAATTTTCGTTTAAACTGGATTGGGAAAACATAACCAACAATCAAGCAGAGTATGTGGCATTGATCATCGAAATGGAGATACTAATTGAAACGAGAGCACGACAGGTTGAGATCTATAGAGATTAAGAGTTGGTAGTCAATCAGATAACGGGAACCTACACTTGTCGGAATCTATGCATGTTGGAGTTCTAGGCACCTCTTCTGGTAGTAGCCTTCAAGAGACTGGACCTGCTGTTGGAAGGACAACATGGAAACGACAGAGAAGTGAATGTTGTTTTGCTTGTCTAGTTGGTGAGCATGCACCAAATCTCGCAAGTGTGACAAAGGTTGATGGTTTGGTTCTCGGAGAAAAGCAAAAGATTTTGAGCCGCATTAGGAGCCAAAGAGCTTAGTTGTGCGTTCGCGTGACTATTAGTAGTGGTCATGGTTTAAAGTTTGAAAATGAGAACATTGAGTTTTGCATGAAGAATGGTGGATTTTATAGGTCAAGTGGCGTGGCTTGCGCCATCCCTTAATTGTTACTACATGCAAAATCAAATTATCTCAAGAGGACACATGGGCTCTATTAAACCATGAATACAGAGGGGGCCAGGACCCATCTTACGAAGTAAAGCAGTGAAAAGATAGAAATTATTATTATAAATAAAGGATAAGATTACATCAAAAACCTAATGTTTCAGAACCTACAAAGCATAAACCGCTAAATTTGGACCATTGGATAAAGCTTCCCGGCTGCACGGTCAACAAAACCTTGATCAAACCCATAAAAGTAAGCGACCGCCCTCAGCTGTTGACCCAAGGTATCATGGAAAGCAACCTCAATTCTGAGTTGTTTTATGTCATTCTTTATGGCAGCAACCTCTCCTTCCAGCTACAACAAAGCATCACTGGTTGTACTGACCTTTTCACAGAGGGGGATGATCTCGAGTTCAATCGAGGACCGTTTCTCAAGGTAAAGGGTCAATTTTACTTCTTTCAAAACACAATAAGCATGGAGTTCCCGCCTCAAATTAGTAATGACTTGCAGCTGTTCTTGAGATTGAACGTGGAGACGCTCAACAAGCCTGTGGTAATGTGAAAGTAGAACATTGCTCGGGTTATGCTTTGGGAGAGACATTTTGTGATGGAGGAAGTTTATGTGTTGAGTACCAACCTATAAGAATTTGTCTACATTATAGTATGGCAGTTGGAAGTATAGACGAATAGGTAAAGACATTTTCTAAAGATTGAAATTTTATTGGATGACGAGTCCTATTGCAAAAAAAAATCAGGGATGGGCCACCCGGAGAAGGCCATCCTCGAGTGTCGTGTGAACGACCTTGTCTCGCTCACAAGTAACCACCTTCTCTTGTTGCTAAAAACTAGCTACTCTTTTCCGATGCTCTCTCTTCCTCCTCGGCAGACGGATCATCGTAGCTGCGCCCTCGTGGCTACAGTCGATAATTCGGTGCAACATTGGACCCCTGGCATCCCTGGCAGTCTTCAACTTGGACTTCAACGCTGCCATCTGAGCACGAGCCACGTCAACTTTTTTAGTTAGGGAGGCGATAGGATCCCGGCCCTCGGAGGCAGTATCAGAATCATCGAATGATACTGTATAAATATGAGAAATTTCTTCTTCTGAGCCCTTATGATCCTATCGATGAAGATGTGGAAAGAATTGTTAATCATGGATGGTATTTATAGTCAGAAGATTTGGTTGGGAGTTGATCTTAAGATACGTGAGGAGTAATGAGGATTAAAGGTGGAATCAGAACAAGCGCGGCTTCTGGGTGCATCGAGGGTGGTTTCTAACACGACCCATCCCAATCCCCCCGGGATTAATGCGGGATGTGTCATGCTCCCGTCTAACCCACGTGCCACACAAGGTAACACGAAGGCCATACAGGGGATAACACGAAATCCTGAGCCCAATTGGCTCCCATAGTGCCCAATTGACCGAGTGTTGACCAGGCGCGTGGGCTCAAATTTTGAGGTGGGCTCAAATTTTGAGGTGGGCTCAGTGTCACAGGAAGGGTTTTGATGATCCGGATTCAATCGTGGTGGTTTTGTATCGATCGGAGATCGTTAAATTAGTCAAATCAAGGGTTTTCACCTCAGGAAATGTGTCCGGGACACGTTGACTTATTCGAGAATTTTGGGGAATTGTCCTATAACCTCGTATAGATGATTAGTGACCTTCGGGTGTGATTTGGATAGGATCGGAAGTTCCAGAGGTGGTGGATTAGCCTCGGGGAGGCTTATGACATGCGTATTGAGGCAGTAGTTAGGACGGTCTATGTGTGGACTTTCGTTTTCTAAATATGATGCATGCATATCTATTTGATATGTTTTATATATATGAGTTCTATGATTATGATTTTGGTATTTATGATTCCCGTATTTACACGTATTTCGAGGTTTATGATTTTATACTGTGTTGGTATTTCCAAGATGGTTTAACTGAATGGTTTTGGAATTGAAAAATATGGGATTGGGCATGAGACCCATTTGATTTGGAAACTATCGGACTTGAAGTTCATTTGATTTAATGAGATATTGAACTGGGACCCATTTGAGTTATATTATCGGGTTGAGGCCCTGTTGGTTTACGAAATCGGGCATGAGGCCCAATTATGGTTTATAAAAGAGATTTTGGGTCGGGGACCCTAAATGGATTTTGATTTATGGATTTATGGTGGTTTTATGGAAATTCCGGGCATGGCCCCTTTGAGATGTTTTGGAATTGATTTTAAACAGATGTTTCCCATATACCATCCTTAGATAAGGATATGTGGATGGTCTCCTCCAGATGTCTGAGACACTGGGGAAGTCACGGCGCATTGTCTGCGAGGGGTCATTGCACGGAGCAACCGGATCGTATAATGACTCAGGAGCAGGATTGCCATGATTAGACGCCTAGGACGTCAAACATCTGGGATGTCAGAGATTGACCTAGAGAGACTCCGGACAGCACACGTTTCTTAGACCGTGAGATATGACGTCTGGGACGTCAAGCGTCTGGGACGTTAGGCATCTGGGATGCTAGGTATCTGGGATGCCGATGATTGGTATTTGGAAAACATGATTTCTTGGATTTATGGAAATTCCGGGCATGGCCCTTTTGAGATATTTTGGAAATGATTTTAAACAAATGTTTCCCATATACCCTCCTTAGACGAGGATATGTGGATGATCTCCTCCAGATGTCTGGGACACTGGGAAAGTCACGACACATTGCTTGCGAGAGGTCATTATACGTAGCGACCGGACCGTATAGTGACTCAGGAGCAGGATTACTATGATTAGACGTCTGGGACGTCAGATATTTGGGATGTCAGAGATTGACTCGGAGAGACTCCGGGTAGCACGCGTTGCTTAGACCATGAGATATGACATCTGAGACGTCAAGCGTCTGGGACGCTAAGCATCTGGGACGCTAAGGATTGATATTTGGTAAACATGATTTATTAGATTTATGGAAATTCAGGGCATGGCCCCTTTGAGGTGTTTTGGAAATGATTTTAAATAGATGTTTCCCATATACCATCCTTAGATGAGGATATCTGGATGGTCTCCCAGATGTCTAGGACATTGGGGAAGTCACGGCGCATTGCTTGCAAGGGGTCATTGCACGGAGCGACCGGACCGTATAGTGACTCAGGAGCAGGATTGCTATGATTAGACATCTGGGGAGTCAGACATCTAGGACGTCAGACATCTGGGATGTCAGAGATTGACCCAGAGAGACCCCAGGCAGCAAGTATTGCTTAGACCGTGAGATATGACGTCTGAGACATCAAGCATCTTGGACGCTAGGCATCTGGGATGCCGAGAATTGGTATTTGGTAAACATGATTTCTTGGATTTATGGAAATTCTGGGAATGGCCCATTTGAGATGTTTTGGAAATGATTTTAAATAGATGTTTCCCATATACCATCCATAGATGAGGATATGTGGATGGTCTCCTCCAGATGTCTGGGACACTGGGGAAGTCACGGTGCATTGCCTGCGAGGGGTCATTGCACGGAGCGACCAGACCGTATAGTGACTCAATAATAGGATTGCTATGATTAGACGTCTAAGACGTCAGACATCTAGGATGTTAGAGATTGACCCGGATAGACCCCGGGCAGCACGCGTTGCTTAGACCGTGAAATATGATGTCTGGGACGTCAAGCGTCTGGGACGCTAGGTATCAGGGATGCTAGGCATTTGGGATGCAGAGGATTGGTATTTGGTAAACATGTTGTGGTCATACGTGCTTGTGGTTTCGGTGATGGTTTGATGGAATGGTTTTGGATTTGAAAAGATGAACTCGGGCATGAGGCCCATTTGATTTAATGAAGTATCGTGTTGGGACCCATTTGAGTTATATTATCGGGCCGGGGCCCAGTTGGTTTACGAAATCTGGCATGAGGTCCAATTATGGTTTATAAAAGAGATTTTGGGTCGGGGACCCTAAATGGATTTTGATTTATAGATTTATGATAGTTTTATGGAAATTCGGGGCATGGCCCCTTTGAGATGTTTTGGAAATGGTTTTAAATAGATGTTCCCCATATACCGTCCTTAGATGAGGATATGTGAATGGTCTCCTCCAGATGTCTGGGACACTAGGGAAGTCACGACGCATTGCCTGCGAGGGGTTATTGCACGGAGCGATCAGACCGTATAGTGACTCAGGAGTAGGATTGCTATGATTAAATGTATGGGAAGTCAGACATCAGGGATGTTAGAGATTGACCCGGAGAGACCCCGGGCAGCATGCGTTTCTTAGACCGTGAGATATGATGTCTGGGACATCAAGCATTTGACACGCTAGGCATATGGGATGCCGAGGATTGGTATTTGGTAAACATGATTTATTAGATTTATGAAACTGTATTAACATCACCCTGATGACATCATCGCTGACGTCGGGTCACCCCTGACCTCCAGCGAGGTCAACCCGACTGTCTGAATCGGGTCGCACAGTACTCGCGACCTGACCAGGCTGGAAAACCTTCCTCCGACCACCATTTTCGATTGGGATGGGTCATTGGATTTGAGGGGGGATTGGGATGGGTCGTGTCAGTTTCAAAATTACAAAGCCATGCCTTCAAAAAATAAAAACAAGCAGCCTTTAACTAAACGAAGGGGTGAGGAGGCCCGCGAATTTAATGAAACCCAAAGTTACAGATCCAGTAGCCCACCAAGCATGGCTTGAAGACCCACCTTTTGCATCCTAATATTGAAGGAAAGGGTTTCCTCTTCAATGGAGGCTTTCAGGGCTCGTGTACAGGACCCGACCCGAGAAACATGTCACAAATCATATCCGGGGCTAGCTTCCATCTGACAGGTGACTCAAAACCCAAGTGTACCCTCAAACCCTGTCAGATAAGGGACACCATCTTAATTGTGAATGCATGCCTTCGCTTCGTAAGCAACCTCGGTTCTCGTGCAACGAATATGGAGGGTTTCAAATCCAAAAAAAAATGTGTGAGTGGACAAAAATAAGGGTTTTAAAAACATAGTTTGAAACATATAAATTCTTCTCCGCTTTATAAAACTATGCATGCATCAAGTTTACCAATAAATCAACAATCTCAAAATACGTACAGTAATAAGAAAACTAGTAACTTCAGAAACCTGTCCAACAAGAAAGCATATCAATTACCAACACAAATGCAAACATGCCAACGCAACCATATCAGTCATACCAAATCCATCACTATACTTAAATCAATCAATCATATCGACTAACTAATCCTTGATGCCAGTAAATCAAATCACCATATATAATATGCACTACCAGTAGGCTAATATCACTCAGGAACTACGGAGCGCAGCTCGACGTCTAAGTATGGACCGACTAGGAACTACAAACCCCTAAACTCGACTTCTGAGTCACGGTCTTAGTCTCAAGAATTACAAATCATTACCTCGACGTCTAAGACTACTCACTAGTCTCGGGAATTATGGAGCATTACCTCGACATTCGAGACTGTCCAACCAATTGGCATCTCGAGGTGGTTTCCATATCACATCACAACCACATATATCCAGAATCCACATCCAATCACCACACATACTGAATAGTCACATATCTATATCATATATCAAATTCATATCCAAAATCCAGGCCTAATCCCAAATCACACATCCTATCAAAACATCGTAAAACTAGCCATTAAAATATTCTAGAAAATCATATAAAATCTCAATCCATAAAACACCACCAAACTCATATAGACAAGTCAAATCGAGTATAAAACCACTTTCCAAAACTCAGAAGTAAATCAGAACTCCATGTGACAGTTTCCTCGTAAAACGTGCAAAGTTACAATTCCCGTAAATTCATCAAAATCCATAAAAATCATATTCACATAACATTCAAGAAATTCACATATTATTTTATGTAAAATTATGTAAAAATGCATGCATATGATTTAAGGAAAACAAAGTTCATTCACACGTACCTGATATGCGATCGAACTGACTTACACATTGTTCCGTAAAATCTGAGAATATCAATTCCTGCCAAAAATCACCTCGAAGGATCACTAACCACCCTAATTAATCCACATGTGAATTCCATAATTTTTTGGGATTTTTAAATGAATTAAAATGGACCCTACACCTTCGAACAGTCAAAACTATCCCGAGACTATATCTAATCGCCTCGAAAATTGTACCGTTGGACTCGAAGGATTATGGCCTCAAAGTTTCATATTGACCACAAATTGAGATGGTGTGGCGCGCGCTCCACGTGCCACCCAAAGTGGCTGCAAGTGGGCCTCATGCGCGACCACTGTTCATCTTTTTTCTTTGGGTCTTAGACTCGTTTTTCTGCAAAATGAGTCATTCCACCTGCGGCTTGACCTGACCAGAAAGCCTTCAATTCTCGATCATTTTTACGTTCTAAGAGTTGATTTGATTGGTCTTGATCCCAGGAACAAGTTTGATCGTCAAAACGAAGTAAAACTTACCTGAACTTATGGTATGAACCCTCAAAGTTACGACCAAAACTCCTCCTTTATCCCAGAGAGTTCCCGCGTCCAAACTCCCTGTTTTTGGGGCTCAACATGATCACAAGGTTCCCAGACAGGCATTAGAATCCATCCTATCAAGTTACGAGGCTTCGAACAAGAACTCAAAAAGGAAACCCGTAAAGAGTTTCGGGTTCACAGTTTCTTAAGGTTTTTCATCCTCCAAATATCACCATGATGCACGTTTTTTCCTCAGGATCACTTCCTCTTCATCTCTCATCCATTTGCGGAGTTTTTCCTCCCTCAACTCCATCTCTCATTCTCACGGTCCCATATTTCATGGTGTTCGATATTCTCCCCCCCCCCCCCCCCCCCCCCCCCAATTTCCACTAGCACACCCAAAACATATTAAATAGGGAGATAAGTCGATGGAGGAGAATTCCAGACTTCTCTAGATCTTAATACGTGGCAGTATTCAATTGGCCACTGTTGCAAAATGACCAAAATGCCCTTGGTGGTAAAATTACTAAAATACTCTTAAGGGTTTTTAACCGGAAATAACCTCAAACGATCTCCAATTTTGGTGCAAAAAGTTAACCATTTGACCTTATAGGGGAAAATCATCAAAAAGTTAACCATTTTCCCAAAATTCATGACAAATGTCCACATCAAAAAGTTCACCATTTGACCTTATAGGGGTAAAATCATCATTTTACTCATTTTTTCCAAATTCACTTTTCCTTAAGGGTTTAGGTCGTTACAATCTACTCTATTAAAGAAATTTCATCCTCGAAATTTCAGAATTAAATCAATTTTATGTCTAAATTCAAATTGGACAATTGAGTTGCTCAAAACTTAATCACCACTTTAATCACAACCATAGCTCGTGAGTTTTCCACTTCCATTTGTAAACATAACCAACTTATTGGCTCCAGTATCCAGAACCTCACATTACGGTTGTACGAGTAAGCCAATACCCCAATTCTCCAAGTCCAGCACTAGTCGGAATCCCATACTGACCAAACAGTTCCAATATTTCTTAGGGTACCTACCATACCAAGTTTCCTTACAATTTCCATCTCAATACTATGCTTGTCCAGTTCCAACTTCTTAATTTATACTCGAGTCCACATCCATTGACAATAATACCTATTCTCACGAACATGTATCTAATTCAATAAAGAATATTTCCGTCATTCTAACATCTCAATTAGTTATTCCGTTAGAAAACTTACTCTTTCAGCATCCTCATAAAAATCAAGACAACAATTTGAACCTTGAAAACCCGCACAAAAGTTGATGTCAAAATCATATTCATGTGGTTATCACTTCAACAATAATATCATTTACTAATGCCTACAAAAGTTTCATATCCAAATGTCTTTATATAATACAATTTACATATAAACGACCCCAAAACAAATTCAACACTGTTTGATCACATCCAAAACCACCCTAAGTATTTTTGAATACGTCTACAATTTCATTACTTTTTTCAAGTTAGCATCTGTTAGCTGAACATAATTACTTATCATCTCGAGCCTGAATTACAACAACTCGAAGCACAACTTGAACTTCAAGACTTACCTATCGAGATCTTATAACCTTAATGGCAAATCCAATTTACAACTAGTCACATAAATCACATAATCGAACATTACCCTTGACCCACTTCTCAAGCCAACAAGTTACTAAATCAAAGTTAAGTACTATCACATCTTCGAAGTGTCCTAAAGTACTCTTCCCCAACTTACACCACTTTAACTTAACACCAATCTTAAACATAACCAAATTTGGGTCTGCAACTAAAACTGGAGTTCCTCCCGAACTCCCATTCATTATATGGAACCTTGACCAAATAAGTTCACTTTCCAACTTTCTCTCCTGGTTTTATTTAAGACTTCCTTTAAGTCATGATTCTACAAGCCTCAATCAATATTTGTAATACTTCACCACTACTCCGTATAATATCATTGTCATTATGGTTTCCTTAATTCTAATGCTTATAACCAACACGTACACATGGAAGCATATAGTGTAACGACCCGTCCCGAATTCCGGGATTAGATTAGTCATTAATCTTGATTAGTGAGGTTGAACGGTGGTTAGTAGGGCGGAATCGGACAAAATGTGCAAAATGACCGTTTTGCTCCTGGTCGTGGGCAAAATGTTGACTTTTTGACCGGGCGGTCAAATGGACTTTGACCGATGACCGTGACGTAGTTCGGGACGTCACGAGTTCATAGACAGGTGGCACGTTCGATTCCGACATCCGAGGAGAAAGTTATGATGTTCGGAAGTTGAGGGGCATTTTGGTAATTTTGGTCAATTGGGGTCAAATGTTGACTTTTTGACCGGGAGGTCCGATGGACGAGGGCCAAGGACCGTTACGTAGGTATCGTCGATACGAATCCAATGATAGGCGGCATGCCGAAATCGGAGATTCGACGACGAAGTTATGGTCAAGGAAACGAAATTACAAACCGAGGCTCCGATTAAAATAATAATATAATAATAAATAGTAACTGATGACTGTGCACATCCGGATGAGTGACAAGTGTCACCCATCCCTTGTTTCCAGCTCCATGTTTCCCTCCCAACACTATTATTACAACATCATCATTCTTTCTCCATCTTTTCCCCATTTTCTTCTTCTTTGTTTCTTACCCGTGGACCTTCAAAAATCAGTGTGGGAGAATTGGGAGAATTGGCTCCTTTCCTCTGCCGTTCTTGAGAGAAAAATGAGAGACTAATGGATTGGGATACCAGGGGAAACACGAGGGATTGAGAGAGTGTTGAATTCTGGGTTTCGAATTTTAGAAAAATTGGGGGGAAAATTCGAAATGGAGGAATTGAGCCGTGAGGATTGATTTGGTGCTCACATTCAGCTTCCTGGGATCACTACGATCAGAAACGTCGAAAGAACGAAGGAAATTGGCAACGTATTGGCTCTGAACACACTTGGTGACAGAGGAGGAAATTCGACCTTGAGTCGTGGAGTTTGAGGCTTCGAGTGATTCAATTGACGTGGGGAAACTACTTCTCATGATCCCATGATGCTTCTGGGTTCATCAATTGAAGGAAAACGTTGGAGATTGGCAGACTTCCATGGTTGCACAGTGACGGCTATCGAGCTTGAGTCGTGGCGTTTGGGGCTTCGATTGATGCAATTGATGGAGGGGAACTATTGATGGAATTCCATGAATGAACAGTAACCAGGTGTTCTTGGTGTTCATCATCGAATCGTGAGGTTTGGAGTATGTAATCGTGTAATTGTGATTGCAGACCTTTAATTAAACCTAATAACGAAGCTAATTGAATGATCAATTGATGTAATTAAGGCTGAATTGATAGGATTGGAACCGGGTTGTATCGCGGGCAAATTGGCCCCTTTACCAGAGATACGGGTTAGATGGTGACACTGTAGCAGGCGCGTGGGTTTCACGCCGCAGCCACTCACGGCGGCGCGTGATTGGCGCGTGGGCACGAATCTCGAGGTGAGGTCAACATGACTTCTGTCCTATTTAATGTAACGAACATTTTGGGATTGGTTTTGTGTCGATCGGACAACCGTCTCGATATTGTTCGGGATGTCCGAAGGTTTTAAATCAAGTTTAAAAATAGTTAAAAATTCGGGAAATTACGGAACTTTGATAGGATGTTAATGTGGAGGTTAGTAACCCTCTAATGTGATTTGGACAGGATTGGGAGTCCCGGTGATAGTGGTGAGGCCCGGGAGGGCCGGGTGGCACGCGTATCGAGGCATACCGTTAAAACGGTCTGTGAGTGGATTTTGGTTTTATAAATTATATGCATCCCTAACTGTTTTATGTGGATTGTGATTGTGATTGTGATTGTATGATGTTGATTTGGTTGTTGGTAAAATTGTACGATTTTCACGTATTTCGAGGCGATTTACGTGCTTGCACGTAAATTGAGGTTTTCCGGTTTTACATGGATTTTCCATATTTATGACTTGGATATAATATGATGAAAATGGTTTTTGAAATTGGAAATATAAACTCGGGCTTGAGGCCCACTTGTTCTGGAAATTTCGGACTTGGAGTCCATTTGAGTACGTAATCGGGCCGGGGGCCCAGTTGGTTAATGAAATTGGGCCAGGGGCCCAGTTGATATGAAATCGGGCTGAGACCCATTTGAGTTATGTTATCGGGCCAGGGGCCCAGTTGATTTACGAATTCGGGCCGTGGGCCCAGTTGGGTTATAAAGTCGGGGATGCGGGCCCAGTTGGTTTACAAATCGGGTCGTGGGCCCAGTGGTTCATAAAATCGGGCATGAGGCCCCAATTGGATTATAATTGGTGATTTCGGGTCAGGGAGCCTATGTTTAATAATTTGGTGATTTTGGGTCAGGGACCCTAAATGGAATTATGTTGTTTTATAGAAATTTCGGGCAGGGCCCATTTGTAATGATGTGACGGGCAGGGCCCATTGTAATGATGTGATAAAAGGATTTAATAAAACTGTTTTCCATATACCATATGTATACAAGGATATATGATGGTCCTCCTCGCAGATGTCTGGGGACACTGGGGAAGTCACAGTGCATTGCCTGCGAGGGGTCATTATACGGAGCAGCCGGACCAGTATGATGACTCAGGAGCAGGATTGCTATGATTGACGCCAGGGACGTACAGACATCAGGAATGTCAGATATATGGACCCGGAGAGACCCCCGGGCAGCACGCGTAGCTTATGAAAACCGTGAGATATGACGTCAGGGACGCTCAAGCGTCTGGGACGCTAAGCATCAGGGATGCTGGTGATGGTAATGGTAAAATATGGATTAATGAACCTATGAAATGGTTTTTCGGTTGGATATGTGTTATGTGGTAAAAATGGATTATTGGTTATGAAATGGTATGTCGGGTCGGGGACCCTAAATGAGTTTTGGATTTTTTGGATTTATATTTAATGGCTTTGGGCGGTGGCCCACATGGTTGTTTATGTATGGTTGTGGTATTCCACTGTTTTGGGCAGAGTTCCCACACTTGGTTTTTGGTTAACGGTTTTTGGGCTAAGGCCCTAATGGCTCGGTTGAGCAAACGTTTTGGTTGCTGGTTTTCGTGGCATGCATACGTTTTTATTGGAGGGCATAAATGTCTTATTAAATGTATTTGATAAACTTATTGGGTTTTTGTCCACTCACAGCTTTTGGTTTTAATGCCCTTCAGGTTGATTACGGATGCGATTGCAGCAGAGACTAGGACATTGGCACACCTCCCTTCATCGATCCTTGCGCACTTCTGGATGCCCCGTTTGGGCAGTGGCTCTTGGTTATCCCTTGTCTGACACCCCTGTGTTGGACGGGAGCAGGGCACATTCCACGGTAATCCCGGGGGGATTGGGATGGGTCCTGTCATATAGGTTGTCTACTTTCCCTTCACTAATTCCTTCCCTTTATACAAATCTGATGAATTAATGTAATACTTCTCTTTCCTTTCTTTTCTCTCGATCTTCTTCTTTATTTCAACTTAGGTGTGTTTTTACATCCAAAATTTCCAACATCATCATCTTTCCAAGGAGTGCTAAAGATAATTCCAACTATCTCCATTCCACCTTACTCTTGCCACATATTCCATAAGGTCTTATATTAACAGGACTCCACATAATATCCCATTTTATGCTCTTCTAAGAACTAGGCAATCTAACTAGACTGGCTATATCCTTTCTTGACTTCCAACTAACCACATTTAATTTTATAACTTCATGTAGTTGACTCACTCAACCGATCTACCACTTCTCCCATCTTCACCTCATTTTCTCTAAGTACTACTAGGCTGGAGTAACAATTTCACATCTCTAAGTGAATCCTACATCACCGCACAACTTGGAGGTAACCATCACACTCACGTGCTTCCATAACAACATTCCTAGTTTACTGACGTAACACAATATCTATCTCAACTCTCCGTTACCATAGCCTCAGGACACCTTTAACAAAACTATTCACATGAATGGTGGTATTCCTTAGTACCCCTTACCCTAACATCATACAGTTGTAACATAAAAACTCAATTACTTTTATCTTCCTCATACTCCTTCCTTTAATCAATACCAGATAACACATCCACAATTCTACAACCCAGTTCTCCCAATTGGCATCATCACTCAATTCTCTTTTAGTTCGTATAGCCTTCTAACCATTACTACTATATTCCAAACCCCATAGTCTAACTTATAGGGCTTTTACAATCACTTCCATAACACTTCACTTATATATGAACTTCCGCAACTTATAATTAATAATCATATTAATAAACTATACACAAACCCATCAATCAAGTCTTCCTACATAAATCATTTTCTAATAACCATCATACATGCTTAAGCAATCATATGGCCCCTCAGTCTACAAGATCTAGCATTAACCTCATATCACCTTTAGAAACCTTGTTATGCTTTAGTCAGCAAGTAGAAGTAACTATGTATGGGGCCTCAAAGTACATCACAATTCCTTTTTCTTTTACTTACAACTTCCTTGTCCACAAAACAACACAACCGTAACCACACGTGACTTCCTCATACACAATTTGATTAATCTCCAAACCCTCTTATTTTTCGTTATCATCTTATGAGGAATCCATTTCCATTTCATTAAGTAGTAGTGCGTATCTGACAGGACCTGTCCCAACTGGACGTCAAAAACCGTGCCCGGTCCTGCTCCCGTATGACAAGTCAACTAAAGGTCTGAAACTACCCTTCAGTGCTTGCCAGACAGGGATGTTTGCGCGGATTTCTGCTGCCGCCACTGCCCTCACGATCAGTCCCCGAACGTCGTACCACGGCCTGGAGGGTCACAAAATAGAAAAGGTAGTGAGTGGACAAAATTGACCTCTTTATAAAAACATATTTGCCAAATACATTCTTACCCTTCAGTTTTCACAAACTTGCATGCATATCGTAAAACATGAGTAATAGTATAAAATCATTCAAGTATGAACAGTGGACCGATAAAATCAAAACACGTTTTCCCATGGTCCATAAAAACTCATGTTCATCAAATCAGTTCATGTTATAAAACATCAAATTCCGGCTCTCAGGCTAAAACATGTGAAAACATAATTGCTGGCCACAAAGACCAAAAACCCGTACTCAATACCAGTACGTTATCACAAAAAACATCAATCAGCACTAATCACTAGTGCACAATAAATATATCAATCCAATCAATCCGCACTACTCACAAGTGCACAAAATATCACAAATCGCATCTGCACTACTCACAATGCACAATCAATCAAACTGCACTACTCACAAGTGCTGCACTACGCGTAGGCCAATATCCAGCCACACTCTCGAGAACAGACACCTCTGGGCTCAACCCCCTCGGGCTCAGTCACCTCTGGGCGAACACATCCCCAGGCTCAGACCCATCCGAGTGGTACATCCAGGCTCAGTCTCATCCGAGAAGCTGACTACCATAGGATCAACTCCGGATCCTACAATCACATCCCCCAAGCTCCGGTCATCTGGGTAATCCCCCCCCCCCCCCCCCCCCCCCCCCAAGCTCCGACCGTCTGGGAATATCTCAAACACAATGAAAACCATCTCGGGAATTACATCCCAAAATATTTCAATCAAATCTTGACTTCATACAAAGTCAAGATCATTTCCGACTAGGTCTTAAGCCCAAATTACCATTTTCACGTAAACCTTTAAAATCTCATTTTAAATCAATAAAATAATCCAGAAATCATCATTGACTTACCAACTAAGTCAAAATATCATTTTAGAAATCATTTAAACTCCGGGCCTAGCCCAAAACATCATTTGCACTTTCCTCGTAAAACGTACCCGTAAGACTGATTAAAATAATCAATAAATCACGAAAATCATTAATTTCATCAAATTCACAAGTGACTCCAAATCCGAGTCAAAATCACTATTCACTTGGGTTCTCACGCCCAAAATATCATTATCACGCAAATCCATGCGTTGCAACCTCCGTTGCCATTTTCACGTAAATCCACGAAATTGACCCTTGACTCATTCCCGAGTCACCACATCATTTTTCAATCCATGACTCAATAATCCGAGTCTAAACATTATTTTCAATCAATTTCAATCCCGGACTCATAAACCAAGTCCAAACATCATTTTTCACCAATTTCATAATTTCTCAAAAATCGTGCCAAATATAATAATCATAAAATCGAGAAATCACCGGATTGAAACATAAATCATGCCAAAGCATATCAAATCATATAATAAGGCTTTTAAATCATATATGCATGCATCACGGTTAGAAAACAAAGTCCACTCACACACACCGTCCAAAACGGTCCGTTTCCGAACTGCACGTTTTTCCGTAAATTCTGGAAATCACAACTCCTATCCAAAATCATTATAGAGGGTTACTAACATCTCAAAATACTTCATATAATTTTCCCTAATTTTTCCGGAATCTAAATACGTATTTTTAACGTAAAACGAAACTTCGGATACGCGGAACATTAACGAAACAATATCCGATTTCCTCGAAACCAGTGTCAAAATGTTCGTTACAATGAGAGGATCAAAAGTCATGTTGACCTCACCTTGAAACTAGGTCGGACGCGCCCTCACGCCCAGCCGTGAGTGGCTGCGCGTGAAACCCACGCGCCTGCTACAATACTGTCTTCCTCACCCGTTTGTCTGTAAAACGGGTCATTTAACCCGCGAGGCGACCCGGTTTGTTCTCTGTCAATTCGACACCAAATTCAACAATTCAAACGTCCATTAGCATCAAATTAGTTTCAATTAGGGATCTGTGGACTTAATTACAATCGAACTTACCTCAAACCTCACGATCACAGATGATCATTCGAAGAACATCCGGCCACTGTTCATCATTCGAACTCCTTCAATTTCAATCGATTTCCCTCAATTGATGCAACCAGAAGCTTCAATGGACTCAGGTAAACTCTTTCCCCAACTCAATTGCATCAATTCATGGCTCAAACTCCACGACTCAAGCTCGAACTTTGTTGCTGTTACCAGACCCAGTTCAGAGTCAATTGGGCCTCGATTTCTTCCGTTCTTGATGTGGATCGAATCGTACTGACCTCAGGAAGCTATTTCCAAGCTCCAATTCGATCATCACGGCTCAATTCTTCCAATTCGAATTTTCCCCCCAAATTTCCTAAAACCCGAATTCCAGTTCCTCAGTTTCCCTCAATCCCTCGTGTTTCCCTCACTAATTCCGTCTCTGAATTCTCTCCAATTTGCACTCTCAAGTTCAGCTGATGGATAGGAGATTAAGGGTGGAATGAATTGTGTTTTTGGTTGTACACGGTTAAGAAATCAGAGAGGATTAATGGAAATTAAAAGAATAATTTAGTTTAATTAATTAATCAAACATAATAATTATGTTTTCCCCAAAACATGGGATCTGGTTTTATGCCTGAATTTAAGGGATGAGTGACACAAGTGTGTTCAGTCACCGGGTACTGTTCATATTAAAATATTATTTTAATTCCCGGTTCATTCGGTTAATCGAGTCCGTTCCCGTGACCATTACTTCGTCGTCGAATCTTCGATTTTGGCATACCGCCTGTCGTTGGATTCGTATCGACGAGACCTACGTAACGGTCCTTGGCCCTCGTCCATTGGACTTCCCGGGTCAAAAGTCAACATTTGGCCCCTAATATGCCAAATTACCAAAATACCCCTCAACTTCCGAACACCATAACTTTCACCTCGAATGTCGGAATCGAACGTGCCACTTGTCTATGAACTCGTGACGTCCCGAACTACGTCACAGTCATCGGTCAAAGTCCGTTTGACTGCTCGAACTAAAAGTTAACATTTTGCCCACGCTAGGGGCAAAACGGTCATTTTGCTCAATTCGTTCGATTTCACTCAACTAATCCCCGATTAGTCATTCCAAATCATAATTAATTAATATTCAATCCCGACACTCGGGACGGGTCATTACAACCTCCCCTCTTTAAATAATTTCGTTCCTGAAATTCCAACTATCCGTATTCCACAACTACCTCGTGGAGAACAAATGGGCCTCACAACATGTGTACACCTGTACACCCACTAGCCAACACAGAACTCGTCTGCACCTAGACGACACATCATGGATGCACGTCGTATTGACTACACTCGACCAGCTCGAGTGAAATTGGTCACCTGAAATTGGCAATGTCACCATTAAGCCGACTCCTTCAGCTTGACGATTCCTCGTAATCACTAATGTGCCCTGACCATCGCTCTCATCGAGAGTCACCAAAACTCACTTGTCAGTCCATGCCGACACTACAAGCCAAACTGTCACTACCAAGCTTTACCACCCTAGTAAAGCGCCAATCAGTAACAAATTAGTGACAACACATCATACTACAACATCCGTCAATGTAGCATAAGATCAACAACCTGATCTCACCTCGCAGGGAAAACTCAATCCTGCGACAAATACCAACCTCAGTATCCACAACTGTCACCCCCTCAGCGATCCCAGATGCTGTTAAGGTCACGACATGATAACATCTCGCCGCAAAGCAACTTGCGGTCACACTAACCACCAACTCACTCAATCAGATGGTGTAACTGGAACACATTGAACACCAGCCTAGCAGTGATCACACAACTCAACACTAGAGTTACACTAGCCAACCTTGGCTAAGAGCACCTGCTCAAACATTCACTGAAATCATCAGAATCACCCTGCCCAGTGCATCGTTCAATGTCTAGTTCACGTTCACAACCAAAAACCAATGGCATCGAAACTAAGCTAATCTCTAACACGTTCATCGACACATCACCGGTACATCCCATGTACCGTCACTAGGTATCAAGTACCATCATACATACGACACAGCAAGTCGTACACCAAACATGATCCTACAGCTGGACCCCAGTAGCCCAAATGATCAAATGTCAAGTACTACTCCAATCCCATGGAGTTCCATTAATAACAGGATTCCACTGATCCTCACGTTATCAAAAATTTTAACTCTCTCAGTTCAGTATATCGGCTACCTCACTAGCCGTACACCCAACCCGACTACAAGGTCGAAATTCTCAAAGTCTTCTGACTATCACCGTCACACACAATAGGCCTTTTTGTTTATCATCCTTTGCCATTCCTGATAGTCGCCCTTTCCAGAAGTATGACCTCAGCATACTCGACCCATAGATCAATATGGTCGATCCCAAACCAGGTAGGGAAAAGTAAAAATCCTGAGGGTTTAGCTAGCATCGACAATCCTTGTCCTATGCTACCCAAAATCACCTCGCCAAATCACAACTCTCAAAATGACACATCAACGTGTCCACAGGAAAGAACGTCTAGTTCTCCCGGGATTCACACCCACCCCGGCCGCTACTAACACTACGAATTTTCTCCTAGGGTAGTCAACACATCCATCGAGCACAACACTTGCCCATCCGTAGATGAAGGCACACCAACACATTATCATGACCAACCCAACTGTGGTCAGAAAACCTACCTCAACAACTCACAGTCATACTCGGCTCATCTGGAGCCCTCAAATCACATCAGGACTTATCCTGAATCCTACACCAACTCCTGACTCCTACTGAGTCCAAGTCCAAACTCGACTGACGTCAATGCCACCACTGGCATATCCGGTCACCTAGCAAATACCCCTAGGTAAACCACATTCTTTACCAAACACAAAACCATTTCCGGACTCCCTCTGAGTCCAATCCAATATCCAAACCCACCCTCGGGTTAAGTTTATTCTGGGCCCAACATGCCCATCAACAAACCAAACCGTTAACAAAAACAACCATCCGGACCCACACTAGTTCGACATAATCAAAATACAAGATGCAATATTACAACACAAATGGACAATACAAACTATTTACAAAGTATCGTGAAAACAAGTATCAATACATTTATTTTGAACTATGGTCAAGTCGATCGGGGCAGTTCCTTCGCAAATGTCCAAGTTTCCTACAAAAGTGACAAGCGGCAGTGCTGAGGCGATTTGCCCCACCACGCCGCTTACTTGTCGAGTGGGTTGAAGTTCCACTCGAATGAACACCCACCGAGGGTCGCGACACAAGAGAATGAAGGCTAACACGCTTCGATGTTTCTTGACTTATCTGTTCAGTATCATGACGCTCTCGGCGTCGTCCAGAGCCCAAAGATTGTTCTGGCACAGGTAAAATAGTAGCCTCCACTCGGATAGCAGCATCCGATAATTCCCTCAGTGTAGAATACGAGCCCACAGTCACAGCACCTCGTATCGCATTCCCCAATCCCTGCTCAAACCGTCGACACTTATCCTCCTCAGTAGCCACATACAGAGGAGCGAAACTAGATAAGTGAAAAAATTGATGTTCATAATCAACCACTGACAGATTCCCTTGCTGCAATTGGAGAAACTCAACCTCCTTAGCGTTCCGAAATTAGCGAGGATAAAACTGATCCAGAAATCGCTCTCGGAATGCATCCCATGCCAAGGTACGGGAATCCCAATAATAACTCTTACTACCGCTAAAGATTCACGATCTCCTATCTCGAAGGATAAAACACTTATGTATCCAACTTAAGATATTCAAATTACAGTTCAATACTATTATTTCTCAATCGCTTACCCAATGTAGAGATGGGGGTTTATGCATCCCGTAAATATCATGTCAGGACCCGACCCTCCTCATTCAGGACCCGACTCATCTAGCACAATATTGTCCGCTTTGGGCCTTCTTGCCCTTGCCCTCATGGTTTTGTTTTCGGGAGCTCACGGTGCAACTTTCCAAGGGGTCACCCATCATGGAATTGCACTCCTCAACTCGCTTAACTTTGAAGTTCCAACTGAACCCAAAGCCACTGAACTCCCAAAAGGCCTCGTGGGACACAGCCCCTAGGGAACACATCCTCGATATATGTCACGATATCTCTATATATATATATAAGTATGCATACTACTCGGGGTCTCACTCCGAGTCTTCTCCTAGGAATTCTCCATCTGGGAGGCTCTATCTTCGGACCTAGTCCGATCATCTCTCCAGAATTTGGTCCGGGACCACATCATAACGCCCACTCTTGGAAAGGGATCTCTATGGGGATACCCACTCTAGTTTGTAGATTGTGACTCTCCAGGTCGACGTCTGGAAGAGACCAATCAATAATCTCGTAAGGAGGGTATATACATACTAGTATAGCAAACCATAAAACGGGACTCACGCCCGATAACATAAAGCAACTGGGCCTCTAGCCCGAACATAGGACTCAACAGGGCCTCTAGCCCGATTTCACAGTAACTGGGCATCGAACCTGAACTTGTAAATCAATGGGGTATCAAGCTCGATATCTCAAGGTCAATCACAATCCTGATCAAAGTGATGTGTGCAACCATCAATCCAGGACCGCTCTCAATCTTGGTATGTCGACGTGAACACATCACTGTCGCGACCATCTCGAGACCATGGTGCACACATCGCCGATCTATCCTCTAAACCGTCAGCACTCCGAAGTTGAGTCTCCATTGGCTTCTTGACAACGGGACGTGCATCATGACCTCTTCTGAGGGAACGCATCCCAATCCGGAGGCGAGAGTCACGTTGTCCTTCGCCGTGCACACAACACCCGTCGCGACCACGACTCAGACCCGTAGGTCATCAATAGGGCCTCATGCTCAAGCCAAAACCAAATCCAAATGGGTCTCATGCCCGGTTTTACCTTTTCAAAACCATTTCATGAAAACCGAAAGCATAAGCGCGTATAAGCACGCATAAAACTCAAAAACCTCGAAGTACGTGCCTATACATAAACACACACCAAAATGCACTTAAGGCATCACAAAACATACATTAATATAAAATATTTATGCATGCATCGATTTCAGAAAGAAAGTCCACACACAGACCGTCCGCGTTGTTGCCTTGATACGCGAGTTGTACGCTTTCCCAGATCAATCGTCATCTTTGGGGTTCCCAAACCTGACCAAATCACTTTAGAGAGTTACTAACTACTTAATTAACCCCTCACTAAAGCCCCCTAATTTTTCGGGATTTTTAACTATTTTTAAACTAGCACCGAAACCTTCGGACAGCTCGAACTATATCGAGAAGATGTTCGATCGACTCGAAACCAGTCCCAAAATGTTCGTTACATCGAATAGATGATTTCACATGTTGGAACTTCCCCCAAATTCTCCTCCACCCGCCTGCACGAGCCTTGGGATGGCTCTACGCGTGGGCCTCACACGCCACTGCACAGGGTCATCTTCTCCCTTCAGCCGACTTGTCCGACCGGCCGGTTCGGTTCTCCCCTGCTACTTCGACCGGCGTGACCGATCCAGCCTACTACCCGGTTCAATTTTTGTCCTTTCTCTTCCTAATCAATCCTAAACTTCCTATTTTGATCTTAGGAACCTAAACCTATGAACCAAATCCCCTAAAACCTACAAAACTACCCCGGTTCAATCTTCCCTCCACGGTTCAGTTTTTTGAAAACTTCCCCAGGGGTTCCTCAACCTCCAACTGTAAGACCCGTGTCCTGGAGGGAACGGTGAACAATCCCACATTCCTACGAGGGGGAATGGTCTGGGAGAGGATGGTGGTGTGCCTTAAAGGTGTAGGCACACA
Organism: Prinsepia uniflora; assembly: GCA_032719365.1. NCBI lineage: Eukaryota > Viridiplantae > Streptophyta > Magnoliopsida > Rosales > Rosaceae > Prinsepia > Prinsepia uniflora. The sequence continues at coordinate 12,837,565 of CM064875.1, forward strand.
CCTATCTAGCACTAGGCCTTTTGGGAGCTCAAGTGGCTTGGGGGGGGGGGGGGGATTGGAACCCCAAAGTTAAGCGAGTTGAGGCTGGTGTAATTCCATGATGGGTGACCCCCTGGGAAGTTGCACCATGAGTTCCCGAAAATAAAACCGTGAGGGCGAGGCTCAAAGCCGACAATATGGTGCTAGATAAGTAGGGTCCTGACCGAGGAGGGTCGGGTCCTTACACCAACCGTCACCAAAATCATCCTAACATCTTCCTAGCAACCTATTTAACTCATTCTAATCACCCAAATGGCCCATAATGATTAAAATTGAAAATGGGGGAAATCAGGTAAAACCGATACCTTTGCACGGGTTGGCCTCAGCCATCCACGACGGCGTTGCTCCTGGCTGGCCACCAACATCCTCAGTCCTTCTCTCACTCTCTTGGTTCCTCAGACATGATCATATGGGGTAAGGGTTTGAATTTGGGGTGAAAGGTTTGATCGGGTTTGGTGGATGGGGAATGATCGAACAATGAAAGGGGAAGGGATATGCATGACCGTGTTTAGGCTGGGCAATGGATGGGTGATAGTTTTCACTCATCCATTGGGCTTGTCCAATAATATCTGGGCCCCACTTAAGTCCAGAAGTCTCCTGTCTCGAAAAACGTGCAATAGTACACTCAAACTTCCGTGAACCGTAACTTCTCCGTCGAGCGTCCGAATTCGATGAACCGCCTGCCTACGGATTCATATCGTCCTGATCTACGTAACGGTCCTCAGCCCTCAGCCATCGGACCTCCTGGGTCAAAAGTCAACTGTTGGCCCCTTTTCGACCAAATTACCAAAATACCCCCGAACGTCATAATTTCTTCCTCGAAAGTCAGAATCAGACGTACCACCTATCTATGAACTCGTGACATCCTGAACTATGTCACAATCATCAGTCAAAGTCTATTTGATCGCCTAAACGAAAAGTCAAAGTTTCACCCATTCCAAGGGAAAAACCGTCATTTCATCCTGAACGTCTGCTAATCATCGTCTAATTCCCAATTAGTCTTGCTAATTCGTCATTAAGTCTTAATTAATCCCGATAATTCGGGACGGATCGTTACATCCAGACTGTCACAAATATCCTGAATCCTATTAGCATTAACAGGACCCGTCTCGATCCCCCAGGGACTACAGTGGGACATGCCCTGCTCCCGTCTGACATTGATACTCAAAATACCGAAAATACCCTTATGGGTTCAAATATAAAATACAGAGTACACTACCACATTGGACAAGGGATCAGGATCTATTATACATGATCAAGCATATATATATATATATGTCACTACAATACAAGTACTAAAACCTACCCCATTGGGTGTCAGGTACGCAGCAGTACTATTTATGTCTCAACCTCGATTTCCGCCCCTGTCTCCCTATCACGGCCTGAAGGGTCAATAAAAACAGTCAAAATGTGAGTGGACAAAATATTATTAAGTTATAAACTCATTTTGAAAAATTAATAGTTTAACCCTCCATTTTACAATTATGTATGCATTTAAGATAAATCGTATGAAAACAGTCAAATGACACATACATATACATACATCTGGACACACATATCAGTGAAACATAATATACCCCATCCTTAGACATTCGCTATGTCTATAATCAAAACCAGTTACGATTTTCAATGCTACGCGTGCAACTCGGGATCTCATCTCCGAGTACTTCCCTAGGATACGACTCAACGTCATCCGGAGTGATATCTACATGCGGTGGCTGCTCCGATCTACAGTGTCCGGGAAGATATCATAATCAAGCACTCATGATCCTGAGCCTCACCTCGGAGCTACTTATCTCAGGTAGTGCACCGTGACTATTCCAGGATCCTCGACGTCTCGAGGAGACTAGCCAACTTACCTAGGATATTATGTGTGGAACCGTAACCAAATTCGATGAAAAATCATATTAAAATCATTTATTACTCAAATCGGGTTAAATAATGTTCAATTGGGCTTATGTCCGAGACATAATTCTCACAAATCCGTTCCACAAAAACCACTCTAAAACCATGTCCAGAACTTGTTTATAAATCCCGATTTATCGTTATTCAAATCCAATTGAAATGCATTATTTCCTTTCAATTTCCCATTGACTCTAAATTTAAGTCAAATTATCATTCCATCGAGTCTCAAACCCAAAACCTAGTTTTCACGAAAATTCGTAAAACATTTCATAAACTGATGATTACAATCCACAGCATCATAAAATAGCAATATCAAAACATTTTAACTTAAAACATGTAATAAAGCATACAAAATAGTTATGCATGCATTTCAGTTCTAAAACAAGCAGTCCACTCATACTCGATCCACTCTGCGTGCTAATCCTCATCGTTATTTCTATCATCGAGCTAGTCCAAAGTCTCCGGGCCTGTCCAAATCATGTCTAAGGGTCACTAATATGCTATATAAGTTCATACACTAAACCCTCACAAAGCCCGATACTAGAAATGCATCCTTGACAAGCTTCCCGAGGCTAAAAACCTCTAAATGACCAACCAAACGGTCTCTGATCGACCTGAAACCACCACCATTGGATTCAGAACATCGAAAACTTTCGAACAAGATCAATTTGACCTTGAAATTTGTGCCCATGCGCCGCCACGTGCCTATCAAACTTCAGGTCAACGGTTAATGCTGACGTTAGCAAAGTTAACGCTGACGTCATCGATCAACGGCTAACGTCAAGCTGACAGGCCTGACACCTACCACGTGTCACTCTCTGATTGGTCCACGCGTCCTGCCACGTGTCCCATAACATCTTTGACACACTACCACGTGGCACCACCCTATTGGTCCACGTGGTCTGACAGTTGTTGACTGACCTACCACGTCAGCTGCCACGTAGGCCTGATGTAACGACCCGTCCCGAATTCCGGGATTAGTTTAGTGACTAATCTTGATTAGCGAGGTTGAACGGTGGTTAGTAGGGCGGAATCGGACAAAATGTGCAAAATGACCGTTTTGCCCCTAGTCGTGGGCAAAATGTTGACTTTTGGTTCGGGCGGTCAAACGGACTTTGACCGATGACCGTGACGTAGTTCGGGACGTCACGAGTTCATAGACAGGTGGCACGTTCGATTCCGACATTCGTAGAGGAAGTTATGGTGTTCGGAAGTTGAGGGGTATTTTGGTAATTTGGCTTATTAGGGGCCAAATGTTGACTTTTTGATCGGGAGGTCCGATGGACGAGGGCCAAGGACCGTTACGTAGGTATCGTCGATACGAATTCAACGACAGGCGGCATGCCGAAATCGGAGATCCGACGACGACGTTATGGTCAAGGAAACGAACTAACGAACCGAGGCCGGGATTAAAATAATATTATAATATAGAATAGTAACCGTTGACTCAGCACACCTGGATGAGTGACAAGTGTCACTCATCCCTTGAAACCAGATTCCATGTTTTGGGGTAGACATCATTATGATGTTTATTATATTTAATTAATTATTAAACCCTTTATTTTCCATTTATTTCTCTTCTGTCCTTACCCGTGTACAAGCAAAACGCAGAGATGGGGGGAGTTCGAATTCGTCCACCATTTCCTTCCATTTCTGAACCAGAGTGTGAGGAATTGAGAGAGTATTGAGATTAACTTGGCTGGGAAACACGAGAGGCAGAGATGAAGCTGAGAATCGAAAATTTGGTTTTGGGAGGGAAATTCAAATACTGAGATTTGAGCTGTGATGATCGATTTGGAGCTTGGAAATACCTTCCTGAGGTTGAGACGAGTTGTTTCAGATCAAGAACGAGATGAATTCATGCCCAATTGGCTCTGAACGGGTTTGGTAACAGTGAGGAACTTCGAGCATGAGTCGTGGAGTTTGGGGCTGTGATTGACTCAATTGTTGTGGGGAAATGATTTCTCATGATCCCACGATGCTTCTGGGATCATCAATTGAAGGAAACCGGCTGAGATCGATGAAACTCCATGGTTGCACAGTGGACGGTGTTCATACTTGAGTCGTGATCATTTACTGATCAAACGACGAAATTGATGTGGGGGAATTGTTCCTCGTGGTCCACTGATGCTTCTGGTTGAACCAATTTGGGGAAATCAATCGAGATTGAAGGAATCCCATGATTGAACAGTGACCGGATGTTCTTCGTGGATCATCATCGAATCGTGGGAATTTGGGTAAGGATTTGTGTAATTGAGTTTACAGACTTATAATTGGACTTAAAACGAAGCTAATGGATTGATCAATTGAAGGAATTAGGATCGAATTGGCAGGATTGGAACCGGGTTGTGTCGCGGGTGAATTGGACCCGTTTACCAGACAAACGGGTTGGGCTGGTGACACTGTAGCAGGCGCGTGAGTTTCACGCGCAGCCACTCACGGCGGCGCGTGACGGCGCGTGGGCGCGAATCTCGAGGTGAGGTCAACATGACTTCTGTCCTATTTAATGTAACGGACATTTTGGAATTGGTTTCGTGTCGATCGGACACCGTCTCGATATTGTTCGGGATGTCCGAAGGTTTTAAATTAAGTTTAAAAATAAGTAACAATTCGGGAAAATTACGGGACTTTGATAGGATGTTATTGATGAGGTTAGTAACCCTCTAATGTAATTTGGACAGGATTGGGAGTCCCGGTGATAGTGGTGTGGCCCGGGAGGGCCGGTGGCACGCGTATCGAGGCACACGGTTAAAACGGTCTGTGAGTGGACTTTGGTTTTATAAATCCTATGCATGCTTAAATGTGTTATATGGTTTATATACATGATTTCTATGATGGTATTTGTGAGCATTGATTTTGGATATGTTGCACGTATTTCGAGGTGTTTTCCGTATTTCATGTATATTGGGATTAACGGTTTATTTGTGGTTTTGTGTGTTTGTGGTTAAATAAATAATATGATGAAATGGTTTTGAAATTGGAAATATGAACTCGGGCTTGAGGCCCACTTGTTTTGGAAATTTCGGACTTGGAGTCCATTTGAGAATCGGGCCGGGGGCCCAGTTGGTTAATGAAATCGGGCCAGGGGCCCAGTTGGTATGAAATCGGGCTGAGACCCATTTGAGTTATATTATCGGGCCAGGGGCCCAGTTGATTTACGAATTCGGGCCATGGGCCCAGTGGGTTTATAAGTCGGGCTGCGGGCCCAGTTGGTTTACAAATCGGGCCGTGGGCCCAGTGGTTCATAAAATCGGGCATGAGGCCCAATTGGATTATAATGGTGATTTCGGGTCAGGGACCCTATATTTAATAATTGTGATTTTGGGTCAGGGACCCTAAATGGAACTGTGTGGTTTTATGGAAATTTCGGGCAGGGCCCAATGGTAATAATGTGATAAAAGGATTTAATAAAACTGTTTTTCCATATACCATCTGGATACAAGGATATATGATGGTCTCCTCCAGATGTCTGGGACACTGGGGAAGTCACGGTGCATTGCCTGTGAGGGGTCATTATACGGAGCAGCCGGACCGTATGATGACTCAGGAGCAGGATTGCTATGATTGACGTCAGGGACGTCAGACATCAGGGATGTCAGATATATGGACCCTGAGAGACCCCGGGCAGCACGCGTAGCTTATGAAACCGTGAGATATGACGTCAGGGACGTCTAGCGTCTGGGACGCTAAGCATCTGGGATGCTGGTGATGGTAATGGTAAAATATGGATTAATGAATAAAATGGATTATTGGTTATGAAATGGTATGTCGGGTCAGGGACCCTAAATGGTTTCGGATTTTAAATTGATGTTCAATTATGGTCGTGGGTGGTGACCCACATGGTTTTAATATGTATGGTGGTGGTATTCCACGGTTTTGGGCTGAGTTCCCACACTTGGTTTTTGGTTAACGGTTTTTGGGCTAAGGCCCTAATGGCTCGGTTGAGCAAACGTTTTGGTTACTGGTTTTTGGTGGCATGCATACGTTTTTATTGGAGGGCATAAATGTCTTATAAATGTATTTGGTAAACTTATTGGTTTTTGTCCACTCACAGCTTTTGGTTTTAATGCCCTTCAGGTTGATTACGGATGCGATTGCAGCAGAGACTGAGACATTGCACACCTCCTCCATCGGTCCTTGCGCACTCTGGATGGCCCGTTTGGGCAGTAGCTCTTGGTTATCCCTTGTCTGACACCCCTTGTTGGACGGGAGCAGGGCACATTCCACGGTAATCCCGGGGGGATTGGGATGGGTCCTGTCACCTGATAGTTCCTAACAAGTTGCCAAGTGGCAGCACCCGATTGGTCCACGTGGTCTAATAATTTAACACGTTAGCTACTGACTGTGTCTAACTGATTGCCCCGTGGCAGCATCTGATTTGCCATGTGGACTGACAGCTTTTGACAGATGATGACGTGGACTGCCACATCATCATCGTCAACCTTGAGCCGGGTTGACTCGTTTCTCTGTAACAGGTCGATTTGACCCACGACCTGACCTAATCGTTCTCACCTCAAAGGGTCACCAACCACCCTAATTAACTCACACATGAATCCCATAATTTGTCGAGATTTTTAAACGAATTAAAACGGACCCTAAACCTTCAAACAATGAAAACTATCCTCAGACGATATCCGATCGCCTAAAACATTGTACTGTTGGACTCATAGGATTGAGAACTCAGAGTTTCATGTTAACCAAAAATGGAGAAAGAGAGGGAAGGAGAAGGAAGGTAAGGGCATCATCAGTTGAGCTGGGACCACATCATCAAGAATTTCGATTGCACAACTCTGGAATTGGGGGAACACCCAATTCAGCCATACTTGAACCATTCAAAGGGACTGATTTCGCGGGATGAAGAACTATGGAATGCAGGACACCATACATATGGGCCATAACAAGGAGCCCCAGAGCTATGTTTAAATAAGATGTTAACACTTCAACCAGTAGGACCCATTCCAATGTTGGACTCCTCATGGTATTAGGAAACACAAAACAATTAAGCAACAAAATGATATAACTGTATTTTCTCGTAAACTGTCCCTAGATAAGGGCATGAGAACCCAAGATTTACAAACTCACTTTTAGTCTTGAGATGTCCGTCTTAAGATATCAAATAGGTAGAAATAGACATGAATTGGGAAAGAAAAAGCACTAGGGGAACGTTTAGAGGCAACCTGATGATCAGAGGGCGATGATCCTTATTTGAATTGGCCAGAAAATAAAAAGTAAAGTCAGTCACATCCCCCGATGAAGACATGCAAAAGAGAACTGCCATTTTTGAGAGGGTCAGCATTATGGTCCAACTCGAAAATCAAACGTGTTTGTGCTGCTATTCTAGAAGCTTAATACTGAGCATAAAAGACTGGAGTCAGAAGTAATGGAAAGAATGGAAAAACTCACCAATGATACATGATGTTGCTTCAGAGCTCCTCCGGGTACATCCGTTGCATCCTTTGAACCCACCGTTTCCAAGGACGTGCAAGGTTCTAATGACCCAGAGAAGGGAAGAGATGCTTCCATGCAGGGTCCAAGTTTACCCATGGATACGACTTCCACTGATATATGGGAGGAGCTTAGAAGTTTCTTAAGTGAAGGTTGAGGGATATCGCCTTATCCGAAGGAGAGCCCTTCCAGTAGGGACTAAGAGCCAAACGATGATATGAATTAGTCATAAGACAGGGACTATGGATAACTTCACCATAGTTTTTAAGAAACTCCAAAATATCACAAGAACCTTTTGAATGAGGTTCAAAGTTCAGACCACAGGCCCAGGGAGTTGTGACGGTGGGTAACGAGATAGGAGAGTTAGGAGAATCATCATTATCTTTGCACTGAGGAGTAAGCTTGGGGAGTCATGATTTTTCCAAAATTGAGAGACAACGATTAATTCACGGTAAGAAAGACAGAGCTATGGGAAATTGTAGTTGGAATCGCCAAAAGTACTTGTGAAGCGAAAAGAAGGGGTAATAGGTATGCTTGTGTGAATCATGTGAATTAAAAATGTTTTATAACTAAAGTATTTCAAATTCAAATGGAAATATTTACACCCGAAGTAATCCTTTCTAGGCCCAAGATGATGGCTCACGGAAATTAAAGGGTCAAGACCGACACAAGCCCAGCCTAAGCAGCCTTGAGCGTGTAGAGGAAAAAAGTATAGGCGGTGCTAACAGAACATAAAGAAAATTTAGACATGGGGATATCCCAACGGGAAAAAAAGTAAAGTGGGACCTACGCGAGGCTCAACTCAGTAAGTTGAGTGCTTCTTCACCGCTTATAAATAGAGAACGACCCAGTTTCTCAAAGGATCGAAAATTAACCAATCAAACTCAAAAAATTGATCTACATCATTTTCTGAACCTACAAACACCTTTAACCAAAGTTTCATGGTTTAAAACAGTTGTCCCTTGTGGAAAAAAACTACCTCTTTTGACCTAGAAAATCAAGATGCAACTTCTCTTCTCACATATTCGAGGCATTTATGCAACTGCATAACCGTCTTTTTGATCGTTCCAACAACAATGTCATAATGGTTGGCTTCATTTTCCTGCACAAATCTTCTTTCTGACCGGTCGAGTGTCATAAGGGTTGATATTACCGACTACATGTTTACAGAAAGTCATTCCGACTATCAGCTCACAAAGAGTCTTCAACCACCTTTTCACGGAAAGCCATCTCAACTACTAATTACACGGAAGGTCATCCCGACTACAAATTCATGGCTGGTTACTGAGGAACTCAAACTTCCTTTTTGATGTCTTGTCGTCTCATTTGAGTGCTCTACCATCTTATGACATGATTTTCCGACTGATATTCATTTCAATTGATGATTTCCGGAATTTCTTACTTGTTACGGGGGAAATAATTTATGTTTTTTTGTACTTGTAATTTCAGTTGTTACTCAATTCTAGTACTTCTACATTCTTGTATTCGTACTTCCATTTCTATTTTAATACAAACCATATTTTCTTAAGTAGTAATTGGTACTCAGGATACACCATCCAAAGGGTGGTTCGTGACTTACTAAGTCGGGATACCATTTTTGTACATTGATCCGAATACTTCGATTACGACTTCAGAGAACCTGAAACTATTATCCATTTAACTACTGAAATAACAACGTCGTCAACTTAAATATCATGGCGAAATAAACTCATAATTTAGGTATCGCTGGAAAGAAAATAGTTTATGTCCTTGAAAAAGGCATAGAAAAAATATCGCAGGAGATTTCTTATCCGCCTGCCTCACTGTTGCTTTGATAAGAAGAAAATGTTATTAGGCCGAAAACAAAACCCATTCACACTATCTAGTAACCCATTCACACTATCTAATAGCAGCTTTTACTAGTGGCACACATGCATATGAGTTGAAAGACATATTCATTAAGGTCCATCAGACTCAACCCAATCCAATATCTCTACACCATTCACAGCAAAAGTGATCTCCACAAGTGGTTTCTCTCTCTCTCTCTCTCCGCAGATAAGGTTCCGCATTGAGGTCTAGCAATGGTTACCTCAGAACATTCGACTTCTACAACGAAAAAAATATTTTGGGCAGGAACAATTATTATTCATAATTAAAATTATCATTAAATATCAAATTAACTATGTATCGGGAAAAAAGAAAATCCAAATATTTTAATAGAATAAAAAAATAAAAAATATTATTCAAAAAAAGTAGGGGCAAATTTGGAAGAATGCAAAAAAATAAGAAAACATCAAAAGTTCAAAACAAAAATAAGCTCCCTTTATAAAACCCTAAGCAAAACCCTACTATGCATTCAGAAATTCTTTCTTTCCTCTGAGTCTCCATTACCATGGGGAAGGTGAAGGGTAAGCATCGTTTGGACAAGTTCTACAAACTAGCCAAAGAGCATGGCTATCGCTCTCGAGCTTCATGGAAGCTCCTCCAGCTCGACACCAAGCACGATTTCCTCCGCTCTTCTCACGCCGTCCTCGACCTCTGCGCCGCCCCCGGTGGTTGGATGCAAGTAGCCGTGCAGCGAGTGCCTGTTGGCAGCCTCATTGTCGGCGTTGACTTGGTTCCCATCGCCCCCGTTCGCGGCGCCATAGCGATTCAACAGGACATCACCAAATCCGAGTGTACTTCCAGGCTCAGGAAGGTGATGAAGGAGCACGGCTGCTCGGCTTTTGATTTGGTACTTCATGATGGTTCCCCTAATGTCGGTGGCGCGTGGTCTTCAGAGGCCATGGCGCAGAACGCTTTGGCTGTTGAGGCGGTGAAATTGGCTACCCAGCTTTTAGCTTCCAACGGCACATTTGTTACTAAAGTATGCTGTTAATTTTTTATATTTGGAATTGATTTTTTTGTTGTGTTTTGCGTTTGGTTTAAGCTTTTTATGAGATACGGGGTGGAATGTGGAATTTGGATTCTGGCTGGCTTACTTAAAATGAAAAATCTGAACTTTGAGTTATTGGGTTTCAGGAGTTCAATGCGATTTGTACGAGTTACGAAAGTTTCTCTATTTAGATCATGAATTCATCAGATTCCCTTTTTGTATTGCATAACCTAATTTCATCCATAATTTATTCATATTCTGGGATAGTACCATGCTTGCAGCTAATTACGCTTACTACGCATTTCATACCCGTTTTATGATTTCATTTTGGAGCTCAAACTCTGTTTGATTTTCAAGAATTGTATTGTGGAAATCCTTAAACGTGGAAGTATTTATTTGTGGGCCTGTCCAACTGGAATGTATGTAAGTAGGTGAGGTGTAACTGTGTTTTTTTGTGCTTCTGGAATGCTGAGTGCTTATCTTTTGTTTTGTCTCAGCTCTTCAGGTCACAAGACTATAATGCAGTCCACTACTGTATGAAGGAGGTGATATCTTGTTCTTTCTAATACATTTTTTGTTACTCTCTACCCGATTTTGCTTATCTGATCCTTGTAAATACTTTGCAGTTATTTCAAAAGGTTGAACAGTTTAAGCCGGCAGCTAGTCGTAGTGCATCGGCTGAGACATATCTTTTGGGTTTTAGGTACAAGGCTCCTGCAAAGATTGATCCGCGTCTACTTGATGTGAAGCATCTATTTAAATCTGTAGAACCTCAGAAGAAGGTAACACATATTAACTGAGTTATATACGTGCTAATCTGAAACTTAAAAAAAAAATTATACATATATAATGATTTTGAATATAATTTGTTCTCCTGGTAATTCCTTGATATAGGTGGTTGATGTACTAAGAGGAACAAAGCAAAAAAGACACCGTGATGGGTAAAACTTCTTTCTAGTTTTTGCGTTTTCTTGTTTTTTTAATATGAAAAATAAATATCTTTTTCACGTACACCTGTTCACTGTTGTGTGAACTTCATCATTTTAATTTCCAGACAGGTTGATTGTATGCGGTTTTCTGTAAGATAATCGTTTCAAATTTCTGTAATTGGTGTTGAACATAAAATTTCCAATGTAGTTAAGTAGTGTTTTTATTGCAGAGTAACATGGAATGGTGATTGATTTTTCTTTATTCACCATGATTGACCCTATGTTGTCTGATATTTTTGAGTTCTTATGATTGCTATCCCTATTTGGTTCTCTTCATATATAGCTGAGATATTAAGGTAGATTATCTGATAAGTGTTACCTGAATGTGTTCTATTTACAGGTATGAGGATGGAGAGACACTTTTGAGAAAATTTTCTACGGCTGATGCGTTCATTTGGTCGCAGGAGCCCCTTAATATCCTTGGTTCTGTTACTTCCATAAACTTTGATGATGAGAAATCTTTGCCCATCAAAGATCATGCTTTAACAACTGAAGAGGTAGCCATTTCTTGTTTTCCTTTTTTTCTTTCTCTTTATTAATTTTCTTTTCCCTTGCTAGTTTATGTATCCTTTAATTACTTTGAACGCCTTTGACTATTCCATCCAGTTTAACTATTATAATTTGACAGGTTAAAACTCTCTGTGATGATCTGCGTGTTTTGGGGAAGCAAGATTTTAAGCATCTATTGAAGTAAGAATTCTTCTTTTTATTACCTCTTATGTCTTCTAAAGATTGCAAGTAGGATTTTTTTATTCCTTTTAAATCTATGGAGCATATCTCTGTGTTATTTAATTTTCTTGTTATCGTTGTTCTTACAGTAATCAAGGGAAGATATCTTTTCATTTTTACGATCTCAGAACAAACAATTTTGTTTTTAAGAAATTTAAACAGATACCATTGTCAGTTCAGCTGGAGGCCTATCATGTACTGTTCCTTGAAAGTAGGATAGATCATCTACATGGTTATTACTTAGGTTTGGGGAAGGTGGTGTTTTTCTGAGTGCTTCTGACCAGTATCAGCTCTGCATTAGTCTGGTTATGTGCACCAATAACTACCTAACGTTATTTAAACTTTACCTTACAATTGATGGATGCCTTCACTTTCTGCTGTAGAAATATGTAAATAAGTTCAAATGTAGTTTTTAATAATGGATAATTCATATTCCAGAGCAAAGGGGGAAATAGTTTAGTTGTAATGCTTCTGCTAGACATGACTACACTGCAGTCTACTTTTCTTGTTTTTTGATGCACTAAGTGTCTATGTTTGTATTTTCATAAAGGTGGCGAGTGCAGATAAGAAAGGCCTTAACTCCTTCCGAAAAGGCTGATGCTTCTACTGCTACAGATATTGAGACGGAGGGGAATAAGGAGGATGATGAGGAGGATGATGAAGACAAAATACTGAATGAAATGGAGGAGCTGACAGATGCCTTGGAGCGCAAGAGGAAACGAACAAAGAAGATTCTTGCAAAAAGACGAGCTCAAGTTCGTATCTTTTTGTGTTCTTTTTGTCCTCATTGATGCATATGCATGATTACGATCATGGCACATTGATTCTAGCCCGTATATCTATATATATCATTATCTTTTTTTTTGTCCTTTTTGTTGAATCTCTTTTTTCCAGGAAAGGGCACGGATAGCATCTGGGAAGCAAATAGATGCAATGCAAGATGGTTATACTGATAATGACTTGTTTTCTCTCACTTCCATCAAGGTATGCTTTTCTTTCTCAATACTCACCATGACATTGATTTTATTTGGGAAACCATTTTTGATTCATCCAATTATGTTTCATCCAATTATGTTTCATTGAGGAGCTTTGTCTAGCTCCTTGAAGGCTCTTTGGTTCTATGGGAGTTTTTGGAAAGTTAGAATTCAGTCTCAAGTCCTTGATACAATACCGAAGGGCTTCCCAAACAATCTTGGATCCTTTGCTTGACAAATTATTTTCTTCTTTGATGAGGCATACGCTGGTTGATAATAGTAATATAAGTTATTGCTAAGTTGGAAACATGAGCATGAAGTTAATGTCTGAATTTCTAAAATGACTCCTTCTCTACTCTCTGGAATTATTATATGCTGCGATAGCATCGTTACTTTAGGTGTTTCAATGACTTGTATGCTACTAGCCTGCTATTATAGTTGTTGGCTTTCTTTTTTTCTCTGTAACACCAAGTTTTTATTTTTCTCCTCAACGGGTAATCTATCTTTTGGTTTTTATGTTGTCTGCTCAGTAATTTTTCCTGACTAAGATCTAAGGTTTTGGACTTTATGAACTTTTATATACATAGAGACGATTACATGTTTCTTGCTATCATTTTGGTAATTTGATGATCGTCATCCTTCAGGGTAAGAATGATCTGGGAGCACTTGATTCCACTGAATATGATGGTGATAATGCCGATGCGAGTGATAGTGAAAATGAGGAAAGCGGTGACAAAACCCAAGAAGCATCATCCAGTGATATGGACTCTGATGATGAACGTAGAAGGTTATTTGTCTTGTCTAATATATTTGCATTAAAGATACAAACATGAAATTAAATCAGACATTGCTATTTTTTATGTTAGGTATGATGCACAAATGGAAGAACTCCTTGATCAGGCTTATGAACAGTTCGTGTCCAAAAAGGAGGGAACTGCAAAGCAGCGGAAGCGTATTAGACTAGCACATTCTGAAGACACGTTAGAGGTATGAAGCTATCATTATGTATGGAAACAGATAGGAAAATTCATTGAATATTGTCTCACTCCCAGTGTGTTTGGGAATGCAAATCAACATTGCTTTCTGTGAAACTTTTTTTGTTTGTTACGGATGGGTGTGGGCGATAATAAGTATATGCTTCTCTCCCTCTCTTCCCCCCCCCCCCCCCAACACCAAAGAACACAAAAAAAAAAAAAAAAAAAAAAGATTCACATACTTTCTTCAGTTGAATTTTTTGGACAATGTTTTTATTTCTGCTAGGTGTTGAACAACATGGTAGTGTTTTGTTTGTATGTTTATTTTGTTTTTTGGCTATGCAGAATGTTGATGGCACTGATGTAGTTCAGCCTGATTATGATTCAGAAAGAGACCAAAATAATCAGGAAAAGAATCCTCTCTTGGAAGAATTTGATGATGGGGATGGGCCTACTCAAGAAGAAATTACAAATAACTGGTTTAGTCAGGATATCTTTGCTGAAGCTGTAGAGCAGGGGGACTTGGATATGTCTGATAGTGAAGATGAAATGCAGGTTGATAAGGAGGAGAAACTTCCCTTGCCAGACAAGACCAAGGAAAAGACGTCAATTCCAGATGCCAAGAAAAAGACTGAAAATGATACTAGAGTGTCCAGTCACCAGCATCAGCAACTCCAAGCTTCAAAGGCAGATGACGACGATTTTGAGATAGTCCCTGCTTCGGGTACAGATTCAAGTGATGACTCATCATCAGATGAATCAGAGGATGGTATGGATGTAGACAAAAAAGCTGAGATACTGGCATACGCCAAGAAAATGCTGAAGAAAAAGCCAAGGGAGCAGATGTTTGATGATGCCTACAACAAATACATGTTTGATGATGACGGCTTGCCCAAGTGGTTTCTGGATGAGGAAAAGAAGCACTGTCGACCAATGAAACCTGTAACCAAAGAAGAAATTAACGCAATGAAAGCACAATTTAAGTTGATTGATGCCCGTCCTGGAAAGAAGGTGATACAAGCTAAAGCTCGGAAGAAGCGGGTTGCCATGAGGAAGCTTGAGAAGATTCGCAAGGTGGCAAACACAATATCAAACCAGGAGGACATCTCTGATCGTTCGAAGAGGAAGCAAATTGAGCAGATGTATAAGAAGGCCACACCCAAGAAGCCTCAAAAAGAGTATGTGGTTGCAAAGAAAGGAGTTCAAGTCAAGGTCGGCAAGGGTAAAGTCCGTGTTGATCGGCGGATGAAAAAGGATGCAAGGGGTAGTGGACCGGGCAAAAAGCCAGGCAAAGGCAACTCAAAGAAAGGGAAAAATGACAAGGCACAGAGAGGAGGCAAGGGGTCTACAAAGTCTTCAGGAAGGCCAGGAAAGGCTTCAGGTAATAAGCCAGGAAAGAAGGGTAGAAACTGACCCACCTTTAAGCTACTATTTTCAATACTGATTTTCTTTCTTCTCTTTTCCTTCTGCTATTCCAGTTTTGTTTAGTGGAATAAGTTAATTAAGATTGTATTATTATAATCTCCATTAAACGTGATTTTACACCACAAACTTGTTTAAAGTCTTTGTATTTTGTAATTTTTCTATGTTCTGTCTCGCTTCCGTGGTGTTTTATTGGATTCAGAGTCTCAGTAGCACAATTTTTTGGTGCTTAAGGTGAGCTGGTTCAGCAATAGCCTTGGCAAGTTTGTTCTTTCACCATTTTTTAGCTTAAAAAAATATCAATTGTGAATTATTGGGTTCAATAAATAGTAGGATAAATGACTTCTATTAGTTTTGTTAATGAATAGTTTAAATATCTTGTAAAATTTCGATAGTCGCATTTTTGTTACAAATAAAGTGTAATAACTTGTAATTTTTAGTTGATTTTTTAAATTTTAATTAAAATATTAAAAAAATTATTTTAATTATATTTTTCTTTCACTATAAGCGTTTCAAAATTATCGTGAGTTTTTAAAGTTACAGATTAAAGTAAGTTTGGAATGATACGGATATCATTTAAAATCAAATTCAGATTAATACTACTAATACCATTAATATGGTCTTTATTATCTCATCACTCATAAATTTCTCTGGCGACTCTTAGTGCCCAATTGTGCTTTGGAATTCTTTTCAGTTTAGACGAGGCTTCCAATTTTATTATTAGTTTCGGGTTTCATATTGGCTCTGAATTTTTATGAAAATTAGCCAAAATTTACTTCAAATTAAAAAAAAAAATGTTATTTTTCTGTAAAAACTTTCAAATATAACTATAAATCAATTTAAATAAATTCAAATACTCTTAAAAAGCAAAATAAAGTTGGGAATTCTAATGGGGAAGTACTACCTCCAAACTCCATCGTGCTCTATTGCCTCATGCCGGTGTCTGCAGCGTCATTGCCATAGCAGCATCAAATTCCATGTGATAAAAATGAATATTTTGACTATGTTTTGATTCTCTCTTCAATTTCATAGAGTTGGGTATTGATTAGTACTTCTTCCTAATGGTTTTTAGTTTTCATCTTAACATTTGTTCTCAATGCACATTCGTTGCAAGGAAACAAACAAGTAGCAAAACACCAGAAAAGAAAATACTAGAGAAAAAATCAAGATAAAGAGTGTATAAAGCAGAGGTGGTGCACAGTGAAGACCATCACACACCACCTGTGAATTCTCCTTCTCCCACTCAGGCCAGCGACGGCGCACTATTTCTTCTTAAACAACCGATTAGTACAAACCTTGAATGGATCTAAATCAATTTTGAATGTAATTCAATCAAATGTGGGTGTAAATCTTTGCGTAGGGTGCGGTATATAACTGTTGCAAATGAAATTCATATATAAGCTAGTTGCAAATGAAATTCATATATAAGCTAATTGCAAATGGCTTGAGGGGTTTCCTTTTTCTGATTCAATCATCATTTGAGTTAACTATGAGGTGACTCCTTAGGGAAAGGAAGAAGTAGAACGATGCAGTTGTCTGTGACGAGGGCGGTGGTTCAAATTTGGGTTAACTACTTAACTATGAGGGCATGTGAGTTTATTTGTATTAGTTTTGTATTATATTTGCAAGTTTTTTTTAAAAATCGACATATTTTTTTTTAATTTAAGAGTTAAATTTGGCTATTTCTGATAAAAACCCATTGGCTTCAACACATACTAGATTTCAGAGAAGACGAAGAAAAGGAATTGCAAGAGTAACATTTTTTTAATTTAAGCGTCAAATTTGGCTATTTTCGATAAAAATTCATTGATTTCAAGACATACTAGATTCCAGACGAAGAAATGGAATTGCAAAAGCTCCTCCAATTCAATTATTATTCTTGATTTAACATATCATGAACTGAATTTTGATGAGTAACTGAGAACAAGGGAGAGGGTTAAAAAACACTCCTTTTTTTTCCTAAGCTACGAGACTTCTCTTATAAAATTTAGAAACTGAAACCAAAATCTACAGATTTTTCAATTTCATTTCCATAAAGTACGATTACCAAAGATAGCACAGGTTCAAACAAAGATGACACAAAGGGCAGCCCCCATATGTTTTTTTTTTTTGCACAAAACTAGCTAATTATTTGCAAAAACAAAGCTAGTTTTTATCAAAGAAAACCCACTAAGGTGAGGCCTTCGGTTTTCCAATCTCAAACAAACTGGTTGAGGTACTCATCCACAGAGGTGTACTTGACATCAGGATAAAGAGCTGTAGCTTCCACCCCAAATGAGGGGCTCAACCTCGAAGTTTAGTGTGGTCTCCCTTCACAAACACTGAGTGTCCGATCGACAGAATCACGTTGATCGGCACAGCTGCCTCTGCCAAAACCAAAACAAACCCGAAAAATGAACAAAAACCCAATTGCAAAACTTTAAACTAGTTCTAGTTCTTAGCATTTTGTCACCGACCTTCAATGTTCTTGAGCAATTGGTCCTCTGGGACATAGATCCTCTCCAGGGTTTTTCCAATCTTCTTCTCCCAAAGAGAAACAAGCTCATTGAATGAGAGGGTGTTGGCTGGAGGCCTGATGTAGAGGATCTTGTTCAGGGTTCTTGGGTCATCCACAGCCCTAATAGTGTAGGTTTGCAATGTCCTCCTCCTTGTTGAAAATTGCTGCCAAAGTAAAACCCCACCATCACATAATGCCAAAACTCAATTTGGATTTTATTTTCTATGCACTAAAGCAACTCAAAGAAAGACATTGCTAGTTGAATATTTAAAATAAAAACATAAGTTATTTGTCAATTTGCGCCCTCAAATGTACCTCATAAGTCATACCTACCCCCATTTCATCCAATTTAATTTATCATTCATAAAAATGACAGGTTGGTCATTAAATATGATTTGTGAGTCATTTTTATTTTATTAATAGTAAATCAGGGGAAAATTGGTTAAAATAAAAATTGAAGGATGAAATTAGCAACAGTGGTACAAGTTCATAGCCTTAAAACAAATATGTTTTTAGTGTAGCAACTCAAGAAGTGAAATCCCAGGTACCATTCATAATTTTGTTTATATGTTGACTAGGCCAGAGTCCAATATCTACGGAGATTTCACTCCGAATCACCGGTTTGATCACACTTCATTTACCAACCTACTTAGAATTGTATATTTCGAATATCAACTAATGACATAATATCTCCAGTTATTTTTATCTCTTATTCAAGTCAATAATAGTAACCGATGCAATAAATCTATCCTATGAAGTTGCCCCCAAATTTACTTATCATATTATAAACCAAGAATTTCATATATATAGCTAAAACGACACTCACAAATTGCAAATACTAATTTGTTTAAGAATTAATTTGATTGAAGCTATAGCATCATCATTGTGGGAATCGAAATATCTACCAGATCCGGATCTCAATTTGCATCCATTAACTTAAACAAATGGTTGGAATTCCAAAATAACCTAACCTGAAGTGAAGTGGGCATTTAGATAACATGAAAGTAACTCCATGGTAAAAGTAACTATCAACAACCAGATTCACTTCTTCGAGAAGACAAAGAGGGGTTTTTGTATTTTTTTATTACCTTTGGGGTTCCCATCACCCAAAATGACGATTTTGTCCCGGGGCGGGGCTGTGGCTCCGGGCTGGTTCAGAGTGGGCAAGAAGTAACCGGCGAAGAAGTTGGAGGCCACGAAGGTGTGCGGAATTCCCTCAGCCTCAATAGCTCTGGCGAAACTTGGCCTTCGTTTCGAATGCCGTTTTAGCTGGCTCAACAGCATGGACTCGATCCACGTCGTTTCCGAACTCAGAAGGGAAAAACCTCTGAATTTAACCAAATCACACAATTCAGAATCGCAGATAAGATCAAAGAAGAAAAACAGAGGAGATCAAGATTGAAACTTTTACCTTAACATTGCCTGCTTCTTTGATAGCAGCGAGGACCTTGCCTTGATCAGCCAACTGACCGTGACCCAGTGTCGAGATCACGACATCTACTTGCTTTATCGCCTTCACGAGGCTCTCATGGTCGTAGAGATCACCCTGAAAATGATTCAAAAATATTAAACAAAACCCAAACGCCAATCAGATTAAAATTGATAAAAAAAGATCGGAAATTTTGCGAACCAAGACGAAATTGACGCCCAAGGCTTTGAAGCTTTCGATGACTTTGGACTGGCCGGGTTAGATAGCGTGGACTCTCGGACCAGAAGGTAGGTCGGGATGACCGGCCTTGGCGCTGGCCTCGACTATGAACTTTCCGATGTAGCCAGTGCCTCCGATGGAGAGGATTTTGGATTTGGACGCCATTGGATTGGGAATGGGAATCGGAATGGGAATGGGATTAATTGGAGAGCGAGAGCGAGTGAGAGCGTTGCAAGGGAAAGAAGAAATAGACGAGAAGCTGCTAGAACCATATTGACAGTTGCGAAAGTGGCCTCATTCTTATAGACGGATGAGTCAGTCAGTGGTGGATGGCTGATGACGGAAATGCCCTTATTGCTATCTTTATGTAAATATTTGATCGCTACGTTGGGAGGGAAGGAGGGGTCGTACGATATTACATGGCGTGTGTGCTTGCGTAGGCATGA
This sequence comes from Prinsepia uniflora, assembly GCA_032719365.1. Classification (NCBI taxonomy): domain Eukaryota; kingdom Viridiplantae; phylum Streptophyta; class Magnoliopsida; order Rosales; family Rosaceae; genus Prinsepia; species Prinsepia uniflora. The sequence goes on from CM064875.1 coordinate 12,857,487, forward strand.
TGTGTTTTTAGCGGGGTTTGGAGTTCGTGCAGGTTATTTTTTTGAATGAAAATATATATTTTAAAAAGAGTAAATTACTGTTATATTTTTTTAAAAAATTATTTTTATTTAAATTTTTTAATATTTATATATTAAATCTTTACTTAAAAAGAGTTCGTGCATGTTATTTTTTGAATGAAAATGTATATTTTAATATCTTATTTCAATTTTTTTTTATTCAAAAGTTGTTAAACAGAATTTGTAATAAATAAATTCAATATATATCCTTTTATATCTTAATAAAGAAAAAATAAATGAGTTATTGAGAATTTCTTTAAATAATTAAAAATAGAACTATTTTTTTGTCCTTTTTTGCCCATGTGCCCCCTTAGCATTTAATTTATTTGGCCTCTTGGGCCCTTTATTATATTATGCATATAATAAATATTATATATTATATAGATATAATTGAATTTTTTCTATAAAATAAAAATAAAGTCTGTATTGTTTGAGGTTCAACGATAGAGTATCATATATATATATATATATATATATATATATTGGGGGAGGATGAGGGTGTGATAGGTCTTCAATTAAGCATTATTTTATATTATTCTACACCATTTATACTTGACTTTTAATATTAAAATAATAAACAATTGGAGAAAATAATTTATTTTGTGGGATTTTTGTAGAATTAAATAAAGCTTGAAATTTTGAGCATTTTAACAAAATAATCATCCTAATCGGAATTCGAACGAATAAATTATGGACGAAATTCGGTGGAATTATATTAATTAATTTTTAAATTGAAAATTCATTTGCAGGCCCAAAATTCTAGCATAAAAGCCCAAATCCAGTAGCCCAGCGAGCCCAGTCCGCTGCAATTCCTTCAGACCCAAATCATCGGCCTAAACCCACGCCCATACCCACTTTGCAGCACTTGACAACCCCTAGGATCCGTCGACAAGCGCTGGCCGAAAATACCCGTCCGCGTCAAAGTGCGCCTACCAAATTACCCTTGCTCCAATCAGCGCGTGTGCACCAATCTTTACCTGCCTTGTCAGTGGAAAACTGCCAAACTCCACTGTTCTTGTCATCGCGCATGCACCGACTCCTACTTGCCTCTATCAGCCCCTGCTCGCCGATTCAGCCACTCATTTGCAATAGCTGGCTACCAAATCTCACCATCCCCAGCAGCTCCCACCTGTCGAGTCACACAGCTGCCTAAATTCTGATTTTTCAGCAATCATGGCCCTAAAAATCAACACTAAGTCATCATTTTTTTATTTTAATTTTTCTTTTGTAAATTTTATTTTATTGGTTTTATTTTTAAGTTTAAGGAGCTTTTCTTCCTTATAGGGGGTCATTTTCCTTGTTAAGGGACTTTTTCTTCCTAGAGAGCTCTTGAACACAATTGTATTTTTCCTTTAGAAATACCATGGCTAAGTATTTCCATTGCAATTTTAGAGTTTAAGTTCGCATTCTCGTGTTTATTCCTCTATCTTCATAAGGTTTCTTCTGCTGTTAGAAAATCTTGTGAATAATATTCCATTGTTTCCATCCATTTTTGGAATCACAAACTATTCTTGAGTTCCGAAAGTGTAACTTTTTCTCCCTTGTTTAAACTCTCGTTATTGTTTCGGTTTTATTTTTAATTCAATATTTATGTTGGTATTTTCTTTCTAACTTTTGTAGACATTAATATAATTTTCATGTGTTTTACTTTTCGAACTTCATTTACTTCATACATTTGAGTGCTTGAGCTTCAAGTTTATTCTAAGTGTTTATGACCGATGTTCGGTGCACTTAGTAGAGAATTGAAGAGATTTAAATGTTTGACACACATTCAAACCATAAACATTCGATTAATCATTTTATAACTTTTTATGACCGTTGTTCGGTGCATTTATAATATTGAAAAATGTATGCATGTGATTAAGGTGGTGAAAGTAGAATTTGGTGATAGATTCAAATTATGCAAATGTTAGAGTGTTGATAGAATTTGTGTTTGAAGAAAGTGCACTTGTACAAATGTTAAAGTAGGAGTAGAATTAATTTCATATTTGTTTTACTTGTTTTATTTTCTATATTATGATTCCAATCCCTCAAAACCCCCATTCCATTCTTTTAATCTCTTATTCTTTTATTCATTTAGTTCATCAATTGATTTATTCTTTAATTCATAAACTTATTTATTAATTTACTCTTTGATTATTCTTTATCCTTTCTCACCAACCATTATTAATATTCCCTAGTTTCCCCGGATAAGAACGATCCCTATTTATTAATACTAAAATGACACAAAAGGGGTTTTAAAATATGTATATAGTTGAATTACGAGTTTAATTAAATGCGTAGTTTGAGCGTATAAGGGGGTAGTGAGATGGTGGTGGAAAATCGTACGACATATAGTTTAATTCTTGGCACAAACTCTAAACTATATGAAATTAACCAAATTATTTAATATTGGAAGATAAAGAATTTTTAAATTTAAAGTTTAAAAGTATTTTTGAAGAATTATTGATTTTAATTATCTTACTTTAAGTTAGATTAAATACTCATATTACTTTTAAAATTAAGAAGTGAATATTTTTTTTTATAAATATGAGTAATGTTTTCATAATTCTCAATATAATCTTATAATAAAAAAAAGTAATGTTGAAATCATGATAGATTTTGGTAAGTGGTTTTTAAATTGTTGATAGACTAGTTTACAATTGGATGACATTAGTTGTAATTTATATAAAATGACAAGACCCATCCTGATTATTCCTCGATAACCGTGAAAGATCCTGCTCCAGTCTGACAATAACTCGAAAGTACTAAAAGTAGTTTTAAATATATACATATAGAACATACAAATGATAAACATTGTCAGACAATGGATAGTTCAGTATTCCGAGACCGTTGACCTAGTCAACAGGTTAACAAAGCATAGGAAATATTTACAAGTAGGGATCAAAATCCTACGCTGCAAAGTGTCTGAGTACGCAACGGTCTGTTTATTCCTCTGCCTCGATATTAGCCTTAGTACCTGTGCACTGGCCTGGAGGGAAAATAAAACATCAAAGGTGTGAGTGGACAAAAATCAAGTTTAGAAATACATTTATCAAAATATAGTCTTACCTTCCAGTTTTCACAAACATGCAAGCATATCATAACTCATAAATCAAATAATTAAGATATGAATATAAATCTCAAACATCAATGAAAACATAGAATCCAAGTCCAATATAGAGTCACGTTATCCCTGCAACCCGTGCAAATCAATAGGCTCAAGGACCGCTCAAATCCCGAGCATCCGCCGCTGTGAACACATCACCAGCCAGCAATCCAGGTCGTCATGAACATATCACTGACTGACCTCCATATAATCCAGCACATCTGGTCTGAGCCGAGCCTCCATTGGCTGAACGACAACAGACCATGCTACGTGAGGTAAACACTTCTATCCCGTGAGGCGAGCGTTATCTCCAGGGTTCATTTCGGGGGAAAACATATTCCACACCGAAAGGCCCTAATATATCATCATCATGAAAACCAGTGAAAAATAATTGCATTTAATATCAAAACCATTTCTCAAAATTCGTAAACCAGTTTCACGCAAATCCGTGCAATCACAATCTCAATCATAATAAATCCATCACATCTAGTGCCAGACTCATAATCCGAGTCAAAATCAGCTCAAATCCTGGGCCTTCGCCCAAAATATCAGTTTTATAGTTTTTCTCGAAAATCGTGCCACAAAAGCATATAAAAATAATATAATATTCCCCAAAATTCAAAAATCATCATATCGAAACATTAATCATGCCAAATCATATTACAAGGCATTTAAAACATATATGCATGCATTCAAGGTAGAAAACAAAAGTCCACTCACACACCGTCCAGATTGTTCAGTTTCAAGCTGTTCGTGCTATTCCGACGTCCTGGAAGTATTTGAGCCTGTCAAACAAGAATATGAGATTACTAACTTGTCACTTAAGTCCCTGTACGAATTTCCTAATCGTCGGAATAAAATAATATTATTTTAAACGTAACCTATACGCTATCGGGTATGCAAAACTACTCTAAGTTCATATCCGATTGACCCGAAACCAACGCTAATAGGTCCGTATCATCGAGAGTATCAAAATTGTTGTTGGACCCAAGGTGAGATTCCCGGCTACGAGCCCTCACGTGCCGCCGCAAGTGGTTTGCGCGTGAAAGCCACGCGCCGTGAACAGTGCACTGCTACAGTGCTTCTCCCTCATCCGTTTCTCTAATAAACGGGTCTGCAACCCGCGATCAGACCCGGTGCAATCTCATTCGATTCAACCTCAATTTCGTCAATTATTTTACTTATTAACATCAATTCAATCTAACTTACGGTTTTGTAACTTCAATTTAATCAATTAGGCCCTAAAACTCCTCGACTCAAGATGAACACCCGACGGGTCCTAACTCGGGTTCTACCCAAAACCAACCTGTTTCCTTCAATTGATCATACCAGAAGTATCCTAGGTCCATTATAAACACAATTAGGAAGTCAATTTTACAGTTCCTTACCTCCAAGTAATCGAACTCAAGCTCAAAGTTTCAAAGAAGTCGAAGTCGAAGGGTCTGTTCGTCACCAATTCTCCACCAATTTCCTTCCCAATCGATTCGGTTTGATGCGTTTGGATTCCAGGAAGCTTAATATCACCTCAATTTCACACAAAACTGTCTCAGAAATTAAAATCGAGAATTAAGGTTTTGGGTGGTTTTTCGGGTATGTCCAGTAGGGATTTATCTGAGTTTTCTTTGTTCCTCTTTTGATTTTTCTCTCCAAGTCACGCTAATTAATCACTCTAGTGCACTGATTTCTGTTGGTTTGTTGAGAATCGATCAAAGTGAAGGAAAGCTATGTTCTGTTTTTTTTTGTTCTTAGTCGAGTATGCTATGCAACAGTACAAGTGTTAATTAATTGTGTTAATTAGACACCAAGCACCCAAGTGCCACTAAGAGGGTGCTTAGGCTAACAGATGTCATTAGCTGAATTCAAATGAATTGAATCAGCATTTGAAATCATATGATAATAATCCTCTCCACCGTCTAATCAAAATCCATATAAAATTACCATTTTACCCTTGAGGTCACAAATGACCATTTTGCCCCTGAACTTTCCAGACCCATATCTTTTTCATACGAGTTCGGTTTTCGACGTGCCACCTGTCTACGGATTCAGCGTCTCGGGACCTACACAACGGTCCTCGGAAAATGTACAAAAAGTATTCCAAACAAAAAGTCAACTTTTAGCCATATTCCTCCAAGGGTAAAAACGTCATTTTACATTTTGTGGATTTTTTTGGGGCGTTACATAAAAACTATAGTCTATTTTAAATTGTATAGTGTCAAAATGCCTGTGAGTTTAATTTTTTTATATGCAAATTTTTGAATAAACTTATATGTTAGTAAGGACATATGAGTTAATTGCCCTTTTCAAAATGAGCAATATTATTTGGAAACACTAAATTGATCACAGTTAGTGGCACACTTGATGTGCCCACTTAACAATGAATGAATGATGTTATTTTAATAAATTAAATCACTTGGGGTGCCCACTTAACAATCAATGAATAATGTTATTTTAATAAATTAAATCACTCGGTGTGCCCACTTTACAATTTATTGATTGCTATATCAAGTGTGTCATTAAATATAGTTAATTTAGTATGTTCAAATAGTATTTCTCTTTCAAAATTGGCTGGCTAATCTCCACAATTAATACTCCTAGTTCAGTGGGGATTCAATTCGGATAGAGAACCCGTGTATAATCTTCGTCCGAATTCTAGTATTTAAAGCCGCCTTAGTACTTATTACACAGTATTGATTTATCTTATAACAATAATCTATGCCCCATTTTCAAAAACTTTAAAAGAATCTATTTTTCATGTATATTTTTATCTACCATTTGAATTAAGTTGCATACATGAGTTGTGAAGCTGGTTTGTGTTACTAGAGAATTTATTTTTTTAGTGTTTATTTATATATCGATTGAATTAAGTTGCATACATGAGTTGTGAGATTGTTCCATCTGATTTGAGTGTTGTTTCATTTTTACTATTTAGTACAATAAGGTCAACCCGTGATCTTTTTTTTTCACCTCGTACTCCCTTCTCTCTCTTGCCAAGAGAGGAACCAAAAATTCTCCAAACTCGAGCCACTGGCTTTGGTTTTGGATTCCCGGGGTTGTGTAGATAGATTTTGATATAAAGTTGTGAAATGTGGTTGAGAAATGAGGGAGATATGAAAGCTTGAAGTTTATATCTTTAAGGGGGTTTTCAAGCTGGCCGACGGCGACGACCACATCATCGCGGGCGTTTTCTCGAAAAATGGTGTCGTTAGCAAGACACAGGGTGGGTGCCATGTGGCAGGTGGCTGGTGGTGTCACGTGCCACGTGTTAGGGGTTCCACGTGGTATGGTTGTCAGTTGTCAGAGATACGTGGCAGGTGCCATGTCAGCTACACTGATGTCACACACGTAGTGATGTGTGGGGTTGGCCACCGAATTTCTTCCGCCGCACGGCGACGTGTGGGCGCGAATCTGGAGTAAGGTCCAGACTTATTTGAAAGGTTTCGATGGGGGTGAATCCAATGGTGGTGGTTTTACGCCAATCGAAGTTCGTTTAGGGGTAGTTTTAGGTTTTTTTTAGCCTTGTGAAGTGTGTTCGAGATGTGTTTACTGTGATGAGATATATGGGTGTTTACAAATGAGATTTTTTGGATTGTTGGTGACCTCCGGGTGTTAGTTTGATAGGCGAGGAAACCCCGTAGACTTCTGATTAGCATACGGCTCAGGATTGAGCGTTCAACGGTACTGTGAGTGGACATTTTCTTTGATAACTGTGATGCATGAATATTTACATATTTATATGGTTTTATGGTTATGGTTTGGCTATGTGATTCTAAATTTTTTCCAGATAAATGACTGGTTTTGGAATATATTCGATTGTGATTTTCTGGACATAGGTTTTTATGGTGGATTTTGGAAAACCGGATGTTGGGCTAGTGCCCAAGTTGGAAATGTTTTGGACTGGTGCCCGGATTAGAAATGTTTTGGGTTGCTTCTCAAGTTAGAAAAAGGTATTTTTGGTAACTATTTTCTAGTATGGTTATCCTCATGTGATTGGATCGCTATTCCAGAGTTGGACTCCGATGATTCCCACAAACGGACTCAGATGTTGTTGGAGTTGGACTCCACAAAATCTGTAGTTGTCTTTGCGTAGTATATAGGGAATGCTGGTTGGACCAATAGGGAAGTGAGGTGGGGAAATATTTTGGACCGGTTTGGTCAGACATTGGATGCTGTGAGTCAGGGGGCGGATACCAAGAAGGCCCAGTGGCTTGGAGCCATTGAGTTTACTAGTGGATTGGATCCCAGGGTGGTGACCGTACGAGTTTTGGTGACTGATGGTCAAGTTAGAATGGATGAGCTTCTCGGAGCAACGGGGATGGTACGTCTTGGTAAACGTAGGTTGGTGTACCAAGAGGTTAGGCTTGTTGGTGAAAAGGTTGGCTTATCGCTGGAGTTCTCGGGGAGTACGTGTTGGATGCGTCTCATGTGATGGAAAAGTGACTGGAAGAACTCAGAGAGGACTTTGAGCTTAGTGAGCGGTCTGTCCAGACCTGGGATCAGACAGACATGGTGTAATGTTAGGTAAATTTTGCCCTTGTAGTTGTACTATGAAGGGATTTTTCCGTGGATGAAGCCACATAGGGGCCTAGGTTCTGAGGCGGGATTAGATTTCCACAGTTTTGGCAGGGATATGTGCGAATTTCGAGGGTGAAATTTTTGTAAGGAGGGTAGATTGTAACGACACTGACCTTAATCATGGGATTAATGTGATTTTTCGAAGATTTTTCTGGAATTTTATATATTAGTTTTAGCTTGTTGGACTATTTTTCCCTTAGGTTTGTCTTAGGTTTTTAAATAGGGGAAGGCAAATTTTGGAAGGAGTGAAAGTTGGTTATTTTGGGAATGGATAAGATTGGATTGGCTCATCATCTCTTACTCTCATTCTCTCTCTTTCCCGTGCAACACAAAACGCACACACACACACACACACACACACACACACACACACACACACACACACACACACACACACACACACACACACACACATTACAACCCTTAATTTCCACCTAGATTTAGAGGTCTTTTGGAGTAAACCAAGGTTGGGATCATGTTCTAGGGACTCCCACCATCACATAGAGCTCAAGTTTGAAGGTGGAGAGCATTGGAAACACACGGTGTGAGTGGAGGAAGGATATCCAAAACTTTGGGAGCTAATATCTTGGAATCCAGGTAATATTTCTAAATTCTGGGCTTTGTTTTGGATTCCTAGGGTTGAGTAGATAGATTTTGATAAAAAACAATTTGTGAAATTTGGTTGAGAAATGAGAGAGATATGAAGGTTTGGAGTTTAGGCCCTTTACTGGGATTTTCCAGTCGGCCATGGCGCGCGCGGTGTCTTCTCTGACAATGGTTGACATCAGCATGACATCACCAGGTGATCTGCAGGACGCGTGGCGGGTGCCACATAGCAAGGGTACCACGTGGCAGGTGGCTAGTAGTGCCATGTGCCACGTGTCAAGGGTGCCACGTGGTAGGTTTTCCAATTGTCTGGGACACATGGCAGGTGCCACGTCAGGTAGTCTGACGTTAGTAGCTGATGTCACGCACGTGTGGCTGGATCTCGAGGTGGGTCCAAACTGCTTCCGGTGTGTGAGGGCGAATCTCGAGGTGTAGCCAGAGTCATTCGAAAGGTTTCAATGAGCTGAATCTAATGATGGTGGTTTCATGCAAATTGAATTTCGTTTAGAGGTAGTTTTATACTTTTTTTAGCCTCAAGAAGCGTGTTCGGGTCGTGTTTACTATTCCAAGGGTGTTTACAAATGAGATTTTTTGGATTTTTGGTCACCCCCGGGTGTTACTTTGGCAGGCCAGGGTCCCTTGGAGGCTTCTGATTAGCATACGACTGGGGATTGAACGTTTAGAAGTACTGTGAGTGGACATTTTGTTTGATAATTATGATGCATGCATATTTACATATTTATATGGTTTTATGGATATGGTTTGGTATTCTAAATGTTTTCTAGATAAATTCCTGGTTTTGGAATATATATTCAGTTTTGGTTTTCTAGACACAGGTTTTGGCACGACCCATCCCAATCCCCCCTCATCCTAGGATTAACACAGGATGTGCCATACTCCCGTCTGACAGCACGTGTAGGACAAAGGATAAACCTTGACTTAACCCCAACTTAACCCACTCGGGGTCATCCAGAGTACACCAGGATCAGTAGAAGAGTGTGATGTCTTGTTAGGACCTGACCCTTCTCGGTCAGGACCCGACTCTAGCATGATATTGTCCTCTTTGGGCCTCTTCGCCCTCACGGTTTTATTTTCGAGAGCTCACGGTGCAACTTCCCAGGGGGGTCACCTATCATGGAATTGCAACAACCTCAACTCGCTTAACTTTGGAGTTCCAACCAAACCCAAAGACACTAAGCTCCCAAAAGGCCTCGTGCTAGATAGATGTGTGCCTACACCTTTAAGGTACACCACCATTCCCCTCCCACCTTGCAGAAATGTGGGATTGTTCACCATTCCCTCTAGGACACGGGTCTTACAATCTACCCCTCTTAGACACACTAGGCCGAATCTATCGGATACCGATTAAATCCATCACCACTATGTGCCAGATTGACTTCGTAGTAAGCCAATCCCATCTACAACTATCGTGACCAGCTAGAAACTCCTGACTCCACTGCGCCTTCGTTGCGCTACTCTGATCTCGACTCTCTCTCGAGTCCCCATATCCTGTCTCATGTCACTAGGGAACTGGTTACCAAACGAGATACATCTTGTACCTCACACCGAGCCACTTGATAGGTCCTCAAATAAGTATTATTTTATATTATTTTATACCCTTTATACTTGAATTTTATTATTAAAATATTAAATAATTAGATAAAATAATTTTGTGATATTTTTGTATGAATAAATAAATTTTGAAATTTGGAGCATTTTGGCGAAAAAAATCATCTCGATCGGAATTATAACGAATAAATTATGGACGAGTTTATATGAAATTATATAATTTAATTTGTAATTGATTTGTAGGCCCAAAACATATTTATTTTGCAAGCCCAAGTCCATTAGCTACAGCCCAATCCACTTGATGAGCCCAGCGAACCCAGCCCAAGGCCCATGCCCGTGACCCAAGTCCAGTGCTAGCCTTGCGCAAGAAGTCGGCGAGCGCTGGCCTATCTTAGCTTCAACAGCTCGGAGTGCGCTTCCCAAACGCCTCCTTCAGTATTCAGCTCGCGTTCGCCGAATCCTCTAACCCCAGCTCAGCAGGCTTGTGCTGCTCTCACTTGCTCCTCCTGGCAGCAGTCGACCAACTCCCCCACTCTCTGTCAGTAGCTCTTGGCCGAATTCCTGAGCAGTCCTTGCTCTGCATTAAACCTGCTCCCACTTTCCCTAGTTTTTCTTATTTTTCAGTCAATTTCAGCTCCAAACCATGCCTAAAATCATCATTAATCATCATTGTTCATCATTTCATTTTTATATTTTACTTTTGTATTTTTTTTATTTGAATATTGGTACTCTCTCTATAAATAGAGTGGTCATTTCATGTAATCTTGGTCCCCATTTTGATTCTCTTTTTAGTAGTTTAGGTTCTATTTTTCTCTCTTTCACTCTTCATTTAAGTTCATCTTCTTTTTTTTTATTCTTTTTTTTTTGGATCATTTTAACTTCTTGTAAATTTTCTTTTTAATTAGTTTTCTTTCAATTATTATTCTTAATTTATGTTATTTTTACGTTAGTTTTTAAATTTCATTTCTTCTTTACTTTGTTCTTGCGATTCTTCTTTGAGAGCTCTTAAATACATTTTTATGCTTTCTTTAAGAAATACCTAGGCCAAGTAATTCTAAGGCAATTCAAGAGTTTTAAGACCGAATTCCTCGTATTTCTACTTCCATCTTCACAAGTTTCTAGCCGCTGTTCGGTGATTCTTGTGAAAATCCATATATTTTTCTACTTAAATTCTTGTTATTATTATTGGTTTTACTTATAATTCAATATATGTGTTGACATTTTCTTTCTAATATTTGTAAGTAAGAATACAATCTCCATGTGTTTTACTATTTGAATTTCTTTTACTTCATATGTTTTAGTGCTTAAATTTCGATTCGAAAAAATGTTGATCCGCTGTTGGGGCATTTAGAATAGAGTTGAAGAGATTTAATGTTTTACCGCTGTTCGGCGCATTAAATCACAAACTTAAGGTGAATCATATTGTAGATAATAATCCGCTATTCGGTGCGTTTATAATATGAAAAATGTATGCATGTATTTGAGATGATGAAGGTAGAATTTCGAGATTGGTTCATTATGAGAAAAATATTAGAGTGTTGGTAAAAATATGTGTTTGAAGAAAGTTCACTTGTGCACAGGTTAAAGTAGAAGTAGAATTAAGTTCTTAATTGTTTTTACTTTTTTTTCTTTATTTTGTGATTACAATCTTTACAAACCCCCTATTTAATTTTTTATTCTTTTATTCTTTAATTTTTTTATTCTTTTATTCTTTTATTCTTTATGTCATTATTTCATTAATTCTTTTATTCTTTTATTCATTTATTCTTTTATTCTTTATTATTTAATTATTTAATTCATAATCCTTTAATTAATTATTCTTTCTCACTAACATATTATTAATGTTCCATAATTTCCCCGGTTAAGAACGATCCCTATTTACCAATACTACATTTACACAAAAAGGGTTTTAAATTGCATAATACTCGAATTACGTATTTAATTTAATGTGTAGTTTGAGCGTTATCAATTTTTTGGCGCCGTTGCCGGGGAAATTGAAAATCATTTTTAATATGATAGTGTATGTATATAAATTGTGCATACTATACTTTTTTATATTTATTTTATTTTATTTTATTTTGGTTCATAATTTAATTGTTCATAACTTTAATATACTTGTTTATAATTCTTATACTTGTCTATATTTAATTTATTCATCTTATTTGTGTTCTTATTATTTTTGTTTATATTTGTTTATTTTAATTTTTATACATGTACATACTATACTTGTTCTTAATGTTTATCTTTCCACATGTTCATTTTATCTTTATACATATTCATATTATACTTGCATATTATTATTTTTTTTTATACTTGTTCATTTATTTTTATACTTGTTCTTAACTTATATTTTTATGTTTGTTCATAATTTTGAATTCTTATAATTGTTCTTATTATACTTGTTTATAATGTTCATACTTTACTTGTTCTTATTATATTTGTTCATAAATGTTCATAATTTTTTTTTTATATACTTGTTCATATTCTAATTGTTTATAATTTTTATACTTGTCATATTATTCTTGTTCATACTTGTACATAATGTTCATTCTTTTTACTTGTTCATAAATGTATATTGTAAATGTTCACTTTTCCTTATTTTTACTTTTATTTTTTTTTAATTTAAAAAAACATAAAATTCGTAAAAAAAAAAAATTCCTTTTCTTCATTTATTTATTTATTAAATTCCAAAAAAATAAAAAATTTAATAAAGAAAACCTTTTCATTACCTCAAAAAAAAAGAATAAAGAAAACAAGTAAAAAAAAATTATATATTTATATTTATATTTACTTTCCAACTTTCTTTATTTTTAGCTTCATGTTAATATTAATTCATACTTGTGAATAAATTTTGTACATATGTTACTTGTTTTTATTTTTACTTTTTCATCATTATTATACTTGTTCATAATTTCCATTTGTATGTTTGTTCATAATTGTTATCTTTATACTTGTTTTTCATTTATTATACTTGTTCATACTTTATTTATAATTGTACATACTTGTTTCTAATTGTTCTTACTTATTCATACTTTCATAATTTTTATGTTTCATAGTGTTCATTTATACTTGTTAATATTTGTACATATTTGTTCATACTTATTTGTTTATACTAGTTCATAATTTGTATATTACTTGTTTACATTTATTTTATTTATGTGTTCATGTATTTATTTAAGTTTGTCTTTTTCTTCAATTAAAAAAAACGAAAAATAAAATAAAAATTTCTTATCTTAACTTTGTGTTAGGGTAAATATAAATTTATAAATAAATCTTGTACATATATTAGTTTGTTAATGTGAAATTGTTTTGTAAATATCATTACTTGTGAATAAAACTATACTTGTGAATAAATTGTTCATACTTGTATAAATTGTTCATATGTAAATTGTCATGTTATATTTGTAAATTGTGCGTAAAAACATACTTGTAAATAGTTCTTGTATTCATGCATTAGTCCCTGCTATATGTAGATCACTTGTGTTTCGAAGTTTAGATTTTGATCTTTAATAGAATAAGTGAAAACTCTTTTGTTAACTCTCATCTACGGTGATTGTTAACACTTGAGTTATCTTAATTCCTCTGGAGTAAGAAATTTTTGAGGGTGCTGTCTAGGACATGAGACGGTACTCATAACGAGTTTTGGGTCTAAGAAAGGGACATCAATGGAGTTTAAGCCTCGAGATGTCTTGAAATTAGCTATGCCTCTTATGTTTATTCTTTCTAACCCGGTCACCTTTGAACTTGCCCAAACAGTTGAATTAATCCAAGATATTTTGTAACGACCCGTCCCGGAATCCGGGATTAGATTAGTAACTAATCATGATTAGTGGGGTTAATCGGTGATTAGTTGGGCAAAATCGGACGAATGATGTAAAATGACCGTTTTACCCCTAGTCGTGGGTAAAACATTGACTTTTAATTCGGGCTGTCAAATGGACTTTGACCAATCACCGTGACGTAGTTTGGGACGTCACGAGTTCATAGACAGGTAGCACGATCGATTCCGACGTTCGAGGTAAAAGTTATGACATTCGGAAGTCTAAGGGCATTTTCGTAATTTGGGCGAAAAGGGGGAAATGTTGACTTTTCGACCGGGAGGCCCAATGGTCGAGGACGAAGGACCGTTAGGATGGTCTCGATATCCTGAGTCCGTAGATAGGCGGCACGCGACAATCGGAGTTCGAATGACCAAGTTACGGGTCTAGATGCGTGAGGGCCATTTTGGTAATTTGTCAAGTGAGGGCAAAATGGCAATTTGGCTGTTGATTTTTGGGACTGCCGTGTATGGCTCTGTGGGGTTCTTTTCAGAAAACAGAGAATGGGTGTGCATTTGTTTATGGAATCAATTGGTTGGGCTGAGTGGCTGATTTGTTTATGCTTGTGAGTGGCATTGGGTCAGTTGTGGCTGGTGAAGTGCAGAGCACGGGCAATTGTTTTATTCCCTTGAGAAATTTTGAACAGAGCACTGGTCGGTTTGGGTGGATTAATTGGTTGGTTTGATCGATTTCTGGGGTGTTTGAGATGGGCAGAGAGTTACAGAGAAACAGAGAGAGAGGAGAAACAGGGAAATTGAGTGGAAATTGTGCACTGGAACCCGAAACCTGTGTTGAACAAATTCAAAATCCGAATTCGAAATGTAGGCCAGCCCAAGTCCAATTGGGGTGAGATTATGTCTTCTGGAACCTCACTTAGTCGATCCAAATCAAGAGTTCGAAGCTGGAAGGCCCTGGGAGCCATGGACGGGGATGATGGAATTTTAGAAAAATCGAGCTTGGAGTCGTGGTCATGGAGGTAAGTTCTTGTGAAATTGATTCCAAAATCATCTTTAAAGTGAGGCTACGATGCTTCCTAACTAATTAATTGAAGGGATCAGTGACTGTGTGACGAACTGGGACGATGAACTTCAATTACGACTTGAGGTTAATTAATTTGGTTTTAGGCCGTGACGATTGAAATGGATGTTACAAACCTTTAATTAAGTTCTTTGCGAGTCTACTTGATGGATCAATTGAGGGAATTAGGTTGTGTTTGGCAAGAATTGGAACGGGTCAAGACGCGGGTCGCAGACCCATTTACCAGGGAAATCGTGATAAGACCCATCCCGATTATCCCTCGATAGTCATGATGGATCCTGCTCCCGTCTGACAATAACTAAAAAGTACCAAAAGTAACCAAACATATATACATATGCCACACAACAAACTGAAAATCTTTATCAGACAAGGGATAGTTAGGTTTTACAGACTATTGACGTCACAAGTTCGACTAGTCAACGACATTACAGAGCATAGGCACTATTACAGATAGGGATCAAAATCCTACTCTGTAGAGTGTCTGAGTGCGAACGGTCTACTTATTCTTTTGCCTCGTTTGCCTCGTTTCTAGACCCCGTACCTGTGCACTAGCCTGGAGGGTAAATGAAAACATCAAAGGTGTGAGTGGACAAAATAAATTTTTATAAATACATTTACCGAAACTCAATCTTTCCCTCCAGTTTTCACAAACATGCATGCATATCATAAAACATGAGTAATAGTATGAAATCAATCAAGTATGATCAGTGGACTGATAAATCAAAACATGTTTCTAAATTCCATGTCCACATTTTCCTTGAAACTCATTTTCATCAGATCTATTTAATTCTCAGTAAATCCACGGGACTTATTCTCATATCCGATCTCATATAGTCACGTTTATCCCTGCAACGCGTGCAAATCAAATAGGCTCAAGGACCGCTCAAAATCCGAGCATCCGCCGCTGTGAACACATCACCAGCCGGCAATCCGTCGCCGTGATCACATCATCAGCCGACAATCCAGATCGTCGTGAACACATCACCGAACGATCTCCATATAATCCAGCACATTTGATCTGAGTCGAGCCTCCCTCGGCTGTATGACAACAGATCGTGCTAAGTGACCTCTTCGGGGTAAACACTTCCATCCCGAAGGCGAGCGTTATCTCCAAGGTTCATTCCGGGGAAACACATTCCTAACCGGAAGCCCTAATATCCAGGGTGCACTTCGGGAGAAACATATTCCACCCCGAAAGCCCTAATATCCACAACATATCATCATCATAAAAACCAGTGAAAACAGTTGCATTTGAAATCAAAATCATTTTCAATACAGGGTCTCAGCCCAAAACATAATTTGTAAAACCAGAGTCCCGATTATTTCATAAATTTGGAAACCATCAATCTCATCATGTAATCACAGGGAAATACAAATCCAATCAAAATCACATTTCCATTGGGTCTCAAGCCCAAAATCTCATTTTCACGCAAATCCGTGCAACCGTAAATCCGAGTTGCCACTTTCACTTAAATCCATGAAATCAATCCCTGACTCATAATCCGAGTCCAAATATAATTTTCAATTTCTGACTCATAACCTGAGTCAAAACATCATTTTCAATCCCGGGCCTACGCCCAAAACATCAATTTCATAGTTTCTCGAAAATCGTGCTAGAAATAATATAATAATCCAGAAAATCGAGAAATCACCGGATTGAAACATCAATCATGTCAAGTCATATAAAATCATATAATAAAGCATTTAAAACATATATGCATGCATCACGGTTAGAAAACAAAGTTCACTCACACACACCGCCCAGATTGTTCAGCCTTGAGCTGTTCGTTTTCTTCCGATGTCCTTGGAATATTCCTGCCTGTCAAACAAAGTAATTTAAGGTTACTAGACTATCGTATAGTCCCATATGTGAATTCCCTAATTGTCGAAATTTTATAATATTATTTAAATATAAACTATACGCGTCGGGTACTCGAAACTACTCCGAATCCATATCCGATTGACCCGAAACCAACGCGGATAAGTTCGTATCATCGAGAACATCAAAACTCATGTTGACCACTTCCCCGGAATCTCATCCACGCGCCCTCACGCGCCGCAGCAAGCGGCTGCGCGTGAAAGCCACGCGCGTAGCACAATACTGCTACAGTGCATCGTCTTCACCCGTATGTCTGATAAACGGGTTGGAAACCGGCGACAAGACCCGATTGGCTCTTCCTCAATTCGACCTCGATTCAATCCATTCTTTCACCTGATCCCTTTTAATTCATCTTAATTTAAGTTCTGTAATATTAATTACTTAAATTATAACCTTAATCCTCACAACCCACGATCGACCTTCGAACGGGTTTCCTATTCGGGTTCACTCAATCCTTCCTTGTTTTCCAAATTAATTGACACCAGAAGTATCTGGAGAGTGTAAGAAACAGTTTTACAGAATCAATTTCATAAATTCTTACCTATAGCTAGTCGAACTCAAACTCGATTTTGAGTAGCAATGGGAGCTTCTGTTCTTGCTCAATACGACACAATTCCCTTTATTTTTGTTGTGGATTGGTTCGAAATGACCTCAGGAATCTTAATCAAGCCTCAATTGTGATCCTCACATCTCACATTTTCGAATTTGAATTTTCACTTTAATTTTATGAATTTTTCAAATTCTGTAAAACCAATTACTCTCAGCCTCTCATGTTCCTTTCTCTCAACTCAGTCTCCTCCAAAGCTCAATCACACAATTGAAACAGAATCAATTGTTTATCAAGTTGTTGAATTGGACAAAAGATGATGACAATCCTTAATTAAGGGATTTGTGTCCAAAGCAATCATCATTATGTTTCCATAATACCAGTTTCCATGTTATCTGGGCAAGAAGAAGACAAAGTGACAAGTGTCACTATCTGGTAGCATGAGTCATTGTTAAAAAACCTTTTTCCCCTTCCCTCGACAAATTACCATTTTGCCCCTAGACTTCGTAGACCCGTAACTTTCGCATCCAAGCTCCGTTTTTGATGTGCCGCCTATCTACGAATTCAGCGTCTCGTGATCTACACAATGGTCCTTACAAAAGTATGAAAAAGTATCCCACACAAAAAGTCAACTTTATCCACTCCCTTTTCAGGGGTAAAAACGTCATTTTCATATTATTTTATAATTTTTACATGATTTGGATTTCCGGGGCGTTACAACTTGCTCGGATTTTGAGCGGTCCTTGAGCCTATTTGATTTGCACGCGTTGCAGGGATAAACGTGATTATATGAGATCGGATATGAGAATAAGTCTCATGGATTTACTCAGAATTAAATAGATTTGATGAAAATGAGTTTCAAGGAAAATGTGGACATGGAATTTATAAACATGTTTTGATTTTATTGGTCCACTGATCATACTTGATTGATTTCATACTATTACTCTTGTTTTATGATATGCATGCATGTTTGTGAAAACTGGAGGGAAAGATTGAGTTTCGGTAAATGTATTTATAAAAGTTTATTTTGTCCACTCACACCTTTGATGTTTGTATTTACCCTCCAGGCCAGTGCACATGTACGGGGGCTAGAAACGATGCAAATGAGGCAAAAGAATAAGTAGACCGTTGCGCGTTCAGACACTCTACAGAGTAGGATTTTGATCCCTATCTGTAATAGTACCTATGCTCTGTAATGTCGTTGACTAGTCGAACTTGTGACGTCAATGGTCTGTAAAACTTAACTATTCCTTGTCTGATAAAGATTTGGAGTTTGTTGTATGGCATATGTATATATGTTTGGTTACTTTTGGTACTTTTTAGTTATTATCAGACGGGAGCAGGATCCATCACACTATCGAGGGATAATCGAGATGGGTCTTGTCAAATTGGTATCAGAGCATTAGGTTACGGTCTGAGTCTTGCACATTAGTGTGCACGAGTTGTGATACTGATTTGTTTTTCTTACAGAACATCACAATATGCCTCCGAGACGTGAGCCCCGTGCACAGCCTGGTGGTTAGTTTGGAGGTCCAGACGTAGAGAGAGCTCAACGTTTAGGGGCCATTGGGTTCCCTGGCCAAACTGACCCAGAAGAGGCCTATGAGTGGATTACTCAATTTGAGCGGATCTTCGAGATTACGCAATGTCCACCAGGAGATATGGTTCCACTAGCCACATTTATGCCGAGTAGCCATGCTTATAGATGGTGGCATGGCCTACAGCTGACGGGGATGGATGCCCGCACCCTGAGTTGGGAGGATTTCCGACATCGTTTTCTAGACCAGTTTTATCCTCGCTCGTTTCATAACGTTAAAGAGGTTGAGTTTCTACAACTGCAACAAGGGAACCTGTCAGTGGCTGACTACGAGCAGAAATTCCTGAACCTATCCAGTTTTGCTCCTCTATATGTAGCAAACGAGGAGGACAAGTGTCGAAGATTTGAGCAAGGATTGAGAAATAATATCGGGGGTGCTGTGACCGTAGGATCTTATGCTACCCTGAGAGAGTTGTTCGATGCAGCCACACGAGTTGAGGTGACCTTGCCAGTGCGACAGCAGTTCTCAGGATCTGGTCGACGCCGGGAACGTCAGTATCAGGGATCTTCGAACTAGAGATTCTCCAAGAGGGGTAATTATAGCTCTGGATCTTCTTGTGGCGCTCGTCCGAGTTTTGGAGGTGGGAGTGCATAGACATTTGGATTTCGACCTCCAGGGACTGCACAGTTCAGCGAGGCATCAGTAGGATCCACTGACAGATAGAGTAATGGGCCCGACCGGGGCAATGTTCTTGTCTGCTTTTATTGTAGGGAGCCGGGTCACTTCAAAAGAGACTGCCCCCGATTGGTCGGTAGTAGTGGTACCGGTTGGGGCACTACTGAGCGGGGTCCTAGTACAACCTCGACTTCAAATGCGACAAGTGGGCGAGGAGGTGGCAGAACTCATGGTGGATCACGAGGACGTGGCCAGACTTCGGGACCACATGCTCGAGTTTATGCAGTAACCCAACAGGACGCCCGAGCAGCCCCGAGAGTGGCGACAGGTATGCTTACTATTTTCGGTCATCATGCACGTACTTTAATAGACCCGGGAGCTACCCACTCTTTTGTTTCTCTGGAGTACGCTCCGTTGGCAGATAAAGAGATTTCTACGATCGAGTGTGAGATGGGAGTCGGTACACCGACTGGAGAGTTGTATGCAGTAAACCAGGTGATACGAGGATACCCTATTTTGATAGGGGATGTGCATCTAGTGGTTGATTTGATACTCCTAGACTTGTATGACTTTGATGTTATCCTTGGGATGGATTGGTTGACAACCCATCATGCCTCTATCGAGTGTTTCGATAAGAGGGTGGTACTCCGGAGCCCTGGACTGCCTGAGGTAATATTTCAGGGAGATCGGAGGGTGTTACCCCCTAGAGTCATATCAGCCCTCTCGGCAGATAGATTTTTGAGAAAGGGTTGCCAGTGCTATTTAGCTTAAGTTGTTGATGTACAGGATACACCAGCCAAGGCCGAGGACATCCCAGTAGTGTGTGAATTCCCAGACGTATTCCCTGAGGATTTACCAGGATTACCACCTTCTTGGGAGATTGAGTTCACCATCGAACTGATTCCTGGTACACGACCTATTTCCTTGACACCTTATAGGATGGCACCGGTTTAGTTAAGGGAATTGAAGGTACAGTTGCAAGATCTCGTGGATATGGGGTTCATTCGACCGAGTGTATAGCCATGGGGAGCCCCCGTATTGTTTGTGAAAAAGAAGGAAGGAAGTTTGAGACTATGCATGGATTACAGGCAACTCAATAAGGTCACGATAAAGAATAAGTACCCTTTGCCTCGGATTGATGACCTGTTTGATCAATTAAGGGGAGCTAAGTATTTTTCGAAGATTGATCTTCGTTCTGGTTACCACCAGTTAAGGATTCGAGAAGAGGATATTCCAAAAACAGCTTTCCGAACTCGATATGGTCATTATGAATTCCTGGTGATGCCATTTGGATTGACTAATGCACATGCGTTCATGGATTTGATGAACCGAGTATTCCGGAAGTACCTTGACCAATTTGTTATTGTGTTCATTAATGAGATTCTAGTGTATTCAAGCAGTAAGAGGGCACATGAGGAGCAT
Organism: Prinsepia uniflora; assembly: GCA_032719365.1. Lineage (NCBI taxonomy): Eukaryota > Viridiplantae > Streptophyta > Magnoliopsida > Rosales > Rosaceae > Prinsepia > Prinsepia uniflora. Next base: position 12,878,296 of record CM064875.1, read on the forward strand.
TTGAGGATTGTGCTTGATACGCTAAGGGAGAACCAGCTCTTTGCCAAACTAAGTAAGTGACAATTCTGGTTAACTAGTGTTGGTTTTCTGGGACATGTGATTTCCGTGGATGGAATTCATGTTGATCCCCAGAAGATTGAAGCGATAGAAAACTGGGAGTAGCCGAAAACAGTGACCGAAGTGAGGAGCATTTTGGGTTTGGCTGGTTACTACAGACGTTTCGTGGAAGGATTCTCTGCGATTGCTGCCCCAATGACCCGCTTGACCAGGAAAGGAATCAAGTTCATTTGGGATGAGGACTACGAACGAAGTTTCCAGGAACTGAAGAAAAGGTTGACCTGCGCTCCTATCTTAACCCTTCCGGATGATAGCGGGAAGTTTGAGGTGTATAGTGATGCATCCTTACAAGGATTGGGGTGTGTGTTAATGCAACATGGAAAGGTGATTGCATATACCTCCCGACAACTGAAACCTCATGAACGTAATTATCCCACCCATGATTTGGAGTTAGCTGCAGTGGTACACGCCTTAAAGATTTGGAGACATTACTTGTATGGAGAGACATGTAGACTTTTCATTGATCATAAGAGTTTGAAGAACTTTTTTCACACAAAAGGAATTGAATTTGAGGCAGAGACGATGGCTGGAACTAATCAAGGATTACGACTGCACGCTTGAGTACCATCCTGGAAAAGCTAATGTAGTAGCGGATTCGTTGAGTCGGAAATCAGCTCATACTGTGGCACATCTACGAATGATACGCTTGCCCTTATTGGTTGAACTCCGTAGGACTGGAGTTACTTTGGGATTTGATAACCAAGGTGGCTTACTGGCTAGTTTCCAGGTGCGACCGATTTTGATTGATCGAGTCATTGAAGCCCAACTTCAAGACCCTATCTCGTGTGTCCTCCGAATTGAAGCTGAAGCGGGGAAACGACAAGATGTTACAATTAGAGAGGATGGAGGCTTAGTAAAGGAAGGACGGCTGTGTGTGCCCGAAGATGTAACATTAAAGAAGGAGATTCTGGAAGAGGCCCATAGTTCGGTGTATGCTATGCATCCAGGTGAGACAAAAATGTACCGTGCGCTACAAGAACATTATTGGTGGCCGAGTATGAAACGGGAGATTGCGGAGTATGTTAGTAAGTGCTTAATATGTCAAGAAGTAAAGGCTGAGAGGCAAAGACCCTATGGAGCACTGCAACCACTACCAATCCCAGAATGGAAATGGGATCATATAACAATGGATTTTGTGTTTATACTTCCCAGAACGCCCAAAGGACACGATGGAGTCTGGGTAATTGTGGATAGGCTTACCAAATCAGCACATTTCCTACCTGTAAGGGAAGACTTTCAGATGACGCAGTATGCCAGACTATTCATTGATGAGATTATTCGACTACATGGCACCCCTGTCTCTATCGTATCTGATCGAGATCCACGATTTACGTCCAGATTCTGGCAAAGCTTACAGGAAGCTTTTGGGACAAGATTGCATTTTAGTACGGCATTCCACCCTCAAACCAACGGGCAGTTGAAACGGACCATCCAGACCTTGGAGGACATGATGAGAGCATGTTTTTTGCAATTCCAGGGTACTTGGGAGTCACATCTACCATTGATGGAATTCGCCTACAATAATAGCTACCAACTGAGTATTGGGATGGCTCCTTATGAAGCCTTTTATGGACGGCAGTGCAGAACCCCTTTGTGTTGGACTGAGGTGGGCGAAAGGAAATTGTCTAAATAACAATTGATAGACTTAACAACGGAGAAGGTTAAACTCATCCGAGATAGACTCAAGACAGCCCAAGATAGACAAAAGAGTTATGCGTACCGCCAAGTCAGAGATCTCAAATTTGCAGTTGGAGATTGGGTATTCTTAAAGTTATCTCCTTGGAAAGGTATAGTGCGATTCGGCAGACGCAGGAAATTGAGCCCCCGTTTCATTGGACCATATGAGATTGTTGAGAGGATTGGCTGGGTTGCTTACAGATTGGTATTACCTTCCGAGCTTTCCAGGGTCCATGATGTCTTCCATGTGTCAATGCTGCGCAAATATGTGTATGATGAGTCCCATGTGTTGGAAGCACATCCCGTTGAACTCAAGGAAGACCTAAGCTTTGAGGAACAACCTGTACAGATCTTAGAACGAAAGGATAAAGTGCTTCGATGAAAGACGATTCCCCTAGCGAAGGTTCTTTGGAGAAATCAGAACGTGGAAGAGGCCACGTGGGAACCCGAGACACAGATGCGAGAGCAGTACCTGTATTTGTTTCATTGAAATTTCGGGGACGAAATTTCTTAAGGGGGGAAGGTTGTAACGCCCCGAAAATCCAAATCATGTAAAAATTATAAAATAATATGTAAATGACTTTTTTACCCCTGAAAAGGGAGTGGCTAAAGTTGAATTTTTGTGTGGGATACTTTTTTATACTTTTGTGAGGACCATTGTGTAGATTCCGAGACGCTGAATCCGTAGACAGGCGGCACGTCGAAGACGTAGCTCGGATGCGAAAGTTACGGGTCTACGAAGTCTAGGGGCAAAATAGTAATTTGTCGACCGAAGGGCAAAATGGTCTTTTAACAATGACTCATGCTACTAGACAGTGACACCTGTCACTTTGTCTTCTTCTTGCCCTAGATAACATGGAAACGGGTATTATGGAAACATGATGATGATTGCTTTGGACACTAATCCCTTAATTAAGGATTGTCATCATCTTTTGTCCAATTCAACAACCTGATAAACAATTGATTCTGCTTCAATTGTGTGATTGAGCTTTGGAGGAGACAGAGTTGAAAGAAAGGAACACGAGAGACTGAGAGTAACTGGTTTTACAGAATTCGAAAAATTCAGAAAATTAAGGTGAAAATTCGAATTCGAAAATGTGAGCTGTGAGGATCATAATTGAGGCTTGATTAAGATTCCTGAGGTCATTTCAAACCAATCCACAACAAAAAGGAAGGGAATTGGTGCCGTATTGAGCAAGAACAGAAGCTCCCATTGCAACTCAAAATCGAGTTTGAGTTCGACTAGCTAGAGGTGAGAATTTATGAAATTGATTCTGTAAAACTGTTTCTTACACTTTCACGATACTTCTGGTGTCAATTAATTTGGAAAACATGGACGAATTGAGTGAACCCGAATAGGAAACCCGTTTGAAGGTCGATCGTGGGTTATGAGGATTAAGGTTATAATTTAAGTAATTAAGATTACAGAACTTGAGTTAAGATGAATTAGAAGGGATCAGGTGAAAGAATGGATTGAATCCAGGTCGAATTGAGGAAGAGCCAGTCGGGTCTTGTCGTGGGTTTCCAACCCGTTTATACTGAGCAGTACTGTGCTACCCGTTTATACGGGTGAAGACGATGCACTGTAGCAGTACTGTGCTACGCGCGTGGCTTTCACGCGCAGCCGCTTGCGGCAGCGCGTGAGGGCGCGTGGTTGAGATTCCGGGGAAGTGGTCAACATGAGTTTTGATGTTCTCGATGATACGAACCTATCCGCGTTGGTTTCGGGTCAATCAGATATGGATTCGGAGTAGTTTTGATTACCCGACGCGTATAGTTTATATTTAAATAATATTATAAAATTCCAACAATTAGGGAATTCACATATGGGACTATACGATAGTCTAGTAACCTTAAATTACTATGTTTGACAGGCATGAATATTCCCAGGACGTCGGAAGAAAGCGAACAGCTCGAGGCTGAACAATTTGGGCGGTGTGTGTGAGTGGACTTTGTTTTATAACCGTGATGCATGCATATATGTTTTAAATGCTTTATTATTTGATTTTATATGATTTGACATGATTGATGTTTCAATTCGGTGATTTTTCGATTTTCTGGATTATTATATTATTTTTGGCACGATTTTCGAGAAACTATGAAATTGATGTTTTGGGCGTAGGCCCGGGATTGAAAATGATGTTTTGACTCAGGTTATGAGTTAGAAATTGAAAATGATATTTGGACTTGGATTATGAGCCAGGGATTGATTTCATGGATTTTCGTGAAAGTGGCAACTCGGGTTTACGGTTGCACGGATTTGCGTGAAAATGAGATTTAGGGCTTGAGACCCAATGGAATTGAGATTTTGATTGGATTTGTATTTCCATGTGATTACATGATGAGATTGATGGTTTCTGAATTTATGAAATAATCGGGACTCTAGTTTTACAAATTATGTTTTGGGGTGAGACCCTGTATTGAAAATGATTTTGATTTCAAATGCAACTGTTTTCACTGGTTTTTATGATGATGAAATGTTGTGGATATTAGGGCTTTCGGGGTGGAATATGTTTATCCCGAAGTGCACCCTGGATATTAGGGCTTCCGGTTGGGAATGTGTTTCCCCGGAATGAACCCTAGAGATAACGCTCGCCTTCGGGATGGAAGTGTTTACCTCGAAGAGGTCACGTTGCACGGTCTGTTGTCGTGCAGCCGAGGAAGGCTCGATTCAGATCAGATGTGCTGGATTATATGGAGATCGGTCGGTGATGTGTTCACGACGATCTGGATTGTCGGCTGATGATGTGATCACAGCGATGGATTGCCAGCTGGTGATGTGTTCACAACGGCGGATGCTCGGATTTTGAGCGGTCCTTGAGCCTATTTGATTTGCACGCGTTACAGGGATAAACGTGACTATATGAGATCGGATATGAGAATAAGTCCCGTGGATTTTTTGAGAATTAAATAGATTTGATGAAAATGAGTTTCAAGGAAAATGTGGACATGAAATTTAGAAATATGTTTTGATTTTATCAGTCCACTACTCATACTTGATTGATTTCATACTACTACTCATGTTTTATGATATGCATGCATGTTTGTGAAAACTGGAGGGAAATATTGAGTTTCGGTAAATGTATTTATAAAAATTTATTTTGTCCACTCACACCTTTGATGTTTTTATTTACCCTCCAAGCAGTGCACAGGTACGGGGGCTAGAAACGAGGCAAAAGAGGCAAAAGAATAAGTAGACCGTTGCGCACTCAGACACTCTACAGAGTAGGATTTTGATCCCTATCTGTAATAGTACCTATGCTCTGTAATGTCGTTGACTAGTCGAACTTGTGACGTCAATGGTCTGTAAAAATTAACTATTCCTTGTCTAATAAAGATTTTCAGCTTGTTGTGTGACATATGTATATATGTTTGGTTACTTTTGGTACTTTTTAGTTATTGTCAGACGGGACCAGGATCCATCACGACTATCGAGGGATAACCGGGATGGGTCTTGTCAAATCGGGTGATGAAGGTGAACAGTACCTGGTACTATAGCAGGCGCGTGAGTTTCACGCGTAGCCACACACGGCGGCGCATGACGTCGCGTGGGCACGAATCCCAAGGTGAGGTCAACATGACTTTTGTCCTATACAATGTAACGAACATTTTAACGTTGATTTCGAATTAATCGGACACCGTTTCGATGTTGTTTCGAGGGTCCAAAGGTTTATGTTACATTTTTAACTATTGTTTAATTCCCGGAAAATTATGGGAAATTAGTATGATGTTATTTGGGTCCTTAGTGACACTAAAGAATGTATTCGAACAGGAGTTGAGATTTCTGGAAAGTATCGGAAATTACAGGAATGCGTGCAGCGCGAAAACGGGCGTTATGGACGGTGTGTGTGGACTTTGCTTTCAAAATTTAATGCATGCTTAAATATTTCTATGATTTCTATGATAATGATTATGACTTGTGATACATTCGATTTCCGTATTTATACGTATTTTTTATATGCATACGAAATTGCACGTATTTCGAGACTATGGTTTCTCTTATGTTTTGATGATGGGGTGATGAACGATTTTACATGATTTGTGCATATGATATCTTAAGGATGTTTGACTTGATTGTGAGTATGCTTTACGGTGTTGACAGAGATTTCGAGATTATTACGGTTTTGCGCGTTTTACGAGATTTCGAGTATATTGTGTTTTGATCATGGTTTTGATGCCTTGACTTTAAAATCTGAAATGTGATTTGATTTGACTTGGGATTTGAAATGATTTCAAGGATTTAAAACGGATTTTGGAAAAGTTGATTTCGGGCTTGATGCCCAAGGTATTAAAGTAATTTGAAGAACGAGATTTCGGTTTTCGGAAACTCTATAGTGAATTTCTAGTTTGGGTTCGGAATGACGGTTCCAGATGCCGGCTTACCGAATCATTATTGCGAATTCGAATTCGGGAATGGATGATGGTTTGATAATGTGATTTGATATGATTATACATGCCCCGTTTTTAATGATGATTTGATTATGTTTTGTGAAGTAAGATTTTGGGTATTTGAATGTGAAATTCGGACATGAGTCCTGTTATGATAAAATGTGATTTCGGATTGGATTTGGAATTTGGATCGCGATGGATGCTGGATTGTTGTGATTTACAAATGGTTTTGGGTTTAAAGACCCGGTGCTATTGCTGGAGCACGTTTTGAGTTTAAAGACTCGTTTAATTGATGACGGGGGAGGGCCCTTGATGAGTTTAAAGACTCGGTTACTGTTTTGAGTTTAAAGACTCGGTATGATACCCCCGAGGCCTATTGATTATATTCTGAGTTTAAAGACTCGTTGATATCCCGGGAAGGCCTGATTATGCGCATGGGTTTGAGTTTAAAGACTCGGGCGCACTTGATATCCAGCAAACTGATCGACTTGTGATTTATTGTTAATTTCTGATGCTTCGGATATGGTGGGCGGTGGCCTGGTTTATATCGTTGATGGATTTGGATTGTGTTGTGTACTTGGATTTGATTCATGGTTTTGGGCTGAGGCCTTAGGTTTATGATTGCGGGCTAAGACTCGAAGGTTAAGAAAAAGGAAAATGATTTTGGTTTTCGTACACGGTTTTCATATGTTGAAAATGAAACGGATTGCGAACGATTTTTGAATGCATGCATTGGTTTTACGTGGAGGGTAGAAATGTCTTTCTGTAACTATTTTACAAACATTTTATAAACTGATTTATTTTTGTCCACTCACACCTTTTGTGTTTTTATTGACCCTCCAGGTCGTGGCGCGTTGATCGAGGTTGATCAAGAGGCGGAGGCATGAGTAAGTACGCGTGTGGCTATCCCTGGTTTGGCAAGCACTGAAGGTAAGTTGGGAATTTCAGTCGACTTGTTAGACGGGAGCAGGACCGGGCACGGTTATCAATATCCGTTCGGGGGTGGTCTTGTCATATTTACTTGGACCGCACGAACGTAGAAGTCTCCATCTAAACTTTGAAGCTATTTGAACCATATATATCTTTGACTTCCCCCGACATGTAAATATTGGTTATATGTTTTTACATTTGTTTATTATCTTAAACTTACATTACTTATCATGCCAACTTTCACTTGTTTCTTTCATTCTAACTAGTATTGCATCTTTAATCTAATTTGCATCTTTAACTTGCATTCTTGACGAACGTGCATCTTTGACTAACTAACTTGCATCTCTGTCTAGGCTGGATGGACGTTAAACTTCAAGCGCTTGTTGGGAGGCAACCCAATGTATTCCCGGGATGTGAAGGAGTCATCAACGCAGATTTACTATCTTTCACCCTTCACTCTCTTTATTTTGTTTACTTAATGTTTTTCTTGTTTTATTTTCGTAAATCATTTTCCTTACTTCAATTCTATGTTCAATTACTTCTTATTTTGCTACATTGAAGACAATGTAGAATTTAAGTGTGTGGGAGTGGTGTACAATTTTAATTATACAAAAAAATTGTTTTTTTTAATTAAAAAAAATTCAAAAATAAAAATAAAAATTTATTGATTTCCTAAATCTCTTTTTTGTTTCAACTTAGTGTTTTTACGAGTATTAAGTTTCCCTTTAACTTGTCAATGATATAAATGAAAGGAAATGAATATGTTATGGCTATAAAGATGATCACTACAACTTGAATGTGTTTGTTAATACTTTGTGATTAAGTGTTATAACTTGTAGATAATGCATATAAATTGGAACACAAACGCGCATGTTAAGATAAGTATGAATCATTTGAACCTTATGTGAGCTTTAGAACTATATATACATCTTTGATGAGTGATTTATACGTTCTTTGTTTAAATTGATATACATATGTCTCATAACTGCTTGCAATAGATCTTAATGAACTCTAGAGTACTAGAACTTATTCTATGTGATTTTCAAAGCTTTTAAGTCAATTAACTCTCTGATTTTGGATATGACTAAGGTATTAGGGTTAACACCATAAATTCAAACATCCATATTCCCTATTTTGTGCGCACAAGTTGCGTCCCACTTAGTTTTAACCATTTTGAGCCCACATTAAGCCTTTCTTTCATCACCATGATTATCTAAACACTTGAGCTTAGTATAGATATCTTTCACCCTTGTTCCAAAGACTCGGTTGAAGACATGAAGTTGGTGTGAAGAGAAATTGATGACGTTTTGAAGAATTTTATGTATATGGATTTACTTACTCAAATTTTTTTTATTATTGACACATGTTATTACCTTGATATATGAAAAAAAAATGAAAAAAAAAATGTTTTGAGTCTCTATCAAGGTAATAAAGTTAGATTATGTAATGTTTGAGTTAAGTCCTTTATATTTGTAAATCCAACACAAAAATGAATTCGAGGCATAACATGATGAAATTAGGCCTATGTTCAAAGGGATGAATTACTGACATCATTGCACTAAGGTTGGGAAGTTATGATACGTTTTGGGAGTCTTTTGAGTCTTGGAACGAATTTGAGCACCACTTGTCCTATATATTCCTTGCCTCTAAACTTAGCCCCATTACAACCTTCGTAAAGACCTTATGATCCTTAAGATGGTAAATTTTGATTAGTTGAGTCAATCACTTGAGTAAGCTTATGGTTTTGGTTCATTTGTGCAAGTATGTTTTGTTTTTATCTTAAGATGTTTGTTTGAGATTTTGCAAAAGTACTTCATTTCTATTATGTGAACATCTTTTCTCACATACTTTGAGTGCAAACGTAAACCCTTACAAATTGAGTGAATTCATGAGTGAATTCATGAGTGCATATTCTTGTGAGTTGATTCATACTTGTCTTATTCATGTTGAGATCCATTTCACCGTATTTACTCATTATCTTACTTGTTTAAACATTTTGTTACAATGTATTAACTCTTGAATTCCACATACTTAAATGCTTTAAAGTGAAAATCTTTGATGCCATGATAATAATGCAATTTTGAGACAAATTGTTAAAGGTTTACTTGTTTTGATTTCGTAGTTTAATTTCAGTATTTGCTAGGGACTAGCAAAGTTTAAGTGAGGGGTATTTGATAGGTCCTCAAATAAGCATTGTTTTATATTATTTTATACTCTTTATACTTTACTTTTATTATTAAAATAATAAATAATTAGATAAAATAAAATATTGGTGTAATATTTTTGTATGAATAAATAAAGTTTGAAATTTTGAGCATTTTTGCAAAAGAATCATACCGATCGGAATTATAACGAATAAATTATGGACGAGTTTATATGAAATTATATAATTTAATTTGTAATTGATTTGCAGGCCCAAAACATATTTATTTTGCAAGCCCAAGTCCATTAAATGTAGCCTAATCCACTTGATGAGCCCAGCGAACCCAGCCCGCGGCCCAAGTCCAATGCCAGCCTTGCGCAGGAAGTCGGTGCCCGCTGGCTGATCTCACCTTCAATAGCTCGGAGCGCGCTTCCCAAACGTGTCCTTCAGTATTCAGCTCGCGTTCGCCAAATCCTCTGACCCCAGCTCAGCAGGCGTGTGCTGCTCTCACCTGCTCCTCCTGGCAGCAGTCCACTAACTCCACTCACTCCCTGTCAGTAGCTCCTGGTTGAATTCCTGAGCAGTCCTTGCCCTGCATCAAACCTACTCCCACTTTCCCTGATTTTTCTGATTTTTCAATCAATTTCAGCTCCAAACCATGCATAAAATCATCATTAATCATCATTGTTCATCATTTCATTTTTATATTTTATTTTTGTATTTTTTTATTTGAATATTGGCACTCCCTCTATAAATAGAGTGGCCATTTCATGTAATCTTGGTCCCCATTTTGGTTCTTTTTTAGTAGTTTAGGTTCTATTTTTCTCTCTTTCACTCTTCATTTAAGTTCATATTCTTTCTTTTTGTTCTTTATTTTTGGGGACCATTTTAACTTCTTGTACATTTTCTTTTTAATTAGTTTTCTTGCAATTATTATTCTTAATTTATGTTATTTTTATGTTAGTTTTTAATTTCATTTCTTCTTTACTTTTTTCTTGTGATTTTTCTTTTAGACCTCTTAAACACATTTTTATGTTTTCCTTAAGAAATACCTAAGTCAAGTAATTCTAAGGCAATTCAAGAGTTTTAAGACCGAATTCCTCGTATTTCTACTTCCATCTTCATAAGTTTCCAGCCGCTGTTCGGTGATTCTTGTGAAGATCCATATATTTTTCTACTTAAATTCTTGTTATTGTTATTGGTTTTATTTATAATTCAATATATGTGTTGGTATTTTCTTTCTAACATTTGTAAGTAAGAATGCAATTTCCATGTGTTTTACTTTTTGAATTTCTTTTACTTCATATGTTTTAGTGCTTAAACTTCGATTCGAAACTAAATGTTGATCCGCTGTTCGGGGCATTTAGAATAGAGTTGAAGAGATTTAATGTTTTACCGCTGTTTGGCGCATTAAATCACAAACTTAAGGTGAATTATATTGTAGATAATAATCCGCTATTCGGTGAATTTATAATATGAAAAATGTATGCATGTATTTGAGATGATGAAGGTAGAATTTCGGGATTGGTTCAATATGAGCAAAATGTTAGAGTGTTGGTAAAAATATGTGTTTGAAAAAATTTCATTTGAGCAAAGGTTAAAATAGAAGTAAAATTAAGTTATTAATTTATTTTACTTGTTTTCTTTATTTTATGATTACAATCTTTACAAACCCCCTATTTAATTTTTTATTCTTTTATTCATTAATTTTTTATTCTTTTATTCTTTTATTCTTTATTTCATTAATTCATTAATTCTTTTATTCTTTTATTCCTTAATTCATTTATTCTTTAATTCTTTATTATTTAATTATTTAATTATTTAATTCATAATTCATTTATTAATTATTCTTTCTCACTAACATATTATTAATGTTCCCTAATTTCCCTGGTTAAGAACGATCCCTATTTACCAATACTAAATCTGCACAAAAAATGTTTACATTGTATAATACTCGAATTACGTATTTAATTTAATGCGTAGTTTGTCACTACTCGGGATCCTCTCTGCCCCGCTCAGTGCCCACCGAACTCACATGTTGCCACTCTAGGGCACTTCTACCATTCCCTTCGGCATACTGGTTCGCACGTCCCAACTCTATGGTCAACGGTCAGGTCAACAGTGAGGTTAACGGTCAGTCACGGCTGAAGTCAGCATGATGTTATCTGACACCTGACATATGTTAGTCTGACATGATGACATCATCAGATGATGTCATCTCATCTTCTTCCTCTGTTCGGGTCAGCCCAGTTTACTGTAGTGGGTCGCGCATACCCGTGAACTGGCCAGGTTGTAAAACACTCACCTGACCACCATTTTCCTTCCCGTTTCTTCCTAAACTATCGTCTAATCCTCTAGAACAGTTCCACAAACCCATAAATCCAAGAAAATGACTTAAAGTTACCTTTAGAACGATGAAAAGTGTCTGTGCTTTTCCTCCGTCATTTCCAGTCGTCTTAAACCACCATTGCCCTCAAAACCAACCCCAAACGAGTAGTCTAGGTCCCTAGAACATCATTAAATCCATCAAATCGATAAAAAAATGTTGAAAACCCAACATCCATTTTTTTGGGCCAAAAGTACGATTTTGGGTTTTCGGGTTTCTCACCTCCCCGCTGTGGTCCGCTGTTCTAAGCCTCACTGTTACCCTCGTATGCTCCCTTAGGTCTTACTCTCTCAGTCTCACAATGAACAAATGATATAGTAGGATGATATGGGGTTTGTGTTTTGGTTGCTCACGGTTTAGAGGTTTAGGGAAATAAGAAGATGATGAAATGATGAATATGGTATATCGGGAGGGAGAGAGATGTGAGGAAAATATTTAAATAAAATTCCCAACCAATAGACACATATCCACCATCTAGGGAAACCCTATCAATAGGATGAGTGACACTTGTCACTTATCCAAGGGCCCACATCAATTAATCAACCAATCAGATTTAAGTATTAATTAATTCAAATCCCAAGGCGTACATTAACCAATGTTGATCCCCTACCCACAACTTCCCCTTCCAATGTCCAATTTTGTCGTTCCGTCTATCTGCGGATTCGTGACGCCCCAATCTACGTAACAGTCCTCGGTCCTCGTGTATTTGACCTCCTGGGTCAAAAGTCAACTTTTGCTCATTTCTAGTGGCAAAATCGTCATTTTGCACAGTTCATCCGAAAATCCTCGACTAATCCCTGATGAGTCCCGATAATCCTCAATTAGTCCTTAATTAATCTCGTCAACTCGGGATTGGTCGTTACAGGTTTTATCGTGGATTTTGGAAAACCAGATTTTGGGCTAGTGCCCGAGTTGGAATTTTTTGGGCTGGTGATCAAGTTGAAAAAGGTATTTTTGGTAACTGTTATCTGGTATGGTCATCCTCATGCGATTGGATCTCTATTATGGAGTTGGAGTCCGATGATTCCCAAGGACGAACTCGGGCGTTGTCGGAGTTAGACTCCACACGTGTCAACGGAGATGGACTCCACAGAATTTGAAGTTTTCTATGTATAGTACAAAGGGAATGCTGGTTGGACTAGAAGGCTAGTTGGACCAACGAGACGAGGTTTGACTGGTATTGGCTTGTTGTGTCCAGAGGTTTGTATAATGGGTTATAACTGAATTTTAGGGAAATGTGGATCAGGGGCATTTATGTATTTTCATATGTTTATGTATGCATGTTTTTATAAAAGGATGAGAAAAGGATGCTTTCAGAAAATAGTTTTTCAAAGACTTTATTTTTGTCCACTCACAGTTTTTAATGGTTTTGGTACCCTCTAGATTGATCTCGGGATGTGGGCAGTATTGAGACTGAGGCATTTCTGTGGGTATGCGTGCTTTTGTTAACTAGAGTAGGTTCTGGTAGTCATTCACTTTCGTGTCTAGTGCTATGTGTAATTATTTGCTTTCGAGTTTCGTTTACACTTGACACGTGGGGTTCATCCTTTATCTGACACTGTTGTTGTAATATATTTGGACTAAGAGTACTTTGGGGAATGTGGAGTGTTTGTGTTAGACGGTAGTAAGCCCTTTCACGAGAATCGAGGGTGATTTCAGGGAAGTTCCTGTGACAGGACCCATCCTAATACCCCTGGATTATAGTGGGATGTCCCTGCTCCCGTCTGATATTGCGTGTCAGACCAGGGATAAAATTGTAACCCGCTCGGGGTTACCCAGAATACATAAGGATATGTGGCGGCATGTGATGTCTCGAGCGCTACTACAACCCACATTCGCGATCAACAAGCCAAAAACATCAAAACGTGTAAGTGGACAAAAATAAGCATTTATTAAAAAACTTTTACCAAATAAAGCTTTCACCCTCCATTTTACAAGCATGCATGCATATCACTTTAAAACAAGTACTTTTAGTGAAATAACACATGTGGAAAACAAGTACTTTCATCATAAAACCACCACAAGTTACAAACAACTACTGGACATAGTCACTCAGTGTAAAACCTTAGGACCTATTCCCTTATCTGTCTGATCATCCGTCTTTATCAGGGAAATCACATTGGAAATCACCCATCTCTATCACTGTCACAATTTTCATATCGAGATGCGCGAAACTCGGATTTACACAACCGATTTACACCTGGCTCTGAAGTCTGCGACTCGACGTCTAGGTGCGACACTAGGCTTGGAGTCCTTAACTCGAAGTCTCAATGCAATAACCCGACACTCCCGCAGGTAGTGTCATCGTGACCTCTACACATCTCTACCGGAGTCATATCCATCAGGGTCCTCTATGGGGAAACACATTCCTACCAGAGGCCCTCTTGATGGGAACACATACCAGAGTCATATCCAATATCTCATCGGGTCCTCTCTGGGGAAACACATTCCTACCGGAGTCATAGCCAACATCTCATCGGGTCCTCTCTGAGGAAACACATTCTAGCCAGAGTCATAGCAAACATCTCATCGGGTTCTCTCTGGGGAAACACATTCCTGCCGGAGTCATAGCCAACATCCCATCGTAAAAACAGTGGAAACATATTTTCATAAAACAATTATTTTGCATCGGCTCTCTGGCCAAAATCAGTTTCCACAAATCACATAAAAAAAGGTGTCCAGTTTCACAACAAATGGAATCCGAAGCCCCAATAGGGAATTTGGCCCGAAATAGGGTTTCCAATGGACACACTCCCGAAGTCCATTGTCTTTCTATCTTTCAACTGGGTCATAAGACCAATATCATTTCAATAGTGTCTCAAGCCCGATCTAACTTCTCACAAAAATCCGTAAATCATTCATTTTCAAACCATGATCAAATTCAAAAAATCATCGTTTAATCACTATACAATCATTGCATTTTAATCCATGTTTAAAGAACATTAAAACATATATGCATGCATCATTTAGAAAGCAAAGTCCACTCACACACCATCCATGTTGCATGCTTGCAATCCGCGCCATAAGCCACTCTGGGGCTAAACCATACTCTCCGGGACGTTCGGACCTATCCATATCATACTCAAAGGTTACTACTAACCTATACAAGTCCATATTATAAATCCTTACACATCTCGGAACGGTCAACGTGTCCCGAACACATTTCTCAAGGAGAAAAACCTCGATTTAACCAACTTAATGATCTCCGATCGACCCGAAACCACCACCGTTGGATCTGGATCGTCAAAACCTTTCAAATGACATTAGACCCACCTCTAAATTCGTGCCCACACACCCCACGCACGTGGGCAACACAAAAGCCAATGATGACGTTAGCAAAAGTCAACGCTGATGTCAACAGTCAACGCTGACGTCAGCATGACTAATTCTGACAGTGCCACGTGTTAGTAGTGTCGGGGCCCACCCCTAATCCCCCAGGATTAGGGACTAACCCTACTCCCGTCTGACTTACGCATGACACGAAGGCCAAACTGACGTCCAACCTTCATGTGACACGTAGGTCGGACAAGCGATTCTCGATCCGACCGTCCAAACACTTTCGAACTTCCCAGAGTGCGCAAAGTCTACTGTGGATCGTACATGTGATGTCTCCGGCTCTCTCGAACAACAGTCCGCGCCGCAACACGAAAAGACTATGAGTGGACAAAAATAAAGTATAAGTTTAAAAACATTTATCATAAAACACATACATTTATACCCTCCGTTTTAAAAACCAATGCATGCATATCAATTTCATATCATAAACCATGTACGAACAACCAAACACATTTTCCTTTGTCCAAATCTCGGGCCTCCGCCCAAAACTATCGAAAAACCTTTTCATCCGGACCACTGTCCAAAAACCTCAGAAAACCATTATCATGAATTCTCAATGAAATCCAAAACACATTTGCAACCACATTTTCATCCATCAAACCTGCTGGATCTATCCGAGTCTTTAAACTCAATCCAGGCCTCAATAATATCTGAGTCTTTAAACTCAACAGGCCTACGAGGGAAATATCAATATATCCGAGTCTTTAAACTCCCGAGTCTTTAAACTCAATCCGGGTCTTTAAACCCAATCCGGACCCGTCCCCCGTCAATCACAATATCCGGGTCTTTAAAACCAATAACCAGATCCAGCAAATCCAATCAAAAACCGTTGAAAACCATTTTTCCATCCAGATTCAAACCCGAATCCAAAACCACTGGTCTGATGCCCTTCCGGAATCCAAAACCGTCATTCCGAATCCAGATCCAAAACTCATACCCATTTCCTTTCTAGATCCGAGTCCGCAACCATCATTCTGTAAGCTGACATCGAGAATAACCATTCTGAACCCAAACCTGAAAATCCATTTCAAGTCCCGAATCGAATTCCGAATTGTCACCCGGAATTCCGATTCCAAAACCCGAAAGCACATTTCTCAAAAACTACTTTTTGAACTAGGCCTTATGCCCGATAACCCTTTCCAAATCACGATATTCGTCAAATCTCGCAAAACGTGAATTACCGTAATTTCCTCAAAAAACGTGCAAAATCGTAAACCATCAAAATCATAAATCAAATCATAGAATCATGTATGAAAACATATAAGAACATATATGCATGCATCAAGAGTTTAGAAAGCAAAGTCCACTCACAGACCATTCCGACCCCGCCTCGATACACGCTCACTTACGCTGTTCCTGACCATTCTGCTATCCTCGGCTTTCCCGAACCTGTCCAAAGTCCATAACGAGATTACTAACTACTTCACAAAAGTCCTACTCAAATCCCATAACTTCCTCGAACTTCTAAGCGTACTTTAAACGGGACCCTACACCTTCGATCCCGCAGAACTAACCCGAAACAACGCCCGATAGTCCTGAAACCTATTCCAATGGATTCATCATAACCTTTAATCCAAAAACCATGTTGGAAGGTTCCTCAGAATCCTCCCCACGCGCCCCCACGCGCCGCCCAAAGTGGCTGCGCGTGGGCTTCACGTGGCTGCGCGTGGGCTTCACGCGCCTGCACTAGTGCACTGTTCATCATCGTCTACCTTGGGCGAACTGATCTGAACCGGCGTTCCTGGTTCTCTGCAATTCCTCCATGATTTTCCACCATTTCAATCCCATCAGTTTCGTCCAGTTCCCAGCAATCATTTCCCGTCCTAAAATCTAGAAATCAAAGCCCTAAACCCGTCGTCTTCAACCTCAAAATAAAATAGCCCGATATCCCTGTTTCTGTCCCCGGCCACTCAGACATTCCCCCATCATGGAAACCAACCTAGACGACTCCTAGGAACCTCCTGAGTCTCACACCACTCACCAAATCCCACAACTCTTACCCAGAAGCCACGACTTTTGATTTAAGCAAATCGGGAAAAACAAGGGATTTGAGTCTTACCGTCGAATCGTCCTCCGCCGTTCGCTCCACCGTGTACCACGGTGTCCACTGAGTCCCCTGCAGTCGTCCTAGCTCCTTCTCAGCCTGGGTTGGACCAACACACGACACAACCACCACCAACTTCCCACGGCCCTCTCTGTTTTCCCAGAAACTCGAACCTCACAACCACCGTGTTTCTTGCACGATTTCACTCCCAGTCCCAGTCACCAGCTTCTTTTCTTCTCTATGTCACTCTCACAACTCACAAAACTCTCACACACTCACTGAATTGATCAAAGTCCTCACCGCCTCACCTCTCTGTTTTCTGTTCTTCAAAAACAAACACACGATTGAAATCAAACAAAATATGCCCGTGTGTATTTTAGACAATCCTAGAAACCTCTAGTGTCGATCCACGTGTCCCCTTATCCATGGTCATCAGCACAAATATCCAATCCCACTAACGCCAAATGCCCTTATCTGATTGGTCCTAAGGGGAAAAGACCAAAATGCCCCTAGAATTAAAATTACCATTTTGCCCTTCAACTTTCCAGACGCATAACTATTCCGTCCGACGTCCGATGACAGCGTGCCGCCTGTCGTTGTACTCAGGATGTCGAGAGCTATCTAACGGTCCTCGGTCTACGTGAAAATTAAAAGTCCAATAAAAAGTCAACCTTTTCCTCCATTTGGTCAAAATTACGGTAACGCCCTCAATCTTCCGAACGTCATAACGTCATCCTCGGATGTCGGAATCGGGTGTGCCACCTGTCTACGAATTCATGATGTCCCGAACTACGTCACGGTCACCGGTCAATACCCAATTGACCGCCTGAACTAAAAGTCAACATTTTTGCCGGTACCAGGGGCAAAATCGTCATTCGATGATAAAGTCCAAAAGTGCCCAACTAACTGCCGATTAGGCTCACTAATCCTTCACTAATCACCATCTTATTCCTAGTGTCCGGGACGGGTCGTTACAAGTAGCTTATGGGTGGATGGTGAACTCGACATCTCGATGAGGTGGCAATCCCGGTAGATCCTCCGGAAAGACATCCGGGAACTCCCGTACTATCGGTATATCCTCCACTCTCAATGGTGCAACTCGTGCATCCATCAATTGAGCTAAGTATCCCTGGCACCCTTTCGTCAACAACTTACTTGCCTTCAGGGCTGAAATCACTCCGACAGGAGTTGCTCGCTGTATTCCCTGAAAGATGGTTTCCGTAACCCTGGGCTCCGAAAAGTAACCTTCTTATCGACACACTCGATAGAAGCATGATGGAGCGTCAACCAATCTATCCCCAGAATGACATCAAAATCATGCAAGTCCAAGAGTATCAAGTCTGCTACCAAACCAACGTCACCTACCATTACGGGACACTCCCGCAACACTTGATTTACCACAAATACATCTCTTGTGGGCGTACTCACACCCATGTCACAGTCCAATGCGGACACTTCTCTACCCGCCAACAACTCACAATCCCGCGATATAAACGAATGAGTAGCTCCGGGATCAATTAAAGCACAAACATCATGTCCAAAGATCGTGAGTGTACCTGTCACAACACCAGGTGCTGCCCTGGCCTCCTACTGCGTAACCGCAAAAACTCGGGCATGTGGTCCAGCTGCTCGCCCACGGCCCCGGCTCTTCAGTCCACTAGTCGCTCCAGCACCACCTCCTCTAGTACTCCCAGTCCCATAAACTGCAGCTGTGTTCCGTCCCTGCTCTGCTCCACCCCAACCTGCGCCACCACCCTATGGAAAAGATGGACACTCCCTCCGGTAGTGGCCCCGCTCGCCACAGAAGTAACAACTAACACTGGAAGCATCTCGAGCAAAACCACCACTCTGCCGTTCTGTGGAAGCAACCGAAGTCGCGCTCGCTTGCGGAGCAGTCTGTGCCCTAGGTACTCTGAATTCGGGACTCTGAAAATTACCAGGCCTACCATAACGATCATTGCCTACAGATGAGGCTCCACCATAACGTCCCTTCTTCGGGGCTCTCTGACCATACGATCCAGGATATGAGCGCTCTCGACGTTGTCCACCACCAGAGTACTGTGGACGAGTCGGGAGACTAGCCTTAACCCGCACTGCGGCATCTGACAACTCTCTGAGAGTAGTAAAAGCTCAGGCCATCACAATGGCCCGTATCTCACCCCATAGACCAAGCTCAAACTTACGACATTTCTCAGCCTCAGTAGACACAAAGGTAGGAGCAAAACGGGCTAGCATCTGAAATTTCTGCTCATACTCTGCTACCGACATGTTCCCCTGTTGGAGCTGCAGAAACTCGGTCTCCCTAGCATCACGGAATGAACAAGGATAATACTGATCCAGAAACCGTTCACGAAAGGTCTCCCAAGTCATTGTACGGGCATCCCAACCCGACAACTGCAGAGTATACCACCACTCATAAGTAGATCCATCAAGTAAAAAGGTGGCCAACACCACTCGCTCTCCAGGAGGACAGTGCATCACAGTAAAAATCCGCTCAAACCGAGAAATCCAACGGTAGGCATCCTCGGGATCCGCTCCACCACTAAACACCGTAGCCCCAAGACGATGGGCTCGCTCGATCGAAGAACTCTCGGCATCACCAGCGACGCCATCATCAGGTCGTGGAGGGGGTTCACGTCGCGGAGGCATGGCCGATCGTCCTTTTCTGAAAGAGGCATAAGTTAGTACAATAATCGAGGCACACCCAAGTGGCGGACACGAACCGTAAACCTAAGCTCTGATACCAATTGATAGGACCCACCCCGATTATCGCCTCGATAATCGGGAAGCATGCTGCTCCCGTCTGACAATCGAACCCAAAAGACCAGAAAACCAAATAATATTACATCACACCCATTGTCAGACCAGGGAGATTAAGCCAAAACAACCGACCGGACATCAAGTCCAAAGTTTCACAGAGCATAATATTACAAAACAAGTTAAAGAACAAATCCTACTATGTGAACTAACTACTCCGCAACGGAAAACTTTATGCATCTGCCTCTGCCTCTGCCTCGGCGCTAGCCCCCGAACTTGTACCACGACCTGGAGGGTAGTTAAAATAACAAAGTACGAGTGGACAGAAACATAAGTTTGCAAAAAACAGTTTAAGGAAATCGGGGTTCGGCCTCCAGTTTTCTAACACGCATGCATAACCAGATATTCGAAATCCGGGTATTAAACATTCGAAATCCCTTTTTCTGAAACACATGGAAAACATTACAGAAAACCGTCATAACTCATGTAAAATAATATAATATTAACCAAAATCCAGAAATCGTCATTTTGAAACATCAATTAAACGAATCAAGTAAAAACTGAATCAATAATCACAAATAAGCTGTTGGATCTATCCGAGTCTTTAAACTCAATATCAGGCCTTCCCGGGATATCAATGAGTCTTTAAACTCAAAACATAATCAATAGGCCTCGGGGGTATCACAATAACCGAGTTTTTAAACTCACGAGTCTTTAAACTCAATCCGAGTCTTTAAACCCAACTTTCCGGGCCCGCCCCCTTCATCAATTAACCGGGTCTTTAAACCCAAAACCAGATCCAACAATCAACCGGGTCTTTAAACCCAAAACCATTTATAAAACACAATAAACCAGGATTCATCATGATCCGTTTTCCAAAAATCATTCCGAAATCATATCTTGTCATAATAGGACTTATGTCCGAATTCACATGCAAATTCCAAAACATGCAATTCCCGAAAGTCACTTCATAATATAATCAAAACATCGTAAATACGTAACATGAATAATCATATCCAAATACTCCATCAAAACATCATTCATGCATGGGAGAAAACTGTAACCTCGAAATGCGTGAAATACGATAATTATCTCGAAAAGCGTGAAATCACGTAAAACCGAAATATCATATCATCAACATAAAATCATATGTGAAGACACAAGATAAATAAGTAAAATAGTCATGCATGCACAGTTTTGAAATCAAAAGTCCACGCGCCTGCTACAGTGACACCATCTTCACCCGACTACTGCTATTCTGGTCTTCAACCCGCGAGTTCAACCCGTCTAATTAGCCTTCAATTCTCAATCAATTGCTCTCGTTTTTTATCCTAACTTCTTCTATATCCTTTTAATTTCAGTTCTATGTCGATTATTAACCTCGACTTGGACCCTATCGACCAATCCAAACTCGAACCTCAAATCGGGTCGAAGTCCACAACTCACCCAGATCGAACCCATTCCCAAATTAACTCAGACAGTAGCTTAAGGGGACCTAGATGAACCAAAACATCCAATCAATTGACCCAATACTAACCTGGAAGTCATCGTCCACAACGCTGGTTTTTCTCTGAAACTAGAACTCAGGTTCCTGGGCAAACCGTGATCATTCCTCTTCAATTCTTGCACGGTCGTGTTAGTAAGGATCCCAGAAGACTAATTCCACCCTCAGTTTGGTTCAACTCACCTCAAAACCCAACCTTCGAATTTTTCCTTCCAACTGGTTTTTCCTCAACCCGTCTCAGACCTCTCACTCTCAACTCTCTCTCAGACTACCAAAGTGATCGAAATGAGTTCCCAAACTCAGTGACACTCAGCTAAACCCCCCAGAATGGAAGACAACCCGTGGGAATCAACTGAATCTCTCTGGAAAATGTTTCCCGCACACAGAGCCCATGGCCATTTTTAAAACTACCCGTGCACTAAAACTCTGCTCAGCCATGATGGAATGCTTCCAATACCTTAAATTCCATAAACAAATCATATGTTCATTCCACTAATGCCATAAACAATTTGCACGCTCAAAACACCACGGCATGGCCGTGCAGGCCGGTTTCCCACGGTGGTGCTACAGTAACCCCGTGTAAAAAGACCAAAATGCCCTCAGGGCAATAATTACCAAAATGCCCTCCAACTTCCGTGACCCGTAACTCGGTCATCTGATTTCCGTTTCACGCGTGCCGCCCGTCGTTGTACTCGGGGCCTCGAGACGAACCTAACGGTCTTCGAGTCGTGTGAAAATCAATCGTATTTCAAAAAGTCAACATTTTCCCCCAAATCGTCCAAATTACGATAATGCCCCTGGACTTCCGAACGTCATAACTTTTTCCCTGGACATCCGAATCGGATGTGCCACCCGTCTATGAACTCGTGACGTCCTGAACTACGTCACGGTCATCGGTCAACGTCCGTTCGACCTTCCAATCAAAAAGTCAGCAAATTGACCATACGAATCACAGGGGTAAAAACGTCATTTTATTCAATATTTTACAAAATTACATTTTCTGAATTTTCGAGGCGTTACACATTGATCCACCTCTGACACCTGTTAGTCTGACATGTCAAATCTGACATGATGACATCATCAGATGATGTCATCTCGTCTTCAACCTCCGTTTGGGTCCTACAAACCGGGTCGCACAGACCTGCGACCCGACCCGATCCTAAAACTCTGGTTTCTCAACTGATTTCAATCCCTTTGCTTCCTACATGTTCGTCTCAATCTATCCAATCGATCTGTATGATCAAAACTACGAAAAACGACCTAAAATTCCCTGTTCGAACATTGAACAAGGATCGTCGATTTCTAATTCTTCGGTTAGCCTGCTCAGTCGTCCTCCGCCTTCGATTCTAGTCTCAATCAACTCGTACAACCACCAAAAACAGAACCCAATCAACACAAACCACTCCAAATGTCCAAAAATAAAAATCCAATTTCAAAAACTCAGGGGTTACAGTTTACTAGTTTTCTGGGCTCCTCCGTCATCCACGGCGGTCCTACCGCCTCCCACGACATCTCTCAATCCCTCACTCACCCTTTGTCGCTCTCCGGGGTCCTCAATCGATCCAGCAAGGGAGGGGAGAATTGGGAGGTTTGGGTTTCGGGGTGGTTCAAATGAGAAAAGGAAAATGGTAGGTGCATGTATGAAGGGAAAAGAGCAATGGATGAGTAACACTTATCACTCATCCATTGGGCCTGAAACAAATATCTAGGCCCCACTAAAAGGCAAAAGTCAACCTTGCCTCGTAAACTGTGGCACCGTAAATAGTTCCCGAAATCGTCTGTGACTCGTAATTATTTCGTACGATGTTCGATTTCGACATGTCACCTGTCTACGGACTCATATCGACTCGATCTACGTAATAGGCCTCAGTCCACGTGCACTGAACCTTTAGGGTTAAAAGTCAACTTTTTACCCTTGTCTAGGGCCAAAATCGTAATTTCACCCCAAACGTCCAATAATCCTCGACTAAGTCCCGATTAGTCTCACTAATCCTCAATTAATTCTTAATTAATCCCGCAAATGCGGGACGGGTCGTTACATCCTATCAACTCTTTTTCTCCCGTTCTCCTCTTTCCCCACCAACCGACCCATCTGAATTTTATTCCCAGTGCATCCTTGATCTAGGTTTGTTGTTCCGCCATTCGTGGTGTCTATCGAGGCTCTTTCACTATAAAGGCTTTTCTTTCACACTTGCTAGTAAATCCTATTGTTTCTCTAGATATGTGCTTCCACCCTTATCTAAATTTTCATCCCCAAGCCACCGACTAACTCCGCCTCCGATTTTCTTCAGGTGGATATAGTTGTGGGCCACTTTTAAAGTGCATGACGCACCCTTTGAATGGATTATGGGAGCACTCAACGCTTAGGTGGCTTGTTCACTCCTATTTTTCGAATGATTTTTTTTTGTTCTCCTTTATTATCGATAGTGGTGGTGGTTTTTGCGGTGTTATGGTGGTGGCGGCTGCTTGGTGGCGGCGATTGGAGATGTAGATATTTCCCAATTTTCAGATCTAGAGTTTTTATTAGGTTTTTTACTTTCTTTATTTTGGGTTTATTGTATCCCGATGGACCTTTTTGGTTTTTAAATTTGCATTTAATTTGTTTGCTATACTTTTTCTATTATTGAGTCTTCATTAATATGTATTTGTTTGTTCAATCTATTAAAAATGTTTTATTTTATTTTTACTTTAAAAAAGTACACTAAAGTCAAATTTAGTAGAAGATGTAGAATAATTGAAAAAACTTTAATCTCCTTGAAAAATTGTGCGTGGATGAATAATGATCATTGAATTGAATCTAGAATTCCAAATAGGAAGCAATGAATGCTATTACCTTTTTGTTTCTTTTCTTATCAACATAAATGCTATCACCTTTATTATGATATTGAGACGCCTTGGAATGATGTGGTTGAGTAGTATAAAAGATGACTTTGGAACTAAAGTCTCCACCAAAGTAAGTTAGTTTGGAAGGAAGAGATAATGCATTAAAGAATTTTTTAGAATGATGATCTCAATTTCTTAATTGTAAGAAGTACTATGTTATATGACCAAAAAAAAATTAAAAAAAAAAGAAGAAATACTATGTTATTTGTACCTTTTGAAAACAAAAAATTTAATGCAAAGAGATATTTGTTTTTTTTTTTTTGCTAAGTGAATTCTTTTCACATATGGTTATATTGAACATATTTCTTAGGTAAAATTTTGTCACGTATTTTTAACTCCAAAATATATTTGATAGTAAATTTTACAAAGAGACAAAATGATTGAATAAAGAACTTTTAAATTTATAATTAACTACAACTCGATCCTCCAAATAACTTAACTACGTTCTTGGAATAGTACAAAACAAATTTGTTATAATGTTCTTGTGATTTTTTCTATTTCAACATGACATGAATATTGCATATTTCCTTTATTTTATATGAACAAGAAGTCCATAAGAACAAAAAATTGCTACAATATAGTTAAATTAAAATAAGAGAAAAAAGCAAAATAGGGGTAAAGAATAATAATTATTAAGATAGTAGGTCACTATCAAACTCCAAATCCGACCCGATATAAAAACTATAACATTCTTATAAGACTATGACAGGACTCGTTTTTAAATTTATTTTGAAAGTCGAGTCAGTTCTAGTCCCGTTTGACAGCTCTTGTCAGACAATAAATTTTTCTATTTTTTTATTCTTATTCTTATTCTTATTTCTTACGTTAACCAAACAAAATTCATCCCTCGCGGGGTAGCCACTCACATCCAACCCACTGACCCCGTAAAGTAATGGAAGTTTCGATTTTGGACCCTGTTCAAACATTGGCTCACTAACTAATTATGTTAAATAATTATTGAATATTATATTTTTAAAACCATTTTAATAAAATCATCACATAATCACCCATATTGCTCTTTTAATCAGCTTCATAATTATACATCTTTATTAATCATACTCAAACCGTATCTTGAGTATCGAGATATATATATATATATATATATATATTAACTAGAAAACCAGTTTATTCCTTCTCAATCATATAACCATATTTCAAAGATTCTTTGAAAATAATAGTGAAATTACATAATAATCATGCAATAATTCTTTATAAATTCCTCCAATGAAGATAATTTGCTTTTAGGGATGATCAAATTAACCTTCAATTTATATACCCAAATTCCTTATATTAAATTTTAATTTAAATATAAACATATTATATTGAAAAATTCAGAAATATATTCAAACGATCTAAAATTAATTAAAACCTTGTACCATTGGTTCAGAGTAAAAATACGAAGATTTTTCATGTTGATAGCAACTCAAGACACTGCCATGCGTGCCATCGCACATCGACGAAAGCCCTTTGCGCGTGGAGGCCACGTGCTGCTACAGTGTCACCATCTTCTTCTCGTCGGGTCTGCAATGTTGGACCCTTGTAGACTCGGCGAACAGACCCAATTGGAACTCCATCATTTCTCCATTATTTCTCAAGTTTCAAACGTGCAGATTGGTCTAAATGAACTTAGAAAGGGATCCATAAATCTAAACCACTGAAAACTTACCTCAAAGCCATGTTCGAATCCACCACATACGTTTATCCTTCCACCAGGGTTTCCCAGCTTCCTTGCGGCCCAAACATCTCCTTTATATCCCAACACAATCATAGGAACTCACATAGCTTGTTAAGGGGCCTTTACTTTAAGTAGAGAAGCACCAAAAACTTTTTTGACAACCTACGCCCAAACTTGGCTTCACGGTTTTGGGTCCTAGGTTCATCCTAGATTTTCATATTTTTCTTCCTTTCTTCTTTTCTTCTTTATCTCTCTTATTCCCTTCTTCTTTTTCTCCTTCTTCTTGGATGTTCTCTTTCCTTCTCTTGATTTTATGTTTTCTCCTTCTTTCGGCCATGTCACACACACACACGCACACACTCAAAAACAACAACAACAACAACAACAACAACAACAACCCCTACATACACCAATGCTATATTTATAAATATAGCTAAGTCGGTGATAGAAGATTATGGGGGGGAGGAGAGAGTTCTAGACATAAGTCACCATCATACCTTATCTCCAATGCAAAATTACCAAAATACCCTTCCATGCTAAAATTACAAAAATACCCATATTACATTTTAACCTATGAGCAATCCATGTTTTGTCCAATTTTAGCGTGCCTTCTGTCAATAAATTTGGGAGTTTAAGACCTTCGTGACGGTCTTCACGAAATATAAAAAAAGTATCTAGGTCAAAAAGTCAACTTTTGACCTTATTAGGGAAAAATTGTCATTTTCTAATTTTATTTTTCTAAATTTACTTTTCTTGATTTTCCAGGTCTTTACAACCTACCCTCTTTAAACAAACCAAATTTATTTCTATACTCAATTGGACAACTGAGTTACTCAAAAATTAATAAAAAAAATTAATCATCTTACCAATTTCTTCTTTTCACTAAATCGTGACTCTATTTAGACATAAGAAATTTTGAGATCCCATATAATCTTAACTAATTCACATAAGCGACCTTACACTAGCCACCATTCGAGTCATATTTAGAAACACAATCGAACTAAACATAACTCATGAGCAAAATCACTCCATCCTCATTGTTAAACTTAACCAATCATCTACTCAAGTACTAGGAAAAAAAAGGCACTACGCGTGGGCCAATACGCCAAAATTTTTTGAATCAAATTCAAAACGAACTAGACAATATCAATATCCCCTAGGGTCATATTTGTACTACTGGTAGGTAAACCACTCGGGAATTGGAGCCCAATTTGACGTCCGAGTGTAACTTCACTCAGGAACTGAATCCTGACCTAGAAACTGGATCCTGCTCGACGTCTGAGTGAGAACTGACTCAGAAACTGGAGCTCAGCTCGACGTTTGAGTCATCACAACACCAAACTCAGGAACTGGAGCCCGGTTTGACGTCTAAGACTAATTATCATAACATTAGTCTCAGGAAACAGAGCCTGACGTCCGAGACTAACCAACCACTACCGACTCAGGAACTAGAGCCTAACTCGATGTTTGAGTCGTTACCCCATCATACCAGTCACAGGAAAAGAGTTTTACCTCAACGTCTGAGACTAACCACCACTCAGAAATACAACATTTGTCCATAAACATAATAATACAAATATCGAGTGACATATATTTATAATATAAAAAAATTCCTCAAAATTGATTTCACATTTACAACATATATTCATTTCTTAAAAGCGAAATCATCATTTCAAGATTCGGGTCTAAGCCAAACACAATTTTCATAAAACCTCCTAAAATGTGCACTTGAAATCAATTTCAAATTCCAAAAATCATCAATAATCATTTGAAAACCAATTCACATTCCAAGTCAAACTCAAATTCCAAACTGAGTTTTTATCCAAGCACCATTAAAAAAAATCTCGTAAATCATTAAAAAGCATCATATTCGAACCAACATCACATAAGTCATGTAAGGCTCATATCTCAAAAACAAAATATTCAATAAAATATTCAATACCTATGCTCTGATACCGAGTTGACAAGATCTATCCCTAAATTTATTTTGAAAATTGAGTCAGTCCTACTCTCGTCTGACAACTCTTGTTAGACAAAGAATTTTCCTATTTTTTATTTTTATTTTCATTTCTTACATTAGCCCAAAAAAATCCATCCCTTGTAGGGTTACCACTCATATCCAACCCATTGGGCTCGTAAAGTAATGGAACTTGTCATTTTGGACCCTGCTCAAACATTAGCTCACTGACTACTTATGTTAAATAATTATTCAATACTATTTTTCTAAACCATTACAATAAAATCATCATATAATCACCCATATTTCTCTTTTAATCGGCTTCATAATTATACATCCTCATTAATCATACTCAAATCATATTGAGAAGTATCGAGAAGTATATATATTTATACATTAATTAGAAAACCAATTTATTCCTTCTCAATCCTATAACCATATTTCAAATATTCTTTGAAATTAATAGTGAAATTATATAATAATCATGCAATATCTCTTTGTAAATTCCTCCCATGAAGATAATTTTCTTTTAATGGCTGATCAAATTAACCTTAAATTTATATACCCAAATTCCTTATATTAAATGTTAATTTAAATATAAACATATTATATTGAAAAATTAGGAAATATATTCATAC
Source organism: Prinsepia uniflora (assembly GCA_032719365.1). NCBI lineage: Eukaryota > Viridiplantae > Streptophyta > Magnoliopsida > Rosales > Rosaceae > Prinsepia > Prinsepia uniflora. Next base: position 12,906,732 of record CM064875.1, read on the forward strand.
GATGTCCAATTAATTCAAACCTTGTTCCAATGGGTTCAGATTAAAAATACGAAGATTTTTCATGATAACAGCAACCCGAGACACTGCCACACGCATCATCACGGGCCAGCGAAAGCCCTCTGCGCATGGAGGCCATGTGCTACTACAGTGTCACCATCTTCTTTTCGTCGGGTCTGCAGCTCGGGTTGTTCGACCCGACAACCAGACCCAATTGGAACTCCATCATTTCTCCACCATTTTTTGGGTTTCAAACGTCCAGATTGGTCTAGATGATCTTAGGAAGGGATTCATAAATTCTAAACCACTGAAAACTTACCTCAAAGCCATGGTCCGACTCCACCACATATGGTTATCCTTTTACAAGGGTTTCCCAAGCTTCCATGCATCCCAAACATCTTATTTATTTCCTAACATGATCATAGGAATCTCACATAGCCTATTAGGGGCCTTTACTTCAAGCAAAGTAGCCCCAAAACCTTTTTCGACAACCCACGACCAAACTTGGCTTCACGAATTTGGGTCCTGGGTTCATCCCAGATTTTCATATTTTTCTTCCTTTCTTCCTTTCTAATTTATCTCCCTTATTCCTTTTTTTTTCTCCTTCTTCTTGGCTATTCTCCTTCCTTCTCTTAATTTTATGTTTTCTTCTTCTTTCGGCCATCACATTTAGACCAAACCCCTACATACACCAATTGTATATTTATAAACATAGCTAAGTCAGTGGTAGAAGATTATGGAGGGAAGGAGAGAGTTCTAAACATATGTTACCATCACACCTTATCTCCAATGCAAAATTACCAAAATGCCCTTCCATACTAAAATTACAAAAATACCCATATTACATATTGATCTGTGACCAATTCATTCGATCTCCAATTTTGACATGTCTCATGTCAATAGATTTAGGAGTTCAAGACCTTTATGATGGTCTTCACGGAATATCCAAAAGTAATTAGGTCAAAAAGTAAACTTTTGACCTTATATGAGCAAAATCGTCATTTTCTTATTTTAAATTTCTAAATTTACTTTTTTTGAATTTCCGAATCGTTATAGACTAGCTACAAATAGTTAAATATAGGGAATTGTAGAATTCTTGACTAATTCACATTTTATTAAAAAAAATTCAGTACCCAAATTTGAAATATTTAGTTGTCCATTCAAAATTCAACTTATAAAACTTATTGAACTTGACAACAATGGCCCCGATGCAGTACATAACACTGTTTATATTATATTATTTAAATTTTCTCTTCTTAACTTTCATTAATTTTGGGTCAATCGCTTATAATTTAGGGTTTAGCTCTTAGGCCCAAAAATCGAGGCCTAATCCTTAAACTAGGATCTCCACTTACACCTTTCAAAGAAACATTCTAAAACCCTACAATTGGGACATATTAACCTATAGTCCACCTATATCGTAACACTTAAAATCTCCACTTACACCCTTCAAAGAAACATTCTAAAACCCTACAATTGGGACATATTAACCTATAGTCCACCTATATCGTAACACTTAAAATGATAGCATCACGTATTACCAAAATGATAAAAATGTCATTTATCTTTCTATAAGTATAGGGAAATACTTGAATCATGTTCATTGACGTGTTATTGAATTATTTTTGTATATATATCTTAATTGGAATTTTTCATTCTCTAAATTATCATGTCAATATCATCTTCATAAAAATCAACAAAATTAGAAGTTATTTAGGCTTTCTTATGTATCATATAAATTAACGATTTTGGTAATAATTAAGATTTTCATGGCGAGTTGTCCATTTAGTCGATATATATATATATATATATATATATATATATGAATGATTAAAAGACCTCAAATCTTGTTGATTTTTTATGGAGATGATCTTGACATTATGATATAGAGATTGAACGGTTCCGATTATGATACATGTACAAAGAAATTTTGATAAATTGAAAGGGCAGTACAAGAAGATACTATTAAGGTTGGGTGTAACTATTATCTATAAGTATAGGTGTGATAAAAAAAATTGATAAACATGCATTGTTGGGACCTTCAATTCACATGAGGAGTACAATTTTACTATTATTGAAAAAAAATTTGATTTGAAGGCTAATATGTATCTTTAATATACTTATAAAAAAAACTTTGATATAGAAAAATCACAATAGGAGAGTATGAGGGACTTTTGATTAAAAGTTCATTTTTTGGAGGCTTATATTAATTTAATAATGAGCCATAAGAACTTTTGATTAAATTGAGAAGTTTTCAAGGAGTGATAGGTGATTCCTTTTTAGAGATATGTGTATGGTCAAATATTCAAATATGACCTTAAATATAAAAGAGACTAATGGAGATTTTTCTCGATGTTTTAAAGCAAATTTTGAGTTAAATTTGTCTGAAAATTAAATATAAAGAATTTGATACGAATGTTCTAGGAATAAAGTTGATTGAAATATAAGTGAGGGCGGACGTAAGGTAAGGCGAGCGTGTGTTATAGCACTGTAAAATTTTGGTGTAAAAAGTAGTAGGTATTTTTTTTATGTATAAGCAATAAAAAGGCTTATTAGACTAAATGCACCATGAACTCGCACATTTGTCACACTTTACACCCTGTACTCGTTATTCGCCCACTTAACAGTATGAAATGGCTGAGTAGAGCCACTCAGCTCCTTTTTCGTCCAAGGTGTTATGTTGCCGTGAAAAGTAAGGGTAAAATAAGAAATTTTGACACGCTGACATCATTTTTCCATGTCAGTTGCAGTGTATGATGGTTTTGGGACCCACAAGTGCCAAATCAGTCATCTATCTCTTTCGTTCTCTTCTTCACCCTTTCTCGACAAAGAGTCGAAGACAACCTCCATAACCACCATCGAATTCATCGGGGTTAGGAAAATGGTTTAGACTTCAGGCTAGGACATCTTTTGATTCTACACGCACATCTTCTGATTTTATTTGAGATTTCCCTCAATATCGACCCCTCATCTCTCTAGACATCTTCTACTTCTACCAGATTTAAGCTCCTGCATCCTCTCCTCAGCATCCCTATAGGCCACTTGTGCTTCCGCATGCGCTACCACACATCTCACATCAGCGGTGTCATCAGAAAGTCAAGTAGCATGATCAAGCAGCTACAGCTTTCAGCGGGGTCAAGATTCAAATTGAAGAAAGCCCACCCGACTCACCCAACTAGGTCATGCCTCTTGTTGCTCCAAGTGTTCGATGCCACCACACTTTCTTGTGCGACGATGGCTCAGGTTGTGGGTTGTGGTTGAGGATGGGCGATCCTGCTGCAATTTCTTAAGCAGCGACACTTCAAAATCTGAAACGTTTCAGTGCTAAATTTTTTGTTCAAATGTTTCTGAATTTATGAGTTTGTTGAATTTCCGGGTTTACGAGTTTGTTGAATTTTTGGGTATATGAGTTTGTTGAATTTCTGGGTTTATTAGTTAGTGTTTAGATCTAATATTTCATTAGAATGGTGTATGAATTCTCACTTCTTCATCATTGCACATATTTTTCAATTTTGTTAGATGTTTGTTGTTAGGTCTAGATTTGATTATGATTTCAGAGCGAGAGGGAAAGAGAAGATGTATATTAGAGATTTTTATCAGATATAGTTTTATCAATTTTAAGAGAAATAAAAGGAAAATAGGAGCAAAATACTATACATAAATAATGCTCTTCATGATCTTGGGAGTAAAATCTTTTGCTTCCCCATTCCGATCGCCCCCTCTCTTGCTGCCTAGTCTATCATCACTCTCTCTTTCTCTTGTTTTTCTTTATCAAATTCATATTCTAAGAAAACCCCACAACCATCTCAATCATCACCGCCATCGCAGGAGGAAGATCCTCTCGACTCTAATTTGAAATTTAAAATTAGGGGAAAATCTAATGTTTTCAAGCTCGAATTTGGTCGATTTGGATTCCTTCCTTTTCCAAACAGTAGATTTTGTTGAAGGTGAAGCTTAAAGGTGCAAAGTGAGGGGGAGAGATGAAGAAGGTTCCAAGTCTGAGTAAAAGATTGGGGTTGGGGGAGATTGAGAAGGAGAGTTGTGAAATTCCATAATTGCACCTTATTAATTTAATGTATTTTAATTCATGTAGGTGCCAAATAATCATTTCGACTTCAAAAGGAACGGATATAACGGGAAATGAGTTGAGTGGGTCAACTCGGCCATTTCAGGGTGCTAAGTGAACGAATAACGAGTATAATGTGTAAAGTGTAACAAATGTGCGAGTTCATGGTGAATTTAGTCTAATAAGCCGCAATAAAAAATGAATTTAGCCCAATTCAAAATTCCTATGGAAACACAAAAAATTGTAGTGCTAAATCTTGATTTGATTTATTTTGCAAAAAATATTTTGTATATGTAATTTTAATTTTTTTTTCTCAATTTACTCCATAAATTTAAGTATTTTGTATGTATATTATTAATTTTTTTTATTTACTATGAAGTTTTTTAAATTATTCTTATTAACAAAATATATAATATGATAATAAAACAAATATTAGCCTAGACTATATACATTCATAACTCGGTCATTGCAATTTCTCTGTAATCACTGAATAGATAAAGATTACGGGATATTTATACTTTATTTTGGGTGTTCCCTTTTTTGTTAGTCATCATTTCAGTCGAAAATGAATAAATAAAATAGCATGACTAAATCATTTATATATTCTATCCCAATGAGCGTGTACCATATAAGGAAAGCACGTCTAGGTTCTTGGTTTTTTTTTTTTTTTTCAAAACGTCTAGGTTCTTGGTTCAGAAATCTAGTTCTTTTAATGCACATAAGGAAGTAATGTTATATATATACTATTTTTTATTGTACACTAATTTTAACTATTATAGTCATCAACTTCATTATTAATAGTAGACATTTCTAAATTATATCAGAATGTGCATTAATAATCTTTCCGTTAAAATTCTTAATTATCTATGTTAAAAATGAAGATAAAATTATCTTTTCAAGTATGCATATAAGAGTAAATTTTGGGCTTCATTCTTGTTGAATAGAGGGAATTATATGCACATAATTGAAAAGCTAATTGTATCTTTATTTTTAACAAAAAAAAAGTTAAGAATTTTGATAGAAAGACCATTAATGCTTATTTAGACATAGTTCAAAAATATTGAATGATTCTAAAAATGGAGGAAAAATTCTAGTCTCCGTTTCTCTCCTTCTAGTCCCAAAAAAGAAAAAGACACTAACGGGAATGTGGGGGAAGATCATCTTCTTCCCTTTCCCCTCAATCGTTTTTTCTCTTTTTCTTTTGGGTTCGTAATAAGAGTTCTTTTATATTGGTTGTTTGGTTCGAGTCATGCTCAAATTTGAGTTCCCCATTAAATTATTTTGCAATTTTTCAATTCATCCCCTTACACAAAATATTCTTTCAAAATTTATTCTTTCCTCAAATCTTCTACCTTGCTATTAGAGGAGTTTTTCCGTAATATCTCCTGTTAGTTTTGGTTACAATAGTTAGATTGGGAAAGTTTATCCTATATTTGTTTTTATGCGCAATTCGATCGCTGGAGATCAAGTTTTTCTCATATCCACTATACTTTAAGACTAAATGTGATTGGTTTGACGACGGTGACTGTTTCTTTTTCGTCGAGGTAATTTGTTTAGGGTTATAGGTGCGATAAGGTTTTGTTTGTTTTGGATTTTGTGGGCTTGATTTATAATTTTGCATAATTTTAGTGATGTAGGTTTGTTAGTTAGTTGTTAGTGCGACTTTTTTTGCACTAGTATTGTCATTTTGGTTTGTGGGTCTTATTGTCATAGTTTGATTTTGATAATATAATTGTACTATTTCTTATGATATACAGTGATATCTTTCTTAATAATAAAAAAAAGACATAGTTAATAAATATTTACTACTAATAATGAAGTTCAGAATGATATTTAAAATTAATGTAAAATTTAGAGGAAGTAGCAATTATATTTTTTTATATCTATTTTAAGCATTAATCTCTTATTTTATAAGATTTCATTATTTAATTTTGGATTAAATTAGATTAAAATATCACTAAATAAATAAGGTTAAATACTCACTTTTCTCCCATAATCGGATATTAAATCTTACTTTACTCTCCAAAACGGATTTAGTTCAAATGTTCAGCCACAAAAGCACATTTAATTGCACCGTTGCTCCAATCCGTTAGTCAAGTTAGCGACAATGTCAATATTGACACGTGTCGAATCCTGATTGGTTATTTAATTATTTATAAAAAAATTATTACAACTAAATTTTTGAAAAATAAAAAATTGAAGAAGAAGATGAACAATGCATCTTCAACCTCCGGCTCAAGCTCATGCTCAGGTTTCCCCTTCAAATTGGCAGTCAAAATCTTCCCAGCTTCTTCCCTAATCTTCCTAGCTTCTCCCCTTCAAATTACCACGCCTGGAGAAACCCATTAACCTGAATCATAAACACGACGCAATTCAAGCTTACGAATCTGTGCCATCTGGGTTATCTTCTTCTTCTTCACAATCCACGTTCCGGATCCGATTATCGTCGAGTAGTCGATCCTCTGTCATGGACTTCACTCCCGCGTTGACTAATGGCCATTCGGGTCAAAGTGATTCTTTCAATTCTAGCTTCACCAGATTTAATAGCATGCTCACCGCTGGCTTATTGAACCCGTTGTCGCCGCCATAGCAAACCAACAAGACAATCAGGTCGAGTTCGACCTTTTCCGAAATGATGGCCAGCGAGCCTGAAATGGTGCAACCCAGACCCCAGATCCACCAGAATGACGTTGGTTCGAGAAGCTAGCGCAAAACCCATGTGGGTTTCGTCCAAGACAAGCAAGCGATGATGATGCAGCGGGTTTCAGATCTCTTGTTGGGGTCTCGGAGCCCTGGAAACCAGTTCAACAACATGTCGAGCAGTGACATCAAGCTCACATTGAGTTCCAAAGACGGGTTCAGCGTGTCGATGAATGTGCATTGTCAAATTCTGGTCGCCCACAATCGGTTTTTTGTCGTTCATATCGAACAGGTTATTGTGTCTGATCGTTTCTTGCTAAATCTGTTAGAATTCAGACCATTGTTTTGCTTTTTTTCTTGTTCTCAAATGATTTTGGTAATAGTTGTGGTAATTTGAAGGGGAGAAGCTGGGAAGATTAGGGAATAAGCTGGGAAGATTTTGACTGCCAATTTGAAGGGGAGACTTGAGCATGAGCCGGAGGTTGAAGATACACGATTTATCTTCTTCTTCAATTTTTTATTTTTCAAAAATTTAGTTTTAATAATTTTTTATAAATAATTAAATAATCAATCAGAATTCGACACGTATCAATATTGACACTGTCATTAACTTGGCTAACGAATTGAAGTAATAATGCAATTAAATGTATGATTATGACTGAATATTAGAACTAAATTCGTTTAGCTGAGAAAAATCGTGTTTAATGTTTGGTTATAGAAGTAAAGTGACTATTTACTCAATAAATAATCCTAGTACTTTGTGTCTTTTTATGTTTGTCCTTTTCAACTGTTTTAATATTATCTGCACAATGCAGATGAGAATTGATTATTGGTAAATTGTTGGACTCAGCACCAGGACCTAACTTTTACAAAATGCAAATGTGTCACATTCAGAACATGGAAACGAGAAAATGACGGTTGCACCTACTGTGTCATATCTAGAAGATTAATTAGTTGAAGATAAAGCACATGCATTTTGTTTACCCACCGACCCTTCTCTCTTATTTTTTATTTTTTTATTACCCTTCTCTCTTATTTTTTATTTTTTTATTTTTATTGGAGTGTGGAATTGATTAAGAAATGACACAAGATTCAAAAGGTCAAACCTGATTTAAGATATTGCATAGAAAGCAAATATAATGAAAATAAAATATAAACAAGTCCATACTCCAAACTAAAACATCAGTCCATAATAAAATGAGCCTAAAAAACCCTAGCAGCTACATAGAGTTTCACCAACCATCATCATCAAGGAAGCAACCACCATCACAAAGCACAAACAAAATTAGAATCAACAAGCTCGATCTGTAGCGCATGAATTAGAGGCACGGAGAGGTAGGGCTGGGCACATGAAACTAAAATACGGAAACCATACCGTTTCAAATCAAACCATACCGAAAAAAAATTGAATAGTAAAACTGGTGTATGATTGGTACGGTATTGAAACCGTACCGATATAATTCGGTACGGTTTCGGTATCGATATTTTAAAAAACCGTCCCGTACCGAATTAGATTTTTTTTTTAATAATTAAATTTATTTCTTATTGGTTTATTAGGCCTTCTTCAAAAGTTGATATAACCATACATGTCTTAATTTAACTTCTAAGAGTTGATATTTTCAATTTAGTGCAACTTCTTCAATACATATTTGAAAATTTAAGTCCTTCATAAATGTAGTTTTCTTTTTCTTTAGTCTTTTACTATACTAGAGGACTAAGATTCACTAATGAATATAAGTTTCTGGAGTCTGTCTTGTGCTAAATTAGTGTTAAAATTGTTAATTTATTGTTTTCTTTTCTCTATGCAATGTTGCCTTGCGCCCATTGTATTATTAGACACGATTTGTCATTGATCTTTTGGTTGTCTATGCTAATTAAAAACAAAATAACATGGAGGACACAAAAGCTTCTACTTGAATGTCAGCTACTGAAAGTTTTTAATTAGCAAAGCCAGCTAATTGATCTTTTGGATTAGACATGAAGTCTGTAATATTTATTTATATATGGTTTGCTTTTGATTTTGATTTTTGATTAGGGAGCCAAAAACAACATTATTGAGAATCTAAGCTCACACTTAACCATGCCTAAACCTAACCCTTACTTTATAATCACAAACAAAATTTTGGCTCAAAACCGAAACCATACCGAAACCGTACCGAACTTAATTGGTACGGTACGATCTGATTTCCCTTTCAAAATATTGAATACCGAACCGTACCGTACCGATTAAAATTAAATGGTATGGTTCTGGTATCGATCAATTTTGTACCATACCGAACCGTGCCCACCCCTACGGAGAGGATAAATGTTGGGATGTAGATGGGTCCAACGAAATAGTGGTGGAATGGGAAGAAATAGAACAGACAAAGTAAATATAAACCGAAAGAAAAAAAAAAAACCAAAAAAGCGGCCACGAGGACGAAAAGACCTGTGAGGTGGAAGCTTCCATCAAATCTACCACCACGAGGTGGAGATTGAAGAAACTTTCCCCTCAAAGTTGCTAGGGTCGACGTGGGGTTTCTTCAGAGAAAAGTGGGAGATGATTTTTTTGACCCTTCTCCTTTCTTCAAGAAGAAATTTGAGCTAAATCATACCCTTGACTAATCATTAAGTATCAAATTTCATAAATGTACATTCTGGTTAACTGAATGAACCAACTTGAGATCTATCACTTGCAAATACTACTAAACTAAAATGCTATTGATAGACACCTACCAATTCCTTAGAAAACCATGTTAATTGTAATAGAACATAGTAATATCATGAAGATTAATACTTGCATTTCACCTTAATAGTATCTCATTATATCACCATTTCAATTTAGTGAATTGTTTTTGTATATTATAATTGGAACCGTTCATTTCTAAATTATCATTTGAAAATCATCTTCGTAAAAATTAACAACATTCGAAGTAGTTTAATCACTCATTTGCATAAAAATAAATCAACGGTTTTAGTAATATCTAAGATTCTTATAACGAACCGTCCATTTAGATAATACATATTAAGAACTACATGATCTCCAATTTTATTATTTTTTTTACGTAAACGATAATTTAGGAGTTGAACAATTTTGCTTATAATATATATAACCACAATTAGATTAATCGAAAAGGTGGTATGATTATGTACTATCGGAATAAAATATACATATTATCCATTTTGAACAAATTTACTATTTTCTTTTGATAAGTCAACACAAGAACTATAATCCACACTTTAATATAGTAACAAGAAAAATGAACACTAGTCACTTCACACTAGCCACTACAGGTCAAAATAATTATGCATAATCAACCGAGTTTCTGAGCACTACTCGCATCAAATATATAAATCCTATCTGCAAAAGGAATCCAGTGCTTATTTCCAGCATGGGTGTCGACTATGTACACTGCTGAACTTGAAACATACAGAATCAATATACTTCCTTGAACATTCAAAAAGAGAGAATTCAATGCTGAAACTCTTACAAAATGGTGTCTAAATATTCACTGACTGTAGTAAAATTCTGCTGCGGATACAGTTTTGTTCCATCGAAGCCACCACATGATTCGATATCAAAGTATGTTTGATCTCCCTTTACGAAAGCAGAATATATAAAAACCATCTCCATGTTATCCGGATATGGAGTCTCTGCGATGCAAAAAACCGTCGCGAGAAGCTCATCCCAGTTAGCTATAAGAATACAAATCAATTGAGACCGACTATTAATCAAAGAGAACCAAAAATAGCTGTCACATCAGTAGACAAGCTGGCAGCCATATCAGCAGACCATCCAATTGTACAGAAAACTGCTGGGGCTAGGGGTTCGTATAACCAGCATTTGAGTTTCAGAATGTACTTTTATACGTGTTTGACACATGGAGAAAATAACATGCGCGTAAAAGATATCCAAAAAGTGAAAACAACTTCAAATAGTTTCGGTTTTAGGTACTCGTTTTGTGCACATTTCCTTGTACTGCTATTTGAAATAGGATTTCCCCTGATTAATGGATACCATTTGCTATCAATGGAGAACTCTTTCTCATTTTAAATTTAAAATTACATTTCTCCAACATTTCTCAACTGCTTCAGCCTGCGATATATCTAACCATAGGCCTCGTTTGATATCCATTCATTTTCAGTTTGAAGTTGTCAAACTGCTAAACAGATTATACTTAAAACATCTATTGGTGATTAGATCATCTGATTTCAGTACTATGTGCAAAGAAATGTAACTTAATAATCTCAAACATATTCCGAATATCAAATAACATAAACTAGATAAGTACCTTTAATCTTCCGAAGAAGCTCTTCTTCTGATACAAATACCTTGTCAAGCTTCTTCCCAATCTTACCCTCCCAAATCTCAACAAGTTCCATCATCGAGTAAACATTCCCCGGAGGCCTTAAATACAACACCTTATTCAAGGTTCGTGGATCATCCAATGCTCTGATAGTGAATTCAGCAACATCACTTGCCTTCACAAAAACACCTACAAATTAACAATCCATAACATCCATCATCATCTCATCAGCAGCAACAGCTAAATCAAACTGCATTAATGCAATTTCAATACCTTGACGAACCTTTAGTATTTCTGCCTCCAAAAATTGTGACCTTATCCCTGGGAGGGACCTTAAGGCCTGGCTGAACAAGCGAAGGAAGCAAATAGCTCATATAGAAATTGCATGAAATCAGAGTATAGGGAATGCCATGGGCTTCCACAAACCGCCTAATCTGAGCTTTGTGCTTATAGAAGTCGTGGTCCATGTCTGATATTCTAGTCTTATCTGGGTCCATCCCAAATTCTGAGGGAATGAACCTCTGCAACAACCCACCATGCACCAGTGACTCCACAAATACATGAATATGGGTTATTACTAATTGTTGGTATAATCGAACTTCAGTTTGTCCCAACTTAGTACTAATTGTTGGTACTAAGTTTCTATTTTTTTTTCTTCTCCTTTTCATTCTATCTAATGAATACAAACTCAAACTTTGTTACATAATTTAGAGACCTTATGAAAAGCTTTTTATGTTTCTTCTTATTATCATTGACGACATTATGATGGATTTCCGGTTCGATAAGTCAACTTTTCTACAGTTCCTTTAGTTTTAGGAATTTGGATTCGATAACAAGGCCAAATTTTCTTCAAAAGCTATAGAAACACTGTTAAATCAAACAACCTAGACGCAAAAATTATATGCTTTTTATAGAGATTTGAAATAACCATATGCAGAAAGAATTTGAAATCCATTTGCTTTCTTCAAGTTTCTTCTAATGTAGGAAATTCTGAATAGTAATAGTCTAAACAACCAATTTAGCCTCTGTTTTTTTCGTTGCAACCAAGAGACAGATTAAATTTCAAGTTCTAAATTAGCAATTGGGCGTGGCTCAAAGTTCATGCTACAATAGCGAAAACAAAAACCCTAAATTTCATTCTAACAAATACAAAGTTAGATTATTTGGAAGCAAACCTTGATGCAGCCAGCATTTTTGATAACTTGAACAAGGAGTTTCTGAAGGAGGACCTGCTTAGCTGAAACAGCACAAATCACCACATCCACTTGCTTCACTGCTGCCATTAGGCTTTCTTCGTCTTCCAGTGAACCCTGATAGAATCGAAACACACCCACAACAAATTAATTATTTAAATTGCTTCAAATTGTAGTTTTCGGACTAATTGAGATCAGAGAGAGACTTGGAGGAGTGTAACGCCGGCATTGGAGAGGGCTCGAAGGATGTGAGAATTGCGAGGGTGGGAGAAGGAGGAGGGTCGAACTAAAGCAAATGTGGGGTGAGAAAATTGGAGGGTGGATTTAGCCAGATGCTGACCCAGATTCCCTGTGACTCCGATTATCAACACCCTGCTGCTGCTCTTCTTCTCCATTTCAGGAAACTACTCAACCAAAAATTCAAAACGAAGTTTTTTGATGGATCGACAGCGTACTTTTAGAGTTCGTGAGTTTGGGACCTTTGGGTGAGTTTGTTTTGTCGTACCTAAGTGAAAAAACAGCTTTATTTTTAAAAAGAGTAAATAATAACATGGAATATACCGCCAGGCATATATTCACAAAATTACAAAGCACCACACTCCACGGAATAAGGATCGCCACTCCACGGAATAAGGATCGCCACCAAACACCTACAAATAAAAATGGACGAGAAAGATATATAGGTGCCTGACTAGATTGATTATAAATATAATTATATACAAAATAATATATCTTTATTATAATAAAGTCAAAATGATCAAAAGGTTTTATAAAAAAATTTGAAAAAAATACCTTTTAAATTATTTAATAATTAAGAATACAATAGTTAAAACAAATATTAAATATTAAATTTTAAATTTTAAAAAAAATGATAATGGTTAATGGGAGGAGTGCCTGTTAATTGAAGAAGTGGGTGGTAAAAAAAGGGTAGTGTGCTCTGTACTAGTCCTTTTATCTTTATATGAAAAAATGATAGTGGCGTTCTTCAGTCCAAAAGACACGAAATTGTAGTTAGTGTGGATTTGATCATTCAGATGCATTTTGATTTGGTGGTAACATGAATAAGCATCCATGAAGTTGAGAAGCTCATGACCTGTAGTGGCGTCTACCAAAAGGTTCAGTAACGGGAAGTTGTCCTTCGAACATGTCTTGTTGAGATCGGTGAAGTCAATACACATTCTCCATGAACTGGAAGGTTTCTTCACCAGCACAATGTTTGCAATCCAAGCGGTGTAGATAGCCTTTCATACGAAGTGGATTGTGCTGAGCCTGGTGATCTCCTCTTGCATGGCAAGCTGACGCTCGACATCGTAAGTCCTTTGTTTCTACGTGACTGGTTTGAATGATGTATCAATTGTGAATCAGTGGTAGATAACGTCGGTGGAAATTCTAGGCATATCGGCGTATGACCATGCAAATACCTCGATGTTGTCTTTGAGGAACTGAATGAGCTCTTCCCTAGTCTCCTCTGCGATTGTGGTTCCAATCTTCACTTGCCGCTCAGGATGCTCAGTGCTAAGTGTGATTAGCTCGGTTTCCTCAAAGGGTTTAGTTTGTGAAGTTATCGATAGGTCCCTTGGGTCCTTGAGGGGACTAGACGGAATTTGCTGAGCAAGTTCATAATCTATGGGATCGGCCTCATATGCTGACTCAATGACGACCATGGTCTCCCTACCGGTACATGGATTGACCTTGGTCAAGGCAGATCGGTAGCATGTGCGCGCTGACTACTAATTGTGTAATGACCCGTCTCAGATTTCGAGATTAGATTAGTGATTAATGAAGGATTAGTGAGCTTGATCGATGATTAGTTGAGTGATTTCGGACGGATGGTGCGAAATGACCTTTTTGCCCTTGGAATTGGGCGAACTGTTGACTTTTGACTCTGGTGGTCAAACGAACTTTGGCCGATGATTGTGACGTAGTTCGAGACGTCACGAGTTCGTAGACAGGTGGCACGTCCGATTCCGACGTACGACGAAGAAGTTATGAGATTCGAAAGTTGAAGGGTATTTTGGTAATTTTGGCTGAAAGGGCAATTTGGTCATTTAGTTGCATTGGGATCTGTGCTCAATGAGGTTATGACACTTGGTGCATTGGGATTCGTGCCCAATGGATGTGGGACACTTGTCCCTTCTCTAGATGGCTGTAGAACCTTGTTAGCCGCCTCACAATTATTTTAAGTGTTTGTACGGTTTAGTTCAAAAACAAAGTGATTGAATGTGTGTGCAAGTGAGTGCAGCCGTGAACCCATCTCCACAATTCCCTCCACATCTCACATATTTCCCGTGAATGATAAACAGAAGATGGAAGGGGGACTCGGGCGATCACCGTGGTGCCTTCGTGAAGGGCTACCGTGGACGGTGGCCATGGAACCGTGAAAAAAATAGAGTACCTGTGATATCCCCCTGCATAACCACCTTCAGACCTCATCAATTGTTAGTTCCTTGTGAATGAAGATGAGAAAGAAAGGTGAGATGATAATGGTAGTAGCCACGGTAGGACACTACGACGAAGGTAAGGTCCAAAACCGTGGAATTTTGTTTTTAAATTCAAAATTGGTTAAGCTCGTTTTGGTGAGTATTGATCAAATTGAATGATTGGACGAGGTTTTGGACGATAAGGAGAGATGACTGGGACTGGAACAGTGGCCAACGGTGGCCGGACTCAAAGGGACTGAGCGAAGGAAAACTGGACTTGTGATCATCGATTTGGAAGGTAACTTACATACCTTAATTTCGTGTTTTGATTATGTAGATAGATGGGAAACATTAAGACGAAGCTAATAGGATAAACGAGATCGAAAAGGATGGAGGATTGAGTGGAAACCGGTTACGCCGGTTTGGGTTGGACTGGGTTGCAGAGAACCAGTCTGAACCGATCTGGACCGGGTTCACCCAAGGTAGGGGATGATGAACAGTGCAACGCATGAAACCCACGCGCAGCACCTTTAGCTGGCACTTGGGGGTAGTTTTGGGAGTCGTGTTCAACATATGATTTTAAGTATTCGATATAATGAACATTTTGGAACTAGTTTCGAGTCGATCAGACATCGATTAGATATGATTCGGGATGTCCGAAGGTTTAAGGGCTAGTTTTAAAATGTTTAAAAATTCGAAAAAATTACGGGGATTTAGTGGAAGCATATTGAAGTGGGTAGTGACCTTAGAATATGATTTGGACAGGTTCGAGAAGTTAGGTGGTAGTGGATTAACCTGTAAAGGCGGATTGCACGCGTATCGAGGTGACAACATGGATGGTCTGTGAGTGGACTTTGCTTTCTAAATTAGGATGCATGCATTACTGTTTTGTATGTTTTCTATACGTGATTTCTATATCTATGATTATGGTGTTTATGATTTACGTATTTACATGTATTTCAAAGTGATTTATCGTATTTATACATATTGCGAGAACATGGTTTATGCTATGCTTTGATGATAATTTGATGGATGATTTTATACTGGTCATACGTATTGTGTTTTGATAATGATTTGATAATATGATTTTTCGATTTTGAAAAGTGAATTCGGGCGTGAGTCCCATTTCGATAAAATATGATTTTGGACTTCGGTTTTAATATGATTTCTGGATTTGGGTTCGAATTTCAATCTGATGATTTCGGATTCGGATTTGGAAATGGATTTATGGATTTGGATTTGATAAAATGGTTTTGAATTGGATTTGTCGGATCTGGTTTTGGGTTTAAAGACCCGGTGATTTATGTGACGGGGGAGGGCCCTATATGTGATATTGAGTTTAAAGACTCGTGAGTTTAAATACTCAGCTCTTGTCATGTCTCCCGAGGCCTATTATTGAGTTAAAAAATTCGGAGTTTAAAGACTCGTTGATTACCCGGGAAGGCCTGATATGTGTTTTAAGTTTAAAGACTCGGTTATATGAGATCCAGTTGGTTCGATTGATTGAAATGTGTTTTCATATATGTTTTGAATTTCTGTGAGATATTGATGGTTTTCAAATGGATTTCAGATGTTTTAGGCTGAGGCCCTGGATTTGATAAAGGAAATGATTTCTGGTTTTCATAAACGATTTGATTATCTTGGAACTAAAATGGTTTTGATGTGCATGCATTGGTTTTACGTGGAGGGCATAAATGTATTTTCTTATAAAATGTTTTCTGAACTTATTATTTATTTTTGTCCGCTCACAGTCTTTTCTGTTTTTCGATGCCCTTTAGTTTGATGCGGTGCAGGCTGTTGTTAGTGAGACGGTGATATCACACACGATCCACGGTGGTTCTGCGCACTCTGGGAAGCCAGAAGGTGTTTTTAGATCGTTGACCGGGTATCCCTTGGCTGGCTTACGTGTTACATGGGATTTAAATGGGCGTTTAGCCTTCGTGTCGCACGTGGGGTTAGATGGAAGCATGGCTCATCCCTTAATCCAAGGGGATTGAGGATGAGTCGTGTCAAATTGTCCCTGACTTGGTCTGTGCCTATAATGGTAGAAAATTTGGTCAGCATTGAGGGGGTGGAAGTGACCGCATTGATCTGGTTCAAAAGCCCCCAGCCGAGTATTGTAACGATCCGTCCCGGAAGTCGGGATTTGATTAGCGTTTAATGACGGATTAACGAAAAGAACCGGTGATTAGTTGGACACTTTTGGACAGACGGCGCAGAATGACGATTTTGTCCCTAAAATGGGCAAAATGTTGACTTTTAGTTCGGACGGCCAAATGGACTTTGACCGATGACCGTGACGTAGTTCGGGACGTCACGAGTCCCTAGACAGGTGGCACGCCCGATTCCGACATCCGAGGAGGAAGTTATGATGTTCGGAAGGTTGATGACACTTTCGTAATTTGGTTAAAAAGAAGGAAAATGTTGAATTTTTGCACGACAAAGTTTCTTCACGCAAACTGAGGATCGTTAGATAGGTCTCGACGTCCTGAGTACAACGACAGGCGACACGCCTTCATCGGACATCAAACGGATAAGTTGTGGTTCTAGAAAGGTGAGGGGTAAAATGGTAATTTGGACTTGCAGGGGTATTTTGGTCTTTTAACATCTGAGGAAGTGTGCCCAATCAGATAGAGACACATGGGCTGAATTAATTGGATATTTTGGGGCTAGTCCACCAGGTGTTTGACACCTGGCTTGTGTCCAGTGGCTTCTAGCCACTTTCACAGTTACACTTAAATTAATTGGGTTTGGGTTTGAGTCGTGCATTGAGAAGAAAACAGAGACTGAGGCCCGTGAGGAGAAAATCGATCAGTGTGTAGTGTGAGAGTGTTCTGGGCTTGTGTAAGTGATCAAATGAGGTCTAGTGTGAGTGTTGATCGTGTTGGGTGGAAACTGGAGTGTGATCGTGTGTGTGCGAGGTGGGAAAACCAGTGAAAACAGAGAGGGAGTCGACGGTCGTGGTGCAACCACAATCGATCATTTTGATCCAATCTGGTTCGAAGGAGTGCTAGGAAGGCTGAGGACCGCCTTTTGAGCCCAGAGGAACACGGCAGCGAGCACGTCGGAGGTCAGAACATAGGTGAGTTCTTGATGTCCCCTGTTTTTCCGTTTAAGTTCAAATTGAGGCTTTGGAGCTTAGTCAAGTTGTTCTTTTGGTTCTAATAAGTGTAGGAAGTCCCTAGTACCCTGAGGAGTCGAACCCGTGGCTGAGAAGACGACGGGTGGCTGGAAACTTGTGACTGAGAATTTCAGGGGTCTGGTTCGAGCCTTGGACGGTGAGTTTTCGTGCCTTATTTCATGATTTTGTTAGGGGAATCGATCATACAAACTAGGACGAAACTAATGGGATTGGAAGGACTAAAATTGGATTGAGATTGAGTGAGAACCGGTCTCGCCGATTCGGGCCAGTCCGGACCGGTTGGACAGAGGAAGACGATGACACTGTGCTGGCGCGTGAGGCCCACGTGCAGCCCCTTTGGGCGGTGCGTGTGGGCGCGTGGTACAGTGTTTGAGAATGGTTCCAACACGACTTTTAAAGTATTCGATATAACGAACATTTTGACGCTGGTTTCGAGTTAATCGAACATCGTCTCAATATGTTTCGGGATGTCCGAAGGTATTAGGGCTTGTTTAAAAATAGTTAAAAATACGAGGAAATTAGGGGGCCTTAGTATGACCTTTGTGAAGTAGTTAGTGACCTTAGTATGGGATTTGGACAGGTTCGGGAAAGCCGAGGATAGCGGAATGGCCGGGGACGGCGTAAGTGCGCGAGTATCAAGGCGTCATCGGAATGGTCTGTGAGTGGACT
This sequence comes from Prinsepia uniflora, assembly GCA_032719365.1. Lineage (NCBI taxonomy): Eukaryota > Viridiplantae > Streptophyta > Magnoliopsida > Rosales > Rosaceae > Prinsepia > Prinsepia uniflora. Next base: position 12,925,145 of record CM064875.1, read on the forward strand.
TTTCTTTTTAACTCTTGATGCATGCATATATGTTTTTATTATGTTTTCTATACTTGATTCTATGATTTGATTATGATCTCGATGGTTTACGATTTTGCACGATTTTCGAGATATTTACGGAATTTCACGTTTTACGAGGTTTCAATCGATGTTGTGATTTGACTTTGATTTTGATAATTTTCCTTCGGGTTTTGAAATAAGATTTGATTTCAAGGTTTTGAAATGGATTTCGGAAAAGTGATTTTGGGCTTGGAGCCTTATTTCTGAGATTTCGATAAAGGAGCTTTCGGTTTTGGTTTTGAGATTTGGAAAGGAAGTCTGGATTTGGGTTCGGGACAGTGGTTCCGGATGCTAGCTTACGGAATCATTGTTACGAATTCGGAGATAGATTTTCTGTGGTTTTCACTGTTGATTGGAAAAATATTTTTGGGTTTAAAGACCCGAAAAAAGAGAAAAATCCACTGGATCTGGTTTTGAGTTTAAAGACTCGAATTGATTGACGGGAGGAGGGCCCTGGATTGATATGTTTTGAGTTTAAAGACTCGGTTATGATACCCCCCGAGGCCTGTGATTGTGTTTTGAGTTTAAAGACTCGGATATCCCGGGAAGGCCTGGCTATTTGCGCATTGTGTTTTGAGTTTAAAGACTCGGGTGCACTTGAGATCCAGTAAACTTGTATGATTGATATTTCACTGGTTTTCCAATGTTTTGGGCAGTGGCTCGAATGAAGTGGATTTGACGAGTTTTGGGACTGAGTTCCCAGCTTTGAGATTGATTTGTGATTTGAGGCTAAGGCCTGGATTTGAATAACCGTTTTGATACGGGTTTCAAATGGTTTTTCTTGGATGGTTTTTTATATGAGTGGTTTCATGACTTGAATTGATATGCATGCATTGGTTTTTGCGTGGAGGGTAAAAAATGTAATTGTTTTATTGAACTGATTTTGAACTTATACCTTATTTTTGTCCACTCACAATCTTTTCGTGTTTTTGATACCCTCCAGGTTGTTGCGGTGCGGGTTGTTGATCGAGAGAGACGGAGACATCACATCTGCGATCCACGGTAGATTCGGTGCACTCTGAGAAGTTTCAGATGCTATTGGATGGTCGAATCGGGAATCCCTTGTCCGATTTACATGTCACATGGAGGTTGGATGTCGGTTTAGCCTTCGTGCCATGCGTAAGTTAGACGGGAGCAGGATTCAATCCTTAATCCCGGGGGTTAGGGGTGGGTCCTGACAAGTATGGCATTGTAGGCAGTAGGATAGTCGACTACCAGAAAGGTGATGAGTGCTGTTGTGATCCTGGGTGTGCTGCCAAGGAAGATTGGCAAGGAGATGGTGTCGATGAACATGATTGAGTCTCCCTAGAAGCTGAGTAGTAGGGAAACTGTAATGACCCAGACTTCCAATCAGGGTAAAATCAGAAAAGTTGAATGAAATTGACCATTTACCCCTGAAAGTCAAAGGTTGATTTTTTTGTCAAAGTCAAAAAGTTGACTTTTTGACCAGGACGGTTTTTGAGGATTCTGAAAATGATGTTAGAAAGGTCTCGGACTCTCAAGTACATTGTCAGGCGACATGTTGGAAACGAAATTTGAGCAGTTTAGATTTGGGTTTAGACTACGTATGGGCAATATGGTAATTTTAAAAGTTTCATTATCCCTTAGTGTAACAACCCGTCCCGAGAGCCGGGATAAGTAGAATGGTTAAGGTGTGATTAGTGAGGTTAATCGGCGGTTAGGTGGTCCCGATAGGTCCGTAAGTGTAGAATGACGATTCTGCCCCTAATTCGGGCAAAAACGTTGACTTTTAGTTTGGGAGGTCCGATGGACTTTGACCAGTGACCAGGACGTAGTTTAGGACGTCACGAAGCCATAAGAAGGTGGCACGCCTGATTCCGACATCCGTGGAGGAAGTTGTGATATTCGGAAGGTCGAGGGCATTATCGTAATTTTGGTAAAGTAGGGGGAATAGTTGACTTTTTGAATAATCGAGTTTTGGTAGGTTGACCTAGGGTGGTTGGATAGATTTCGTCGTCCTGAGTTCGATGACAGGCGACACGTATTCATCGGACTTACGAGATGAGAGTTATGGGTCTAGGAAGTTTTGGTAAAACCGTAAAAATGGGTAAAACAGGAGGGTATTTTGGTCTTTTGGTTTCTGGGGATTTGTGCAAAGAGAAAGGAGATGGACGGCTGGGGTTTAACCAAGTGGGATCAGGATTGAGTGGAGGGTGACATGTGGCATGTGTGTAGAGGCTTCTGGTGCAATCCTGTGTGTTCACGGTCCTAAGTACTTGGGTGAACCCGTGTGTGCGTGTGTGGTTCTTCGACAAGCACAGAGAAACAGAGTGAGCTTGTGAGGGAGAATTGAGGAAGGATCTTGGCTGGTGTTGAGTGCGGGTGAGTGAGGGAGAGACAGGGAGGTTAGTGTGAGCTGGTGGTGGTGAATTGGAGCTGTGATCGTGCACGGCGGCACGGTGGAGGTGCGGAGGAGTTTGGGGGAAACAGGGATCCTGAGAGTTCGAGGTGGTGGCTACGCCGTGAGGTGAGGCAAACCAAGGCAAGGGGAGGCTGAGGAGGTTGCAAGGAGTCCCACGATCACAGTGGTAGGTGGCGGTGAACACGGCGGAGCTGCAACCAAAGGGTAAGTCTTCCTGCTCTGTTTTTCCCGTGATTTTCATTTGGAAAGTCGTGGGTCTGGGCTGAGAATCGAGAGGATTGGAGGTTGGGATAGTGTTCAGGGAGGTCCTAGGTGTCGACTAGGATGGTCGCCGTGACGGGGGTGTCCACGGCGGAGCTCGGGCGATGATGAGCACTTTGATGCTCTGTTTGGCCGTAAAATTCAAATGGTGAGTCGACGAGTTTGGGGGTGAGTCGAGGGTAACGGAGGTTAGGTCTAGGTTCAGTAAAGCCTTAGGAATCGTCTGATGTCGCCACCGTGACGGGAGGTGACCGGAGCAGATGGATCGTGAAACAGGGGTGTGATGGCCGTCTGGTTCGAGCTTGAATCGACGATGACGGGACTGTGTTGAGGTTAGAGGAGTTGAGGGATGGATTCGTAGTGTCTGGACGAAGCTGTAGGAGAAGAGAGGGAGTGAATTGGTGGCCGGACGGCAGAGAATGCCTCTCGCCGGTTCAGTTGCAGCGGCCGGTTCAGCACAGTGCACTCGAGGTTGGGGGTGACACTGTAGCTGGCGCGTGAGGGCCACGCGCAGCCACTTTGGGCGGCGCGTGGGGGCGCGTGCGGCGGCGTATGGAGAAGCGATCAACTTGACCTTTGGTCTAGGAGTTGTGGTGAGTGCAATGGAGTTGGTTTCGAGTCAATCGGACATCGTTTGAGGTTAGTTCCGCGAGGGTGAAGGTTTAGGGTCCCGGGTTCTTACGTTTAGGATTCGGGGATTTTTGAGGGAATTTAGGTGAGTGTTTGTAGACGTATTAGTGACGTATTTTGACGGTGATTGACAGGATCGGGATTTCCCGAGGAAGCCGAGGAAAGGGCTGGACGTTCGGGACGCGAGTAGGGCTCAGTACTGTGAGTGGACCCTTTCCTTAAACTCGATCATGCATAACTGTTTTTATATACGTTTTGATGGTTTTACTTAAGACACTATGTTTATTGCATATGTTATGATGGTTTTACGTGATTATACGTGGTTGAGATGTTTGCACGTTTTTCGAGACATTTTCGGGATTTTGCACGTTTTTGAGAACATGCTGGTTTTCGGATTTTGATGACACATTTGGGGATTTTCACCTATAAAGGTTTTCTGATGATGATAAATGGATTTTTCCAGATTTGGGTTCGGAATGACGGTTCTGAACGCCGGAAGGGCTTCGAACTGGGGATTTCGAATTCGAGTTTGGCGATAGATTTTGGAACGGTTTTACACTGAAATGGATTGGATTTGCTGGATCTGGTTATGGGTTTAAAGACCCGGATATATGTGACGGGGGACCGGCCGGATTGGATTTAAAGACCCGGATTGAGTTTAAAGACTCGGGAGTTTAAAGACTCGGATATATTGATTTTTCCCCCGTAGGCCTTGAGTTTAAAGACTCGGGAGTTTAAAGACTCGGAGATGATAAAGGCCTGGATTGAGTTTAAAGACTCGGGAGTTTAAAGACTCGGATAGGTCCAGCAGGTTCGATCTGGAAATGAAGATTTGATACGGTTTCTGATACTCATGCTATGGTTTCTTATGATATTTTATAGTGTTTCTGTTTCTTATGATGTTTTATAATGATTATTTTATAACTGTGTTCATAACTGTTGGTTATGCATGTGGTTTCAAAACGGAGGGTTAAACTCGGCTTTTTGATAAATGGTTTTAGAAACCTTTTTGTTCTTATGGTCCACTCACATCTTCTGTCTTAAATTGCCCTCCAGGTTGTGGAGCTAGCGCGGGGTCTTGACGTCGAGGCAGTGACCGAGGCATAGAAGTCACGCGAGGGGTCCCGGAGTAGTTTAAAGTCTTCCGTGTGCATGTATTTATCGACTTTTAGTTCCCTGTATTTTCGAACTATGCTCTGTAAACGTTAACGTCGGAATATTTTGTTTAATTACTCCTGCGTCTGACTGGGTTGCGTGAGTGTTACTTGGGTGTTGTGTCGGGGAGTCAGACGGGAGCGGGATTTACCTCGGGTTTCGGGGTGAAACCGGGGTGGGTCCTGACACTTAGGGATTTGTGTCATCATCCTTTTGCGTTTGTGTGTGTATGTGTGCTGAGTTATAAGGGTGCTTTGTGAGTTTATGTGTTGTGTGAGTGTGTTTTGGTGCACACAGTCGAGAAAGGAAAACAGGGGAAAATGGGGAGAAAGGAAGGGAGGAGAGTAAGACGAGAGAGGAGAAGAGTTGGGTTGAACTAGACTATGAAAGTGAAGTGTGGCAGTGAACCCGTGAAGTTTTCGGGTCTAAGGTAGGCTGGACAAGTTTTCAAACAAGGAACTTGGAAACTAGGTTAGAGTCACCTTCCTGAAGTCCTTATGATCATGTTAGGCTGCTCAAATGAAGTTTTGGATGCTAGGATCTTCCAGGCAGCTCAAGTGAAGGTTTGTCCGTGAAATCTCCATTGGTCGAGCAGTTTGTGAGGTGAGTTTCCATGTTGTAAGTATGGCGATCCCTTCTTAATCTAGTTTAGAAGATTTTGGTCGACTTAGAACTGAAAAAATGAGGAAAATAAGGGAAATAAGACTAAGTCGAGTCTCTAGGTTAGGCGACTCAAAAACCAGGAATCTGGGTAAGGGAGACGATGAGTAATGATTTCAAGATTTTCACTGTAGCTAGCACGTGGCTCGTACTCACAGCCATTTTGGGTGGCGCGTGGAATCGCGTGGTGCTTGTTCTCGATATGTGTGTAACATGAAAGTTTGAGTATTCATTGTTACGAATCCAATGATACAATTTTCGAGGCGATCAGACATCGTCTTAGGGTAGTTTTAACTGTCCGAAGATTTAGGGTTCGTTTTAAATACGTTCAAAAATCTTGAAAAATTATGGGATTTAAATAGGAGTTATTTGAGATAGTTAGTGACATATAAATGTGAATTTTGGCAGGAATTTACATTTTCGAAAGTTACTGAAAAACGTGCAAAGTGGAATTCGGCGATACAATGGTGTGTGAGTGGACTTTCTTCCCTTAAACTGTTATGCATGCATGCCGAAAATGGAATTCGAGCAGTTTCGATTTGAGTTTAGACTACGTAGAGGTAATATGGTAATTTTGCAAGGAAAGGGTATTTTAGTCTTTTCCTTTGTGAAATTTTTATTGTGGCCAGAGAAAGGAAGGACAAGTGTCCTTATCCCATAAATATTTGTGTCACCGTCCTTGTGTGTGTGCGCTGTGTTATAAGGGTGCTTTGTGAGTTTGTGTGTTGTGTGAGTGTGTTTTGGTGCACACGACTGAGAAAGGAAACATGGGAAAAACAGAGAGAAAATAAGGGAGGAGAATGAGACCAGAAAGAAGAGGAGCTAGAGAGGAGTCTTAGGAAAGATGCACAGATCAAATAGATAATTATAATCACTAGAATTAAACTTTTCCTACCCTCAAAATAAATTGAGTAAATAAATTGGCAGAAATAAAACGAAAGTAAAAAAGGTAAAAGAAAACACTGAAATTTAACGATGTTAGGCAATGTGCCTACGTCCTCAGACAGCAACTCCAAAATTCTTCACTATTAATAATGGGATTACATGTACAATCTCACTTAATGGTGGATACACATCTCTCACTTGGATTCACTCAAGAGGATCTCACTTTTTTTATCTCACAAATGAGGCTATCTTCCTATGTCTCACACAAGAAGGAACTCTCTTCTCACTCTCGCTTTTGGTGGATAACATATTGCTTGAAGGATGATTGAGAATGCTCAATCCCTCTTCTTTATATAGGGATGGATAGAAGAAAGTCATCAATGTATAGTCACGCATAACAATTAGCTCCAATTAATCTCATGGTAACTCTCATGAGCATAGTAATCTCCAATAATAAGTTGGAGAAATTAAAATTCATATGAATGAACCTACCCAAAATCACATCCATGCACAAACCATAATATATGCATTGGGATATCAAAATTTTCATTTGGGGAACTCCAAAGATCATATTAATTCTCCTCCACTTAATGAAGGAATTACCCCATCAAATTCTCCCCCAATTAATGGAGGGATTAACCCATCAAGAATAAGAGTTGGGTTGAATTGGATGATGAAAGTGAGGAGTGGCAATGAACCCGTAAAGGGTTTTCAGGTCTTAGGTGGGCTGGACCATTTTTCATGCAAGGAACTTGGAAACTAGGTTAGAATCAACTTCCTGAAGTCCCTACGATCGTCTTGGGTTGCTCAAACGAAGTTTTGGATGTTAGATCGTCCAGAAAACTCAAGTACAGGTTTGGCCATGAAACCTCCACTAGTCGAGTAGTTTGTGAGGTGAGTTTCCATGTTTTAAGTATGTAGATCGCTTCCTAATCTAGTTTAGAAGATTTTGGTCGAGTTAGAAATGGAAAAGGGTGGGAAATAAGGGAAATAAGACCAGGTCGAGTCGCCTGATCAGGAGACCCGAAAACCAAGAATCCAGGTAAGGGAGACAATGAGCAATGATTTCAGGATTTTCACTGTACTTGGCACATGGCTCCCACGCGCAGCCACTTAGGGTGGTGTGTGGGGGTGCGTGGTGTGTGTTCACGATATGCGCGCAACATGAAAGTTTGAGTATTTGATGTTACAAATCCAGTGATACAATTTTCTAGGCGATCGAAAATCGTCTCGGGGCAGTCTTGACTGTTTGAAGGTTTAGGGTACATTTTAAATTCTTTTAAATATCCCGAAAAAAATTGTAGGATTAAAATAGGAGTTATTTGAGATAGTTAGTGACCTTTAGATGTGAATTTTGACGGGAAGTTACATTTCTAGAAATTACGAAAAAATGTGCAAAGTGGAATTCGGTGATACAAAAGTATGTGAGTGGGCTTTCTTTCCTTAAACTGTTATGCATGGATACTTATATGATTTAAATGCATTTCTATGTGTTTTTTTTATGATTTTTGAGTGATTAGAAATTTTATCTGATTTTGTTGATTTATTAATATTTTATTAATATTAATAAAAGGGTACAAAATAAGAGAAATAAAATCAGGTCGAGTCGCCAGGTCGGCCGATCCAAAAACCAAGAATCCGAGTAAGGGAGATTATGAACAGTGATTTCAGGATTTTCACTGTAGCTGGCGCATGGCTCCCACACTCAGCCACTTAGGGTGGTGTGTGGGGGCGCGTGGTGCATGTTCACGATATGTGTGCAACATGAAAGGTTGAGTATTCGATGTTATGAATCCAATGATACAATTTTCGGGGTGATCAGATATCGTCTCGGGGCATTTTTGACTATCCGAAGGTTTATGGTTTCTTTTAAATACGTTTAAATATCCCAAAAAATTTTGGGGTTAAAATAGGAGTTATTTGAGATAGTTAGTGACCTTTAGATGTGAATTTTGGAAGGAAGTTACAATTCTGAAAGTTACAAAAAAACGTGCAAAGTTGAATTCGGAGATACGGAGGTGTGTGAATGGGTTTTCTTTCCTTAAATTGTTATGCATGCATACTTATATGATGATTTAAATGTGTTTCTATGTGTTTTTTTTTTAATGATTTTTGAGTGATTGAGAATTTTATCGGATTTTTGGTGATTTATTAATATTTTATTGCACGATTTTCAAAAATTTATGTAAATTCTGTTTTATTCCCGATTCTAATGTGGTTTTTGGATTTGGTATGTGTTGATACCATATCGGTCCATACCGACTAGAGGCCCAGACTGACTTGGAGTTCCAACCCTTCTGTCAATACCACGTCGATCTAGACTAACTAGAAGGCCCAGCCCTTCTGTCAATACCACGTCAGTCTAGACTGACTAGGAGGCCCAACCCTTCTATCAATACCACGTTGGTCCATACCGACTAGGAGGCCTAGCCTTTCTATCAATACCACGTCGGCCCAGACCAACCAGGAGGCCCAACCATTCCTTTAATACATCGTCGATCTAGACCAACTAGGAGGCCCAGCCCTTCTATCAATACCATATCGGTCCCTACCGACCAGGAGCCCCAACCCTTCTATCAATATCATGTCGCCCCAGACCAACTAGAAGGCCCAACACCTCTAACCCAACACACCTCCATAAGCCCAAGGTCTCAAGCCCACTCAAACGAGCAAACCCTAGCAGGGCCTGGCCAACGCCTACACGTGAATAGACTTCACCTTCCACATGTTGACCCCACAATGAATGACATTTGTCCCACATCAGAAGGACATATTTATTACACACATCACAACCATACAAAAGGGGTCCATCTTTCCTATAAAGGTACTGGAACTTTTACTATTCACTATTACGCTATAGTATACTATTCACCACTCCTTTTACATACCAGACAAACCACTAACTTGGGTATCAGAGGACCTTTGGACTGGTACTACACCGGTGCCTATACTCTGACCAACCAACTTGTTACCCTATTTTGCAGGTATGTCCAAGGATACATGGCTGCGTAGCACTCGCTCCCTAAGTTGGAACATTTAGTGCATCAACAGTATGAAATATGATTGTAAAGGTGATAACATTAGAATGTTGGTGTTTTTCTATGGTTTTGAAAGGTTTTTACGAAAGTATCCTTAATGGCACGTTTTATAAAAATTGGTGTTTAAGCAGTGTTTGGGGCTTAGGGCCGAACTTCTGATTATGATTTGATTTTGGTTTGAAACGTGATATGAGTATGTGTTACTGGTATTGATGTTGTGAGAATGTTGATTGATTCGTCTCAGACGTTGAGCTCGGGGCTCTGAATCCTGAGATGGGTATTATGTGTGGCTATCCCTATAGGTTGTGATGTGGTTATATGTGGATATGTTCTGGTATTGTAATGAGTACTCTTATACGTTGAGCAGTGTAACGACCCGTTTCGAATTTTGGCATTATATTAGTGACTAATGAAGGATTAGTGAGACTAATCGGTAATTAGTTGAGCGATTTCGGACGGAAGGTGCGAAATGACCATTTTTCCCCTAGAGGTGGGCAAAATGTTGACTTTTGACTCGGAAGGTCAAACGGACCTGGGCCAATGACTGTGACGTAGTTTTGGGACGTTACGAGTTCGTAGACAGGCGGCACGTCAAAATCGGACATCGAACGGGAAAGTTATGGTCACGGGACTGAAATCGGTTAAACTTACGTCTTGGGAATTCGATTAAAATAATAATAAAATATTAAAAAGTGATCAATGATTATGGACCCTTGGATGAGTGACAAGTGTCACTCATCCCATGATTTGAGACCCCTAAATTATGGATCATGTTTCCCGTTAATTCATTATTAATTATCCATCATCATCCTTAATTATCATTTTTCTTCTTTCATTATCAATCATCTTCTCTGTTCTTCTTTGAACCGTGAAAAAACAGAGGTTGATTGTGTGAATTCCTTCCATAGCTAACTTCTCTCCATAGCTAACCTCGAGAGGAAAATTGAGAGAATTAGGAGATTGTGATAGCAAGGAAAACACGAGGGAACAGAGAGGGAATTGAAACCCAGAATCGAAAATTGGGAAAATAGGGTGATAATTCGAATTTCAAACTATGAGCTCTGAGGATCAAAATTGAAGCTTGAGTTAGCTTCCTGAGACCATTTCGAGCTAATCCACATCAAGAACGAAGAGAATTGGCGTCTGTTTAGCTTAGAACAGACATGGCGACAGTGAGGAATTTCGAGGATTGAGTTGTGATTTTGGAGGGATTAAACGATGAAATTGGGATCGAAAACAAGTTTATCATAGTCCAATGAAGCTTTCTGATGAATCAATTCAACGAAAACATTTCAGATTAAGGGAATTCGATGGATGAACAGCACTTGAAGGTTCTTCGAAAGTTCATCTTCAAATTGAAGGATTAAGGTAATTATATACGTAATTAATGATGCTGAACTTACATTAAGACTCTTACGAGGCTATTTGAATGTTCAATTGTTGAAAAGGATGTCGAATTGACAAGGATTGAGTCGGGTCGTCTCGCGGGTTGCAGAACCTGGATTGCGGGAAGTCGGGTTGGGACGACGACACTGTAGTAGGCGCGTCGTGGTCAAGCGCAGCCACTCACGGCGTCGTGTGGGGGCGCGTGAACCCTTGTTTCAAGGTGAGGTCAACATGACTTTGAATCCTCTCAGTGTAACGAACATTTTGACACTAGTTTCGAGGAAATCGGATACCGTTTCGATAAACTTCTATGTATCTGAAGTTTTGATTTACGTGTTAAATAGGTATTTACATCCCAGAAAATTTGGGGAAAATTATATGAGATATATTGAAGTGTTAGTAACCCTTGATAATGATTTTGAACAAGAATTGTGATTTATAGAATTTACAGAAAAACGTGCAGCTCGGAAACCAGCCATTTGGACGGTGTGTGAGTGGATTTTGTTTTCTAACCGTGATGCATGCATATATGTTTTAAATGCTTTATTATATGATTTGACATGATTGATGTTTCGATCCGTTGATTTCTCGATTTTTTGGATTATTATATTATTTTTGGCAAGATTTTCGAGAAATTATGAAATTGATGTTTTGTGTGTAGGCCTGGGATTGAAAAATGATGTTTTGACTCGGGTTATGAGTTAGGGATTGATTTGATGGATTTACGTAATGTATTCACGGATATATTTCATGGATTTACGTGAAAATGGCAACTCGGGTTATGGTTGCACGAAATTATGTGAAATGAGATTTTGGGCTTGAGACCCAATGGAATTGTGATTTTGATTGGATTTGTATTTACATGTGATTACATGATGGTATTGATGGTTTTCGAATTTATGAATAAATCGGGACATTGGTTTTACGGATTTGAGGAAACTATATTTTGGGGCTGAGACCCTGTGTTGATAATGATTTGAGTTTTAAACGCAACTGTTTTCACTGATTTTCATAATGGTGATGTGTTGCGATATTTAGGGCTTTCGAATGGAAATATGTTTTCCCCGAAGTGCACCCTGTATTGCGGATATTTAGGGCTTCCGGTTATGAATGTGTTTTCCCCGAAGTGCACCTTGAAGATAACGCTCGCCTCTGGGATGAGATGTGTTCGCCCAGAGAGGTCACATAGCACGGTCTGTTGTCGTACAGCCGAGGGAGGCTCGACTCAGATCAGATGTGCTGGTATTATATGGAGATCGGTCGGTGATGAGTTCACGACGATTTGGAATGTCGGCTGGTGATGTGTTCACAGCGGCATGCTCGGATTTGAGCGGTCCTTGAGCCTATTTGATTTGCACGCATTGCAGGGATAACGTGACTAATGAGATTGGATATGGAAATAAGTCTCGTGGATTTACTGAGATTTGAATTGATTTGACGAACATGAGTTTCAGGGAAAATGTGGACCATGGGAATTTAGAAACATGTTTTGATTTTATCGGCCCACTATTCATACTTGATTGTTTTCACACTATTACTCATGTTTTATTATATGCATGCATGTTTGTGAAAACTGAAGGGTAAGAATGTGTTTTGGTAAATGTATTTATAAACGTTTGTTTTGTCCACTGACACCTTTTCTGTTTTATTGACCTTCCAGGTCGTGGTGCGATGATCGATGCTATTCGAGAGGTGGAGGTATGAGTGGGCACAGGTGCAGTTATCCCTTGTTTGGCAAGTCTTGGAGTGTAATTTCGGAACCTCAGTTGACTTGTCAGACGGGAGTAGGACCGGGCACGGTTATCTACGTCCTTCGGGGACGGGTCCTGTCAAGCAGGGTTCTGTGTCCTAAGACTAGTGTGTTATGGCGACTCAGACGTCGAGCCGGGGATTATGTATCTTGAGTTGGTTTGTACTCGAACATCGAGTTGGGCTCTATATTCCGAGTGAGTATGTGATGGCCTGCTAATAGTGCACTTGTGATATGATGATATGATGATTGATATTTTGTTTGTGCTATGAGGATGATTTGGATGTGGTTGATTGTGTATGAATACAATGATGACATTGAGCTGTCTATATGTGAATTGTGGTATGCTTGCTAGTGAGGCAGTGCTTTGGTGTTTAATATTGTGCATTGAGAATGACTTGGATGTGATATGATTATATGTAAGCGTAGTGAAGATTTCCATGTGACTAATGTGTTGACTCGTGTATGGTTGTGAGCTATGTGGAGTAATTTTGTGATGTCACTAGATATCTAGGTTTGTGGTTTCCACGTATTTCGAGATTATAAATTGTGTTTTGTTTAATCAAAGTGAATTAGTTCTTGAAATGATTTTTGTATGCATGCATAGTTTTAGAAACGGAGGGTAAATGTTGGTTGTTTTCGAAGTATGTTTTAAAAACTGTTCTTTTTATCCACTCACATGTTTTCTTGGTTTTTTAACCCTCCAGGGCTGCTACACCGGTATGGAGGATCGAGAGGCGGAGGCATGAACTAGCAAAATTTGAATTTATCACTTGTCTGGCAGGGTTTCAGTTAGACGAGAGTAGGGCCCGAGGGTACTGCTTTTGTGTATTCGGGTGGGGTCCTATCAAAAACGGTCAGAGAAAGCTCTTTTGAAGCAATTCCCAGCTAGGTGAAGGCTTCTATGAAAAGTACATTGACAGAGCTTCCGACGTCCACAAGTATTCGACCTACATCGAAGTTGGCAATTTTTGCTCTGATGATTAGGGGATCATCGTGAGGAAAGATTACTCATCTCTCTTCCTCCTCCGAGAAAGTAATTGGTACTCATCCTACCCATGCTACCATCGTTACCCTTCCAGCCTCGATGTTGAAGATCTGGTGGTTGGGCTCGGTTACTCGGAGGAATTTCTTTTTCGCCCTCTTTGAGATACATGAGGAAGAGATGGTTGGACCTCTGCTAATTGTATTAATATGCGGGTTTTTCTGCGCGGGTCGTACGTTTTGCAGGAATTGGTTAACGAGGGTCATGTGGGTCCCATCCCTAACGAGGGTCTCCATGATGTCACAGAAAGCTATGCACTCATCAATGGTCTGGCCATTGAACTTGTGGTACTGGCAGTAAAGGTTGGATTGAACTCCAGGGCGGGGGCTTTGAGGTCGTACTCGCTATTTTGCAATCATCCCCTCAATATTCATGAGAACATTCTCTAGTGAAGTATTGAGGATGGAGTAAGTTTCAAACTTGGAGGTTGGCTCTGCATAGGGTTTGTTGTGTTGGTGATTATTGTTCGTCTTTTTCCCTTTGTTGATGTATTTTTCTTTCTTCCCTTGTAGTCATTTTTGTATGAGCCTTTCCTCTTACCGGAGTAAGAGTTATTCCTGTGGTCCGTATGTTGATTGTTGGAGTTATGGTGCGATTTTTCCTGTTGATTGCTTTGAAGCATTGAGTAGGCAGGGGCGGTGGACGTCCTTGGTTCTACTTACAAGGTGTTGAAGTGTTCTACCTTGGCATGGATTGCTACCTGCCTCATTAGTTCGTTGTAATCATCTCATCCCTACGTGAAGGCATGGTACTTGAAGCTAGATTCCTTCAAGCTGTTATAAGATGCCCTATAGGCAGTCTTGTCGTCCGTCTCATTGCATTTCGAGTATTCAAGGCTGAATATTATCGTGTACTGGCGCAAGGGTTCATTCTCGGCCTGTCGAAGAGTGGCGAGATCTTCCTTGGTTAGCAATCAATCTGTTTGGATCATGAACTGTTTTAGGAAGATTGCGTGCAACTAGTCGAAGGAATCGATCATCCATGGTTCTGACGGGTAGAACTAATTGAGTGCAGCTTCTGTAAGGGTAGAGCTGAAGATTAAGCACTATGCCTCGTTAGAAAGGCTTCTGAACGCCACGGTGGAATTGTAGGTGTTTATGTGAGTGAGTGGGCCTCCCATCCCATTGTACAGAGCAATCTTGAAGGGTTTGACCTATGTCTTGTGTTTGTACTATAGAATGCGATCTATGAAGGGGTCAATGTTAGCCTTGATCTTCGTGAGAGATTTAGTCTTCTGCTTGTCATTCTCCAGTTTGCTGACGCGATGGAGAAGCTCATGGACGATGTTGTCTGATTGGGGAAGTTTGGACGATGGTTTGAGTCTCTCAGTGACGGGTCGACGACTTGTATTGCTAGTACTCTTCCTCGGCTATTCAGTTGTTTTTGATCTTCTGCCAGACATGGCAGTTGTTGAATCGGCATAATCCACTAGGAGATGTGGATTGATGATCTTTCGTCGACTGGGATGGTGCCTTCTGGCGTTGCGCCCTCATCATGGCGCTCTTTCTATGATAAGAGGGGCAGAAGTGGCTGCTCCTGGATTCTGGGATCGTTCATGGGGTAGGTCAGCTGAATGCCCTGGGTTTGCGTCAGCCTCCTATCAAGTAGCTCACGAGCGTAGTGGAAGATATGCGTTCTAAAGGCCCAAGTATGTCTGTCTAGTGAAAGAGCATGCATCCAATGGGTTTCAGTCGGTAGGGTCTAATGGCTTCCGATCAGCAGGGGTCGATCGCCTGCCGATCGGCAGTGGCAGTAAGGGCTCGCTGAGTCGTCGCTCACTACTCATTCAGTTCTTCTCGTATGGATTGGAGAATAGCGAGAATGATTCTATGTTGATCTCCTCACACATGGTTCTTGCTCTCGATAGTAGCATTTTTTTCCCTCAGTTCCACTACCTCCGAATAGAGGATCCTCAACATTTCGTGCATTGCCTCGAAAAGCATGTCTGTTCTTATTTTTTTGCGGTCTCCCTAGGGAGTGTTGTTGAGCTCACCATCATCCTGTTCGGTAGACATTTCAATTAGCAGTGGATGGAGTGGAGGAATGTGAACTATTGGGAGGAACTTAGTTAGAGTTCCCACAGATGTTGCCAACTTTTTTATCCCAAAATGGACCTAACGTGATGAGACCCGCTAGAGGATCTAGGACCCGTTGAAGGGTATCCAGACCTGTTGAGGGTGCATATTGATCTCCTACTTCTGCTCAGCGAGTAGCCTACAAGGCAGAAAGAAAACACTAGACAGCGGTGGGTGTTAGCCTAAGACACTCCGATGCTTAAGTAAGTAAGCGTATGGAACACCTAACAGGTAGATCACAGCACAAGGACTGCGGAGTCAGGCGAGAGAGTTACCTTTATGAAAGGGTTTCAGAGTATTTATAGTAACCATAAATGTGGTGGTTGAACATTGTTTGGAGTAGGTTCCAAGTTGTAATAAGAGATGTAGCCATATATTCTGCAGATTCGGGATATGTGCCAGGTGGCAACCACCTTCCTTGTGGGTTAGGGGGTTGGTGTTGACAGCTAGCTTGATTGGACCGAGGGGTGCCGATCACGCCTGGCGAGCAGAGAATACGGATATGCCTGCCGACTGGCAACATGAGAGCACCTGTCGGATGACTTCTATGGTCGTTGCATGTCGACTGATTTCCCTGACATTTCTTGCTAATTGGTCTTTGTGTTGGTTGTACATGAACCTGGTTGGTCGATATGGTACCAACAAGCAATATTAGTTAAGAATTAAATTACATTATAGGGTAGGTAGCAACCCAGGTTAATTCATTAAGGTCATATATATATATATATGCATAATGGATGAGATAGTGAATATAGTTAATACTATTTTTGTCATGTGTCGATCGATCCGCAGAGAAATACACATGTGCTAAGGCCATGCACAATAGTGATATATTTAGGGGTATATTCATGGTGGATATTGACAGGACCCACCCCCATTCCCCCGGAATTAAGGGCTAAGTCCTGCTCCCGTCTAACTTACGCATGACACGTAGGCTAAGCCAACGTTTAACCTTCGTGTGACACGTAAGTCGGACAAGGGATTCTATAGCCAACCTTACAAAAACTCCCGGACTTCAAGAGTGTGCAGAATCTACTGTGGATTGCGAGTGTGATGTCTCCGTCTCTCTCGACCAACAGCCCGTACCGTAACAACCTGGAGGGTATCGAAAAACAAGAAATGACTGTGTGTGGACAAAAATAAAGTATAAGTTTAAAAACAGTTCATAAGACAAGTACATTTATTCCCTCCAATTAAAAACCAATTCATGCATATCAAATCAAACCATTCAATATTCCGGTTAAGCAAACCATGTAAGAAAAACCGAACACAGGTTCCTTTTCTCAAGTCCCGGGCCTCAGCCCAAAACATCGGAAAACTTTTATTGAAAACCATCGTCATCAAAACTCAGTGAAATCCAAACACATTTGAAACCACATATCCATCCATCGAACCTGCTGGATCTATCCGAGTCTTTAAACTCCCGAGTCTTTAAACTCAACAGGTCTACGGGGGAAATATCAATATCCGAGTCTTTAAACTCTTGAGTCTTTAAACTCAATCCGGGTCTTTAAACCCAATCCGGGTCCGCCCCCGTCATAATCCTTCCGGGTCTTTAAACCCAATAACCAGATCCAGCAAATCCAATCCATAAACCATTTGAAAACCATTTTTCATTTCCGAATCCGAATACTCAATCTCATCAGGATCCCGAATCCAAACCCAGAACTCATATCCATATCCATTTCCAAATCCGAGTTCGAAACCATCATCCCGTAAACTAGAATCCGGAATAACCATTCCGAACCCAACGCAAAAATCCATTTTCAAGTTCCAAATCGGATCCCAAATCGTCATCCGGAAATCCGATTCTAAAAACCAAAAACACGTTTCTCAAAACCACTTTTTGAACTGGGCTTCAAGCCTGAAATCACTTTCCAAAATCCGTTTTAAATCTTTGAAATCAAATCATATTTCAATTCTCTAAATCAAATCATTTAAACCATGGTCAAATCACAACATTATTCGGAATCTCGTAAAACGTGTAAAAATGTAAATACCTCGAAAATCGTGCAAAATCGTAAACTATCAAGATCATAAATCAAATCATAGAATCACGTATAGAAAACATATAAAAACATATATGCATGCATCAAGAGTTAGAAAACAAAGTTCACTCACAAACCATAGTGTCGTTGCCTCGATACGCGAGCACTTATGCCGTTTCCAGCCAATCCTCGGCTTTCCTGAACCTGTCCAAATACGACAATAAGTCACTAACTACTTCACAAAGCTTATACTAAAGCCCCGTTATTTTTCAGAATTTTGAACTATTTATAACCGAGACCGGAAACATTCGGATAGCCCTAAACATATCGAGACGATGTCTGATCGACTTGAAACCAGCGCCAAAATGTTCGCTACATCGAATACTTTAAAAGTCGTGTTGGAACCTTCCCTATGAACAGTGCCATGCGCCCTCACGCGCCACCCAAAGGGGCTGCGCGTGGGCTTCACGCGCCTGCACTGTTCATCGTCTTCAACCCGCATTCAGCCAGTTCATACCGTTCTGTAAATCTGGTCTAGCCGTGAACCGGCATGAGAGGTTTTGTCCATTTCCCGTTCCTTTTTAATCCGTTTTCCATCCTAATTAATCCAATACTTTCATCCTTTCAATTCTAATCGTTTACCTTATTTAAACCGTGAAAAATGGAGCTAAATTTTACCTCCCCACGTCGACTGTCGAACCGGTCATTCCTGTATTGGTCTCCACAGCCTGTCTCAGGCTTTCCTCCAAGCCTAAACGACTCCTAACAACCTCCAAACCATTTTCCAATGAACTAAAGCAAATAATAACCTTTAATTCCAAAGTCACCATTTTTGAATTCAACCTCAAGTTTCACGGAAACTCACCTTACCAAGTCATCGTGCACTGCCGCGGTGACCACCGCACTCATTCCATCACCCACTTCATATTTCCTTCACACATCATGGACCAGGGGTGAGGATCGAAGGAGTTTGGCTGGATTAGTTCACGGCTTCCTCTTTTTTGTCTCACGGTTCAAGTCACCGTCCACGACGGTTCTTGTGGCAACACCACCACAATCACCTTATCATCCTCACTCACTCCCCTTCACAACCCACAGACAATTAATGAAGGTTTAAGGATTTGTATGGATGGTTGCTCATGATATGCTGCTCTCTGTTTTTTTTCCTAATTTCCTTAACCGTGCAACAATTCCTCAATTTTAAACCTATATGATCGATTATGTGGCGGTGGGAAAGGTTCCCTCACCTTCCAGAGAAGGACAGATGTCCCAAAACCAGTGGACATCAACTCCAAGGCAGCCGCTTGTCCATTAGTCACTGGCACAGATCCCAAAGCGGTGAAAACACCAAATTTCCCCTACCTTCACAATTATCGTTTTACCCTTCGCTTTATTATTCTTCATCGTTCCTCTAATTAGGCCACATGATTTTTCTTAATAATTTATTTACAAGAAAAAATCAATTCGGAAGCTTTTACCCTTTGTTTTTCCTTCAACTTGCAGTAAAATGGCCCACCATTTAGGGCTAGATGGGTTGCAATTAAGGCATGATTTTGACAGTTTCAAGCTCAAGCCTCACCGGAGGCTTTGGTGGATGACACCAAATTATTGAAAGCTAACAGAGAAATCGCAAGTAAAACACTCAAGAACACACAACTCGCCACTCAAGAAATCCACCTAGAGATAAAAGTTAAAGAAAGAAGAAAACAACTCTTCAAGCTCTGAATTTTTCTGGAATTTTATATCATCATCATCAAACTGATTACATTGCAAAAAAAATCAACTTATTTATAGTAGTAAACAATTCAACGACAAGAATTTAGAAAGACTCACATTTAAGGTAGTAAATGAGTCAGTTACTAGAACTTATAAAAACTCACAATTATTTAGGCTAATTATATTTCATAATTAAAACAGCTAGAAAATGAAGAGATTTTTCTTAATGGCTTAGATCAGTTTTGGTGTCATACGCTTCTACTACGCGGGAAATCGTCCATGAGTTCTCTTCAACTTCTTTTCCATGATAGCGTGAGAGGTCGGCCACATTGAATGTTACTGAAACTCCATAGTTCCCAGGAAGTTCGATTCTGTAAGCATTTTTTCCTATACTGTCACGACCCGACCTTCTCCAACAGAATATTATCCGTTTTGGGCCTAGCCCTCACGGTTTTGTTCTCGGGAGCTCATGTGCAACTTTCTTGTGGGTCACCCATCCTGAGATTACACCAGCCCCTACTCGCATAGCGTGAGAGGTCGGCCACATTGAATGTTGCTGAAACTCCATAGTTCCCAAGAAGTTTGATTTTGTAAGCATTTTTTCCTATACTGTCACGACCCAACCTTCTCCAACAGAATATTATCCTCTTTGGGCCTAGCCCTCACGGTTTTGTTCTCGAGACCTCATGTGCAACTTTCTTGTGGGTCACCCATTCTGAGATTACACCAGCCCCTACTCGCTTAACTTTGGAATTCCTTAGGAATTCAAAGCCAGTGAGCTCTCAAAAGGCATCCTGTTGGATAGATGCGCGCCCACACATATAAGGCGCATCCCCCAGATTCCCTCGGACGATGTGGGATTGCTAACCATGCCTTTATGGCACAGGTCCTCACAATCCACACTCATTGGGGCCCATTGTCCTCGCTGGCACACTCAATTTCGACTGGGGT
Organism: Prinsepia uniflora; assembly: GCA_032719365.1. Lineage (NCBI taxonomy): Eukaryota > Viridiplantae > Streptophyta > Magnoliopsida > Rosales > Rosaceae > Prinsepia > Prinsepia uniflora. The sequence goes on from CM064875.1 coordinate 12,945,128, forward strand.
TGGGTTCTGATACCAAATTGTCGCGACCCGACCTTTTCCAACATGATATTGTTTGTTTTGGGTCCAGCCCTCACGGTTTTGTTCCCAGGGGTATTTTGGTAATTTTGGTTAAAAGGGGCAAATAGTTGACTTTTGGACCGAAGGTCCGATGGCTGAGGGCCAAAGACCATTACGTAGATCGGGACGATACGAATCCGTAGACAGGCGGCATGTCAAAATTGGACTTCAAACGGGAAAGTTATAGGTCACGGAAGTTCGATTTCACTATGCACATACTTCGAGACGATGATGATTTGGCAATATCTGATTGGGCAGATATTTTGGTGGGTCCCATGGATGAGTGACAAGTGTCACTCATCCTATTGGTCAGTTCCCTTAATTTATGGATTTAACATAATTAAATACTATTAAATACTATTATTTCTATTATTTTATAATTAATCTTTTTACCACCAAATCCTAACCATCCATTCTAATTAATCACTCAAATCCTCACCACTCATCTCATCTATTTCATTTCCCTCTCCCATCAGATATTATCATTCTCCTTCTTTGTTCATCCTCACAAACCCGACCCATACTTCTCCTTTTCTCTCTAAAATAACACACACCCACATCACACCATCATCACCTATTCTACATCTCTGTGATCGTGTGAGAGATAGTGAGAGGCTGAGATGATGAAGGACTGGGATTGAGGATGGTGGCCCACGGCGGGGAGACTTGACCGTGAGGTGAGAAATATTCAAAAATTTGAAACTCGGTTTTATTGGGTTTTAATCGAACCTAACATATAGGTTGTGTTTCTGGAGACTCTAGGACACTAATAGGATTGTTTTCGAGGCTTAGAACAGCCGGAAAGGACGGTGGACGGCGGAGGAACCAGCCACTGCCATTGTCGAGCATGAAGGTACGAGTTTTGGTGATTTTTATTCTGTTTTTAATGTTTAAATGATACGAAAAAATATTAGGAAGGTATTAGGATTAAAATGAGAAAGAATGGATTAGAAATGGACCAGTTATGGCCTTGAACCGGTTTGACCGGTTCGGCCGGTTCAAACCAGTCGAACCCGGTTCGTCTCTCGGAGAAGACGATGAATAGTACCGCACGTGGGCTACACGCGCAGTACCTTCATTGGGCGCGTGGAGGCGCATTTCCAACCTTTTGGGAATGTGTTCAACACGTTAAATCTTCTATTTGATGTAACGAACATTTTGGGACTGGTTTCGTGTCGATCGGACACCGTCTCGATAATGTTCGAGGCATCGAAAGGTTTCGGATCGGGATTAAAAATAGTTAAAAATTCCGAAAAATTATGGGGCTTTAGTGGGAGGTTAATAAGGTAGTTAGTAACCTTCTATTACGATTTGGACAAGGTTCGGAGTCCCGGTGATGGTGATTGGCTCGGGAGAGCCGTATGGCACGCATATCGAGGCGACAGCTTGGACGGTCTGTGAGTGGACCTTGTTTTCTAAATTGGTGCATGCATAAATGTTTATTATATGTTTTAATACTTTTTTGTTGATGCCATGAGTTCATTTGAGTGTGGTTACGTATTGGCACGCATTTTGAGGTTTCGTCCTTATACGGTGCCAATATGGGTTTTGTACTTCTTTATTGGTTTAAATGAAATGGATTTGGATTTCCAAAAGGATAAACTCGAGTATGAGACCCATTTGGTTTTTTTTCGGGCATATGACACTATTGATGGCCTTCGAGTCTAAATCGTTGTTCGCGACGAGTGCTATGTGCACGGCAATCGACGATACGACGCTCGCCTCCAGACTAGGATATGTTCCTTCCATCGAGGTCACGATACACGATCTGTGGTCGGGCACCCGATGGAGGCTCGACTTCGGAGTGCTGATGGTTCAGGATATCGATCAGTGATGAGTGCACCATGATCTTGTGGTGGTCACGTCGGTTGATTCGTTCACGGCGACATACCAGGATTGAGGGCGGTCCTGGATGGGTGGTTGCATGCATCACTACGATCAAAGTCGTGACTGACCCTTAGATAACGGGCACGGTGCCCAGTTGAGTCATATGTTCGGACACGAGACCCAGTTACTTTACGGTTTATGATTTCGGGTCGGGGACCCTAATGGATTTCCAGGTTCATGATGGTTTTTAGGAACATGCATGAACCCTTGAAAGGTCTTTATGATTCATGACGGTTTATGGGAACCGGGCATGAATCCGTGGAAAGGTTTTATGGATGATTTTGTTATATATATATGTATGTATATTCATACCTTCCTTTACTTGTACTATCTCCCCTGGGGAGGGTCGTTAACCTGGGTGGACCCCGGAGTAGTCACGGAGCACCGACTGAGTGGAGTCGGCACCCCAGTTGGGTTCCTTACTCTCAAGAAGGCTTGGATCGTAACCTCAGGACGGGTCATTGGTCTACGGACATTGATCTTGGACTCTGAGAGACTTGGGTTTGAGACCCCGGGTAGCACGCATGTAGCTTTGGAAACCGTGATAGGATTGGTTGTGTGAATTATATGTATATATGATGTATATGATATGAGATATGAAATATGATGTGTGATGGATAGAGGTTTTGGGCAGTGGCCCGTGTACGTGGTTTCATTATGGTTTTGGGCTGAGTCCCACATGGATTTGGGCATTGGCCCGTACGGTTGATTCTTTATGATTCTTTCATTATGATCTTGGGCTTAGTTCCTAGTTATGGTTCTTTCAGATAAACGGTTTTCGAATGCATGCATACTTTTTAGTGAAGGGTACAAATTTCTTCGTTAAAATGTTTTTTATAAACTCCTTATTTTGTCCACTCACAACTTTTAATGTTTTGACTGCCCTTCAGGTTGACAGCGGATGTGGACTGTAGCAGAGACTGAGATATCACATACCTCCTCCAGATCCTGGCATACTCTGATAGCCCGAGAGGGCAAAGGTTGGAAATATCCCTTGTCTGACACTTCGTGTCAGATGGGAATAGGGTCGTCTCGTGTTAATTCCGAGGGGATTAGGATAGGTCCTGTCAGCGTGGTATCAAAGCACGAGTGGAGATCCAGGGAAGCAGAGGTACTTAGATCCAGGTGGTATTAGACCTCGCGTTAATCCCGCTCGTTAATCCCACCATCAAGCAGAGGTACGAGATCGTCGCTCGGTATGAGCGGAGATCCAGGGTTGTCTATTTGGCACACTGGATGCAGATGCTGACGCTGATGCTTGTATGCTGGTGATGGTGATGGTGCTGGTACTAGTGCTGGTGCTGGTGTCGGTGATTGTGATGACGGTGAGTCACGAGTCGGGATGTGACTCCGTCGAGATGGGCATGTGTCCATGACCAGTATAATGGGACACGTGGTTGATGTCCCAGTGTGTTGGTTCTAACGTAGTTGGAATTTCGGAATAACGAGAGTTTGCGATTGGGGTGACATGAGGAATGCGGGTTTTCTGTATTGATAACGAGTATTTCGAAGTCATTAGGATGACTTCTCATGTTCTACCGTGGTAGATGATGGCATATGACGATAGATGATGGTTGTATCACCATTACATTGGTCGTGTATTGGTTGGTGGACCCGGGATTTATCTTGGACCATTCGGAGGAGTTGATTATTTCGAAGTTAGGTAAAGGAGATTTCTCACTTTCTGCTTGGTGGCAGAAGATGTTGGGTTATGTGACGTGGTGAGTGCAGCAAGTTTTGGTTGTATTCACGTAGGATGACTTTTAATGTCATCGTGTTGGATCATCTTTGGTTTTTCCTCGGTGGAATGACAAGGATCAATGCGAGGTAATTAGTGAGAACCCACAGTCTCGGTGTGCCTCGTCGTTGACTGATCAGTTTAGATGTGGGAATTGGTTAAGGAGTGATGTGATTGACGAAGAACTCGAAAGGGTGTAAGACCCTATGATCAGATCTCAAGTGGATTGTTAGCTGAGTGAGCAGGTGTGGATCCTAGGTGGATCGAGATTGTGATGTTGAGGACTTTGGACGTCGTGACGTCTATAGTCGGTTGACGTAGTGATGGATCTGGATCGTGATCTTGATGATCCAGATAGATGGAGAGTTTATTACTCTTACTTGGATAGTTTGAGTTGAGGATGTTGGGACTGACCTTCTTTTCGAAGTGAATCCCATATGGTATATTACGCCCGAGTAAGTGTCCAACGAGGTCGGATATTTTCAGCCTTAGATGTACGTGTGTTGTGATTGGCCCGAGTTCATAGACAGGTGGCACGTTCAATTTCGACATTCGAGGAAGAAGTTATGACGTTCGGAAGTTTAAGTGCATTTTGGTAATTTTGATTAAATGGGGCAAAATAGTTGGCTTTTGTACCGGGAGGTCCGATGGCCGAGGACCGTTACCGTTACGTAGATCGGGATGATACGAATCCGTAGACAGGCGGCACGCTGAAATCGGACTTCGAACGGGAGAGTTATGGGTCACGGAAGTTCAGTTTTACTATGCACATATTACGAGGCGAGGACACTTGGCAATATATGATTTGTTGACTTTTAGTGTGGGACCCATGGTTGAGTGACAAGTGTCACTCATCCAATTGGTCATTATCCCTAAAAAGGGGATCTCACATTGATTGGTGAGATTTGATTAAAATAATAATATTTTAATTATTTTATAATTTCCACTTAACTCATCTTTTAATCTTGGCCCTTCATCTAATCCTCTCTTCCCTCATCTGACCAAACCCACATTCCCTCACCACTATGATCATTAACTATGCTTGTGTGTGACCTTGAGAGAGTGAGGAAAGACTGAGGAAGACAAGAACGACGGCTAGAGCCACGACGGCTCACGGCGGGGGGGAAACCCGAAAGCTTGGGTAAGTGTTTGAAAATTCAAGGTTGAGATTTAGAGGTTTTTAGCTAATCCTATTTATTGGGTTGTGCTTCTGGGGACTCTAGGAGACGAATGGGGTTGGTTTCGAGGCATGGAGCAGCTGGGAAGGATGGTGGACGGCGGAGGAAACCGCCACCGCCATTGTCGAACTTGGAAGGTACGGGTTTTATAGGTTTTCCTCGGTTTTTAATGTCTAAAAAGATAGGGAATGAACGTAGGAAACTTTAGAAATGAAAATGGGATAAAATGGACCGAAAATGGACTAGATATGGCCTTGAACCGGTCCAGACCAGTTCGGCCGGTTCAATTACAGGAAAAACCGGTTCACGCGTGGGGAAGACAATTCTACAGTACCGCGTGTGATCTCACGCGCAACACCTTCCCTAGGTACGTGGGGGCGTGTCCCACTGTTTGGGAATGTCTTCACCACGTGAAATCTTCTATTCAATGTAACGAATATTTTGAGACTGGTTTCGTGTCGATCGGACACCGTTTCGATAATGTTCGGGGCATCGGAAGGTTTAGGATCGGGATTAAAAATAGTTAAAAATTCCAGAAAATCACGGGGCTTTAGTGGGAGGTTATTTAAGTAGTTAGTAACCTTCTATTACGATTTGGATAGGTTTGGGAGTCCCAGTGACATTGATTGGCTCGGGAGAACCATATGGCACCCATATCGAGGCGGCAGCTCGGACGATCTGTGAGTGGACCTTGATTTCTAAAATGTGATGCATGCATAAATGTTTTATATGGATTATGAATGTGATTCTATGATGTTGAATTGGATGGTTGCGAATTATATGGTTTCACGCTTTACGAGGCGATTTACGTGCTTGCACGTAAATCGAGGTTTCAGTTTTACACTGATTTTTCGTACTTATGGTTTTGGGTATGATTTCAGGAAATGGTTTTGGAATTGAAAAGGTAAACTCGATACGAACTCTCGGACTTGAGATCCATTTGATTTAACGAGGAATCGGGCACGAGACCCAGTTACTTTACATTGATGATTTCGGGTCAGGGACCCGAGATGGATGTCCAAGTTCATGGCGGTTTATGGGAACCGGCATGAACCCTGGAAAGGTTATTGTGGTACATGACAGTTTATGGGAACCAGGCATGGAGGATGTTTTCTATATGTATATGAATGGCATGAATGAGTTTGTTATATATATATATATATGTATGTATATTCATATACCTTCCTTTACTTACACTATCTCCTCCAGGGAGGGTCGTTGGCCTGGGTGGACCCCGGAGTAGTCACGGAGCACCGACTGAGTGGAATCGCCCCCAGTTGGGTTCCTTACTCTCAGGAAGGCTTGTAACATAACCTCAAGACGGGTCATTGGTCTACGGACATTGGCCTTGAACCCTGAGAGACTTGGGTTTAAGACCCCGGGTAGCACGTGCGTAGCTTTGGAAACCGTGACAGGATTGGTTGTGTGAATTATATGTATGTAAGATATATGATATGTGGTATACGAGATATGATATGTGATATGCACAGGTTTTGGGCAGTGGCCCGTGTACGTGGTTTCATTATGGTTTTGGGCTGAGTCCCACATGGATTTGGGCAGTGGCCTGTGCGGTTGATTCTTTATGATTCTTTCATTATTATTTTGGGCTTAGTTCCGAGTTATGGTTCTTTCGGATAAACGGTTTTCGAATGCATGCATGCTTTTTAGTGAAGGGTACAAATGTCTTCGTTAAACTGTTTTTATAAACTCCTTGTTTTGTCCACTCACAGCTTTTAATGTTTTGACTGCCCTTCAAGTTGACAGCGGATGTGGACTGTAGCTGAGAACGAGATATCACATACCTCCTCTGGATCCTGGCGTACTCTGATGTCCCAAGAGGGCAAAGGTTGGAATTATCCCTTGTCTGACACTTCATGTCAGACGGGAGCAGGGTCATCCCGCATTAATCCCAAGGGGATTGATATGGGTCCTGTCAGCGTGGTATAAGAGCCAGGTTTCGATCCTGGGACCTGTGGGTTATAGGCCCACCAAGCTTCCGCTGCGCCACTCTGATTTCTTCAAAGTAACAGCACCGGAAGCACGTCCCGGCCAATTAAGTCCAGGAGCGTATCGCCGATAGAAGGGACGAGTCGATCATTGCACACTAGAGGCGGACTGGTCGACGCAACCCAAGGTCCAACTACGAGCTTTTTAACTGCAACAACTTAAATATACGCTATTGGAGCTGGAATTATCGCGGCTGCTGGCACCAGACTTGCCCTCCAATGGACGTCCTGAACTACGTCACGGTCATCGGCCAAATTCATTTGACCACCAGAATAAAAAGTCAACGTTTTGCCCACGCGCATGGGCATAACAGTCATTTTGCATCGTTCGTCCGATTTCGCCCAACTAATCACGGATTACCCTCACTAATCATGATTAGTCACTAATCTAATCCTGGAATTCGTGACAGGTCGTTACAACCTTCCCTCCTTAATTAATTTCATCCTCAAAATTCTAACCGACCTAATTCCAACCGTTCTTCCCTCCTAAATTAGTTTCGTTCTCGAAATTCCAACTATACTGATTCCACAACCACCTCGTGGAAAGTACAATCGATCTCGCAACACATGTACACTAGTACACCAACTACCCAGAACAATACTTGTTCGTATCCGGACGTACCACTAATACTCACGTCGTATCGACTACACTCGACCACATCGAATGACAGTAGCCATACGTTCCGAATTGACACCACTTGTCAAATTTACCATTTTGCTGACACAAACAACTAGACGGTTCCTTACTTAATCTCAATCTATCCGGATGCCTGCTCCCACTGGGAGTCATCAGATCTCACTAATCGATCCACGATGAAACCTCCGACAAACTGTCACCACATGACAGTCGCCAGTCGAAAACTGACACTATACCCACTTGTGGTTACTCTAACCACCAACTCACTCATCCTGAGTATACATATACCAACAAAGCATTCGACCTGTGTGTAACTGGACCGACCAGAAATACTATGACCTAATGCACAGTATCCAATGTCCAGTTCACGTCCACAACTAATCCAATAGTATCCGAACTAAGCCGACTACCAACACGTTCACCACGTACTCCTGGTATGACCTATATACCGACACCAGGTATCACAAATCTGCCCGGTATCGTACCTCGAACAACGTACAAGGTACGTACATCTATCCATCAACCAGACTACAACGACAATGAAAACCACAACAACACGACGACCATAACCTAGGTCATAGCCAAAACACGTTTCTATTCTGGAGTCCATTTGTCCAATCCAATATTAGACAGATCAAAAACTCCAACTCAACATCCATTTCCAAATTAGAATCTGAAATCATTATTCCGTAAGCTAGCATTTGGAATAACCATTCCGAACCCAAATATAGAAATCCACTTTCAAGTTCCAAAATTGAATCCTAAATAGTCATCCTGAAATCCGATTCCAAAACCTGAAATCTCGTTCACGTCTACCGAGACGTACCAAAACTGAACCTTTCGGTTACCCATTCAATCGATTATCATATTACATTTGATTAACTTCATAAGGAAGTCAATCCCAATATACACACATCTAAGGCTGACCAAATCCGACCTCGTCGGGTACTTACTCGGGCGTAATATATCGCACGGGATTCACTTCGAAAAGAATTCAGTCCCAACATTCCCAACTCAAACATTCAAGTAAGAGTGATAAACTCTCCACCTATCTGGACCATCAAGGTCACGATCCAGATCCATATCACGATCCGCACAAGTTCACTCAGCTAACAATCCACCTGATATCCGATCATAGGGTCTTACACACTCATGAATCTGCATACTGTCAGATCGTTCATCAATCAATTCCCACATTTAAACAGATCAATCAACGACGAGACACATCGAGGCTGTGGGTTTTTATTGATTACCTCGTATCGATCCTTGTCAATGACAGGACCCGCCCTGATCCCCCTGGGACCACCCGGAGACGTGCTGTCAGGACCCGTCCCAAATATCGCCTCGATACCCGGGACGAACCCTGCTCCCGTCTGACAATCACACTCAAAGTACCAAAATAACCTTAATACCACTATAAGCATAACTATCAGACGAAGGAGTAAATATAAGACAACTGTCAGTCAGAGCATAGTTCTACAAAATGGGCACAAAAATCCTACAGTGCTAGTCTCGCAACGGAAGAACGTCAAAAGCTCTATGCCTCGATATCTGCCTCAACGTTCACCCCAGCGCTATCACCACGACCTGGAGGGAAAATTAAAAACCAAAAGTGTGAGTGGACTAGAATAGTTAAAAGTTTAAAATCAGTTTTCCATCAAATCCAGGTTAAGGAAAAATAATAATATTTGTTCCCTCCGTTTTAGAAACATGCATGCCCAACTAAATATTAGAAAAATCATAAGATGAAACATCATAAGAAACAGAAACACTATAAAACGGATATAGAAACCATAGCATGTATATCAGAAAACCACAGCATAAACTACGAATGTCAAATCATCATTTCCGATCAAACCTGCTGGACCTATCCGAGTCTTTAAACTCAACCAGGCCTCAAATATAATTCCGAGTCTTTAACCTCCCGAGTCTTTAAACTCAATAGGCCTATGGGGGTAATATCGTAAATATCCGAGTCTTTAAACTCCCGACTCTTTAAACTCAATCCGGGCCCATCCCCCGTCAATCAATATCCGGGTCTTTAAACCCATATCCAGATCCAGCAAATCCAATCCAAATTCAGTGTAAAACCAATTCGAAATCCATCGCCAAACTCGAATTCGAAATCCCCGGTCCGAAGCCCTTCCGACGTTCAGAACCGACATTCCGAACCCAAATCCGGAAATTTTTATACCCAAAAATCACATATCATATTTCATAACCCATTTATCATCATCAGAAAACATTTATAGATTGAAATCCTCAAATATGGCATCGAAATCCGAAAACCAGCTTTTAAACGTGTAAAATCCCGAAAATTTCTCGAAAAACGTGCAAATATCTCAACCACATATAATCATCAATCAAGAAGCATAAAACACGTTTAATATCATAAATCATTAATAAAAACAGTTAGGCATGCTCGAAAGAAAAGGAGAAGTCCACTCACAAATCAGAACGAGTCAATCGCGCTCCGTGCGCTCCTCGACCGTCTCGGGTGCCTCCCGCCCTGTCAATATGCACCAAATAGGGTCACAAACACATCAAGGATACTAACCCTAATTTTCCCAATTTTTCGGGAATTCATTAATATTTTAATCCTAGACCCTAAACCGTCCGGATTCCCGAACAACCTCCTAACATCGTCCGATTCACCCGAAAACCACACCAATGACTTCCTTAGGATATTTAGAACCAAAACCATGTTGGGAGCTTGGCCGGAATCCTCCCCACGCGCCCCCACGCACCGCCCAAAGTGGCTGCGCGTGGGCCTCACGCGCCTGCTACAGTGTTTCTCCTTCCTCGAGCCACCCGGTTCAACACAGTTGAACCGGCGTGACCGGTTCTCTGCAATTCCTCCATCGTTCTTCCTCCTTTCTTCTCCATTAGAACTGTCCAGTTCCTTGAAACCTTCCCATGTCCTTACAATTGAGATTCACGGCCCAAAACCATGCGATTCTCCCTCGAAAAACTAAGCCCGTGGCCCTTGTTTTGACCGCCGGCCGCCCAGGTCCTCCCCCGACACGGCACCACAACCAAAAAACTCCTGAGGCCTCCAGGAGTCTCACCACAACCACCAAATCCCTCGACTCTAAGCCTAACTCCACGACTTTCGAATTGAAATTCACGGGAAAAATAGAGGAATGAAGCTTACCTTTCGATTCAGTCTCCGCCATGAGTACCGCCGCTCACCACGGTGCTCGTTGGACTCCCTGCAGCCACCTGAACCTCCTACCACCTCGGTTTGATCCACCACACGGCACAACTGCCGCCCCTGTCTCGAAATCTCCCAGTTTTCCTCAGAACTCCGCCGCACCACCACCGTGTCTCCGGGCACGATTCCTCCACCAAAACACGATCACCAGCTCCGCCTTGCCTCTCTATCACTCTCTCAGTTCACTCTTCACACATTCACCCCCTGAATCGATCACTGTCTCTCCAATCTCTTCTCTCTGCTTCTCTGTGTTCAAACGATTGCACGGTTGGCCTTGGACAAAATGTGACCGTGCACACGATCGATCTTCCTAGAACCATCCAGCCCCTTGCACGTGTCCACCACTCCATGGTTCTGCCAAAATATCCCTGCCACTTGCCCTTATCTGATTGGGCTGAGGGAAAAGACTAAAATACCCCTCATGCACAAATTACCATTTTACCCTCATACTTTCCAGACCCGTAAATGTTTAGTCCGACGTCCGATGACAGCGTGCCGCCTGTCGTTGTACTCAGGACGTCGAGACCTATCTAACGGTCCTCAGTCTACGTGAAAATCACAAGTCCTCCAAAAAGTTAACATTTTCCCCATTTAATCAAATTTACGGTAACGCCCTCAATCTTCTGAACATCATAACTTTTTTTCCGATTGTCCAAATCGAACCTGCCACCTGTCTACGGACTCGTGACGTCCTAAGCTACGTCACGGTCAAGGGTCAACACTCATCCAATCGGTAATTCAAAAAGTCAACTTTTGGCCTACTATTCACAAGGGCAAAATCGTCCTTTATACAAAACCTTTACAAAATTACATTTTTACCCTTCCCGAAGGTACGGGTTGTTACAATCTACCCCCTAAAAAGAATTTTGTCCCCGAAATTCAGTGAAACAAATAAGGGTACTGTTCACGCATCAAGGCCTCGGGTTCCCAAGTAGCTTCTTCCACTTGGTGATTTCTCCACAATACCTTAACTAAGGGAACCGTCTTACGTCGTAAGACTTTATCCTTCCGATCCAAAATCGCTACAGGCTGCTCTTCAAAACTCAAGTCTTCACTCAGTGCAACAGGTTGTGCTTCCAGAACATACGAATCATCCTGTATGTATTTCCGAAGCATAGATACATGGAAGACATTATGTACTTTTTCCAGGTCTGCTGGTAATGCCAATCGATAAGCAATAGGACCAATCCGCTCTAAAATCTCATAAGGTCCAATGTAACGAGGACTCAACTTCCCTCGTCTGCCAAACCGTACGATCCCCTTCCAAGGAGATAACTTCAAGAAAACCCAGTCTCCTACTGCAAACTCCAAATCTCTGATCCTACAGTCGGCGTAGCTCTTTTGTCGGTCCTGAGCTGCCTTCAGTCGATCTCGAATCAGTGCCACTTTTTCCTGTGTAAGGTCTACCAGCTCAGAAGTAGTCAATCTCCGCTCACCAACCTCAGTCCAACACAACGGAGTCCGACACTGTTGCCCATATAACGCCTCATAAGGAGCCATCCCAATGCTCTCCTGATAACTGTTATTGTAGGCGAACTCCGTCAAAGGCAAATGGGATTCCCAAGTACCCTGAAACTGCAAAACACAAGCTCGCATCATGTCCTCGAGAATTTGAATAGTCCGCTCAGACTGCCCATCGGTCTGAGGATGAAAAGCAGTACTGAAGTGCAACTTTGTCCCAAAAGCTTCCTGTAAGCTCTGCCAAAATCGGGAAGTAAATCTCGGATCTCTGTCGGATACTATCGACTCTGGAGTACCATGAAGCCGAATAATCTCATCAATAAACAACTGTGCAAACTGCGTCAACCTGAAATTCTCCCGTACTGGTAAGAAATGAGCAGACTTCGTAAGTCTATCCACAATCACCCACACACCATCGTGTCCCTTCGGTGTTCTAGGAAGCTTGAATACAAAATCCATCGTCAGGTGATCCCATTTCCACTCGGGAATCGGCAAAGGTTGCATTGCTCCATAGGGTCTCTGTCGCTCAGCTTTTACCTGCTGACAAATCAAGCATCTACTGACATACTCTGCAATCTCACGTTTCATCCCTGACCACCAGTAATGCTCTTGCAGTGTACGATACATCTTGGTCCCACCAGGATGCATCGCATAGGCTGAACAGTGAGCCTCATCCAGTATCACCTTCTTCAAGGCTTCATCCTCAGGTACGCACAACCGTCCATCTTTAACCAAGGCTCCATCCTCGCGAACCTCAAAGTCCTGTCTCTCTCCAGCCTCGACCTCGATCCGAATGATGCCCAAAATAGGGTCCTCAAACTGAGCATCAATAACCTGATCAATCAAAACAGGTCGCACGTGGAAACTCGCTAAAAGTGCTCCCTGATCATCCACAGTCAACTCTACTCCCAGCCTGCGGAGCTTAACCAACAGAGGTAATCGTACCGTCCTCAAATGCGACAAAGAACTAGCTGACTTCCTGCTCAGAGCATCGGCTACCACATTAGCCTTCCCGGGGTGATACTCAATAGTACAGTCGTAGTCCTTGAGCAATTCCAACCATCGGCGCTGTCTCAGATTCAATTCCTTCTGAGTGAACAAATACTTTAAACTCTTGTGGTCCGTGAAAATCCTGCACCTCTCGCCGTACAAGTAATGCCGCCAAATCTTCAGTGCATGAACCACCGCCGCCAGTTCCAAGTCATGTGTAGGGTAGTTCATCTCATGGGGTTTCAACTATCGGGAAGCATAAGCAATCACTTTCCCGTGCTGCATCAAAACACAACCCAAACCTTGTAAAGAAGCGTCACTGTACACCTCGAACTCCCCACTGTCGTCTGGAAGGGCTAACACAGGAGCAGATGTCAACCGCCTTTTAAGCTCCTGGAAACTCTGTTCACATTTCTCATCCCACTCAAATCGTACTCCTTTCCGAGTCAACCTTGTCAACGGAGCAGCAAGAATAGAGAAACCCTCAATAAAACGCCGATAATAACCAGCTAAACCCAGAAAACTCCTGATTTCTGTCACCGTCTTGGGCTGTTCCCAATTTGCTACCGCCTCAACCTTCTGAGGATCCACTCTGATGCCCTCAGCTGAAATCACATGGCCTAAAAATCCAACACTGGTCAACCAAAACTGGCACTTACTCAACTTCGCATACAACTGATGCTCTCTCAGGGTCTGAAGCACAATTCTCAAGTGTTTCTCGTGCGCCGTTGCACTCTTCGAATACACCAAAATGTCGTCAATGAAGAAAATCACAAAATGATCCAAATACGACCGGAATACTCGGTTCATGAGGTCCATAAAAGCTGCTGGAGCATTAGTCAATCCGAACGGCATCACAACAAACTCGTAATGACCGTAACTGGTCCGAAAGGCTGTCTTCGGTACATCCTCATCTTTCACCCGTAACTGATGGTAGCCGGAGCGAAGATCAACCTTCGAAAAATATTGTGCTCCCTTTAACTGGTCAAACAAATCATCAATCCGGGGTAAAGGATACTTATTCCGAATGGTTACCTTATTCAACTGTCTGTAGTCGACACACAATCTCAAACCTCCGTCCTTTTTCTTGACAAACAGTACAGGTGCTCCCCAAGGTGACATACTCGGTCGAATGAATCCTATATCGACCAGCTCTTGCAACTGGGCCTTAAGTTCCCTCAATTCTGCAGGTGCCATGCGATAAGGAGTCTGTGAAATAGGCTGTATACCCGGTAACAGATCAATCGTGAACTCGATCTCTCGATTAGGTGGTAATCCTGGCAACTCCTCGGGAAAAACATCGGGAAACTCCCGCACCACTGGTATATCCTCCGCCCTCACTGGCGTAGCACGTGTATCCACCACATGGGCTATGTAACCCTGACACCCCTTACGCAACAACTTGCTAGCCTCACGTGCCGAAATAACTCCAGTAGGAAGTGCACGTTGATCCCCTTGAAATATAGTGTCTGGTACTCCGGGACTCCGAAAAGTCACTCTCCTATCGAAACATTCGATAGAAGCATGATGTCTCGTCAACCAGTCCATACCCAAAATAACATCAAAGTCCCGTAGATCCAATAGCAACAAATACGCCATTAACTCAACCTCGCCTACCATCACCGGACACTCTCTCAACACCTGAGTCACTACCAACACCTCCCCAGTAGGTGTACTCACCCCTAAAGCACAATCCAAAGTAGACACCTCCCTCTCCGTAACCAAACTACAACTCCGAGCTATAAATGAATGGGTAGCCTCGGGATCTATCAAAGCAAAAATAGTGTGACCAAGTATGGTGAGTGTACCTATCACCACTCCCGGTGCTGATCTGGCCTCCTGCTGGGTCATAGCAAAAACTCGCGCCTGAGGTCCTGATGACCTACCGCGCCCTCTAGAACTGCTCGTGGCACCACTGCCACCCCTAGGGCCTGCTGCCCCTGACACTGAAGCAGTACTCCGCCCGGGTTCTGCTGCACCTCTGCCGGCTCCACCCTCCTGAGTTAACAATGGACACTCTCTCCTAAAGTGTCCTCGCTCTCCACAATAGTATCAAGCATCCCTACTGGGTCCACCGGTCTACCTCCCAGTAGAAGCAACAGAAGTAGCACTCGCCTGAGGAGTCGGCTGTGCCCTAGCTCCCCGAAATCCAGAGCCCTGAAAACTGCCAGGTCTGCCATACCGGGCGCCACCAGCCGATGACGAACCACCAAAATTACCCCGCTTCGGGGTCTTCTGACTCGATGCTCTAGGGAATGAATGCTCTCGACGTCGAACACTGCCCAAGTACTGTGGCCTAACAGGCAAACTGGCCTCCACCCTGACAGCAGCATCAGACAACTCCCGGAATGTAGCAAATGAGCCAGCTGTCACTATGGCTCTAATATCTCCTCGAAGGCCCAACTCGAACCGACGGCACTTCTCCGCCTCGGTCGCCACAAATGCAGGAGCGAATCGGGATAGCAACTGGAATCTCTGCTCATACTCGGCGACTGTCATGCTCCCTTGCTTCAACTGAAGAAATTCGGCCTCCTTGGCATCCCGGAAAGAGCGGGGATAGTACTGATCTAGAAACCGCTCCCGGAAAGTCTCCCACGTCACCGTATGCGCGTCCCAGCCGGACAACTCCAGCGTATACCACCACTCATACGCTGCTCCATCCAGCAGAAACGTAGCCAACAAGACCCGGTCCTCTGGAGGAAAATGCATCACCCCAAAAATACGCTCGAGCCAGGTGATCCATCGGTGAGCTTCTTCTGGATCGGCCCCACCGCTGAACGTAGTAGCCCCAAGTCGCTGGGCTCGCTCAATCGAAGCGCTCTCAGTCCCTCTCGCCGCTTCGTCTTCAGGTCGTGGAGGGGGTTCACGTCTCGGAGGCATGATCGGATGTACGCTGAAAGAGGCATAGAGTTAGTAAAACAACCTAAACACGACCTTGTACCGACACAAACCGACAAACCTATGCTCCGATACCAATTGTCAGGACCCGTCCCAAATATCGCCTCGATACCTGGGAAGAACCCTGCTCCCGTCTGACAATCACACTCAAAGTACCAAAATAACCTTAATACCACTATAAGCATAACTATCAGACGAATGAGTAAATATAAGACAACTGTCAGTCAGATCATAGTTCTACAAAATGGGCACAAAAATCCTACAGTGCTAGTCTCGCAACGGAAGAACGTCAAAAGCTCTATGCCTCGATATCTGCCTCAACGTTCACCCCAGCGCTATCACCACGACCTGGAGGGAAAATTAAAAACCAAAAGTGTGAGTGGACTAGAATAGTTAAAAGTTTAAAATCAGTTTTTCATCAAATCCAGGTTAAGGAAAAATAATAATATTTGTTCCCTCCGTTTTAGAAACAAGCATGCCCAACTAAATATTAGAAAAATCATAACATGAAACATCATAAGAAACAGAAACACTATAAAACGGATATAGAAACCATAACATGTATATCAGAAAACCACAGCATAAACTACAAATGTCAAATCATCGTTTCCGATCAAACCTGCTGGACCTATCCGAGTCTTTAAACTCAACCAGGCCTCAAATATAATTCCGAGTCTTTAACCTCCCGAGTCTTTAAACTCAATAGGCCTATTGTGGTAATATCGTAAATATCCGAGTCTTTAAACTCAATCTGGGCCCGTCCCCCGTCAATCAATATCCGGGTCTTTAAACCCATATCCAGATCCAGCAAATCCAATCCAAATTCAGTGTAAAACCAATTCGAAATCCATCGCCAAACTCGAATTCGAAATCCCCGGTCCGAAGCCCTTCCGGCGTTCAGAACCGACATTCCGAACCCAAATCCGGAAATTTTTATACCCAAAACTCACATATCATATTTCATAACCCATTTATCATCATCAGAAAACATTTATAGATTGAAATCCTCAAATATGGCATCGAAATCCGAAAACCAGCTTTTAAACGTGTAAAATCCCAGAAATTTCTCGAAAAACGTGCAAATATCTCAACCACATATAATCATCAATCAAGAAGCATAAAACACGTTTAATATCATAAATCATTAATAAAAACAGTTAGGCATGCTCGAAAGAAAAGGAGAAGTCCACTCACAAATCAGAACGAGTCAATCGCGCTCCGTGCGCTCCTCGACCGTCTCGGGTGCCTCCCGTCCTATCAATATGCACCAAATAGGGTCACAAACACATCAAGGATACTAACCCTAATTTTCCCAATTTTTCGGGAATTTATTAATATTTTAATCCTAGACCCTAAACCGTCCGGATTCCCGAACAACCTCCTAACATCGTCCGATTCACCCGAAAACCACACCAATGACTTCCTTAGGATATTTAGAACCAAAACCATGTTGGGAGATTGGCCGGAATCCTCCCTACGCGCCGCCCAAAGTGGCTGCGCGTGGGCCTCACGCGCCTGCTACAGTGTTTCTCCTTCCTCGAGCCACCCGGTTCAACACAGTTGAACCGGCGTGACCGGTTCTCTGCAATTCCTCCACCGTTCTTCCTCCTTTCTTCTCCATTAGCACCGTCCAGTTCCTAGCAACCTTCCCATGTCCTTACAATTGAGATTCACGGCCCAAAACCATGCGATTCTCCCTCGAAAAACTAAACCCGTGGCCCCTGTTTTGACCGCCGGCCGCCCAGGTCCTCCCCCGGCACGGCACCACAACCAAACAACTCCTGAGACCTCCAGGAGTCTCACCACAACCACCAAATCCCTCGACTCTAAGCCTAACTCCACGACTTTCGAATTGAAATTCACGGGAAAAACAGAGGAATGAAGCTTACCTTTCGATTCAGTCTCCGCCATGAGCACCGCCGCTCACCACGGTGCTCGTTGGACTCCCTGCAGCCACCTGAACCTCCTACCGCCTCGGTTTGATCCACCACACGGCACAACTGCCGCCCCTGTCTCGAAATCTCCCAGTTTTCCTCAGAACTCCGCCGCACCACCACCGTGTCTCCGGGCACGATTCCTCCACCAAAACACGATCACCAGCTCCGCCTTGCCTCTCTGTCACTCTCTCAGTTCACTCTTCACACAATCACCCCCTGAATCGATCACTGTCTCTCCAATCTCTTCTCTCTGTTTCTCTGTGTTCAAACGATTGCACGGTTGGCCTTGGACAAAATGTGGCCGTGCACACGATCGATCTTCCTAGAACCATCCAGCCCCTTGCACGTGTCCACCACTCCATGGTTCAGCCAAAATATCCCTGCCACTTGCCCTTATCTGATTGGGCTGAGGGAAAA
This sequence comes from Prinsepia uniflora, assembly GCA_032719365.1. Lineage (NCBI taxonomy): Eukaryota > Viridiplantae > Streptophyta > Magnoliopsida > Rosales > Rosaceae > Prinsepia > Prinsepia uniflora. The sequence goes on from CM064875.1 coordinate 12,963,548, forward strand.
GACTAAAATACCCCTCATGCACAAATTACCATTTTACCCTCGTACTTTCCAGACCCGTAAATGTTTAGTCCGACGTCCGATGGCAGCGTGCCGCCTGTCGTTGTACTCAGGACGTCGAGACCTATCTAACGGTCCTCGGTCTACGTGAAAATCACAAGTCCTCCAAAAAGTCAACATTTTCCCCATTTAATCAAATTTACGGTAACGCCCTCAATCTTCTGAACATCATAACTTTTTCTCCGATTGTCCAAATCGAACCTGCCACCTGTCTACGGACTCGTGACGTCCTAAGCTACGTCACGGTCAAGGGTCAACACTTATCCAATCGGTAATTCAAAAAGTCAACTTTTGGCCTACTATTCACAAGGCCAAAATCGTCCTTTATACAAAACTTTTACAAAATTACATTTTTACCCTTCCCGAAGGTACGGGTTGTTACACGTGCCCTGCTCCCGTCTGACACCCGACCTCAAAATACCGAAATTACCCTTAAAGGAATTCAAATGCATAAAGAAAATCCAAATTTAAGTCATACATAACACGTCACACAAATTATCCGAATACAAATAGTGTCAAACAAGGGATAGTTCCCAAATACTGGTTATTGAGCACGACTCTAGACATTCTACGTACCAACCTACCCAGCAGTATGGTTCAGGTGCGCAGCGTAAACCTATGCCTCTTCCTCGGGATCCTCCTCCTCTTCTTCCTCAGTAGCACGACCTGGAGGGGTAGTAAAACAACAAGGGTGAGTGGGCCGAAACTCAAAGTTTACAAAATAGTTTACCATATCGAAAACATATAGATTTTCCCCTCCGTTTTCCGAAAAGCATGCATCAGTATCGAAAGCCATAAAATCATATAATTATAAGCAGAATAATATCAACATAATATAATCTCAGTCACTGCACTATACTTCCCAACCCTGACGTCCCAGACGCCCAATAAGGTCACAGTCCCAAGGCTACGCGTGCCACCCGGGGTCTCAATCCCGAGTCCAAATCCCGAACCTAGTCCGGGTATGGCATCCTAGATGCCTGACGTCCCAGACGTCCAATAGTAGCAATCCTGCTCCTGAGCCACTCTACGGTCTGGTCCCTCCGTAGAATGACTCCTCGTAGGCAATGCGCCGTGACCACTCCGGGGTACCTACATCCGGAGGAGACAGTATCCTAGGGTAGATCTATACAGTGCAGTACTAAAGATAAATATTGAAATCCATATACATATACATGACTCAAAACGTGCATAATCAACCAGACGAGTCTCATGCCAAAACATCGTAATACGTGCCATAAATCATACTCAGGATAAATAGATACTTTTGCTTGAATCACATATAAATATATAATGGAAAGGAAAACAGTTATGCATGCCAAGGTTTAGTGAAATCAAAGGCCCACTCATAGTACAATCCCGCTGCAATTTCGAGCGTATAACCCCGTCCAAGTGCTAAAGTACGATTCCTGTCATGTCCAAAGCATACGTAAAGGTCACTTTAAGTCCCTACTTAACAACCAAGAAATCCTAGACTGAAACCGGCCCGGGAAAGCCGTCCGAACACGCTTCCCAAGGCTTCAAACCCTAATTTGACCAACCTAACGGTCTCCGATTGACACGAAACCACCGCCATTGGATTCGTATCGTCGAAACCTTGAAAATGGTACTGGTCCCAGACAATTTATTGTTCACACGCACCCCCACGTGCCTGGTCAACGGTCTGGTCAACTCTGCTACAGTGATGCTGACGTCAGCATGACGTCACTGCTGACGTCATCACTGACAATGTTAGAGGACACGTGTCACCTGTTCATTGGTCCCTGATCTGACTGTATTCTGACATGATGATGTCATCATGACGTCACTGCTGACGTCAGAATGATGACGTAAGTGCTACAGTAACCGGGTCTGAAACCGGGTCGCCGTTGACCCACGGCTTGACTCGATCACAGTTCAACATCCCGACCACCATTTTTGGTGAGGTTTGATCCTACAGACTCGTCACAACCTGCTCTATGGTTCTGTGGACTCAAAACTAGTTTTTAGGCTCAAGAAGTTACCTGAAAATTGACTGGAAGGTTGGCTGAGAACTCAGGTCGTCATCTCCGGCGAGTCGACTTGGTTCTGGCGTCGAAAACTGGTCCAAGTTGGTCGTCTAGGTACCTAGGGCATGTCTCAGAGGTAAACAAACAATCCTAACGTCAAAAACAAGCGTTTCGAAACATGGAAGAAAATGGTGTCTTCTCGGGTTTTCAGACTTACCGCCGCCATACGCCGTCCAGTCCTTGTCTGAGTCTTCCTACCATCCCAGTGAACCTAACCCAACGTTGGTTCGAGTCCAGGTGTGAAGGTTTGGACAGTTGGATGTTTTGGGTCGTTTGGTTCCTTCTCGGGTCTGGGAAAGTTTTCGGCCGCGCAGGGCGGCCGTGGAGTGGTGGCCAGTGCCTGGGGGTGGCTGGTGGTTGCTTGGGTGCTGCCTGGTGTGTGGGGTTGGGCTGTGAGGTGATGGTGTGTTTGTGCAGAGAGGGAGAGTGTTTGTTCACAGTTTGAGAGGAAAATGAAAGTGAGAGAGTGAGATTCTGTTGGGTTAAAAAGAATAGGCAGATGAGATCAAGGGCTAGGATTTAGTCTGAGGTTTAAAATGAATGGTGAGGATTTCAGGAGAGAAAATTAATTAATTAATCCAATGGCCAACAAAGATCCAGGTTTTAGGGAATGTAAGGGATGAGTGACACTTATCACTCATCCAAGGGTCCAGAATGATTTGATTAAAGAAATCAAATTTTATTATTATAATATTATTTTAATCCGAGTCTCGGTTAGTTCGGTTAATCGAGTTTACTTCTGCGACCATAACTTTTTCATCGTACGTCCGTTTTCGACATGCTGCCTGTCTATGGATTCGTATTGACTTGACCTACGTAAGAGTCCTTGGCCCTCGTCCATTGGACTTCTCGGGTCAAAAGTAAACATTTGGCCCTACTTCAACCAAAATACCAAAATACCCCTCGTCTTCCGAACATCATAACTTCTTCCTCGAACGTCGGAATCGAACGTGCCACCTGCTTATGAACTCATGACGCCCTAAACTACGTCACGATCATGGGTCAAAGTTCTAAATATTCCCCGGGGAAAAAGTTAACTTATTCCCCGGGGAAAAAGTTAACTTTTTCCCCTCCTTAGGGGCAAAATGGTCATTTTACAATAAAATAATATTTACGAAAGTTCGGGTCGTTACTGTCATTCCACCTAGGAAAAACCAAAGATGATCCAAAACAATGACACCAACATTCATCCTACGTGAATGCAACCGAACCTCGCTGCACTTGCAACGCCATTTAACCAACACCATCTGCCACCGAGCAGAAAATGAGAAATCTCATTCACCTCACTTCGATGCATTCAACTCTTCCTGATGACCCAAGACAAATCCTGGGTCCACCAACCAATACACGACCAATGTACTGGTGACACAACCATCATCTACCAACATCTACAACAGTAGAACATGAGAAGTCACCCAAAATGACTTCAAAATACTCATTACCAATGCGAAAAATCCGCATTCCACCTGTCACCCCAATTACAACCTTTCTCGATCCCGAAATTCCAACTATGTCGAAACCAGCACACTCGGACCTCATCCACGTGTCCGTAGACAATCAACTCACCTATCCATTTACGACCGTATATGTACATCCAAAAGGATGTCAATTCATCCTAATCTGACGTACAGCTCGACTGGAGAGTCACAACAGACTCCTGTTGTGATCTGCAGTCAAATCTCTGCATGTCACCATATCTGACCAACTCTGACCAACTCTGGCCAACCTTGACCAACTGGTAGCTAAACCCCGCGACAGATCGATCCTTACGTCTCAACTACCGTTGGATCCTATCCAGTCCATAACTATCTGTGATCCACTCCCGAACCACAGATACCAAATATATGCTCATCACGACAAAGTCACCTCCCGACTCGTAACTCACCGTCATCATAATCACCGGACCAGCACTAGCACTAGTACCAGTATCATCACTATCACCTGTCAGCATCCACACAAGCATCAGCACTAACACTAGCACACCGTGTGCAAACTGACAACCCTGGATCTCCGCTCATATCGAGCGACGATCCCATACCTCTACTCATATTAGAGAAACTCTACCTCCGTCGTACCCAACAACTCTGGGTACATTCACCCTGACATCTTATACGAGAAAAGGAAACGTCCCCGATTCCCAACAACCGTAAGTACAACCACTCTCGGTAGTCGTGCCTGCCACAACTCTTGCAGACCTAACTACCGGACATCACAATCTAGACTCCGCATCCAACAGAATCAACCGCACGTACCAACTACTCTGTATCCCCACTCCGGGATTCCATCGACAAGTACCAATCCTGGTAACCTGTCCAACCAATCTCTAACCAGTCGTACTCGACTCAACCAATGTCGTCTACCAGGTCGTCTATGACCTTAGTTGCACCAACTATCCATCACAACTACGATAGTTAGTAGGATTGGATAGTGGAATGTCTTGGTTCGACATTTGATGTCGGGGTTGCCATAGTTCTGTCATGGATGACAGTGTGAGACCCTACAGAAGGAGAACGTAATGGTACTTTAAGAGTTTTGATCGTGAGACGGTTAGTTGGGATCATCTTTCACGATGTCGTAGGATCGAGTTGACGACAGTATTGGTGTTGTGACCATTTGATGGTCGAATTTTGTTGAGCTAGATGGATTTACTGCTGGGAGCAGTCGGGTTCGTGGAACCCTAGTTGGACTGATGGTAGGATTGGATTGACGTTCTTACGATGTTGAGTGGGAATGGATGTTGAGTGGGAGTTGTGATCTGTCTGGTACAAGATTGGACAGATGGACTCTAGAATTGAAACGTGATTAGCTATGACCTAGGTGGTTGTAGTCTGATTGATGGATAGATGTGCGTACCTTGTACGTTGTTCGAGGTACGATACCGGGCATACTTGTGGTGTCTAGTGACGGTATATAGAATATACCAGAGGTACGTTGGTGAGCGTGTTGGTAGTCGGCTTAGTTCTGATACCATTGGATTAGTTGAGGTCGTGAACTGGACATCGGATACTGTGCATTGGGTCATAGTATTTCTGATGGATCTAGTTACACACAGGTTGATTGCTTTGTTGGTAGATGTATACTCAGGTTGAGTAAGCTGGTGGTTAGAGTAACCACAAGTGGGTATAGTGTCAGTTATCGACTGGCGACTGTCAAGTGGTGACAGATTGTCGAAGGTGTCAGCGTGGATCGATGAGTGAGGTCTGGTGACTCCCTGTGGTAGCAGACGTCAGGATAGATTGGTGATTGAGGAAAGGAACCATCGAGTTATTGTGTCAGCGAAATTGTAGATTTGACAAGTGGTGCCAATTCGGAATGTATGGCTATTGTCATTCGACGTGGTCAAATGTAGTTGGTACGACGTGAGTTCTGGTGGTACGTCTGGGTGCAGACGAGTTTTGTTCTCGTTAGTTGGTGTACTAGTGTACACGTGTTGCGAGGTCGATTGTACTTCCACGAGGTGGATATGGAACTAAGATAGTTGGAGTTTCGAGAACGAAACTAAATTAAGGAGGGAATAGCGGTTAGAATTAGGTTGGTTGGAATTTCGAGGATGAAATTAATTAAGGAGGGAAGGTTGTAATGATCCGTCCCGAAATCCAGGATTAGATTAGTGACTAATCGTGATTAGTGATGTTAATCCGTGATTAGTTGGACGAAATCGGACGAACGATGCAAAATGACCATTTTGCCTCTCGACGTGGGCAAAACGTTGACTTTTCATTCGGGCGGTCAAATGGACTTTGACCGATGACTGTGACGTAGTTTGGGATGTCACGAGTTCATAGACATGTGGCATCTTAGGGCGCGTGAAGGCGCGTGGCCCATAATTTGGGAAAGTGTTCAACATGTGAAACACTCTATTCGATGTAACGAATATTTTGGGACTAGTTTCGTGTCAATCTAACATCGTTTCGATAGGTTTCAGGGTGTTCGAAGATTTAGGTTTGGGATTTAAAATAGTTAAAAATTCTGGAAAATTACGGGGCTTTAGTGGGAGGTTAATTAAGTAGTTAGAAGGTTATTACGATTTGGACAGGTTTGGGAGTCCCGGTGACGGTGATTGGCTCGGGAGAGCCAGATAGCACGCAAATCGAGGTGGCAGCTCGGACGGTCTGTGAGTGGACCTTGTTTTCTAAATTGGTGCATGCATAAATGTTTATTATATGTTTTAATACATACTTGGTGATGCCATGAGTGCATTTGGTTGTGGTTACGTATAGGCATGTATTTCGAGATTTCGGCCTTATACGGGGCCTATACGGGTTTGTATTTCTATGATGGTCAAAATGAAATGGTTTTGGGATTTCAAAAGGATAAACTCGGGTATGAGACCCATTTGGTTTTGTCTCGGGCCTATCACTCTAGTTATGACCTTCGGGTCTGAATCGTGGTCGCGGCAAGTGCTATGTGCACGGCGACCGACGATACGACTCTCGCCTCCGGATTAGGATATGTTCCTTCCGGAGAGGCCACGATGCAAGATTCGTTATCGGGTAGCCGAGGGAGGCTCGGCTTCAGGGTGCGGATGGTTCAGGATATCGATTGGTGATGAGTGCACCATGATCTTGTGGTGGTCGCGTTAGTTGATTCATTCACAGTGACATACCAGGATTGAGGGCGGTCCTGGATGGATGGTTGCACGCATCACTACGATCGGAGTCATGACTGACCCTTAGATATCGGGCACGATGCCCAGCTGATGTCATATGTTCAGGCACGAGACCCAGTTGTTTTACATTGATGATTTCGGGTTAGGAATCCTAGATGGATTTCCAAGTTCATGGCTGTTTATGGGAACCGGCATGAACCCTGGAAAGGTTATTGTGGTACATGACGGTTTATGGGAACCGGGCATGAACCCTTAAATGGATGTTATAGATAATGACGGTTCAGGGGGACCGGGCATGAATGTTTATGTTATGTATACATATGTATTCATATACCTTCCTTTACTTGTACTATCTCCTCCGAGGAGGGCCGTTGGCTTGGGTGGACCCCGGAGTAGTCACGGAGCACCGACTGAGTGGAGTCACCCCCCAGTTGGGTTCCTTACTCTCAGGAAGGCATGGATCGAAACCTCATGACGAGTCATTGGTCTATGGACATTGACCTTGCACTCTGAGAGACTTGGGTTTGAGACCCCGAATAGCATGCGCGTAGCTTTGGAAACCGTGATAGGATTGGTTGTGTGATTATATGTATGTATGATATATGATATATGATATATGATGGGTACGATATATGATGTGTGATGTATACAGGTTTTGGGCTGAGTCCCGTATGGATTTGGGCAATGGCCCGTATGTTTGGTATCTTTATGGATTTGGGCAGTGGGCCATGTATTCGGTTTCATTTACGATTTTGGGCTAACGCCCTAAGGAACGGTTTGATAAATGGTTTTCGAATGCATGCATGCTTTTTAGTGAAGGGTACAAATGTCTTCATTAAAATGTTTTATAAACTCTTGTTTTGTCCGCTCACTGCTTTTAATGTTTTGACTGCCCTTCAAGTTGACAGCGGATGTGGACTGTAGCATATACCGAGATATCACATACCTCCTCCGGATCTTGGCGTACTCTGATAGCCCGAGGGGCAAAGATCGAAAATATTCCTTGTCTGACACTTCGTGTCAGACGGGAGCAGGGTCATCCTGCGTTAATCCCGGGGGGATTGGGATGGGTCCTGTCAGCGTGGTATCACCAAATGCACTCATGGCATCACCAAACATGTAGTAAAACATATAATAAACATTTATGCATGCACCAATTTATAAAAAAAAGGTCCACTCATAGACCGTCTGAGCTGCCGCCTCAATATGCATGCCATACGGCTCTCCCGAGCCAACCACCATCACCGGAACTCCCAAACCTGTCCAAATTTTAATAAAAGGTTACTAACTACCTTATTAACCTCCCACTAAAGCCCCGTAATTTTCCGAAATTTTTAACTATTTTAAATCCAGAACCTAAATCTTTAAACACCCCGAAACCTATTGAAACGATGTCCGATTGACACGAAACTAGTCGCAAAATGTTTGTTACATCGAATAGAGTGTTTCACATGTTGAACACTTTCCCAAATCATGGGCCACGCACCCATACGCGCCTCGAGAAGCCATTGTGCGTGGGCTCCACACGCGATGTACACTTTTATCCTTCCTTAGGTGAACCGCCCAGTCCACCTGGTTCGAACCGAACTGGACCGGCGTGACCGGTCCAATGATTTTCCTCCTTCATTTTGGTCTGTTTCCCTTCCTAATCATTTCTAATATTCCTAAATATGTTCTATGAACCTAAATACAATGATTAAGACATCAAAAACCCACACAAAACCATCCAACCGATTTTCCTCTTTTCGGTCCAAACCTCCATTCTCGTTCCCAGGCTTCACAGCCATCAAATCCCATCAAAAACCTTCATATCAAATCCCTAGCAACCTAAATAACCTTATCCAAACTTACAAAACAACCCATAACGTATAAATCGAAAAATATAGGAAAAAAGGGCTAATCGAATACCTTCTCGGGTTGCCTCCTCCACGCCACCATCCACGGCGGTTCTGGCCATCCAGCAACCCCCTCTCAGTCCTCAGTCTCTCACTATCTCATCCTCAAGTTGGCTAAGTGAAGGGAAAATGGTTTGGGTTGCACAGATGAGAGGAAATGGTGAGATCGGGCTTTGGGTTTGAAATGAATAAAATGGTCGATGCATAAATGTATAAGGGTGGCCTGTGGATGGGTGACACTTGTCACTCATCCATTGGGCAGGAACTAAATATCTGGGCCCCAATAGAATCCAAAAGTTAAGTCATTTCGTAAAACATGCAATAGTTCCCCGAAACTTCCTTGAACCGTAACTTCGCCGTCGAACGTCCGACTTCGACGTGCCACCTGTCTACGAATTCATACCATTCTGATCTACGTAACGATCCTCGGCCTTCAGCCATCGGACCTCCCAGTCTAAAAGTCAACTATTTGCCCCTTTTAACCATAATAACTAAATTACCCTTGAACTTCTGAACGTCGTAACTTCTTCCTCGAATGTCAGAATTGAACATGCCACATGTCTATGAACTCATGACGTCCCAAACTACGTCAAAGTCATCGGTCAAAGCCCATTTGACCGCCCGAATGAAAATTGTCAGGACCCGACCCTCCTCGGTCAGGGACCCGACTCATCTAGCACCATACTGTCCGCTTTGGGCCTCGCCCTCACGGCTTTTTTTTCTGGAGCTCATGGTGCAACTTCCCAAGGGGTCACTCATCATGGAATTGCACCAGTCTCAACTCGCTTAACTTTGGGGTTCCCCTGGAATCCAAAGCCAGTGAGCTCGCAGAAGGCCTCGTTTAGATCAAAGTTGTGCAGCGGCCCACTCTATCTAACACGATATTGTCCCCTCTGGGCAGGGTGCACCATCACACCCGCAGGGTTTTGTTCTCGGGAGCTCACGGTGCAACTTCCCAGTGGGTTACCCATCATGGGATTGCACCAGCCTCCACTCGCTTAATTTTGGAGTTCCCCAGGAATCCAAAGCTAGTGAGCTCCCAGAAGGCCTCGCGCTAGATAGGTGTGTGCCTACACCTTTAAGGCACACCACCATCCTCTCTCAAACCATTCCCCCTCGCAAGGTTGTCCCGCGTTAATCCCGAGGGGATTGGGACGGATCTTGTCAGAACTGCTTTTTCCGAAGGTGAATCCACACCAAGTCTCCTTCCTCGAACGCAGCTGGTTTCCTATGCTTGTTGGCCTGCCTTTGATACTTCTCATTTTGCTTGATGATGCGATCACGAACCTACTCTTGTAGCTTTTTTATTTTATCAGCTCGAGTAGCAGCATCTGCACTAAATTGATAGCTTGTGGGAAATGGAGCTAAATCCACGGGGCTGTTTGGGTTCCTCCCATAAACTGTCATGAAAAGACTAGAACCTGTAGTTTGACTTGTGGACCGATTATAGGCAAAATCAGCTTGAGCGAGCACCAGATCCCATTAACGAATATTTTTTCCCACTAAGCTGCTTAAGAGATTTGCCAAACTTCGATTAACTGCTTCATTTTGTCCATCTGTTTGGGGATGATGAAAAGAACTGAATTGTAGTGATGTGCCCAGCTTCCTCCATAAAGTCCTCCAAAAATGACCCATGAACTTGGAGTCTCTATCAGATGTGATCGTCTTTGGAATACCATGTATCTTATCAATTTTGTGGAAGTATAAATCAGCAATATGTGATGCATCCAAGGTTTTGTTGCAAGGGACGAAGTGAGCGAGAATCGATTGACAATGACCATGATTGAATCTTTATTTCTTTGTGTACCCACAAAAAAAAAAATCAATGCTTATGTCTTCCCAAGGTGCCATTGGAACTGGGTATACAACCAAGTGTTTTGCCCATGACTCTTAGCTATATGACATGTGCGGTATCGCTCGACATGGTGTGTTACATCTTAGATCATCTTAGGCCAACCAAAATGTTTTTCAACAAGATACAAGGTTTTATCTCTTCCAAAGTGACCACCCAGCCCTCCGCCATGAACTTTTGCATTGATAGCTTCTCTTAATGAACACTCTGGAATACATAAACGAGTTCCTTTAAAAAGAAACCCATATTGCAACAAATAAGCATTACAACACCCATTATAACAATCCGCCCAAATTTTCTTGAAAAAAAGGTCATATTCGTAAATCTCTTTTATCACATCAAACCCCATCACTTTCACTTGCATAGTATTCTAGCAAGAATGTCTTCTACTCAATGCATCAGCCACTTGGTTGTGCTTCCTTGACTTGTGTCTTATGTGAAAAGTATAGGCTTGAAGAAATTAAACCCATCGAGCATGCCTTCGATTCAACTTGTGTTGACCGTTGATAAATTGTAAGGCTTCATGATCTGAATATAAAATGAACTCTTTGAATATAAGATAATGTCGCCAATGCGTTAGAGCCATTATGATTGCATAAAACTCCTTATCATAAGTTGAATACTTGATCCGAGAGTTAGTAAATTTCTCACTGAAATAAGCAATGGGATTGCCTTCTTGACTTAAAACAACACCAACACCAACATTGGAAGCATCACAATCTACCTCGAACACCTTGTTGAAATCAGGAAGCATTAGAATCGGAGCCTCAGTCATCCCCCCACTTGAATCCTCATCCTTTCAAGTATTCGATAATTGGAGCAATAATGATATTGAATCCCTTGATAAAATGACGGTAAAAGCAAGCGAGTCCATGAAAGCTTCAAACATCATGGATTGAATTTGGAATAGGCCAGCTTGTAATAGCTTCAATCTTTCTTGGATCCACTATGATTCCTTCTCTAGAAACCACATACCTAGAAAAACCAATTTATTGGTTAAGAAATCACATTTCTTCAAGTTAGCATACATTTTTTGTTCTCTAAGAGCACCAAACACTTGTCGAAGATGCTCCATGTGCAAATCTTCATCTTTGCTATAGATAAGAATGTCATCAAAGTATACTACCACAAATCGACCAATAAAAGGTTTAAAAATATGATTCATAAGCTACATAAAAGTACTTGGGGAATTAGACAAACTGAAAGGCATTACCATCCACTCGTAAAGACCATCTCTTGTTTTCAAAGTAGTTTTCCATTCATCTCCGAGCCTCATTCGAATTTGAGGGTAACCGCTTCGTAGATCTATCTTGGAGAATAAAGTGGCACCATGAAGTTGATCAAGAAGGTCATCAAGGCGAGGAATAGGAAAACGGTACTTAATGGTTATCTTGTTCACTGCTCAACTATCCACGCACATACGCCATGAACTATCTTTTTTTTGTACATGGAGCACCGGAACAACGCATGAACTCATGCTTTCCCGAATAAGTCCTTTCGCTAACAGCTCGTTAACTTGTCTTTGGAGCTCTTCAAATTCCTTAGGGTTCATCTGATATGCTGCTTTGTTTGGAATTACAACACCAGGGATAAAATCGATGCAATGTTGAATATCTCTCATCGGTGGAAGACCAGATGGAATTTCTTTTGGAATCACATCTTCAAATTCTTATAACAATACCAGCAACTCGTGAAGGATATGCATCTTTTCTTCATTCTCCTCTAGTATCACCATTGTGTATGCCTTGTTTAGCTCTTCAAAAAACAACAAGGAAATCAAACTTAGAAAGTAAGTTATTTCCCTCTTCATGTAACGGTTTTGAGCTGCCATCCATTTTTGTGGGACTCAAAAAAATCTTGACTTCATTCTTCTTAAAGCTATATGTGTTCTTGAAACCATCATGCATAAATTTTTTGTCATATTGCCATGGTCTTCCAAGTAATAAATGACATACATCCATAAGAACAACATCACACCTTACTTGGTCCTTATAAATTTTGCCAATTGAAAACTGAACCAAACACTTTTTATCGACTTTTACCTTATTCCCTTTTTGCAACCAAGAAAGCTTGTAAGGCCGTTGATGTTTCTCCATTTTCATATTCAATTTCTCCACCATAGTAGTAGCAACAACATTTTCACAACTCCCACCACCAATTATGACATTACAAACCTTGCTGAGAGAAGTGCACCTCGTATGAAAGATATTATTTTGGAGCCAATTATCTTCCTACACATGGGAAATATTTAAACTCCTTCGAATGACCAAGCTTTCTCCTTCATCACCATAGATGACTTCTTCATCGAACTTTGGCCCCTCATCCAAATTAAGGACAACTTCATCATGAAAGTCCTCAACATCTTCTTCCACTAGCGAGATAATCTTGCGATTAGGGCAGTCCGAGGCAATATGGCCAATTCCTTGACACTTGAAACACCGAATAGAACTATAACGGCTTGAACTTGCTGAAGCGTCATTCTTGAAAAGGGGTTTTGAATTTACTACCTTGTTGGTTGGAGAATGTTTTGAAGCAAGATTATTCATAGGATTGGTATTTCCACAAATTTTGCTACCTTATTTAGACCACATTCTTGAGTTGCTCCTTGGAGTATCCTTTAATTGCTTTTCCACCTTCAAGGACAAGTTTATTACATCAGTGTAAGTCCAATAAGGTTGTAGGAGCACCGTATTACGAATTTTTGCTAGCAAGCCTCCAAGATATCGAGCGATGGTTTGCTCCTCAGGTTCGCTAATACCACAAATCATTCGAAGATTGTTAAACTCTACTGTGTATTCTTCCATGTTCAAGTCATTTTTCCTGAAATTATGAAACTTCATGAAAGGTTCTTGGCGATAATTTCCGGGCATGGATTTCTTTTTCAATTCTCTCTTCATCTTTTCCCAAGTAACAATGTGATATTTCCTTTCATGAGCACGCTGCTTCTTGACATGTTCCCACCAAATTGAAGCATGGTTCTTCAACTTGATAGCAACTAGTTTCACCTTTTGATCATCAAGAACACCCTTATAATTAAATACTCTTTCCACGGTGTTGAGTCAATCAAAAAAGTTTTCAGGCTGCATTTTCCCTTCAAATCTAGGGATATCAATTCTGACATCAAAACCATGCTGAAAAGCATTATTTCTGTGTGGCTGCCTATCATCCTCATTTGATCTGTCATCACGATCATGACCAAATGGATTTTGCTCTCAATCATCTTCAAAATCATGACGAGACTCATCATGATCTGAAACTTCCTAGCTTACTAAACGTTGTTGGAGTTGCTCCACTTGCCTCCTTAGTTCATCTATCTCAATGTCTCAAAGATCAAGTTCATGATGAGATGTGTGACGACCACGACTCGTCATTGGATCTCCGCTCTGATACCAACTTGACACCGGATTATTGAAAACTAACAGCGAAACCGCAAGTAAAACACTCAAGAACACACAGCTCGCCACTCAAGGAATCCACCTAGAGATAAAAGTTAAAGTAAGAAGAAAATAACTCTTCAAGCTCTGAATTTTTTTGGAATTTTATATCATCATCATCAAGCTGATTACATTGCAAACAAATCAACTTATTTATAGTAGTAAACAACTCAACTGCAGGAATTTAGAAAGACTCACACTTAAGGTAGTAAATGAGTCAGTTACTAGAACTTAGAAAGACTCACAATTATTTAGGCTAATTAAACTTCATAATTAAAATAGCTAGAAAGTGAGAGACTTTTCTTAAGGGCTTAGATCAGTTTTGGTGTCAGAGGATGTAGCCCAAAAATATCACCATTGGTGATGTTTTTTTTTTCTTCTAATAAGGTTGATTTTTTCATGTCTATAGTGGATATAGTCCCTCATTGTGGGTGGCCTAAGTGCTAGATTAGCCTATTTATATCAATCTTAATCTTTATTTATTATTGCTATGACTTAATAATATTTCTCTCCACCTATTATGTGGGAGGCCTCAGATTTGATTATACTTGAGTAAGTTCGAGCCTCATTGTTTATATTATATAATCCTTTCCCGAATATCCTTATATATTAAAATAAAATAAAAAAACTATGCCCTTTTGGCATAATTAAGCCGTGCTAAGTACTAGATTAGCCTTTTTTCTTTAAAGAAATGATTTATCGAAAACACTATAAATTTTAGCATTTAATATTAAAGGTTGAAGAATGAATTTTATATTTTTCACAAGTTTGGTTATTTTATAGTAATAAAGTTGATATGAACTTTACAGCATGTGAATAAGATTTCAAAGTTTTTTTTTTGTTTTTAATATTTTGGGTTAGTTATGCAAACCATGGCACTAAGAAAGCATATTTTGGAAAAATTGAAATTGCAGCTATAGAGTCAATTCCTCTAAGAAATGCAATATCTGCAATGCATTAGAGTTCATAAGCCTTAAATGTCTAACAATTCTTCACAACTATATATATATAATACATAGGCTATAGCTTTTTGGAAAAATTAACACGCCAAATATTACAGAGAAAGTACTTGCGTGGTCAAATTCATAATGTGATGATGTTGAAAGTGAATCGCATCATTACAGGCATGAACTCCAAATCGGCATAGTTTCTGGTCCGATTGGAATATCTTCATCATCATCAGAAACTGTTCCAAAAAAATTTACAAAGAAGTCAGTGCATGGAAGAAGATCTTTCTATCTCTTGCTTGCAGTCATTTTATGCATATAATATAGAAGCTATCGATGACTAAGTTGTACAGGGGTGGGATCCTACAAGGCAAAGAGGTGGACTAAGTGAGTGCTGGTGTGTTGAGTGGCGCACGAGAAGATTAACAGAAAAATAGTGTGTGTTTGTGTAAGCCCTGCTTGGATTTGTCTAAAACCGCTAGACTATGTGGAAGCTTGTAATTGGCTAGAATGACATCATAGTGCATAAGCTCAACAGAACTGAGTGTGTGAGAATGAGTGTGTATATGCAAACAATTCGATTGACTTAAGTAATCAAGGAAGAATCTCAGTCATAGCTGGAAAAATATCCAGAAAATTCGATTGAGCATTTCATCAAACAATGCAGTCTATGAAATACGTACAATTGCCTTGGTGGTCTGAAGAGAGCAGCCATCTGAAGCCATGATACCAACTGCTCAACCAATGATGGCAGAGAAGGTAGTTGCCTAGCTTCCATTGATACTGTGGTGATGCTGATACTGAGTTTGAATTGACATTAGCCGTAGGGATATTTTCTTAGCGGAGTTGGATTCTAATACCTTCATCATGCCCATGCTCATCGTACACAATCTGGATTCCAAACCCATTCTCAATAAGAGGAAAATCTAGATATACCTGAACTCGTATTGTATCCCCAATCTCCAGGTCCCCATCTTCAAACAACCAATGGCTCAGCCATAACATATCTCCATGCTCTTCTGGAACACCTATTGTCACCGGAGTATTGCTCCAACTCCGACCCTTGGTCCTATTACTGACTTTGATGGACGGCGCAAGAATACTCATATAACTTTCAGAATGGGAATATAGAACGCATGCATTTAAGCCCCGTATCTTGCAATTAGGATCATCATTATGAGTTAGGTGGCAGAGTAATGTCCAGCATGATGAAGTAATGGTCGACATCCACACTTCTATAGTTGAAAAACTCTAGAATCTTGCTCCCGTGAAAGACAGTGCTAAATATGCCACATTCATACAAGACCTGCTCAAATTGCATGCATCATCATATGACAATGTCAATAGTCATATATGTATCATATAGTCATATTCAGTCAGTATAACAATTAAATAAATAGATATTCTATATCGATAGCCAAAAGGAGAAAGAGAAGAACATTGACCTGAGATGGAAGCTTACCGCATGTATGCGTCAAGAAGTTATACATTTTAACTAGCTGGGATTTAAATTCAAACAGCCCCAAATATAATGGCAGCACCTTGTTCATTTTTTTGTCAATGCTTATCAGTGGTTTTATCATGAACAAGCCTTCAACTTCATCTATAAACCCGTAATCCCAAAGAGCCAGCTGCAATGTTGTCGAGATGTTTGGTAAATTTACTATTCTTTTCAAGGATCTACAATCCCATGCAACCAAGCGATTTAAACTTGGTGGGAGCCTTGGAAGGGTTCTGAGCTTTGTGCAATTATGTATGTCAAGAGTCTTGAGCATAATTAGACGGTCCCCCATGTTTTCCAGAAGGCTTATGATTGGGTTATTACTGAGATCCAAATGCGTCAAAGATGGCAGAAAGCAAACTCCATTGGGAATCGCTGATAGATTGCAACTGGACGAACATAAGCTTGTTAGACAATGGGAATAATGTAACGCCCCATCCTGGAAATCAGGATTAGATTAGTGGTTATGACGGATTAGTGTAGGTAATCGGTGATTAGTTGGGTGATCTCGGACGGACGGTGCGAAATGACAATTTTGCCTCTAGAATGGACAAAAAGTTGACTTTTAGTTCAGGCGGTCAAATGGACTTTAACCATTGACTGTGACGTATTTCGGGACGTCACAAGTTCATAGACAAGTGACACGTCCGATTCCGACATCCGAGGAGGAAGTTATGACGTTCGGAAGTTTGAGAGTATTTTGGTAATTTAGTTAAAAAGGGGTAAATGGTTGACTTTTTGTAAGACAAGTTATTTTTACGTACTTCGAGGACCGTTAGATAGGTCTCGATCCCCTGAGTACAACGACAGGTGGCACGCTATCATCGAACTTTGGTAGATTCAGATTTTGGTCTAAAACCACTAAGGGTAAAATGGTAATTTTGGAAGGCAAGGGCATTTTGGTCATTTGGTAGCCTAGGGATCTATGCCCAGTGAAAATTGGACACTTGGCTGTTTTGGATGTTGTGACCACCAGAGTTTGGACATCTGTCCTTCTCTGGATGGTGGTAGAACATTACACAAGCCGCCTTAAAGTCTGTTTAAATGGGTTTAGGTGTTTGTGCACGGTTTTGGACAGAGAACAGAGAACAGAGAGAGAGAGAGAGAGAGAGAGAGAGAGAGAGAGAGAGAGAGAGTGTGTGTGTGTGTGTGTGTGTGTGTGTGTGTGTGTGTGTGTGTGTGTGTGTGTGTGTGTGTGTGTGTGTGTGTGTGTGTGTGTGTGTGTGTGAGAGAGAGATTGTGAGAATCCAAACCTCTTCCACAAGTGATCTCTAGCCTTTGCTGTCTAAAGTAAAATAAGAGAGGAAGGTCAGACAAGAGATTGGCGCAGGCACGGCGGCTCACGACGGCGAGAGGTGGAAAAGAACCCGTGAAAACCGTGAGTTCCCCTTTTTGAGTTGGAATGGTGAACTCGAATTGAAGGGTTAAATAGCACAATTTTTTAATTAGATGATGCTTCTGGGGTGTCTAGGAGTTGAATGGGCTTGGAATTGTGGCTCGCCGTAGGCGGTAGCTGTGAAACCGACGAGGTAATGATTTGTGATTCAAAAGTGGTGACTGTTGATTTGGTGCCCGATATTCGAATTGATTAATTGAGAATTGTTTCTAGAAGTTCTAGAGAAGGTTGAGATCAACATGAAGGGAGGAGGTGGCCGAAAATACGACAACTGAACGTCAAACAGTGCCCAGTTTTTCCTTTGTTTTGGGAGGTGAGTTCCAGGTCTCAAGTTCTTATTTTTAAAGTTTAAAACAATTGTAGAAGATAAGACAAGACTATATAACCAATTAGAACTGAAAACGGATCAAAATTAGATGGTTTAGGATGTTGAACCGTGGACGCCGGTTCGGCTAGACCGGGTTGGTTCGATCCGGTTCAGACCGGTCTAGCGAGAGGTTGAAGATGAACAGTAACTTGGCGCGTGAGGGCGCGTGGGACCCCTTTTGGGGAAGTTTCCAACACGACTTTTAAAGTATTCGATGTAACGAACATTTTGGCATTGGTTTCGAGTCAATCGGACTTCGTCTCGATATGTTTCGGGATGTCCGAAGGTTTTAGGGCTCGGTTAAAAATAGTTAAAAATTCAAGAAAATTACGGGGCTTTAGTATGAACATTTTGAAGTAGTTAGTGACCTTATTATGGGATTTGGACAGGTTCGGGAAAGCCGGTGATAGTGGATTAGTCGGGAAAGCGTAATTGCACGCGTATCGAGGCGACAACGCTAATGGTCTGTGAGTGGACTTTGCTTTCTAACTTATGTTGCATGCATAAATGTTTTATATGTTTTCTATACGTGATTTCTGTGTTTATGATATGATCTTGATGATTTACGATTTTGCACGTATTTCGATATATTTACGAAATTACACGTTTTACGAGATATGATTTTCTGCTATAGTTTAATGATGGTTTTGATGATTTGATTTTGGGATTTGAAATATGATTTAATTTTAATGAATTATAATGGATTTTGGAAAAAAATGATTTTGAGCTTGAGGCCCAGTTCATAAAAGGGATTTCGATAAACATGATTTCGGGTGTTGGAATTGGATTTCGGAAAAATGTTTCGGTTTTGTGGATTTCTGGATTTGGGTTCAAAATAATTATTCCGGATGTCGGCTTATGGAATGATGGTTTCGGATTCGGATTTGGAAATGTATTATGGATATGATTCTGGATTTGGATTCGGGATGATAATTTCGGATTCGGCTTGGAATTCGAAATGGTGATTTCGAATTCGGATTTGGACATGGATTTGGAAATGGTTTTAAAATGGTTTTGGATTTGATTTGCTGAATCTGGTTATTGGGTTTAAAGAACCGGATTAAGTTTAAAGACTCGGGAGTTTAAAGACTCGGATATTGTGATTTCCCCCGTAGGCCTATTGAGTTTAAAGATTCGGGAGTTTAAAGACTCAGATTATATTGAGGCCTGGATGAGTTTAAAGACTCGGATAGATCCAGCAGGTTCGATGGATTTCAATGGATTTTAAATGGTTTTCAAATGTGTTTTATATTTTGATGATAATGATGGTTTTCAATCATGGTTTTCCGATGTTTTGGGATATGACCCGGATGATATGGATTTTGATGGTTTGGGCTGAGGCCCGGGATTTAAGAAAACAAAATGATTCTGGCTTTTGATTTCACAAATGGTTACGTTAGCTTGAAAACGAAATGGTTTTATGGAATGAGTTTTATATGCATGCATTGGTTTTTAAATGGAGGGTATAAATGTCTTTCTGATAAACTATTTTCTAAACTTACTATTTATTTTTGTCCACTCACAGTCTTTTTATGTTTTCGATACCATCCAGGTTTGATGCGGTATGGGCTGTGGTTAAAGAGACAGAGACATCACACACGCGGTCCACAATAGATTCTGCGCACTCTGGGAAGTCCGGAAGTTTTTGGACGGTTCATTTAGGAATCCCTTGTCCGGCTTACGTGTTACATGGAGGTTGGTTGTCATTTAGCCTTCGTGCCCCACGTAAGTTAGACGGGAGCATGGCTTAGCCCTTAATCCTGGGGGATTGGGGGTAGGTCGTGTCAAATAACCTTCAAATGACAAGATTTTCAACTCAACATTATTTCTTGATAAAACCACCCATGGAAATAATGATTTCCATGAATTAGTTGTAGCTTCTTTCTTCGTGCAAGTAGCTGTAGCTTGTAATTGATGACGAATATGCTCTGAACAACCAGAAAGAATGAGCGTATGAGGAGATTTCAACCTTGGAAGCTTCACGAGATTTCTGCAATCTTTCAAATTCAAGAAAACAAGTTTTTCTAGCTCTCCAGTAGATTCATCAACCACCCTTAAACTTTCAAGATTAGAAAGGCGTGAAAAGTCAGGGGTTGTCATGAGGTGATGTGAATGACTGAGATTTAGGATTTTCAATTCTGGAAGGTACTGTTTCAAACACCAGTAATTAGCTTCTAGTTCTCTATGAGTAATGCACACACATATATATATATATATATATATGATCGTGTCAGTGTGTGTCGGGGAATAATAAAGAGACAAATATAGATTGGTAGCTTACCGGGGTTTTCTTCCAAACATGTAGCAGGATGCTATTCTCCAAGTCAAGAGCAACCAAAGATGACAAACTGAAGTTTTCTAGTAGTGATTCTTCGGGGAATCCACTCCAACACAGCGATATTAATTTTTTAGAAAATGTTCATAACTTCCCCTGAAGTTAACATTACTAAGCACAAGAATTTCAAGATTGTTCGTCCTTGTAAATGCCTCTGTCTTGAAGCCAATCTCATCTAACACAGAAGCTAAACTCTTAGAAAAAGATATCAAGTACTCGCCATCGCCTTGAAATTATTGTTTCCTTCATAATCTTCATTATTACATCGTTTTTTGATACTCGTTGTTGAAGAAGAAATCGAACCCGCAGTGAAAAGTCCTCACAATTCCTGCAAACAGCAAACAATTAGCTATCGTTGCCTCGATCGATTACCTGGGGGGTTGTTCAACCAAGAACACTCTGATAACTAAGTTAGCTTTGAGAGAGGAAAATGATATACTTCGAAACGAAGAATCGACTTACTTTTATTAGGAAATGTGTACCCCTATAGGGGTGAGTGAGATGTTCAATTTCTATAGTTTCGATGTGGGACAAATGCTCCTTGATTTGCATGGTGACACGTGTTACACAGATCGAGGGTGGAAAGGCTTCCACACGTCATTCCGGTTTGGGCCCAATGTTGGGGCTATGTAAGCGTTGTGGGCTTGAGCCATGTTCGGTGCTTGGGCTTCAAGTATTATTGCCAAGGGCAATTTGGTCATTCCAGAAATTATGGGCCACGTGGCAGCTCCACATTCTTCCGGTGCTTTTTGGGTTCCATAAATGCCCCCACATCGTTTAGGAATTTAGGGAATCCTAAAGGATGTAATTTGTATTGTGGTCCCGATAAATTATATATAGGAGTAGGACTCCGCTTGATCTTCAATTTCATTGTACCGTTGCTCTTGTATATGATAAATTCCGCTGAGTTCGAAATGTCACATAAAAATGACATAAATATGTTTTAGGCTTGGAGTCTGATATGTGTATGTACTGTACCTCCTAGCTTGGACTTGGTTAATGGATTATTTGAGGTTAATTTTCCAACTAATATAGGAGTTTGTAACCTCCAATTAACTCTTCCATTGATGATGCAAAATTTATTCCCTCATTCAATTGTGGCAGTTTGTAACTTCTATTACAAAATCAAAACTCTTCATTGGCGAGGAATAAATATGGTGGTTGTTGGTGCACTTTAGCCGAGACGCGAATCCACATGTTTGCTCTTGAGTGGTTGATCAAGCAAGGGGATCCCGCCATTGTCGATGGCTCTGTTAGTACCGATATTGACCACCATGTGTTAGGCAAGGATTGACTTGAGGGGTCTCGATTGACTGCTGCAGAAGGTGTCGTGCGTCGGGCTTTAGTTGGAAGGTCAGTATTGGGCCAACGCTAGTTGTCTTTTACCCAATCACCGAGGAAACATCTCCACATGTTCGCCACTGGGTGGTGCATCGGGCAGGCAGGGTCCGCCTTTGACGTTGCCCATGTTAGTGACAATGGAGATGCGACATACGTTGAGCTCGGATTGGAGGCTGAAGCTGGCAGTTTGGATTGGTCACATGTCATGCTGTGCTTGATGTCAGGACCCACCCCGGTTTCACTCCGAAATCCAAGGTCAATCCTGCTCCCGTCTGACTCCCCGACACAACGCCAAAGTAAAGCTCACTCAAAATCACCCAATAACTCAGTCAGACGCAGGAGAACTATACAAAATACCCCGAAGTTAAAGTCTTACAGAGCATAGTACGAAATACAAGGAAATAAAAACAGATGATAATAGTTACACGCACGCGGAAAAATTTAAAATACTCCGGGATCCCTCACGCGACTTCTATGCCTCAGACACTGCCTCGACGTCATGACCCCGCGCTAGCTCCACAACCTGGAGGGCAAGTTAAAAACAAAAGGTGTGAGTGGACCATAAAGAAAAGTTCTAAAACCATTTATCAGAAAACCGAGTTTAACCCTCCGTTTTGAAAACCACATGCATAACCCATTTTAGAAAACAGTTATAAACCAAATTACCATAAACCATATCATAAGAAACAGAAACACTATAAAACAGTTATAGAAGTCATAGCATAAGAATCATAAAACCGTCTCAGAAACCATGAACATCAAATCATCATTTTCCGATCAAACCTGCTGGACCTATCCGAGTCTTTAAACTCAATCCAGGCCTCAATAATATCCGAGTCTTTAAACTCCCGAGTCGTTAAACTCAACAGGCATACGGGGGAAATATCAATATATCCGAGTCTTTAAACTCAATCTGGGCCCGTCCCCCGTCAAATCAATATCAGGGTCTTTAAACCCAATATCCAGATCCAGCAAATCCAATCAAAACTATTTGACAATCATTTTCCATTTCCATCTCCAAACCCGAATCCGAAACCACTGGTCTGATGCCTTTCCGGCATCCCGAACCGTCATTTCGAACCCAAATCCGGAATCCATTTTTCAACTTTAAAACCAAATTCCGTTTTCCGAAATCCGATTCTAAAACCGAAAACCTTGATCAGCGAAATCATGTTCCAAAATCCCTTTATAATCATTAGAAATCATCTACCATTTAAAATTCCAAAACCATAGCTTCAATTTCAGAAACCAACCACTTCCTCGTAAAACGTGCTAAAAACTGAGCTTCCTCGAAAAACGTGTAATAATGTAAAACCAACCAAACATATTCGATAAACATAGAATTATGATTAAAACCATAAAACAAGTATAGAAAACAGTTATGCATGCTCGAGTTTAGAGAAAGGGTCCACTCACAGTACTGAGCCCTACTCGCGTCCTGAACGTCCAGCATGTTCCTCCGCTTCCTCGGGAAGACCCGATCCTGTCAACAACCACCAACTTACGTCACTAACATATCTACGAAAGTTCACCTAAATTCCCTCAAAATTCCCCCGAATCGAAAGCGTAATAACCCGGGACCCTAAACCTTCACCCTCGCGTAACCAAACTCAAACGACGTCCGCACAACCCGAAACCACTTCCAATGGACTCAACACCACTCCTAGACCAAAAACCATGTTAACCACTTCTCCCAGAACCACCGCACGCGCCCCCACGCGCCGCCCAAAGTGGCTGCGCGTGGCCCTCACGCGCCAGCTACAGTGCATCCCCAACCTCGAGATGACTGTGCTGAACCGGCCGCCGTGAACTGAACCGGCGAGTAGCATTCTCTGCCGTCCGGCCACCATTCTCCTCCCTTCCTTCACCAGTCTCATCGTCCAGACCTGCCCTACCTATTCCCGTACTCCGTTCACCTCGACACGGCCGCTACACCGTCGACTGAACTCAAAACCAGACGACCCAAAAGCCCCTGTTTTCCTTCCCGGCCACCCACAACTTCCCCCTTCATGGTGGCTACACCAAACTCTTCCCTGGACCTCTCTAAGCCTAACCCAGCCAACCAGAACCGTCGACTTTCGCCCAAACTTCACGACTCGCCGTTTGAAACTCACGGCAAAACAGAGGACACAGAACACCACCGTCGTCTCGCCTCCACCGTGCACTCCCCCGTCACGGAAACCACCGTAGACGGTTCCTGAGACGTTTCTAAGCTCAACCCAAGTCCCCAACACTCTCGACTCAACCTCAGCCATCACGATTTCCGATTTGAACATTAACGGGAAAACAGAGCCTAAACGCAGAGCTGAGGGATTACCTGAAATCGTCCACCGCTGTGCTCGCCGCTGCGTTCCCTGGAGTCCACAGAGCCGCCTCAGCCTCCTCTCGAGTTCCTCTGCACCGTACACGGCCACCGCACCACCATAGGCTCACACGTCCTCCTTGTTTTCTCTGAATTCCCCGTGGTTCCCAACCGCACAACCACACGATTTCCTCACCTCCCCAACTTCTTACCGTCTCCCTTCCACTCTCTGGACACCCACACACACTCACAACTCACCAGCACCCTCAATCAACCCTTCAATCCTCTCAATTTCCTCCCACAATCTCCCTCTGTTTCTGTCTGTGTCGAAGAACACGAACACACAGCACGGGTGCACCCCATTTATTTGGGCCGTGTATGTACAGGATTCAACCAGAACCCTCTAGTCCCTCAACACGTGTCACCATCCAATCCATGCACTCCCACATGGCCCAATCTCAGCCCTTCTTTTTCCTTCTCTGTTGCACAAATCCCAATGTGCAAAAAGACCAAACTGCCCCTCCTTTTATCCCAATTTTACGGTTTTACCACTACCGTTCTAGACCCGTATCTCGCACACCGTAAGTCCGATGAATACGTGCCGCCTGTCATCGAACTCAGGACGACGAGATCTACCTAACCATCCTCGATCAACATACCAAAATCCGTTCGTAAGAAAAGTCAACTTTTTCCCCTATTCTACCAAAATTACGATAATACCCTTCACCTTCCGAACATCACAACTTCTTCCTCGGATGTCGGAATTGGGCGTGCCACCTGTCTATGGATTCGAGACGTCCTAAACTACGTCCTGGTCACCGGTCAATACCCAATTGACCATCCGAACGAAAAGTCAACTCTTTGCCCAAACCAGGGGCAAAATCGTCATTTAGGCTTACGGACCTATCGGGACCACTTAACCACCGATTAGCCTCACTATTCCCACCTTAAACACACTACTAATCCCGACTCTCGGGACGGGTTGTTACACTTGACCCTTATCATGAGGTATTTTGCTCACATGCGGAGTGGGGAACGTGAATGCAGTGATTGTCAAAGATTGTGTCAATTGTGGATGCAATATAAAAAAAATTATATATTGTTAGTCCTACATTTTTGGCATACTCCTGATAGCTCTGGGCATCTGATTGTGGGAGTGCGGTGGTTCGCGTAGCAAGAATCCATTTTGAGGGGAGGATATGCAATTTGAAGGACCCGAAGAATTGATGGCATGGAAAGTTTGCAATCGGATTGCCTTTCCAATGACGTATTTTCCTTTTCAGCTAGTGAACAATATAAAGACATCCTCCTTTGGTCATCAGTTGAGGCTGGAACTTTTATTCTCAAAAATCTTGGACGGTGGAAGACCTTCCAAAAGCTTGGTAATGAGTAGCCCTATAGGGGTGAGTGAGATGTTCAATTTCTATAGTTTCGATGTGGGGCAAATGCTCCTTGATTTGCATGGTGACACGTGTTACACAGATCGAGGGTGGAAAGGCTTCCACACGTCATTCCGGTTTGGGCCCAATGTTGGGGCTATGTAAGCGTTGTGGGCTTGAGCCATGTTCGGTGCTTGGGCTTCAAGTATTATTGCCAAGGGCAATTTGGTCATTCTAGAAATTATGGGCCACATGGCAGCTCCACATTCTTCCGGTGCTTTTTGGGTTCCATAAATCCCCCCACATCGTTTAGGAATTTAGGGAATCCTAAAGGATGTAATTTGTATTGTGGTCCCGATAAATTATATATAGGAGTAGGACTCCGCTTGATCTTCAATTTCATTGTACCGTTGCTCTTGTATATGATAAATTCCGCTGAGTTCGAAATGTCACATAAAAATGACATAAATATGTTTTAGGCTTGGAGTCTGATATGTGTATGTACTGTACCTCCTAGCTTGGACTTGGTTAATGGATTATTTGAGGTTAATTTTCCAACTAATATAGGAGTTTGTAACCTCCAATTAACTCTTCCATTGATGATGCAAAATTTATTCCCTCATTCAATTGTGGCAGTTTGTAACTTCTATTACAAAATCAAAACTCTTCATTGGCGAGGAATAAATATGGTGGTTGTTGGTGCACTTTAGCCGAGACGCGAATCCACATGTTTGCTCTTGAGTGGTTGATCAAGCAAGGGGATCCCGCCTTTGTCGATGGCTCTGTTAGTGCCGATATTGACCACCATGTGTTAGGCAAGGATTGACTTGAGGGGATCTCGATTGACTGCTGCAGAAGGTGTCGTGCGTCGGGCTTTAGTTGGAAGGTCAGTATTGGGCCAACGCTAGTTGTCTTTTACCCAATCACCGAGGAAACATCTCCACATGTTCGCCACTGGGTGGTGCATCGGGCAGGCAGGGTCCGCCTTTGACGGTGCCCATGTTAGTGACAATGGAGATGCGACATACGTTGAGCTCGGATTGGAGGCTGAAGCTGGCAGTTCGGATTGGTCACATATCATGCTGCGCTTGATGTCAGGACCCACCCCGGTTTCACTCCGAAATCCAAGGTCAATCCTGCTCCCGTCTGACTCCCCGACACAACGCCAAAGTAAAGCTCACTCAAAATCACCCAATAACTCAGTCAGACGCAGGAGAACTATACAAAATACCCCGAAGTTAAAGTCTTACAGAGCATAGTACGAAGTACAAGGAAATAAAAACAGATGATAATAGTTACACGCACGCGGAAAAATTTAAAATACTTCGGGATCCCTCACGCGACTTCTATGCCTCAGACACTACCTCGACGTCAAGACCCCGCGCTAGCTCCACAACCTGGAGGGCAAGTTAAAAACAAAAGGTGTGAGTGGACCATAAAGAAAAGTTCTAAAACCATTTATCAGAAAACCGAGTTTAACCCTCCGTTTTGAAAACCACATGCATAACCCATTTTAGAAAACAGTTATAAACCAAATTACCATAAACCATATCATAAGAAACAGAAACACTATAAAACAGTTATAGAAGTCATAGCATAAGAATCATAAAACCGTCTCAGAAACCATGAACATCAAATCATCATTTTCCGATCAAACCTGCTGGACCTATCCGAGTCTTTAAACTCAATCCAGGCCTCAATAATATCCGAGTCTTTAAACTCCCGAGTCGTTAAACTCAACAGGCCTACGGGGGAAATATCAATATATCCGAGTCTTTAAACTCCCGAGTCTTTAAACTCAATCTGGGCCCGTCCCCCGTCAAATCAATATCAGGGTCTTTAAACCCAATATCCAGATCCAGCAAATCCAATCAAAACCATTTGACAATCATTTTCCATTTCCATCTCCAAACCCGAATCCGAAACCACTGGTCCGATGCCTTTCCGGCATCCCGAACCGTCATTCCGAACCCAAATCCGAATCCATTTTTCAACTTTAAAACCAAATTCCGTTTTCCAAAATCTGATTCTAAAACCGAAAACCTTGATCAGCGAAATCATGTTCCAAAATCCCTTTATAATCATTAGAAATCATCTACCATTTAAAATTCCAAAACCATAGCCTCAATTTCAGAAACCAACCACTTCCTCGTAAAACGTGCTAAAAACTGAGCCTCCTCGAAAAACGTGTAATAATGTAAAACCAACCAAACATATTCGATAAACATAGAATTATGATTAAAACCATAAAACAAGTATAGAAAACAGTTATGCATGCTCGAGTTTAGAGAAAGGGTCCACTCACAGTACTGAGCCCTACTCGCGTCCTGAACGTCCAGCACGTTCCTCCGCTTCCTCGGGAAAACCCGATCCTGTCAACAACCACCAACTTACGTCACTAACATATCTACGAAAGTTCACGTAAATTCCCTCAAAATTCCCCCGAATCGAAACCGTAATAACCCGGGACCCTAAACCTTCACCCTGGCGTAACCAAACTCAAACGACGTCCGCACAACCCGAAACCACTTCCAATGGACTCAACACCACTCCTAGACCAAAAACCATGTTGACCACTTCTCCCAGAACCACCGCACGCGCCCCCACGCGCCGCCCAAAGTGGCTGCGCGTGGCCCTCACGCGCTAGCTACAGTGCATCCCCAACCTCGAGATGACTGTGCTGAACCGGCCGCCGTGAACTGAACCGGCGAGTAGCATGCTCTGCCGTCTGGCCACCATTCTCCTCCCTTCCTTCACCAGTCTCATCGTCCAGACTGCCCTACCTATTCCCGTACTCCGTTCACCTCGACACGGCCGCTACACCGTCGACTGAACTCAAAACCAGACGACCCAAAAGCCCCTGTTTTCCTTCCCGGCCACCCACAACTTCCCCCTTCATGGTGGCTACACCAAACTCTTCCCTGGACCTCTCTAAGCCTAACCCAGTCAACCAGAACCGTCGACTTTCGCCCAAACTTCACGACTCGCCGTTTGAAACTCACGGCAAAACAGAGGACACAGAACACCACCGTCGTCTCGCCTCCACCGTGCAATCCCCCGTCACGGCAACCACCGTAGACGGTTCCTGAGACGTTTCTAAGCTCAACCCAAGTCCCCAACACTCTCGACTCAACCTCAGCCATCACGATTTCCGATTTGAACATTAACGGGAAAACAGAGCCTAAACGCAGAGCTGAGGGATTACCTGAAATCGTCCACCGCTGTGCTCGCCGCCGCGTTCCCTGGAGTCCACAGAGCCGCCTCAGCCTCCTCTCGAGTTCCTCTGCACCGTACACGGCCCTCGCACCACCATAAGCTCACACCTCCTCCCTGTTTTCTCTGAATTCCCCGTGGTTCCCAACCGCACAACCACACGATTTCCTCACCTCCCCAACTTCTTACCGTCTCCCTTCCACTCTCTGGACACCCACACACACTCACAACTCACCAGCACCCTCAATCAACCCTTCAATCCTCTCAATTTCCTCCCACAATCTCCCTCTGTTTCTGTCTGTGTCGAAGAACACGAACACACAGCACGGGTGCACCCCAATTATTTGGGCCGTGTATGTACAGGATTCAACCAGAACCCTCTAGTCCCTCAGCACATGTCACCATCCAATCCATGCACTCCCACATGGCCCAATCTCAGCCCTTCTTTTTCCTTCTCTGTTGCACAAATCCCAATGTGCAAAAAGACCAAACTGCCCCTCCTTTTATCCCAATTTTACGGTTTTACCACTACCGTTCTAGACCCGTATCTCGCACACCGTAAGTCCGATGAATACGTGCCGCCTGTCATCGAACTCAGGACGACGAGATCTACCTAACCATCCTCGGTCAACATACCAAAATCCGTTCGTAAGAAAAGTCAACTTTTTCCCCTATTCTACCAAAATTACGATAATACCCTTCACCTTCCGAACATCACAACTTCTTCCTCGGAAGTCGGAATCGGGCGTGCCACCTGCCTATGGATTCGGGACGTCCTAAACTACGTCCTGGTCACCGGTCAATACCCAATTGACCATCCGAACGAAAAGTCAACTCTTTGCCCAAACCAGGGGCAAAATCATCATTTAGGCTTACGGACCTATCGGGACCACTTAACCACCGATTAGCCTCACTATTCCCACCTTAAACACACTACTAATCCCGGCTCTCGGGACGGGTTGTTACACTTGACCCTTATCATGAGGTATTTTGCTCACATGCGGAGTGGGGAACGTGAATGCAGTGATTGTCAAAGATTGTGTCAATTGTGGATGCAATATAAAAAAAATTATATATTGTTAGTCCTACATTTTTGGCATACTCCTGATAGCTCTGGGCATCTGATTGTGGGAGTGCGGTGGTTCGCGTAGCAAGAATCCATTTTGAGGGGAGGATATGCAATTTGAAGGACCCGAAGAATTGATGGCATGAAAAGTTTGCAATCGGATTGCCTTTCCAATGACGTATTTTCCTTTTCAGCTAGTGAACAATATAAAGACTTCCTCCTTTGGTCATCAGTTGAGGCTGGAACTTTTATTCTCAAAAATCTTGGACGGTGGAAGACCTTCCAAAAGCTTGGTAATGAGTAGCTGAGCGCTCAAGTGTATTTGAAAATTGCTGCCATCCTGAAGAAGAACATCAAAACAATGGCTTGACTTTCCTTCAAAGAATAAGTCAAGTCCTAAATTTCCTTCCAAGTCTGCTCGAGGCCATTTCCTAGTTGTTATGGCTTATCAAGGTCATCCAACATGTTTAGACTTTCCATCATTCCTTCCGAGCACTTGGTGAAGTTTTTGGAAGTGGAAAACTCAACAAGGGTGGAAAACTCAACAAGGGTGGAAATCCTGCTATTTGAGGCTTGAATGATTTTTTCTATCATATACCCCCACAACTTTGCTCCGAAAAAAAATGAGGAGCTAAAGTTGGGTATGATGAGTTGCAACGGAGTCCCTTTCAAAGAGCTGGAGCTGGAGAAAAAGTTTGAGGTCGGGAATGGTGGATGGTTTTCCCCCTACTTTCGGCTGAAGAATGGACCGAGTCTCAAAGGATGATAGGCATTGGTGCCTTGCCCTCAGAATTTTCATAGAGTAGTTGCTTATTTTCCATGATTGTATTTTCAATTCTACATTGAATGCTTGGTGTGAGCAATCAACATGTGATTTGCCAACCATTTTCTGAATAATGAAATGAAAATTTTGAATATTGAATTCATGTGTGAAGTTTCCTCTGTAAAAAATTTTATTATTTTGAATTAGCTTCCGCACTTGTAGGTTTTTCAAATGCCCCTATTGCAGCTATGAGCATCCACTTATAGCTTTTCTACTCCAATTAGTCTAGAGTGGTTCCCAGAAAGAGTCTTGGATTGCTTCTGGGGTGAAGACTTGGATTGCTTCCTGGAGGAAGGCTTGAAGTGCTTCCAGGTAGAAGGTCTTGATGTGCTTCTGAGAGAAAGGCTTTGCAGGCTTTCTAGAGAAAGGCTTTGATTGCTTCCTGAAGGAAAGACCTGAGATGTTTCCTGGAGGAAGACCTTGATGCTTTGCAGGGCAAAGTTTGGGATGCTTCGTAGGGCGAAGACTTGGGTGTTTCGCATGACGAAGGCTTGGGGGCTTTACATGACGAAGGCTTGGGTGCTTCGTAAGGCGAAAGCTTGGATGCTTTGCAGGGCGAAGGCTTGGGTGCTTCGATGGGTAAAGACTTGAATGTTTTGCATGGCGTAGGCATTGATGCTTCACATGGCATAGGCTCTGGTGCTTCACATGGCGAAGGCTTTGATACTTCGCATGGCGAAGGCTTTGGTGCTTCGCATGGCGAAGGCTTTGGTGTTTCGCATGAACGAAGGCTTGGATGCTTCGCAAGAGCGAAGGCCTTGGTACTTCACAAGAGCGAAGGCCTTGGTACTTCGCAAGAGCGAAGGCCTTGGTACTTCGCAAGAGCGAAGGCCTTGGTACTTTGCAAGAGCGAAGGCCTTGGTACTTCGCATGGCGAAGACTTCAGATGCTTCGTGGGGACAAAGGCTATAGTGCTTCGCGGAAGCGAAGTCTTTGATGATTCGCAAGAGCGAAGGATTCAGATGCTTCACAAGGGCAAAGGCTTTGGTGTTTCACCGGAGTGAAGGCTTTAGATACTTTGCAGGGGCGAAGTTTTTGGTGCTTCGCGTTAGCGAAGGCTTTGATGCTTCGCGGGGACGAAGGCTTAGGTGCTTTGCAAGGCAAAGGCTTTGGTGCTTCGCGGGAACGAAGGCTTCACATGCTTCGCAGGAGCGAAGGCTTTGGTGCTTCGCAGGAGCGAGGGCTTCAGATGCTTTGCGGGAGCGAGGGCTTCAGATGCTTTGCGGGAGCGAATGCTTCAGATGCTTCACTAGGGCGAAGGCTTTAGTGCTTCGCAGGAGCAAGGGCTTCAGATGCTTTGCGGGAGCGAATGCTTCAGATGCTTCACTAGGGCGAAGGCTTTGGTGCTTCGCAGGAGCGAAGGCTTTGGTGCTTCATAGGAGCGAAGGCTTTAGTGCTTCACGAGAGAGAAAGCTTTAGTGTTTCACGAGATCGAAGGTTTCAGATGTTTCGTTGGAGAAAATGCTTTGGTGTTTCGCGGGAGCGAAGGCTTTGATGCTTCACGGGGGTGAAAACTTTGGCGTTTCGCGGGGCGTAGGCTTTGGTGCTTCGCGGGGGCGAAGGCTTGGATGCTTCGCTGGGGTGAAGGCTTTGGTGCTTCATAGGGCGAAAGTTTTGGTGCTTCGCTGGGAGAAGGCTTTGGTGCTTCTCAAAAAAAAAAGGCTTCAGATGCTTCGTCGGGGCGAAGGCTTTGGTACTTTGCGGGAGCGAAGGCTTTGAACACTTCGTAGAAGCGAAGGCTTTGGATGCTTCGCAGAAGCGAAGGCTTTGAACACTTCGCAGAAGTGAAGGCTTTGGATGCTTCACAGGGGTGAAGGCTTTGGATGCTTCGCAGGAACGAAGGTTTTGGATGCTTTACAGGAGTGAAGACTTTGGATGCTTCGCAGGGGCGAAGGCTTGGATGTTTCGCAGGGGTAAACGCTTGGATGCTTCGCAGGGGAGAAAGCTTGGATGCTTCACGGGGGTGAAGACTTTGGGGCTTCGCGGGGGCGAAGGCTTGGATGCTTCGCTGGGGCGAAAGCTTTGATGCTCTTTTGGAGACACAGTGCATTCTCTGCTCCCTTTCCGAGCTGCAAAGGCTAAAATGCTATCTTCAAATGATCAAATCGATCGTCGCGCCCTAAGAACTTTGAATCACGAGGATTGACGGAAAGTCCGACGAACGATGAACAACGTTCAAGAACTTTGAACATAGTCGATAAACGACGAACGAAGTATAATGAACGATGAACATGACTGATGAACAACGTTCAAGTACTTTCAAACATAGTTGATAAACAACGAATCAAGTACAATGAATGATGAACGCGACTAATGAACAACGTTCAAGGACTTCCAAACATAATCGATAAACGAAGAATGAAGTACAATGAATGATGAACATAGCTGAAGAACGATGAACAGCGTTTAAGAACTTCGAACATTTTCGATGAACGACGAACGAAGTATGATGAACGATGAACGAGCGTGAGAGCTCCCCTTGAGTATTTCTCAATCGGCTCTCAATGAAAACACCAATTGTTGAAGCAGAAATCGAACCCGCCACGAAAAGTCCTCACAATTCCTGCAAACAACAAACAACAAACAATTAGCTATCGTTGCCTCGATTGATTACCTGGGGGGGTTGTTCAACCAAGAACACTCTGATGCCTAAATTAGTTTTGAGAGAGGAAAAGGATATACTTCGAAGTGAATAATCGACTTACTTTTATTAGGAAATGTGTACCCCTTATATAGGGGTGAGTGAGATGTTCAATTTCCATAGTTTCGATGTGGGATAATTACTCCTTGATTTGCATGCTGACACGTGTTACACAGATCGAGGGTGGAAAAGTTTCCACATGTCATCCCGGTTTGGGCCCAATGTTGAGGCTATGTAAGCGTTGTGGGCTTGAGCCATGTTCGGTACTTGGACTTCAAGTATTATTGTCAAGGGTAATTTGGTTATTCTGGAAATTATGGGTCACGTGGCAGCTCCACATTCTTCCGGTGCTTTTTGGGTTCCACACTCGTAGATATTGTCGTGGAATACTCATCTTCCTTTAACATGATGCCCTTAATTGTTTTTGTGCCCTGCAACAAAAATTAAATACAAATAATTAAACACATGCATATATACATTAGATACAAAGGGAAAGAACTTTTCAATTACTTACAGTTAATTTTCTCAAAACTGATGGCATTTTCATGCAACACTCTACTTCGTTTTCCCGCATCTTCGGGACATTCTTTTTGAATAATTTTCATTCCCATTTCTCTGAGTAGCTCATGCATGACCAACCTGTCGCTTTCATTAAAACTCACTAGGGATCTATGAATGAGATTTTGAAGACCAGTCCTTGTGAAAAATCTACATCCTTACGAAGAAACGTGCTAGATGGAGGAATAGTCGTTTTTCATGATCTTGAAGAGAAGCAAAGCTTATTTCCAGAACCCTTCCTATTTTTCCCTCGGTAATCGCATCCAAGCTCTGCAATGCATCTTGCCATATCTCTACACTTTGTTTATACAGAGACGATCCCAGAAGTTGAAGATCTAATGGAAGCCCTTCACAGCATTGTACAAGAGTTTTTTAAAGCTCGACGAAACCTTCAATAGAATTGGCTCTTGTTTGAATGCATACCAACTGAAAAGCTGAAGTGATTCTCTTATACAACCCTTCAACTGTAAACATGACATATGCATCATCACCCACTAAAAAAACGTTCATTTCTAGTTGTTATGATGATTTTACTTCTTGGATGAAACCATTTTCGCTCTCCAAGAACTTGATGCATATGAAAGTTATGTTATTTTAGGTTATTAGTGTTAGATGAAAGATTTGGTTGTTAATTTTGGGTGAAAAGGACTTGGATGGATTAAACTTGGTTGTTAATTTTATTGTATCACTACTATATTATAGCAACTCCTCATTGCCTCCTCATAGATTTATAGGCTTCATTATAAGTTTGTACATTAATCTAGTACAAAACAAGGGGCTCAGATGTGTATTAAATTAACATCTTTTAATTTAGAATTCTCTATAATTTTCTACATTAATCTAGTACAAGAAGACTCGTGCTTACCATGATGTTTGGAGAATTACACATATGTGCATTAATTTAAGAAATAATTATATATGAGTTCAATTTTAAGTATAAAATAGTATAGTTAACATATAAAATATTTCATTTATTGTTTTATTAAAATTTTTATTATATTTTTTTATTGTGTTGTTTTCTTAAGTTTCTTACCGTTTATACTTTTTTTCATATATGAATGATTAACTTTCAAAATTTAAATATTAATATTTTATATCTATTTTAAAAAAATTATTTAATAAGATAATTCTAACCAAATTTCATATTTTCAAATTTATTTTACGAATGAAAATGATTTTAATCCATCAAACTTCTCATATATTATCTAATACTTTTGAATTTAATAATTGTAGACTCACATATATTTTTATTTATTTTATAAAAAAAATTAGTTTTATTCATTTGTATGTAAATTAATAATTATCTGCTTGTTTTATTTTTTTTTGGGTAAATTAACAATTATACGTATATTTTTTGTTTTTTCTATTCTATTTAAGAGAAGTATATTACGTATAATATGCATTTATTATATAATTAAAATTCTCATAAATAAATTATATTTTTATACACCATTAAACTTCCTATAGGTAAATTATGTCAAATAAAATCAAACTATATAATATATAATGATACGCTTGTAATTCTTAAAAAATTAGGGAACTAAAACTAATGATGTATTTTGATCTACCAGTAAAAAAAAATAAGTCGTTTCTTGATTGTATAGACAACGTTATAGAGTTGTGTTGTTTAAATGTCAATGGTTTAATACAGATCCTGCAAGGGCTGGGAGTATAAAGCGTGATTATAAGCTAACATCCGTGGATACACATACTCAATGGTATGAACATGATCCTTATATCCTAGCGACCCAAGCTAAACAAGTGTTTTATTTGGACGATCTAAAGGTTGGTGGTGGTTGGAAAGTGGTGGAGCATATTGAACATAGAAATATTTGGAACGTCCCATAAATGGAAAATTGTGAAGATGATGATAGCGATGATGATGGGGCATACCAACAGAATTTATCATCAGACATTCATAGTCCCATTCAGCTTGATAATGTTGATGTCATACATACACCTTTACATAGAGAAGATGTTGCGCCAATAGAGATTGATGCTATACATATTGATCTTGGCCCTCTTAGGCCAATTGAGAGAGGGGAATTTATCGTTGAAGATGATGAGGAAGATAGTCTGCATACTGATGAGGAAGATAGTCTTCATACTGATGAGGAAGATAGTGTTCCTAGTGATGAGGAAGATAGTTTGCATAGTGATGAGGACAACGATTTCTATTGCTAGGAATTATGCCAAAGCACTAACAAATTTATTTATACAAATTGGTAAAACTTTTCTTATAATGTTTATGTTTAGTTCTGATTGATATAGTAAGTAATATGTTTGTTTTTTATCTGCAGATGAGTTTCATTACAAGGAAAAAGTTGTTACAGACTCGATCAGCTACTCAGAAAGCGATGTCAACGAATCGGTCTACTGTTTGTAGCCAACCTACTCCTATGGTTTCTCCCACTCAGCCTACAACATCATGTGAGCCTCGAGCTCAGCTTCAACCTACCAAAAAGCCTCGTACTGTTGTTGTCCGTAATCAGCCTAGACTTACAAGAAGTCCTTCACCAACTCAGCCTCAACCTACGAGAAGCCCCTCGCCTACTCAGCCTCCACCTACAAGAAGCCCTAGGCTAGCTCAGCCGCAACTTACAAGAAGGCCCCCTCCGACTCAAGATGAATGCCAAAGGGAGGATTCTTCTGCACCCACGCAGCCTTCTTTTGGACCTATGAGGGCAAGTTGTTGCTCGCGTGACCGTAGGCTGCCTAGTAAGAAAATCATGTCTTACTTACTTATTATGTTCATTTTTAGAATAATAAAATGACTAATGCTAATGTGACAGATGATGAGAGGAATGCAGGTGGACCTGAACCTAATGGTAGGTTGCAGAAAGTGCACCCAACTTCTATTATATATGCGCCTTCTGTACTCATTAAATTTTGGTTCACTTTAGGAATGTGTGCTATTTTCTTATTGCAAAATGACAGGTGCTGGTCGTCTTCCAACCCTAGCAGATGGAGAGCAACCAATACTTAAACCGGGAGTCAGAGGGGCTTGTGCGGCAATCAAGACAAGTCGAATAGTCCGCACCACCAAAAAGAAGATTCATGTTGAATTTCATCCTATTTTTAATAGGCCTGTGAGTTCAGAGATCTCAAGCTTGCTGTCCCATGACATCGGTGCAATTATCCGGACAAGTTGTGTTATGAATAAAGCATATTGGACAAAGATCAATCCTGACATAAGGAGCACCCTTATGGGCGAAATCACTGTGAGTAAATTACTTGTCATCAACTCCATTTTGTAACTTCATTTTCCATTCCGTGTCACAATTCTAGGGAAAAAGTTCATTTCTTTTCATTTAGACATGTAGGATTAATCAATTATCACAATAACCCATACAGAGCATTGGCTTTTGTTTGGATTGTGGTTGGCTTTCGTTGACACTTTATTTCAAATTGGTTGTAGGTCAATTTTGACATAGACTTGAAGGACTCAAAGATTAAAAAATATGTCAACGATCTCATGGCTAGGAGATTTAGAGACTTCAAGCATGAATTGAACAAGTACTTTAAGCTTTTTCCAACAAAGGCGGAAGCATTAGCAAACCCACCATTGGAGATGGTACAAAGGGATGGCGAACACCAATGGACATTTTTGTGTGACCATTTTCAATCATCGGGGTTTTTGGTAGTCATATTTCATTGTATGTATTATATAGAAAAGTTATCTCTTAATGCTAATGAACTCATTAGTAATGCAACTGTGCAGAAAGCATCTGTGGCAAATACATCGAACCGAGGTCATAAGGAGATAGAGCATCATGCTGGTTCAAAATCTTTCGCACACATAGCAATGGAGTGTGCAGCGGTAATATAGTAGTTTTATACTAAACATATTATCTTGTTGTAACTTATATGGTACATTTAATTTATTTGAAATGATGCTATATCACATTAGGAAGGTTCAAAATTTGTGGAGATAGACACTTATGGCAAAGCATATGCTGGGAAAGCCAAGCAATGGAGCAATGACAAGGCCAAAGCTAAATATGTAAGTATTCCTTTAATAACTTTTTGGGTAAAGTTTAGTACACTTGTTGGCTTCTAGTTATACTTAGTAATATATTTAGAAGAAAAATGAAACAAGAAGATAATTGAAATTGAATTTGCTTAGGTGAACTTAGCATGCATCAACATATTGGTAAAGATAAATGGCCAATTGTGATAAGTGTTAGCTGTGGTGTTTTGGAAGGGATAGTGTTAGCTGTTTCTAGTTAAGCATTAGTTGATAAGTGGTCTTAACCTTAGTCTAGATCTCCTCCCGTCATCACGACGTGCATGAGATGCATCTTTTAATTTGAACTTCTTCAATCAAGTGTAGCGTTCGTTCATTGTTTAGAAGTACTTACTTGATGTATCATAACAATACCCTAGCTGAATGTGTGAAACCTATTCATTGTGAACTCTTTCTCCGACCATATTTGATGCTAATTGAATAAATTCTGTCTTTCGACTCAACTACAATTGGGACACCATTAAAAACTAGGGAAACTAATACCGAAGAATTCAAGCATGGGAATAGCAATAGGATTGTAAAAACAACTTTGATGTCCAACATGTTTTTTGATTGTATAAACTTTGTTAGAATATTATTTCACTTATATAAACTTGGTTATATGATTTTATATTGTATATAACATGTGTTTTTATGTCGGTTTCATTTGAAGGATGAGATGTTAGCAAAAAAGAATGATTATCTCCAGGAGGTAGCAAAAGAATATCCTGAGGATACTCCATTGGATGAGATACCTGTAGATGATCCTAATGTTGGCCTTAATATTTTGATTGATGTACTTGGAAAGAAGCCAGGATCACAGATACGTGGTATGGGATATGGACGTGTTCGTGAGATTGGAAGCTCTCAATCTTCAGCAACTACTCAACACTTGCAAACGGAGGTTGACAATTTGAAGGGTGAGTTGACAGTTGCAAAGGCATCTCAAGAGGTCGCTAACAAGGAACTTGCACATATGCGGTTGTATCTCCAACAACTAGTACAAAATATGTCAAGAGTCCCGGGGTTTGAAGCACCAGCAGTTGATTTTGAAGTACCATCGACTGATGAACACGGTGAAAATGATGGTCAAAGCTCCCTAGGATAGTCTCTTTTCCATGCTCATGTAGAATATAGTTTGACATTCAGAAACTTAATTATTAGCTACTACGTACTTATTTTGGACATTTAAAAATTTAGCTACTACGTACTTATTTTGTATGCGATGTTATTAATTTATATAAATATTACGTTTTCTATAATTGTTGTGACTTTCATCAATCAGGTACTATTATTGCATTTAAAAGTCGAAATCTTGTAATAGTTGAGGTGTATTTTTGTTATGAGATAAACCTTAGGCGACAAAGATGTTTGCCATAGCAGTTTTATCGCGACAAATGCATTTCTAACTATTGATACTTTATCGCGGCAAAATATATTTGTCGTGAAAGACAACCTATCGCGGCAAAATCGATTTGTCGTGAAAAGAAACCTATCGCGGCAAAATAAATTTGTCGTGAAAGGAAACCTATCACGGCAAAATAGATTTGTCGTGAGAGACAATCTATGGCAACAAAGATATTTGCCGGTATATGGCTTCTACATATTCGTGCATGTCCTATTGTGACAAACATATTTGTCATGATAGATCTACTATGGTGGCAAATATAGTTTGCCAGGATATAATAGCTAAGGCGACAAATACATTTGTCGGGACAGGATTGTTTTGCAGGCAAATTAAATTTCGCCGTGAAATGCAGACAAACAATTTGTCGCGGAAAGTTTGCCGCGAAAGAAATTTTTAGGCGGCAAATGTTACAAATTTGTCGCGAAAGATCTTTGCTGGCGAGCTTTTACTGACAAAGGTCGCGACAAATATTTTCGCCGCGGAAGACTTTAGCCGGCAAATTTTGGCTTTTCGCGACAAATATTGTTTGCCACCAAAGGCATATTTTTTACTAGTGTCGATTAACCTAATTTTAAGTAGGAATTGAAAGTACCACTATTCTAAAACCATCCCGGCCAAATAGGAAACTTCACTAAGAGCTCTTCACCATTTTTCCACCTTGTCCATCTCCTCCTTGAATTGTTCTTCATGTCTGAAAAATGCTTCAACAAAACTCCCAGTCTGGTTTCGAACATGGGAGGGATTCACATGGTAGAAAACTGGTATAATGACGTGTCTTCCATCCGTTTTTTTTCGTTAACTGATCTTGACAAGTTCATCCAAGCACCACCTTGAGGAAGCATAATCCTCTGAAAATACAACGATTCATACACATGATTCTTGTATGGCCTTCTCTAAATGTTGCTGGATTTTTGTTCCTCTCGGGATTTCATCATCATCTCTAAATGTGTGGATTCCTGTTTGCTCCAAAGCCCTTGTAGAGATGACTAGTAAACCCCTTGCGTGTGTCTTCGCCTCTGGAACTCAAAAACACATAGTAAGTGCAGCGTCGGTAAGAGGAAGAAGAAGTAACCATTGATAGAATTCACATAAACTCAAATCTCTGGTAATGAAAAAAAGCTAATTATTTACAGAAATTTATAGAACTATATGGGTAATGAAGAAGACGAAAATAATCAATGTGGATGGAGGGGGAGAATGTCAAAAAGTCAGTAGGTAATGATGACAGTGAGGGATGGCGGAGGAAGCGTCATCCTTGCAATGGCTAATGGAAGTTACTATTTTATTGCCAAGTTGCAATGATATGATTTGGTACAGTTTGGTATTTAGGTGATATTGGAATCTTATCAAATAATTTTAACCGGTTCGGTACGGTATAGTATTTCAAAATATGAAATTGATACCGTACCGTATCTTACTAATTATGTACAGTACGATTTTGGTTTTAAGCTCAAATTCATAATTTCATTTCTAGATTATTTGATTGAATGTCTAAAAGTAACATTTTGATGAAGTTGAGAAATTAGGTCTCTTGGTGGGTAACAAATATTACTCAAAATGTCTAGAAAATTCATTAGGCAACCAATCAATATCAATACATCAACTAAAATTAACTTCATCAACCAAAAAACTCTAACATACAATTTAAATTCATCAACTAAAATTAACATATAATTAAATCCATCAACTAAAATTAATATACAATCAAATCCATAATTAGCTTTTAGACTATTAGGGTTTTTATTTTTTTTTATTTTTTGGATTTAATTTATTTTTTAATTAATTTAAAAAATTAAAACTGGTTCGATTTTGGTACAAGACGGTATTCCCTAACATCGAAACTGATCACGTACCGATGTATCGATCATCCATTCGGTTTTACTATTCGGTTTTTTTTCTGATTTGGTATGATACGAAACGAGATGATTACGGTATTTTTGGACGATATTTTTAATTTATATATATAATTTACTCAAAATTTTATTTTAATATCTATAATTATAATTTAATCAATATTAATTTTATAGTTTTGTATTTATAATAATTTAATGATACATCTAAATTTTATCTAATTATTAAAAAAACAATTATGCTCTATTTATGAAAGAAAATTTCATTATATTATAATCATATATCTTTATTTTTTTTATTATAATACAATTATTGATCCTTATTCCTTAATTTGTCTTCTACTTGGTACTTTAAAAATGTTATGTAATTAATTTATGTTGTACATCATAGCCTATTATTTCTAAAACTAATCTATATTCATTGAAAATCTTGATGCTACTTCCTCATAAAAATAACAAATTTCAATAAAATGGTCATTTAGATCTCAAAAACTTCATGGAAACTATAAAGAATTTGAACTCAAAAATAACAAATTTCAAGTTTCTAATCTTTTTCAGGTTTGGACAACTAGAGGCCAAGCTTGTTAGGGCTACAGAAGACATCATTGTACTAAAAAATAAATAAATCAATAAATAAAAAATAAACAAAAAAGAAGAAGAAGATGAGTAGCCACAATGGAGATACACTTGGAAGAAATGAACATGCACCCAAGAGAAACAAATGCTTGCTCTCCCTAATTATGGCAATAACTCAGTCAGCAACAAACGTTTTCTCTCCATTATTTGGAGCATTCAAACCTCACATTTATTTGCTAACAGCAGCAATAAAGAGTCATAAAGCTCCTTAATAATCAGTTGAAACACCTCCAACAATGAAGGGTGAAAAGGAAATTGTTATCTCATTTTCCTTTATAAAATACAGTAGTAATTGTTGTCCAAACACATGGAGAGCAGAAGCAAAAAGTCTAAAGCGATTCAGCAGTGACAACGGGAGAGCTTTCGGGCAGCAAGATTCCACCTTTTTCAAGGGCATCTTTCTCTTCCTTTTTAGCACAAGACTTGGCATCAAAGTCAAGAAGAGCGGCTACAACTCTTCTATCTTTTTCACAAGAAGCAAATTTTCCATCATTCCAAGATTGACTGTGGCGTTTGTTGTTCTCTCCCTAACTTTATCTTTTCTTTTTTTACACTTATTTTCACTCTCATATTTGATTATGTATTGTGTTTCAAACATAATGAATATGTCTAGTTAATTTTCCTTATAGTTAGGGGTCAAAGCCTCAAACATGTGTTTAATAAATTGATTTTATTCAGTATTTCTTTACTCATTGGTGAATGTGTTTTGCTTATCTTTTTTATAGATAACTTATTCTTATTTACTTGTAGGCCAGTAAGCATGCTAGGATTTGATGCTAGAATATAAGAGAGTTTCACCTAATAGTTATGATCTTATATTCAGAAGTAGCAACTATCAATGTACGTTGGTATGTTAAGTAAAACCTAGGTTCAATTAAGATGCAGTTCATACTTATATTTGCCTAGATAATGTCTAAATTTTCCATAAAGTTTAATGATCTCTAATTGTTTATTTAACTTGCAGTTCATGATTAAATGACATGTAGAGAATGGGTTGAAAGCGACACAAAGTTTAATTAAAAAAAAAAATTGGGAAAATAATAGGATTAATTAGTGATTTTCATAATTGATTTTAGACTTTGTCATTCACTAGTTTGTAAAGAAATATCTGGAAATTAATTCATGTGCATGTGTTTGGTGTGTGGAGATTGAACCTTTACCTAGTTTCTCACATTTCAATCTTACCTTGATTTTTATTACATTTGTATTAGTTTTGTTAGATTAAATCCAACTCTCACTACTCCCCCAATTTAATT
The DNA here is from genome assembly GCA_032719365.1 of Prinsepia uniflora. Lineage (NCBI taxonomy): Eukaryota > Viridiplantae > Streptophyta > Magnoliopsida > Rosales > Rosaceae > Prinsepia > Prinsepia uniflora. The sequence goes on from CM064875.1 coordinate 13,006,468, forward strand.
ATTTTCTTTGGTTTTCATTTCTTTTTTTTTCATGTTAGTTAGCATGCCCTCTAATCCCTAGTGTAGAACGATCTTTACTTATCCTATATTACATACTACAACTTTTGCAGGGTATTAAATTGTGTGTTAGCAATTAGCACATCAAAGCGTCATCCTTACACTGGCTAATGCTATTTTATTGCCAACTTGGTGAAAGAAACTAGTATAATTTTGCCAAAAGCTACTTTAAATTTATATATATAATTTACTCAAATTTTTATTTTAATATCTATAATTATAATTTAATCAATATTAATTTTATAGTTTTGTATTTATAATAATTTAATGATACATCTAAATTTTATCTAATTATTAAAAAAACAATTATGCTCTATTTATGAAAGAAAATTTCATTATATTATAATCATATATCTTTATTTTTTTATTATAATACAATTATTGATCCTTATTCCTTAATTTGTCTTCTACTTGGTACTTTAAAAATGTTATGTAATTCATTGAAAATCTTGATGCTACTTCCTCATAAAAATAACAAATTTCAATAAAATGGTCATTTAGATCTCAAAAACTTCATGGAAACTATAAAGAATTTGAACTCACCTAGTTTTTTCGGGCATCCTTTCAATCCAAGTCTCCTCTTAGCCGTCGTTATCTTAAAATTCATTAAAAAATATATAACTCAAAACCCTAAATTGTGGAAGTTGAAAAGTGAGAAGCACAATGAAAAGAAAAAACCATATATAACTCTAATCTAGATGACAAAAATACCTTTTTATGTGAAGATCATGTCCTTAATCCGTTAAATAATTAGATGTAAATTTGACGGTCTTAAATAAACGACATGGACTTAAAGTGACATCTTAGATAATAACAAACTACATAAACTAAAAGTGACGGTCTTAAATAAACTACATGAATAGAGATGATTGATTAGGCCGTTAATCTTTGACTAATCAGTCTCATCAAGCTAATTGGACAACCTTTTCATTGTTAATTGTTGGTCACACTATAGTTACGCGTTATGGATCTTAGATCATAAGAACTTGTTTTCAAATATAGTCATTGACTCATGAGGGCCTTGGCGGCTTTTCAAATAAATAAAAACATTAAAAAAAAAAAGTAAAGAAGTTAATAATGTAATTATGAATGCTTCAAAATAATTTTGAAAAAAAAAAATAGTGCTTCTAAATACAGAATAAGCGTGTTGAGCAATTTACATGAGCAATATGGAAGGTTAGAAACATAAACATCCAAAAAGAAAAACAAATTCTAGTAAAGTTCTTTTTTTCTTTTTTCTTTTTTCTTTTTGTCAAAAAGAAAATTCAATTAAGACGGATATAAATGTTTACATTTTTAACTAAAATGTTAAATAACCAAGGGGACTCTAGGTCTTCTCATCTCAAACAGTGTTTAAAATGCTTACGGAAGGCTGCAACTTCATGAGCCGTTGCATTATACTTTTGAAAGGTGTACCTAAGTTGTACATTCTCAAAGAGAGATTGCAAAGCTAGGGTATCATAAATCACTCCTTCAAAGCTAGCATCCAAACAAGAGTCAATTGTAACATATTACACCAGGAGTTGGGAGTCAATCTCAAGGATAAATTTCTTACAATCAAAATCTGCACACGCTACCAAAGCAGCACATAGGGCATAGACTTCAACCTGCAGAGAACTACCACAAGGGAATCCTCCCTTACCACCCACAACAATGAACTATCCCATTGAGGATCGACGGGCATAGCTATAGACACCTTGGCCATCCGTGCTACTAAAAGTACCATCACAGTTGACTTTCACAAACCCTTCAGGGGGACGCCGCCAACAAGAACACGTAGAAAGAGCCATCACTGACCTTGGGACCAATTATGACAAGACCCAATCCAGAAAACCCATAAAACTCGTGAAGAATCTTGCTTCTGTTTGAAAAATCCGTCGGAAAAACCCAAAAATTACCCCCCTAATACGTGTCAGACAAGGGATAAGCTACACGTGTCAACTGTAAACGAAAGGCCATTTAACCAAAAAACCCATTTCCCAATTAGAAACCTAACCAAAAGTCCAAGGGCAAAATAGTCCAACCACGGTAAAAATCCCCGTAAAATCCCATAAAAAATCATATTTAAAAATCTGGGTCATTACTAATTGTATGGGTGGAGGTTTGTCTAGTCTAGCCAAACGGAACTCAGTCATCTGATCAACCATTATCTGAATAGGAGTACTAGGATCAATCAGAATATCATTATAACAGCGCAAATTACGACACTCCCAGAATTGCCACAGACATGAGGGTTTATATAGCCGCCTCCCCTTATTCATTTAGTGTAAGCTTTTGGACAAAGAACTGCCAGTATCATTCAAAATCTCCATCTTCAAACCCGCTCATATCAAGCTGCAAAGGACATCCAAATTAAAATAACTGCGCAAATTATCATTGGAAGAATAAATGTACATGAATCTCTTCCGCTCCACCACATTAACGACGAATGGTGTCCACCAAAATACAACATTTAACCAAATTAATTCTCACTGCCAAGTACTGTTTGCAACATTTCCACAAGAATAGCTTGATCTTTGGGGGTACATTTGCTAACCAAACGGAGCCCCAAAGATTACTCTGTGGACCGGGATTACTAGCTTCCCCATATCCTTATTTTCTCCTGAATTCCTCACTCTTTAACAAATCAAGTGCCACATAGTAACCAGATTTCACAATGTACTTTCCACTCCGGACATGATGCCAAATATACCTATCAGAACATCCCAAAAAGCTAAGAGACATGGCTAGGACACCTTAAGCCTCATCCTGATTAAAAACTGTGGAAACCAGCTCAGTATTCCAACTTCTACTCTCCTCATCAATAAGATCAGCTACAGCCTGAGGCATAAGAACATGATGACGTGATAGAGGTAGGAAAGGTCTAGGTGTATTCAACCAAGGATCAGTTAGAACATTTTACATGTTTACCATCCCCTATTCACCACCTAATCCCAACTTGTAGAACCTGGAGACCTCGAAGAATCCCCTTCCAATCCCAAGAACTCCTTCGCACTTCTTTAGCTCTAAAGATATGCAAATTCTAGTAAAATTCTAACTCTTCTAATTTTGTACCTAAAATAAAAATACAAAATATTAAAATAAATAAATAAAATATTTCTGTCTAGCCACCTAGCCATGGTTGGCCACCTAGCCACATTGCTTTTTCCACTGATTTGCCCAAAATTTGGACAGCAAGAGGGTGCCCGGTGCCTAAGTGACCTTAACTGGGCTATTATTTTTATTTTATTTTTATACAGTAACACTCTAGGGAAGATGTATAAATACTACTAATTCGTATTACTAATAATTTGTCTACATTGAAATTTAAAAAAAAAACAATCAGCAATGACAAAAGAAAAACAAAACTTAGATAAGATTAGATGCTAGATGGAAGAGAGGTAATTACTTGGATTAAAAATAACACAGGATGAATTAATTAAGAGAAATATAAGAATAATATAGCAAGTACGTCAATGGTTTGGACACGAAGTTTGTTAAGACTCTGAAGTTGTCTTTACAATACAAGTCCTCTCTTGGAATCTTTTCCACCATGACTTTGCTGCAGTCATCAATCGAGCAGCTGAAGAAGGAGACGATTCTGATTCGATGAGGCAAAGGGATTTTGGAGACCAACAGTAGAAAGGAGCAGGCTAGTTAGTCCTGCAATCTCCAGGGATGTACAACAAATAGCTTATTGCCTACCTCTGTGGTTACCTTTAATTACTTTATGCCAAAGGTGATAAATTTGGGAGAAGAAAACCTTTGACCTTATTAATTTCCTCTCTGACCACATATTAGTTTAGTATTAGTATTATGGTTTAGTTTAATTGTGTAATGGGAGGGTAAGGATTGTCAAATAATTAGAGGGTTATTAACCGCAGTTGTTGATCGATAACTATTTAGAATTATAATTGCGATTATTTATAATAATTTATTATTTAGTTAAATAGTTATTAACTATTAACATAACCATTAATATATGTTTAACGCGGTGCACCATGAAAATAATTTTAATTTTTTTTATTTTTTTAAATATTAAAATAACTGAAATTAATGTTAAAAAAAGATTCAAAAACTAAAAAATTATTTAAAAATAAATAAAATTATAAGAGATAATCAGCTATCTCAAATATCAATAAATTTTATATCCTCGCATAAAGCTCGACAAGTAGAACTTTAATACTTGGGCGGACAGCCAAAAGTGACTAAAAATGGTTGGAAAATGTGAAAAACACTCCAAACTATTGAAGATCCACAAAAATAAATTAAGATATGAGAAATCTAAGGATACATACTTATTAGATTCGAAGAGAAACAAATCTTTAACAAAATCGCTACCTGAGATGGCAAAAAATGGTCGGAAAAACTAGGTTGACCCGTTATGGTTATGATAAATAGTTAAATGCTTAAACAGTTATATTATAAAAGGTCAAATGGTTTATTTATTGGTTAAATAGTTAAAAATCATAACCACGTCATTTAAAAAGGGACTTAAATTGTTAAATCATAATCATACCATTTAATAAATGATTATACCACAACTATACCATTTCATATAAACGATAATGGAATCCGCGGATTACCGTAACTACATTTTTTTTGTCCATCCTTAGTGGGAAGTGGTTTCAACACTGGTAAAAAATGAAATAATTCATTTCCTTGAGTATCGTTGTGTTAGATACAAGAGTTAATTGCATGTTAGTACCTTATATTTTACACCAAATTCATAGTTACACTTAATTTTTCAGATTTTTGCATCAAGGTACTGTGAACTCTTTAAACCATTTCAAATATGTCTCCTAGTTACATTTTTTGGTAGATTTTTCATTACTTAATGAAGTGGCATGTGCGGGGGCCACCTAAAAACAAATATGAAGATAATTAGAGGCGAAATTTTTGGCGAGGGATAATCAAGTACTAATTAAGAATTTTTCCTAAAACCACTTTGAAATTCATTTTTTGAGTAGGCTCCACAAGTCCCATGTTGTCTACTAACGGAAATTCTGCCAAAAAAATGTATTGGTAGAATAAAGGTGAAATGTTTTAAAAAGTTTAAGATACTTAAATGTAAATTTTGAAAAATAATTTAGAACTCTGCAATTTGATATCAATCATGAGGTACTGAAATTTCTCTGAAAACGATTTAATTTCCTTGCTAGGTTTTTTTCATCCGACCATAATTACCAAGGGCAGGGCTATGTGGGGCGAAGTTATATATGGGGCTAGATTGTGCTATAAGACCATAATACTTCGGCCCAAGTTTACCCAAACACTGTTGGCCCAAATTCTACAAATATAACGGCTATTTCGTATTGCTTTTTCTGAATTTGAAAAGTGCGAACAAAAGTAGGGGAAACAGAACTAAAAAAGCCATTCTAAAAGGCGAGTCGGTCTGAACGCTCTCTTTGTTCATTTGAACTCAGAACGACCTCAGTTCGTCGATCCTAAGTTTCAATTCCCAAATTCCATCTACAGAGACCAGATTCGAGTAATTCGACGTTCTTCCTTTGCACTGTTATCGATTTCTTCGAGGTTGTCTTCCTGCCCTTCCTCATGTTTTTAATGTTCTAAATTTTTAATTCCTTTTTCCTTGCTCAATTGTTCTCCTTCTATTATTATTTTGAATAATTTTGATTCTTTGCACAATCCGTCTGAAGTATAACAAATTATATATGTTGTGCTAGATTTAGAATCTAGATCTTGATTGATTGTTAGTGATTCATATATTATTCTTTTGGAATTTGGGTTACAGAGTTTTGCATAATTCATCTGCTACATCGGATTGATATATAGTATTGTGGAGTTCCTGTGATTTTGAATTGCTAAATTTTTAGAGAATTCAAAATTTTCCTGTGTCTTACAAAATATTTTCTGAGCAATCAAACAGAACGGATGTGGCATTTAATTTCATATTTCAACATTGTTTTTAATGTCAAGATGGTTTTTCAGGTGGGTATTTGATGGTCGTCCCAAAGATGAATGATCTAATGGCCAAGTCATTCATTCCTCAGTTACGTGGAACTCAAGAAACAGGCCATGAAAGACCTTGAATCTGAACCCGATCTGGAGATGGGGAAACTTGAGCCTGCTGATGAACAGAACCTGACCCCATTTTTCGAACAAGTGAATGCAACCAAGGCCGATATGGAAGAGATCACAAACCTGCTTCTCGATCTCCAGGACTTGAATAAAGAAACCAAGTCCACTCACAGTGCAAAAGTTCTTACTTCTTAGAGGGCTAAGAGACAGAATTAATGCAGACATGGTTACTATTTTGAAGAAAGCAAACGGCATTAAAGCAAGACTGGAGTCGCTTGATCAGTCTAACATGGCCAATCGAATTTTATCCATGGAGTACAAGGAAGGAAGCCCTGTGGATCGAATGAGGATCTCAGTGACGAATGGTTTGAGAGTCAAGCTGAGAGATATGATGGATGATTTTCAGGCCTTGAGAGAGAGGATTGTGAAGGAGCACAAGGAGGGTCTCAAGAAGAGGTACTATAATGCAACAGGAGAGGAAGCAAATGAGGAAATGATAGAAAAGATGGTTTCGAAAAGTTGGGAAGTCAAAATTTTTGAGGGTAAGTCTGATGTTGTTATGGAGAATGAGGAAAGGGATCAGGCCTTGAAGGACTTACAGAGAAGCTTGTCACAGCTCCATCAAGTTTTCTTGGACATGGCGGTATTGGTTGAAAAGCAAGGGGAGCAGACGGAATATATTGAGAAGAATGTAGCTGATGCAGGGGTTTATATTAGTGGTGGAACTAATGCACATGTTTCTGCTGATAAAATGCAAAAGAGAAAAGGAAGATGGATATGCTGGATCCGGGCTTTCGTGTTGTTGGTGTTGCTGGTATGCCTGATTTCTATCTTAGCTACTTGGAAGATTTTGACATCGAAGTTCTTGGTATGCCTGAACGTGTTTGATGATGTCTCTTCGTCTTTCCACATCTTTATATTCATCTATATTTTGTTTTTGGAAACATTGATTCTATTGTTTGGGTTCGAGTTCGATCGAAATTGTTTTAATCTGTTGTTGCTAGAGCTTCATCTTGTTAGAGTGATTCATGTTAGTACTGATTCGGTCATTCCTTATAACTGATAGTTCATTTCTTTTTTCATGTTGCATGCTGGCAAGGATTTAGAGAGCTTCATTAATCTTATATTTCTATTGACATGTTTAGATTGGAAATCAGAGATTCTGATGTGTTCTCTATGATAGGAAGCTCAAAAGAATCCGATACACATTACAGTTTTTTATTGGTCATAAACAAGAGACATGTTTGCATAACTCCTGCATTTTGCTGGAATTTCTGCAAGAATAATCTGCCAAAAGGCTTTAAACAAACGAGGATTATGTTCCTCAGGAAACTTCGCTGTGAGTTCTCCGGTATGAGGAACTAGCAAGGTGGAAGGTCTTTCGGTGGAGGTAAGATAGAATGATCCGAGTCTTTCCCGTTTTCCACTACGAATGCAGTCTTCAAACCCCAGCTAGTATGCAGTTCCAAATGACAGTGCATGAACCACACACCTAAAATCAACAAATACCCTTCAAAAGATTAGTAAATATCTACAGGGAACAAATAGTTAGCCTCCTAAGCTGAATAGGAAAAAGTTAGTTTACGTCCTTTAACTTTGAAATTGAGATGTATTTACCTGGATTGTCAGCCCTGAACCTTATGGCAGTCCAGCCACCAGTGGGAACTCCGACTGTGTTCCTTTCAGGAGGGTCCACTAAGTTAAACTTAGCCGAGTCGTTTTTGGGGTCAAAGTTCCCAATTCCAGTCCCAACAACAAAGAAATTGTAGCCATGAAGGTGGAAGGGATGGGACTCCACAGTGAGAAGGTTGGTGTCTTGTAGCACCAACTCTACTGTCGAATTGAAGGCAATCTTGCTAAGCCTGGTGCCCAATTTGGTGCCAAGGTTGGCGGTGAGTGGTGCACCGGTGTAATTGAAAGGTGTTGGAGGCCGGTCGGGAAAATCTGTGGTAAATACTCCCTTTGTCTTGAAGTAATGGGCTTGAAGCAGTCCAGTTTGGGGCATCACAAAACTAATATTGTTCAATGAAGCAGTGAGGTGAGTGCCATTGAGACAGGTGGTGCATTGGTTGACTCCCAACCCGACAGCATAAAAAAGATTTCGATCAACTTTAAGAGGTACGTTGGCCGGGAACTTTGCAGAGTCTAGGCTTCTAAGCTTGGCATTGAAGCTCAAGGCGAAATCTGTGCTGTTGAGTGCTGGAAGTTGAGGCAGCGTTGGCTGTACAGAATTAGGGATGCCTTTGTATTGCAGTATCGCAGTGGCCGTTTTGTTGTCAATGGAAACAGGCGCATCCATAAAAGGCCTTGCGGCCATGAAGTATCTGCCGCGCGCTTGGTTGGCCTGCACAAGAACATTTGTGGTCTGTCCTGGGGCTATTAGTATTGCTTGAGTTGTGAATGGTTTCGTGTACACTGCGTCGATCTCCACCACTGTTAGGTTATGCCCGGCAATGGCAAAGAATAGCTCATCGTTGAGTGCGGCGTTGACGATTCGTAACATGTATGTCTTTCCCTCTTCGACCTCCAATGCATAAGTATCTGAGATAGCCAAAAGAAGACATTAGACACCAAAATATATAGGTGTCTGTCACGTGACTTTATAACTTTATAATTTTATATGCACTCGCTGTAAGCAAGAAGCTTACGTTTCTCAGAACATGGGAAGAGAGGCCCCGGCTTCCCGTTGATGGTGTGTGCATCCGACATGTTTGGTGGCAATCCAAGTCTGTTGCCTTGCTTCACAACCTCTTCGACGTCATTGTTCCACCATTCTCCTAAGACAATGTTAGCCTCCCTGTAAGGCTGAGGAAATGGAAACCCAGTGCCTTGTTTGGGCATGATGACAATGGCTCCATAGACAGTGGCTCTTAGCCAAAAGATGTGAGCATGCCACCAAAGAGTCCCTCTTTGGCCTGTGACGGTAATATTGTAGGTGTAGCTATGTCCTGTCTTGATTGGACATTGTGTGATATATGCAGGTCCATCTGCCCACCCATTTCTATATTGCTTTAGTCCATGCCTGCAAAAAAAAAAAAAAAAAAAAAAAACAACAACCAAATTTTCCATTCATAAAATCCGAATTAATGTTCATATAAATTTCACCTCTTAAATTTTAATTTCAGCGAATTTTCTTTCGTTGGTCACTTTTGCCTAAAACTTTGTTAGATTTGTCACATTCAAGTAAGTAAATGTACTGTATAACATTAATAAAGGAAACTTGATACGAAATAAAATGTGTTACCAATGGATTGACATGTTATATTGTGCATGGTTGGTGACATTAATAAGAAGTGTATCTCCTTCTCTGGCATAAACTGTAGGTCCAGGGAACATCCCATTTACTGTCACAATGGGCTTAGGATGGCACAGTCTGCTCACATTCTTTACTTGAACCTGAAAATATATGTAGAAACGAACAAATAAATAACGAGCACGAATTGGATGCAATTTAATCTTCAATTATGAAACACTACGTACATTGAATTCGTAGCTCCTTGTGGCAGCTTCGGCCGGAGCTAAAAACAGCCCAACTAAAGATAACAAGAAAAATGAAGAGCCCCATGAGAAATTGTTGGCTTTTGCCATTTTTCCGCAACTGAATTGTTCGTAGAAAATGGTAAGTATTAGTAGAGAATAGAGATGAGACATGATAGATGGTCAAAGTGTAATGGTTTTATAGAGCTACTGTGACCAAAATCTAAATGAAAGTCATCGTTTTTTTTATGTTAGATGAAGGTGGTGTTGTCAAAATTAGGTGGAATCTGAAGAAGTTGAACATATAGTCTTCAAAGCAAAATAATGATGGGGACTTTTTAAGGGTGTTTGAACATACTTGAAGAGAGGAAGAGAGTAGCTGTAGAACTTTTTATTTTTAATATTTTTAATATACATTAGATATCGATTTCGTCCATTACGAAAATTGAATTCGAGATCTTCCACATAACGTGTGGATTGTGGAGAAGAATATCGTTAGACTATAGTACTAACTCACCAACTGCAGAACTTAATCTTGTATTTTTTTTATTGGCAGAGAAATACATGTATAAGCAAGAGAGCTACATTTGAAGCCTATGGCTGTCTTGTCTTGGCTTTACCTTCAACTAAAATGGTTGGATTCAAGTTATATTTTAAACTTTTGTATTTTTGTATTTTTTGCTAAAAATAAATGAAAATTAATTCTTTTTTATACAAATGAGAATTAATTATTGTGTTATTGTATAAGATAGACTTCAAAGTGTTTGATAATATCACCACACACGCAAAAAAAGAGCGTTCGGTAATATACTTGTGCTTGGTTGTAAGTGATAAAAAGGTGTTGAGAAAGAGTGGAAGATGGATCAAGAGATTTTGAAAATTTGCCCTTATTTATATTGCCATTTGGACTTCATATCAGCATTTTGAGATGTTTGATGATAGACGAAGTGATGTTAAGCTAGTTACCATTTGCAAAACAGAGTGTAAATAGGGATTGCGATTTAAGAGAGTGAGTCTCATGGTACATTTCATGTAATAAGCCTTATATAAAATTTTGCTCTTATTTATTTTGCCATTTAGACTTCATATCAGCATTTTTAAATGTTTGATGAATGGGCTTGGCGAAGTGATGTTAAGGGGATACCATTTGCAAAATAGAGTGTAAATAGGGACAAAGGTAGTTTCAAGGTGCAAAGTCGGATTGAGATTTAAGAGTGAGTGTTATGACGCATTTCATATAATAAACCTTAATATATATTAATAATTTACTCATAGTATCAACATTCGATATACGTCCCTTTTCTTTTTGGTAACTAAGGAGAGGAAGTGAACTACATGCAAGATTTTAGATGTGTTAAACTTACATGCTAGATTTAAAAGAAACTCGACGGTACGAGTGAATTTTATTAATAAACATGAAAATATACACCTAGTCAGGAAGACACAAAGAGCCTTACCTTTCAAATACATCTATATACATAAAATAAAAACTCATAGTAAAAAAAAAAAAATTACAACAAAAATCATAATTAAACATGCAATGCAAGTACAAATTGTACATTTCGAGTCTTATTAGCATCAAAATTGACAGGACCCATCCCGATTATTCCTCGATAATCGTGAATGATCCTGCTCCCGTCTGACTATGATTTTAAAATACCAAAAGTAGTCCAAATATATATATAAGTACATAATATAACATAACCAACAACCCACATAGTCAGACCAGGGATAGGTATATCTTTAGGACCGTTGACTATCTCAGTCGTCAACCGGTTTACAGAGCATAAGAAATATTTACAAACGAGGATTAAAGTCCTACGCGGTCAGAACTCGAGTATGCAGCGGTTTGCTTATTCTTCTGCCTCAGTACGAGCCTCGGTACCTGTGCACGGGCCTGGAGGGTACAAAAACAGTAAAGGTGTGAGTGGACAAAAATAAAGGTTTAGAAATACATTTATTAAAATCGTCTTACCCTCCAGTTTTCACAAACATGCATGCATATCACATATAAAACAGGAGTTATATATAAATCAAAGGGAAAAGAAAACAGTTAATATAATTCAAAATCAATCATGATACCACCATCCTCAACATCCAATCTCAATATCCAATAACCCGTCACGATATCAATGCAACGCGTGCAAACTCGGGTGTCTCAAGTCCGAGTACCTCCCCAGGATCAACGACGTCTGGGGTGATATCATCTCCAGGATCAACGACGTCTGGAGGATATCAATATAAACTCACACTCCTGAGATTGAGCCTCCCCTCAGAGCTACTCATCTCCAGGCTGTGGATCGTGACTACTCCAGGATCTACGACGTCTGGAGGAGACCATCAAATCACCGAGGATGATACCACTACTCAAGAATCTCATTTCAAAACTATTTAAATCTCAAAATCAAATCAATAGTTCAATAGGGTCTCTGCCCGAAATATAGCATTTCCACATCACAAGTAAATTCCATAAATTCATGTCTAACAGATCATTTATCATTCAATTAAATCATGTAATTTAGTTTCAAAGTTAAAAACCATTTCAAATCTCAAGTCATCGCCCAAAATCGCAATTTTTATGATTTTCTCGAAATTCGTGCCCAAATCAAAATAATAATAATATAATAATAATATAATATTCCCAAAATTCGGAAATTATCATATCACATCACTAATCATGGCAAATCAACTTAAATCATATCATAAGCATTTAAAAGCAGTTAAAACATATATGCATGCATTTAGGGTAGAAAACAAAAGCCCACTCACACACCGTCCAGATTGCTCGGATTCGAGCTGTTCGTTCTCGTCCGGTGTCCCGAGAATATTTTGGCCTGTCAAACATGTAATATAGGGTTACTAAAATATCATATACTCTTAGGTACGAAGTTCCGAATCGTCGGAATAAAATAATATTATTTAAACGTAACCTATACCCTTCGGATATGTAAAACTATCCTCAATTTATCTCCGATTGACCCGAAACTAACGCCAATAGGTCCGTATCATCGAGAACATTAAAAAGTATGCTGGACCCTTCTTCAGATTCCCGGTCACGCGCCCTCACGCGCCGCCGCAAGCGGCTGCGCGTGACAGCCACGCGCCGTGAACAGTGACTGTACAGTGTCTCTCTCTCGCCCGTTTCTCTGGTATTCGGGTTGTAGACCCGCGATCAGACCCGACTCGTTTTCCCTTGATTCTAACTCAATTCATCTCGTTCTTTCACTCATTAATACATATTCAATCTAACTGATAGTTCTATGCCTTCAATTGAACCAATTAAACCCTAAAACATCTCGACTCACGACGAACACTTATCGGATCTTTATTCGGGTTTGACCTCAAATCGACCTGTTTGCTTCAATTATTCACACCAGAAGCATCATAGAACTATAAGGAACACGAAATCAAGATCAATTTCATGAAATTGTACCTCTAAGTAACTCGACTCAAGCTCGATTTTTCCAAACAGTTGCAGCGTCTGATCGTCACAGTTTCACCTTCAATTCTCGTTCCAATTGATTGGGTTCGAGTCGTTGAGTTCCCAGGAAATTAAATCTCACCTTAATTTCACCCCAAACTGTCTCAAAAATTAAAATCGAAATCAAGGTTTTTGGATGGTTTTCGGGTATATGCAGCACGGGTTTCCTCTGTGTTTAGGTCGGTTTCTTCTCGGTTTTTCTCTCCAATTTGTCTCTAATTTCACATTCAATTTCACTTGATTCCACTGCAATCGATCAAGGTGAAGATGTTCTCTGTTTTTGGTGTTTGAAGGTTTTGGTTGTGTACGATTACTGTTCAATTAACAAGCTTCCATTAACTAATTAATCTACTTCTTAAGTGCCACTAATCAGCCCTAAGAAGTGACATTTGTCACTTGATGCATTACCTGAGTCATATAATTGGCATGAATCAGCAATCAAGTGGAGTTATAATAATCCTTCCACCGTCCAAGTGTAATCCATCTAAATTTACCATTTTACCCTTCTTAAGCATAATTACCATTTTACCCCTACACTTCACAACCCCGTAACTTCTTCATCCGAACTCCGTTTTCGACGTGCCACCTGTCTACGGATTCAGAGTTCCGAGACCTACACAATGGCACAAGCAAAATATACAAATAGTATACCAAACAAAAAGTCAACTTTTAGCCATATCCTTCTAGGGGTAAAAACGTCATTTTTGCATTATTTTAATATTTTACAATTTTTGGATTTTTCGGGGCGTTACAACTTTCCCCCCTTGGGAAATTTCGTCCCCGAAATTTCACGGAAATAAGTACGGATACTGGTCTCACATCTGAGCTTCGGGTTCCCAAGTAGCTTCTTCTACATTCTGATTTCTCCAAAGCACTTTCACTAGGGGAATTGTCTTTTGGCGGAGTACCTTATCTTTTCGATCCAAGATTTGCACAGGTTGTTCCTCAAAGCTTAGATCTTCCCTGAGCTCAATAGGTTGCTCTTCTAGTACATGGGACTCGTCATACACATACTTTCGCAACATTTACACGTGAAAGACATTATGAACTCTGGAAAGCTTTGAGGATAATGCTACTTTGTAAGCCACTCGGCCAATCCGCTCGATAATCTCATAAGGACCAATGAAACGGGGGCTTAATTTTCCGCGTCTACCAAATCGTAATATGCCCTTCCAAGGTGATAAGTTCAGGAAAACCCAATCTCCAACGGCAAATTCAAGATCCCTCGTCCGTCGGTCCATGTAGCTCTTTTGTCGGTCCTGGGCCGCCTTAAGTCTCTCCCGGATAAGTTTGACCTTCTCCGTCGTTAGATCAATCAATTCAGACTTAGACAATTTTCTTTCGCCCACTTCTGTCCAACACAAAGGAGTTCTGCATTGTCGCCCATATAAAGCTTCATAAGGTGCCATCCCAATGCTCGCCTGGTAGCTATTGTTGTAGGCGAATTCCATCAATGGTAAATGTGATTCCCAAGTTCCCTGAAACTGCAAAACACATGCCCTCATCATATCTTCCAGGATTTGGATAGTTCGTTCTGACTATCCGTCTGTCTGAGGGTGGAACGCCGTACTGAAATGCAATCTCGTCCCAAAAGCTTCCTGTAAACTTTGCCAAAATCTAGAAGTAAATCGTGGATCTCGATCTGAAATAATAGAGGCAGGTGTACCATGTAATCGGATGATCTCATTAATGAATAAATTGGCATATTGGGTCATCTGAAAATCTTCTTTGACAGGTAAGAAATGCGCTGATTTGGTAAGTCTGTCCACAATCACCCAAACTCCATCGTGGCCTCTGGGCGTCCTCGGAAGTTTAAATACAAAGTCCATGGTTATATGGTCCCATTTCCATTCTGGGATAGGAAGCGGTTGCAGTGTTCCATAAGGTCTTTGTCTTTCGGCTTTTACTTGTTGGCATATCAAACATTTACTTACATACTCAAAAATTTCTCGTTTGATCCCAGGCCACCAATAATGTTCTCGGAGCGTACGGTACATCTTAGTTGACAGAACCGCCCCCGAAAGGGGCATCGATAACCGTGCCCGGTCCTGCTCCCGTCTGGCAAGATGACTGAAAAACCCAAGTTACCCTCAGTGCTTGCCAAACCAGGGATAGCCACACGTAATTACTCATGCCTCCGCCCCACGTACAGCCTCGAACAACGCGCCACAACCTGGAGGGTCAATAAAAACCAAAAGGTGTGAGTGGACAAAAATAAATCAGTTTAGCAAAACAGTTACAACAAACGTTTTTACCCTCCGCGCAAAACCAATGCATGCATACAAAAACATTTCGTCATCGGTTAAGATTTTCCACATAATAATAAATAAAAAAAAACTGTGTATCAAATTTCAACATAAGGAAGAACTCGTATGAACCTCAAAATCATTTTCCTTTCTCAACCATCGGGTCTTAGCCCGCAATCATAATCACCGGCCCTCAGCCCAAAACCACGAATCAAAAGCCAAATGCACAACATGATTCAAAACCAACAACCATATACCGGGCCACTGCCCAACTCAACCGAAACATCAGAAATCATCAATAAATCACAAGTCAATCATTTTGCTGGATAACAAGTGCGCCCGAGTCTTTAAACTCAAAACCATGCGCATAGACAGGCCTTCCCGGGATATCAACGAGTCTTTAAACTCAGAACATAATCAATAGGCCTCGGGGGTATCACAGTATCCGAGTCTTTAAACTCACGAGTCTTTAAACTCATTAAGGGCCCTCCCCCGTCATCAATTAACCGAGTCTTTAAACTCAAAACGTGCTCCAGCAATAGCACCGGGTTTTTTTAACCCAAAACAGTTTTCAAACACAACAACGGGTCTTTAAACCCCAAGCAGTTTCCAACGGGTTTTTAAACCCCAAAACAGTTTATCAATCACGACAACGTGGGATCCATCCCAAAATCACATTTTTCATAACAGGACCCATGGTCCGAATTTCCACATTCATTTTCCCCAAATCATACTTTACAAACATAAACAAATCATCATTAAACACGGGGCAAGCACAATCATAGCGAATCACTTTATTAAATCATTTTCCATTCCCGAATTCGAATTCGCAATAATGATTCCGTAAGCCGGCATCCGGAAGCATCATCCCGAACCCAAACCAAGAATCCACCTTAAATTTCCGAAAACCGAAACCTCGTTCGTTAAAATTTCTTTTATGCCCCGAGCATCAAGCCCGAAATCACCTTTTTCAAAATCCATTTTAATTCCTTGAAATCACTTCATTTCTCAAATCTCATTATCAAAACATCAAGACCACAATCATAAATACCAAAATCACAGTCCAAGCAAAACATACTCAAAACCCACATTTAAAATCCTCAAAATCACAAGTCTCAGTTTAATTCCCCAATTCAAACATCAACAGTGATCAAATCACAATAACTCAAAATCTCGTAAAACGTGCAAATCCGGAACTTTCTCGAAAAACGTGTCAGAATCGTAAATCACACTCGCAAATCATTAACAACCTTCTTAAATCATTTTACACCCATTTCATATAACTTCTTCCATTAAACCATCATTAAGCATACGAGTGACCATAGTCTCGAAATACGTGGAATTTCCCATGTATAGTAAAAATGTGTATAACTACGGGAATCGAATACGTATAAATACGAAAATCAAAATCAACCACAACTTATAATCATGATCATAAAATCATAGAAATAATTTATGCATGCATTAAATTTTGAAAGCAACGTCCACTCACACACCATCCTTAAGGCTCGGTTTTGCGCCGCACGCATGCCCGTAATTTCCGATATTTCCAGAAATTCCAAATCCTGTCTGAAAACATACTTTAGTGTCACCAAGGCCTTACATAACAACATACTAATTTCCCATAGATTTCCGGGAATTAATCGTTAATTACAAACGTAACATAAATCTTCGGACCTTCGGAATAACATCGAAACGGTGTCCGATAAATCCGATACCAACGTTAAAATGTTCGTTACAATGTGTAGGACAAAAGTCATTTTGAACTCACCTTGAAATTTGGGTCCACGCGCCCTCACGCGCCGCCGTGAGTGGCTGCGCGTGAGCCCACGCGCCTGCTACAGTACCCCTGCACAGTTCACCTTCCTCACCCGATTTCACTGTCAAACGGGTATGCGACCCGCGACTGGACCCGTTCCAATTCCTGTCAAGCACAACCTAATTACCTCAATTGATCCATCAAGTAGACTCGCAAGGGACTCAATTAAAGGTATGTATCAATTAATCCACTCGACACGGCCTCAAACCCACTTAATTGAACTCGAGTCGAACTCGGAGTTCATCGTCCCAGTTCATCACACTGTCACTGTTTCCTTCAATTGATTTGTTAGGAAGCATCAGAGACTCATTCTAAGGATGATTGTGAAATCAATTTCACGAGAACTTACCTCCATGACCACGACTCCAAGCTCGACTATCTCTGAAACCAGGGGCCTCCGATCATGGCCATACGGTGATCAGTTCCCTTCAATTTCTGTATGGTCGAGTTCGAAATGAACTCAGAAGACTAATATCTACCTCTGTTTGGCTCAACTCAGCTCACAGATTAAATTTGGAATTTCCCTCCATTTTTTGAGTTTTTTCCCAAAGCTGGTTCTCCCAACTCCCAGCTCACTTCCTGGTTCCAAAATGAATCAGAGCAACACTCTCCGCACTCTGATAATCGAACAAGCCCCCAACACCCGTGGGAACTCGTTCAGGATCCTCTGCGAATCGTCCCCCGCTCTGTCCCGAAAATGAAGAAGAAAATGGTTGCCTGTGCCCGCAATTCTCCAGTCCCACTGTCCCAATGTCACTCACCAGCACAGACAAATCTCCCTCAGTGCTCTGTGATCCTCCACTCAAGGGTATAAACAAACCCAACCCGTGCACGCTCAAGTCGAAGCTCTGTTTTTCAATTCCTCACACCATCACTTGTTTCCCACACACACACCACCCGTGCACGCCCAGCACACACACAATCCTCAATGTCACTAAATAAATCTCCCCAATGACACTAACCGTTTAAACAATTCATTGGGAAGAAAAATTGAACACTTCCCTCAGCCCATGCTCTGTTTCTGAAAGGGAAACCATGCCGCACACGGTTGTCCCAACAACAGTGGCCAATTTACCATTTTGCCCTCACTTGGAAAATTACCAAAATGCCCCTCACCTTCCGTGACCCATAACTTGGTCACTCGACATCCGTTTCAAGCGTGCCGCTTGTCGTTGTACTCAGGGCTTCGAGACGAACCTAACGGTTCTTGGCCCTCGGCCATCGGACCCCCCATCAAAAAGTCAACATTTTCCCTTATTTCGTCCAAATTACGGAAATGCCCCTGAACTTCCGAACGTCGTAACTTTCACCACGAACGTAGGAATCGAACGTGCCACCCGTCTATGAACTCGTGACGACCCAAACTACGTCACGGTCATCGGGAAAGGTCCATTTGACCGCCCGAATAAAAAGTCAACGTTTCACCCACGACTAGGGCAAAACGGTCATTTTGCCATGTTCGTCCGATTCCACCCAACTAACCACCGATTAACCCTCATTAATCATGGTTAGTTACTAATCTACTCCTGAATTCCGGGACGGGTCGTTACATTAGTTCCTCCTGGGTGCATAGCATATGCTGGACTATGAGCTTCATCCAGAATTTCCTTCTTTAACACAGCGTCAGCAGGAACACACAATCTGCCTTCTTTTGTCAAGGCTCCATCCTCACTGACTGCATAATCCTGTCTTTCCCCGGCTTCCACTTCAATCCGGAGAATACATAAGATAGGGTCTTGGAACTGAGCTTCAATTATTTGATCAAGTAAAATTGGTCGAACCTGGAAACTGGCTACCAAACCACCTTGGTTATCCAGTTTCAACATAACACCAGTCCGACGAAGCTCAACCAATAAGGGTAAATGTACCATCTGCAAATGAGCTATAGAATGTGCTGACTTCCTACTCAATGCATCCGCCACTATGTTTGCTTTCCCTGGATGATATTCGATCGTGCAGTCATAATCTTTAAGCAAATCCAGCCATCTTCTTTGTCGCACATTTAATTCTTTTTGTGTGAAAAAGTACTTTAAACTCTTGTGATCCGTAAAAAGTCTACAAGTGGCACCATATAAATAGTGTCGCCAGATCTTGAGTGCATGTACCACCGCAGCCAGCTCGAGATCGTGGGTAGGGTAATTGTGTTCATGTGGTTTTAATTGTCGAGAGGCATAAGCAATTACCTTACCATATTGCATCAACACGCACCCCAATCCATGCAAGGATGCATCCGTATACACGTCAAATTCACCACTATCGTCCGGAAGAACCAACACCGGAGCGGATGTCAATCGTTTCTTCCATTCTTGAAAGCTCCGCTCACAAGCTTCATTCCAAATGAACTTAATTCCTTTTCTGGTTAATTGGGTCAGTGGAGCAGCAATAGTAGCAAATCCTTCGACAAAACGTCTGTAGCAACCGGCCAATCCCAAAAAGCTTCTCACTTCGGTTATTGTCTTCGGTTGTTCCCATTTTGCGACTGCCTCAATCTTCTGGGGATCAACACAAATGCCTTCTGCAGAAATCACATGCCCCAGAAATCCCACACTGGTTAGCCAAAATTGGCACTTACTCAACTTCGCATACAACTTGTTCTCCCTCAGTGTCTCAAGCACAAATCTCAGGTGTTTCTCATGCAGATTTTTACTCTTGGAATACACCAAAATATCATCAATAAATACAATGACAAACTGATCCAGATATTTGCGGAATACTCGGTTCATTAGATCCATAAATGCCGCCGGTGCATTGGTTAACCCAAACGGCATTACTAGAAACTCATAATGACCATACCGAGTTCGGAATGCTGTTTTTGGAATATCTTCTTCCCGAATCCTCAACTGATGATAACCAGAACGGAGATCGATCTTCGAGAAATACTTGGCCCCCCTCAATTGATCAAACAAATCATCAATTCTGGGCAGAGGATACTTATTCTTGATTGTGACCTTGTTGAGCTGTCTGTAATCCATGCACAATCTCAAACTGCCTTCTTTCTTCTTTACAAACAACACGGGGGCTCCCCACGGTGATACGCTCGGTCGGATGAACCCCATGTCAATTAGATCTTGCAGTTGCACCTTCAGTTCCTTCAATTCAACTGGGGCCATACGATAAGGAGTCAATGAAATGGGTCGTGTACCAGGGATCAAATCAATCGTGAACTCCACCTCCCTATGTGGTGGTAACCCTGGCAAATCCGTAGGAAATACATCCGAAAATACACATACTATGGGAATATCCTCGGCCTTAACTGGTGAATCCCGTACATCAATCACCTGTGCTAAATAGCCCTGACAACCCTTCCTCAACAATTTCTCTGCTGTGAGAGCGGATATGATTTTGGCGGGTAACGCTCTCCGATCTCCCTGAAATACCACCTCCGGTAACCCTGGGCTCCGGAGTAGTACCTTCTTCTCGAAACATTCGATCGAGGCATGATGGGTTGTCAGCCAATCCATCCCAAGGATAACATCAAAATCACACAAATCTAACAATATTAAGTCAGCTACTAGGTGTACACCCTCTATCAATATAGGATAATCTCGTATCACTTGGTTGACTACATAAACCTCACCGGTCGGCGTACCGACTCCCATATCACAACCGAGTGCAGAAATCTCTCTATCAGCTAAGGTTGCATAAGTGCAAGAAACAAAAGAATGCGTAGCTCCCGGGTCTATTAAGGTACGTGCATCATGACCAAAAATAGGAAGCAT
Organism: Prinsepia uniflora; assembly: GCA_032719365.1. Classification (NCBI taxonomy): domain Eukaryota; kingdom Viridiplantae; phylum Streptophyta; class Magnoliopsida; order Rosales; family Rosaceae; genus Prinsepia; species Prinsepia uniflora. Next base: position 13,027,288 of record CM064875.1, read on the forward strand.
ACCTGTCACCACTCCTGGAGTTGCTCGGGCCTCCTGTTGGGTTACAGCAAACACTCGAGCCTGTGGTCCTGAAGTCTGACCACGTCCCCGTGATCCACCACGTCCGCGACCAACTCCGCTTCCTCCAGTTGCGTCAGAAGTCGAGGCTGTATTCAAATTCTGCTCTGTTGTCCCCCGACCCGTAGCACTGTTACCTGACCGGTATGGGCAGTTCCTTATAATGTGTCCAGGCTCTCCACAAGAAAAACAAGTCACTGAACTCGGCCGACTAGATCTCTCACTCTGTCTCGCAGTAGATCCCACAGATGTTCCACTGGACTGAGTTGTTGCCTGAGGTCGAACACCAAATCTCTGCGTACCTCCTCCACTGCTATAAATCGGTCGAGTACCACCAGAAGATCCAGAACTAAAACTACCCCTTTTTGGCCATCTTTGGTTCGGAACTCCCTGATATGATCGCTCTCGGCGCAGGCCGAAACCCGAAAACTGCTGTCGTACTGGTAATGTTGCCTCAACTCTAGCAGCAGCATCAGATAATTCCCTCAAAGTAGCAAACGATCCCACGGTTACAGCACCACGGATCTCATTCTGTAACCCCTGTTCGAACCTTCTGCACTTATCTTCTTCATTAGCCACATACAGAGGAGCGAAATTAGCTAGGTTCAGGAACTTCTGTTCATAATCAGCCACAGACATATTTCCTTGTTGCAGCTGAAGAAACTCAACTTCCTTAGCATTACGAAAGGAACGAGGATAGAATTGATCTAGAAAACGATGCTTGAAGTCCTCCCAAGTCAGAGTGCTAGCATCTAATCCCGTCAACTGTAAGCCGCGCCACCATCTATAAGCCTGACTACTCAACATAAATGTAGCTAGGGGAACCATATCTCCGGGTGGACATCGCATAATCTCAAAAATCCTCTTCAACTGGGTAATCCAATCATAGGCTTCGTCTGGGTTGGTCTGGCCCGTAAAGCTAGTGGCCCATAATCGTTGAGCTCTTTCGACATCAGGACCCTCTATCTCTTCACCAGGATGTGCACGAGGCTCGCGTCGTGGAGGCATGGTAGCTGTAAACAGAAACAGATTAGTATAACAACCCATGCACACCGTGTGCCGAACTCAGACCGCAAACCTATGCTCTGATACCAATTTGACAGGACCCATCCCGATTATTCCTCGATAATCGTGAATGATCCTGCTCCCGTCTGACTATGATTTTAAAATACCAAAAGTAGTCCAAATATATATATAAGTACATAATATAACATAACCAACAACCCACATAGTCAGACCAGGGATAGGTATATCTTTAGGACCGTTGACTATCTCAGTCGTCAACCGGTTTACAGAGCATAAGAAATATTTACAAACGAGGATTAAAGTCCTACGCGGTCAGAACTCGAGTATGCAGCGGTTTGCTTATTCTTCTGCCTCAGTACAAGCCTCGGTACCTGTGCACGGGCTTGGAGGGTACAAAAACAGTAAAGGTGTGAGTGGACAAAAATAAAGGTTTAGAAATACATTTATTAAAATCGTCTTACCCTCCAGTTTTCACAAACATGCATGCATATCACATATAAAACAGGAGTTATATATAAATCAAAGGGAAAAGAAAACAGTTAATATAATTCAAAATCAATCATGATACCACCATCCTCAACATCCAATCTCAATATCCAATAACCCGTCACAATATCAATGCAACATGTGCAAACTCGGGTGTCTCAAGTCCGAGTACCTCCCCAGGATCAACGACGTCTGGGGTGATATCATCTCCAGGATCAACGACGTCTGGAGGATATCAATATAAACTCACACTCCTGAGATTGAGCCTCCCCTCGGAGCTACTCATCTCCAGGCAGTGGATCGTGACTACTCCAGGATCTACGACGTCTGGAGGAGACCATCAAATCACCGAGGATGATACCACTACTCAAGAATCTCATTTCAAAACTATTTAAATCTCAAAATCAAATCAATAGTTCAATAGGGTCTCTGCCCGAAATATAGCATTTCCACATCACAAGTAAATCCATAAATTCATGTCTAACAGATCATTTATCATTCAATTAAATCATGTAATTTAGTTTCAAAGTTAAAAACCATTTCAAATCTCAAGTCATCGCCCAAAATCGCAATTTTTATGATTTTCTCGAAATTCGTGCCCAAAACAAAATAATAATAATATAATAATAATATAATATTCCCAAAATTCGGGAATTATCATATCACATCACTAATCATGGCAAATCAACTTAAATCATATCATAAGCATTTAAAAGCAGTTAAAACATATATGCATGCATTTAGGGTAGAAAACAAAAGCCCACTCACACACCGTCCAGATTGCTCGGATTCGAGCTGTTCGTTCTCATCCGGTGTCCCGAGAATATTTTGGCCTGTCAAACATGTAATATAGGGTTACTAAAATATCATATACTCTTAGGTACGAAGTTCCGAATCGTCGGAATAAAATAATATTATTTAAACGTAACCTATGCGCTTCGGATACGTAAAACTATCCTCAATTTATCTCCGATTGACCCGAAACTAACGCCAATAGGTCTGTATCATCGAGAACATTAAAAAGTATGCTGGACCCTTCTTCAGATTCCCGGTCACGCGCCCTCACGCGCCGCCGCAAGCGGCTGCGCGTGACAGCCACGCGCCGTGAACAGTGACTGTACAGTGTCTCTCTCTCGCCCGTTTCTCTGGTATTCGGGTTGTAGACCCGCGATCAGACCCGACTCGTTTTCCCTTGATTCTAACTCAATTCATCTCGTTCTTTCACTCATTAATACATATTCAATCTAACTGATAGTTCTATGCCTTCAATTGAACCAATTAAACCCTAAAACATCTCGACTCACGACGAACACTTATCGGATCTTTATTCGGGTTTGACCTCAAATCGACCTGTTTGCTTCAATTATTCACACCAGAAGCATCATAGAACTATAAGGAACACGAAATCAAGATCAATTTCATGAAATTGTACCTCTAAGTAACTCGACTCAAGCTCGATTTTTCCAAACAGTTGCAGCGTCTGATCGTCACAGTTTCACCTTCAATTCTCGTTCCAATTGATTGGGTTCGAGTCGTTGAGTTCCCAGGAAGCTAAATCTCACCTTAATTTCACCCCAAACTGTCTCAAAAATTAAAATCGAAATCAAGGTTTTTGGATGGTTTTCGGGTATATGCAGCACGGGTTTCCTCTGTGTTTAGGTCGGTTTCTTCTCGGTTTTTCTCTCCAATTTGTCTCTAATTTCACATTCAATTTCACTTGATTCCACTGCAATCGATCAAGGTGATGATGTTCTCTGTTTTTGGTGTTTGAAGGTTTTGGTTGTGTACGATTACTGTTCAATTAACAAGCTTCCATTAACTAATTAATCTACTCCTTAAGTGCCACTAATCAGCCCTAAGAAGTGACATTTGTCACTTGATGCATTACCTGAGTCATATAATTGGCATGAATCAGCAATCAAGTGGAGTTATAATAATCCTTCCACCGTCCAAGTGTAATCCATCTAAATTTACCATTTTACCCTTCTTAAGCACAATTACCATTTTACCCCTACACTTCACAACCCCGTAACTTCTTCATCCGAACTCCGTTTTCGACGTGCCACCTGTCTACGGATTCAGCGTTCCGAGACCTACACAATGGCACAAGCAAAATATACAAACAGTATACCAAACAAAAAGTCAACTTTTAGCCATATCCTTCTAGGGGTAAAAACGTCATTTTTGCATTATTTTAATATTTTACAATTTTTGGATTTTTCGGGGCGTTACAAAAATCCTACATTATATCGTTGTTACTGAAAGTACAAATGAAGTCACTTTTAATGTAGAAAGTCATACAATTAGCAAGAAATTCATCACCTATTTTATTTGGAAGTCAACTCTTTATAATTCTCATAGATGAAAAAGCTTAATAGCAACCGATTAAGCCTATATATCAAACAAAAGTTATCTGCCAAACTTTTCTCTACTAATGTTTGACATAATTTAGGAAGAGTGGAGGTGTTCTTGAAGTAAGGATGATGATGCATACCATTATCAAAATATCTCAACTCTATTCTCAAAACTTTCAAATCATTTGGAAGGAAATCAGTAGGATAATACTTATCAACAAGTTTACATATATACTCAACATTTAACAACTTGAAGGAATTGTAAGGATTCAATGATGTGCTAAGAATAAGAAGTTCAACTGTATTCACAGGAAATCTGTCACTCAGTTCACCCAACTGATGATCTATAACTTCATTAAAGACACCAATCTGACAATAGTGCTCAAACTGTTATAAAATATGTTCGTTGATAAGAATGACATGTGTCTATCTTATAAAGGGCACTCATATCAGGCATATCAACATCATGTAGTTCATAAAATGATTTCACACTTCCAAATATTTCATCCCAACCTTGTTCTCTTAACCGTTGAAGCTGAAATTTTGTATTTGAAACAAATTTTAAAGCAATTATAATATCAGGTGATTTTTTCTAAAGTAGTGGGAAAGAAAATCAGTGATTCCCATAGTTTTATTCAACAAAATCAAAAGATATCATAGCAACATAGTTACTATCATTACTACCATAAAATTGTTGGGTAGAAGAAAAAATAAAGAATAAGAAAATAGTGGGATGAATTGGAAGAAAAAGAAGAAAGAAATGGGATTGGGGTATATTTTTTTTCTTGCTCAATGGGGTACCGGGTATGCAGTAAAAAACTGCTGCTTTGAATGGGATGTGTACGCGTTTGGTTAGGGCTGCTGCTTTTGCAGTTTTTTTTTTTTTTTTAAAAACTTCAATTTGAGCTAAATATTAATAAAATGGGCAACATAAAATTATTGGGATGGACTAGCCAATCAAAGCACAAGGGAGCAAACTTGAGTGAGAAGAGCTATAGCCCTTACCAATCCAAACCCAAGCCCCGTATCTGATATCGTTCAACGTGTGTTGGTCATCTAATAATATGGGTTTATGTAAGTGTAGATGATCTTGTGAAAACACAAAAAAAAAAAAAAAAAAAACTCGAGGGATGGAAGTTTAAACAACTCCTTTCTTAGATTATGATTAATTCTCACATTTTTTTTTAATAACGTTCCTTCTCCTTTCAATTTCTGTAGCTTTTTTTTTGGGTCAAATTTCTAATCTTGTGATTTTAGAAGGAACAAAAAAACTACAGAAAATCCAAAATTCCATTCTATATCTTTGTTCGATTAATTATCTCCATTTTGTTCTCTAGAGATTAGTGAAATAAATTAAATACTAAATACATGTACTTTACAAACTAACACAATAGATCCTTCATATATTGCTTCATTCATTTTTCATATTGTGTAGATTTCTTTCGATTTAGAGGATGCCTACCTAACATGAATGTTTGACGAGTTTTTATCAAAAATAGTCAAATTTGGTAATCAAATTTATAAATATTAATCTTTTTAAAACCTTCCAAAATAAAATTCTACTTAAATTAGTCTTAAATGCCCTTAAAATAAAATTACGTCTATTTAATTAGTCTTAAATGTCCTTGGAATAAAATTACGTAAGCTTTATGCAAATAATTTTTTTTTTTGATAAATCAAAGTATATTAAGGGAAAAAGTCAAAAGCCAAAACAACCTCGAAGGTCTAGGAATCCCGAGCCAAAAAAGGCACCAAGAACTATAAGGAAATATTTCAATTCATGGCTACAAAGGAATTAGCCCTTGTGTTCAGAAAAATTTAGGGAGCAGAGATCGTCCCTAATCATGTTAGAAACATAAAGTAGCACAACCGAAGGCCACTGCGACACCCTGCAAGCAACCGAGCATTACACTCATTCCAAATACCATAAACACAGTAGTCAAAGACAATCTTATGCACCACAACATCAAAAGAGTTATTGCACCAAGAATGCGCTAACCACGCAATTAGGGAACTCCAAGGAAGCTGCAATCAAGATACACCACACTTAGCCATTAGGGCACTCTAAGTAAGTGGATCCACTAAAAGAGCACTTAAAGAAGAGGTGGTCATAGGTCCTTAGCGCCATGCCATAGAGAACATAGACTAAGGAAGTCCCCATTGAGTAAACACAAATACGATCAAAAGTGAAGAGCCGAGAGGATAAAGCCAATTATAAAACAAAGCTAACACGAGCGATAGCCTGAGTGAACCAAACAAAATGAGCCCAAGGAACTTTCGGAGAGCTCGAAAGTTTAAATACCCTGAGAGAACCAAATAGGATGCGCCAACTAAAAAAGATTTTTCTTAGCAAGGCTTTATGCAAAAGCTTAAATATTGCAAAAACTTAAAAAAAAAAAAAAAAAAAGTGAACATCATCTCGTCACACCATGGATCTAATTTTATTTTGCACTTTAAAATTAAAATTAAATAAAAAACATAAAAAATAAAAAACCTAAACATCCTACGTTTGTTCACCCACGGCCGTCAATCCCCCCGGCATTCCTAACCTTAACGACAATATCAAAAGTGTAATAACTTATTGACTTGTAATTTTAAAAGTTATAATATTATTATCATATAATAGTGTTCTTCTTTGCTTCTTAGTAAGATATTTTTAAATTCACCTGTTGAAAAAATCAGCGAAATAAGTTGTGACAAGAAATGACCGGTCTGTGAGCATCAACTTAAGTAGCTGCTACTCATCTTATGGCAGCCCAGATCTCCTAGTCAACTGTTGCCCCCCCGCAGCTGAAGATGATCCGGCCATAATCGATTTTGAGTTCCCGGATCCTTCATCTCCGTTGCGAATTCGTAGGCCAGCTCATGATGCAGATGATGACTACATTGCCAAGTACAAAAGGGCCTTGTCCATTATGATGTCATTGCCACATAGCGACCCCCGGAGTTTTAGTCGTCAGGCAGATATACACTGCCTCCTGTGCACCGGCGCCTATAATCTCCCACATTCACACCATGCCCCTTTTAATGTCCACGGAACGTGGTATTTCTACCCACTTCACCGCATGTATCTCTATTTCCACGAGCGTATCCTCGGAAGCCTAATTGGGGACGACATATTTGCTCTTCCATTTTGGAATTGGGACTCCCCTCTGCAAATGGCAATCCCTCCAATGTACCTGAACTCCCCCTTTTCACATGATCAACGGGACTCTTCTCACCTACCCCCGAAAATCGTTGATTTCGGTTTCACTCCCCACCATGTTCATGGAAATGATCAAAATGGGGATGATGGGGACCATAATCAAATTTATTCAAACTTGGGTCTGTTGTATAAGCAGGTTGTATCTGGTGCAAAGAAGCCAGAGCTGTTCATGGGATGTCCTTGCAAAGCTGGTCATGGCGGAGCTTGTCATGCACCGGGGACCGTCGAGAATGCCCCTCACAACACAGTTCATAGCTGGGTTGGTAGCAATTTAAATCCTGGTTGGGAATCAATGGGCGTATTTTACTCAGCAGCTAGGGGCCCTTTGTTTTACCCAAGGTTACTTGGTTCGGTGAAAGGAGATCCGACCCGTGATCCGGAACACCCAACCTCAAATAGGGTACGGTTTCGATCCAAATCACCAAATTTACCGACCCAGAAATTTAAGGTAAATTGAGGGTAAAAGATGACTTAGTTACCTATACAAACCGAATAAATGTTGAATTTATGGAATCATTTCCTCAAAATTCTGTATGGATTATATATACCATAACGTACCGGGATCTTCTTAATCTATCGTACCCCGTACTAGAACCCATTTTTCATACCGAACCGACCCGCGAACCAGGTAACATTGGTTTTACCCACACCATTCCAATATCGGCCGGCTTTGGGAGGTTTGGAGATCCCTCCACAAAATTGACATGGACAAGTTGGACCCCGCTTGGAAAAATTTTTTTTCTACTTCCATGATGAGAACTCAAGGCTAGTGAAAACCAAAGTCCTCCATATTCTGAACGCTACAAATCTTCGTTATGCTCATGAGAATGTCGAAAATCCATGGCTAAACATGCGTCCCAGGCCGCCTATGAGAGGAAACAAAACATGCATAATGTTGCCATCATGGCGGAAGGGGATTTTGGCTGCAGAGTTTGGAGAGATTGGTCGAAATCTTGAGAGGTCCATAACCGCGAAGGTGCACCGGTCGAAATGCAATAGAAGAAAGCAAGAGAAAGAGGAGGAGGAGGAGGTGTTGGTTGTTTATGGAATTGATGTCACAAGTGATGAGTATGTTAAATTTGATGTGTTGATAAATGTGGGTGATGATGAGAGTACGAGTAGCCCAAGTTTGAGGGAATTTGCAGGAACCTTTGTTCACATGCCTCATGGAAAAATGGTTGGAAGTCAAAAGACAAGTCTTAAGATGGGGATCTCAGAGTTGCTACAAGATTTGGAGGCACAGAGAGATGAGACCAGAGAGATGAGATCATTTTGGTGACGTTGATACCAAGGACTCAATCATGCAACAAGAAAAACAATCATTGAGGGGATACATATTGAGTACATGAAATAAATTATACTTCGTGTGTATGTGGTTGTGTGAGGTGTCATTTCTCATATTACATGTTTAAAAATTACATTATTAAAGAGAAATAAATATATGAAAATATATAACCGGTTACATATACGATGATATATAACCAATTACAAGATAATTTTTTTTAATGAGATGAATGAAGATAAAAATGATACGCCCTCTTCACCTCTGCCTAAAAATAGTTGAGGGTTTGATTCATTGTGGCACTAAATTTTAGTGTACTAGGCAAATGGATTTTAATTTCATAATTTGTGTTTTTGGTTATTGCTAAAAATTAAAGAAAATTAATTACGATGTTATTGTATTTTTCAATCTCAAAACGATGAAGCACCAACGTTCATTTGGTAAAATTCTGCCGCGCACTAGGTCCATAATACACGTAGCGATAAATTAAGAACTTACAGTGAGGTAAATATATCGAACCGCTAACTTCTGAATTTACAGCCTCTAGAGCATAAGACTGTCTAGTTTATAGCCAATTTTTCATTGGGTTTTCATTCAAATGTCCTTTAAAGAAACTGAAAATATAGTTCCACTAAATGAAATTATAATGAATTTAATTTGTGATGTAAAATTAAGAGCAGCTCAGATGAAAATAGTTATGAAGAGATTCTATTGGGCCTGAGAGATATGAGCTGGCCCACAATTGGAGGGCATCGTTCCATCTTTCTTCTGGCTATAAATAATAAGCGATCAAAAAAGGCTATCAGCTGTTTCGCCTCCATCCCTCAACCTATCCATTATAATTTCCCTGTAAAATTCTGAATCTCTGTTCTTCTTCTTTAAATTTGTACTTGGATTTTTAGTCATTTGTAGGATGAAAGGTGCGATGATGATGAGAAATTTAAAATCTCGTTAATCTGATATTGATATGAGGAGAACGTATCTCATCCATTCATAATCTTCTGAGCACACTTTCCTTCACCAAATACTTTTGAGTCATATTCTTTCGGTGCTATTGCAGATTCAGTTTCAAATTTAGTTCAGATTTCATTCTATTATAGATTTTCTGGGTTTCATTTTTTTTTTTCATTTGTTTTACAATCTGATTAAATGTAGAAAATCCTTACTTCTTGTGAGAAAGGGATCAAATTCATGGGTTTCAAGTTATAGGAATTGAAAGGAGAGATCGTAATGAAATTGTTAGGTTTTGGTTTTTTTTTTGAGCTCTAGATGGCGAATGGTGTGAGGCAGCACCCTAAACCCTAAATGAAAGACAGAAAAAAGCAGAGATGGTTCAATTTGTTTAGGATTAGATTGATAGATGATAAGTAATGACCTGCTTTTTTCATAATTTTGATGGCATAGATTGCTGATTAAAAATATCAGAAATCTTTGACCAAGTGAAAGACCTGGGTGAGGATGAATATGATGATAAATCTGGGGATGAATCATTGTAGGAGGACAAAATCTGGGAACAAGTTCCTCAAAAGTACATATAGGTGGTTACGGGTTGTGCATAGGCTGTGATCTCAGAGGTCTATACATCCGGTACAGTTTGGGAATTAGTGAATCATTTAAAGTTGGATTCATACTTGTATGAGTTGTATTCATGTATTGAAAAATTGTCACTATCGTCAATATATCGGTTTTTTTCGGCCAGCGGCACATAAGAATGGAGAAAATATTGGCAGAAATTTTAATATAATTTCTTGTTTTGAGCCCACAGATCCCTTTTTGGTATCAAAACGATGAAGATGCACTATTAAATCGTGAAAATCGGATGTAAAACGAAGAAGATTGAGTCGGGTCATGTCGTCGCATCGGAAAACTTGGATTGCAGACCTGACTGGACGTAGGGGATGACTACTATTGTTTATATTTATATAATTGGCGTTAGTTAATTTACAAACTCGCTGGCTAGCATTGTTAGTTGGGTTTTTATTTCTCAGTTGGGGGGTCTTAGGTTCGACCCCCCACAAGCCTACAACTACTTTTGTTTCGCTTTTTTTTTGTTATCAATTTGAATTCATTTTTTTCCACTTTTCAACAAAGATGGAGTTTTTTTCTTTTTCATTTTTTGTCCAATTTTAAATATATCAATTACTTACAATTTTTAAACAAAATTTGATCATATTTTTTTATCTTTTTTTTCCAATTTTAAATATATTTAAACTTATTTTATCATTTTTCTTATATTGAATTTTTGTATGTTTATTGTTATGTTTTTAATATATTAACATTCAATTATAGTAACTCACTTCAATTTATGTTTATATTTAAGATTTTATATTATTAGTCATCGTCAGAATCATATTACATCATATATTTATTATATCAAAGTCATTTTATAATTTTTATTAGTCATATATAACCATTATTGGGTATTTAAGTTTTTCCCAAAATTTCATTCTAAATTTCCAACTTTTAGATCGAATTTTCATCATTTTTGTTGACCATAAACGATACCGATATTTGGGGCGAGATATCCGTAAATTTGACGAGTGATATATCCGTAAATTTGACGAGCGATATATCCGTCAATATTATTATTTCAATCCTTGGTTGTATTGTCCATTATAAAGATATTTCTAACTAGAAACAAAAATATTGTGAGAGAACAAGAAGCTCACAGCCAACCCTGAATTTGAGAGGGGTTTTTAGCAAGAAGATAAATACCGTAACTGTGAAAATTGAAAACCTCTCCTAAATCCTAATCCAACTAAACTTCCTCAATTTTAACACATTTTCATGAAAAGCGAGTGAGGATATGTTTTTATGCAAGCAGGGTAGATAATGAATTCTTTTTAAGGCTTGTCTCTGAAGTAGCCGAATGTGATGTAAATAAAACCAATCAATTAAATCAACATCACAATCATGTGCAATCATGATCCTAGGCCTCCAATCCGATTTCTCATTAAATCAAATGGATTTCAAGTCCGATGGTTTCCAATCAAATGGTTCATATGCCCGAAACATATTTCCAAAACCCCTTTCAAATGGGACTCATGTCCGAATCCATATTTCCAATCCAAAACCTTTCCATTAAACCATCATAGAAGTACTAGCACGTACAAGCACCGTATGAAATCGAAAACCTCGAAATAAGTGCAAATACGTAAATACTAATTACCACGATCATATGCACTCAAGGCATCTCAAAACATATTTATAAACTCATATAAAATATTTATGCATGCATCAATTTAGAAAACAAGGTTCACTCACAGACCGTCCTTACTGCACCTCGATACGCGCGCCATAAACCTCCCCCTGGCCAATTGTAATGAGCTGTCCTGGGAATTCGGATTAAGACGGTGATTAGTGAAGGATTAGTGAGTTTAATCGGGGGTTAGTTGGTCCCGATAGGTCGTTAGCCTAGAATGACGATTTTGCCCCTAGTTTGGGCAAAAAGTTGACTTTTAGTTCGGGCGGTCAATTAGGTATTGACCGATGACCAGGATGCAGTTTAGGACGTTACAAATCCGTAGACAGGTGGCACGCCCGATTCCGACATTCGAGGAGGAAGTTATGATGTTCGGAAGGTTGAGGGCATAACCGTAATTTGGTTAAACTAGGGGGAAAAAGTTGACTTTTTGGACGATCGGGTTTTGACACGTTGACCTAGGACCGTTAGGTAGATCTTGTCGTCGTGAATTCAACGACAGGCGGCACGTGTTTATCGGAGTTAAGTTGTGTGAGTTACGGGTCTAAAATGGTAAGGGTAAAATCGTAATTTTGGTTTAAAAGAAGGGTATTTTGGTCTTTTGCACATTGGGATTTGTGCAACAGAGAGGGGAAAATGGAGGGCTGAGATTGAACCACTTGGGAGAGGAGTTGGAAGATGGTGACACGTGTAGGAGGGCTAGAGGTTTCTAGGGTGAACGGGTCCAATAATTTGGGGTATTGTGATCGTGTACCCGTGTGTGTGTATGTGTTCGAAGAACAGAAAACAGAGGGGGAGATTGAGAGAAAATTGAGGGGTGATCGTGAGGGTTGGTGTGTTCTGGTGAGTGAGGAGTGACTCAGAGATTGAGAGGGAGACAGTGAGGAGGTTTGGAGGTCCAGTGGTCGTGTGTGTGTGCGATTGTGAGCCACGGGAAACCAAGGGGGAAAACAGAGAGCAGAGAGGAGTTTTGGGTGGTGGTGCTGCCGTGTTCGATCAATCGAGGCCAGTGGAGGTGTCCAGAGGCTGGAGGTGGACTGGAGGAGTCGTGTCCTCACGGCTGAGCTCACGACGTTGACCAGATGGCAGGTAATTCCTCAACTTTTCCTCTATGCTCTGTTTTGCCGTCGATTTTCAAATCGAAAGTCGTGAAGTCTGGGGTTGAGTCGGCAGTTTTGGTGAGTTGGGTGAGTATCAGTGAGGTTCTAGGAAGGGTCTAAGGTAGCCATGATGGGGGTGACCGGCTTGGCTGGATCGTGAAACAGGGGAAGTGTTCGGGTTTTTGTTCGAGATTGAGTCGACGAGTTGTAGGCTGAGTCGAGGTGTTTGGAGTAGGGGAATGGGTAGCTTAGGTCTGGACGATGAAGATGGTGAAGAGAGGGAGGAAAACGGTGCAGGCACGGCGGTGAACCGGGAACGCCGGTTCGAGTTGCAGAGACTGGTTCGAACCGGGTCGACCAAAGGTTGCTGGTAACACTGTAGCTGGCGCGTGAGGCCCACGCGCAACCACTTTGGGCGGCGCGTGGGGGCGCATGAGGCGGCGGTTGGGAAAACGGTCAACATGGTTTTTGGTCTAGGTGTTGTGACGAGTCCATTGGAATTGGTTTCAGGGTAATCAGACGTCGATTCAATGTAGTTCCGCGAGGGTGAAGGTTTAGGGTTTAGGGTTTAGGTTCGTTACGTTTAGAACCCGGTGATTTTTGGGCAAAATTAGGAGAGTCTTGGTAGATGTGTTAGTAACGTACTTCGGTGATTGTTGACAGGATCGGGACTTCCGGAGGAAGCTGAGGAACGTACGAGACGTTCGGGACGCGATTAAGGGCTTGGTACTGTGAGTGGACCATTTCTTTAAACTCGAGCATGCATAACTGTTTTTCTATAATTGTTTTATGGTTTTATATGTGATGTTAGTTTTACATAATTGCACGATTTTCAAGAAATAACATAATTGGCACGTTTTACGAGAAATATTGATTTCTGAGAATCATGTTATGGTTTCGGGATTTCAAATGATAAATGGTTTTTAATGATTATAACGGGATTTTGGAACATGATTTCGATGATCAAGGTTTTTGGTTTTAGAATCAGATTTCAAGCATCGGAATTTGGTTTTAAAGTTGAAAAGTGGAATTCCGGATTTGAGTTCGAAATGACGGTTCGGGATGACGGAAGGGCTTCGGACCAATGAGTTCGGATTCGAGTTTGGATATGGAATGGAAATGGTTTTCAAATGGTTTTGGATCGGATTTGCTGGATCTGGTTATTGGGTTTAAAGACCCGGATATTGTGATTGACGGGGGACGGGCCCGGATTGGGTTTAAAGACCCGGATTGAGTTTAAAGACTCGGGAGTTTAAAGACTCGGATATATTGATATTTCCCCCGTAGGCCTGTTGAGTTTAAAGACTCGGGAGTTTAAAGACTCGGATATTATTGAGGCCTGGATTGAGTTTAAAGACTCGGATAGGTCCAGCAGGTTTCATCGGATAATAATGGTTTGAGACTTATGTTTTATGATATGGTTTTATGATGTTTATGACGTGATTCTGTAATGGCTTTCAATTCTGTTTTATGACGTGATTTATAACTGTTTTTAGTAACTGGGTTATGCATGTGGTTTCAAAACGGAGGGCTAAAACTCTGGTTTTATTATGAAATCGTTTTCGGAAATTCTTTTCTTATTTATTGTCTACTCACACCTTCTGTTTTAAATTGCCCTCTAGGTCGTGGAGCTAGAGCGGGGTTTCGGCGTCGAAGCAGCGTCGGAGGCATAGAAGTTACGAGGGCGACCCCGGAGTGTTTTACTTTTTCCGTGTGCGTGTATCTAGTTACCCGTTTTCTTTCTTTTGTATTTCGTACTATGCTCTGTAAACTTTAACTTCGAGATGTTTTTTTTATAGTTCTCATGCGTCTGACTGTGTACTTTGGTGGTTTAGAGTGAGTTTACTTTGGTTTTGTGTCGGGGTGTCAGACGGGAGCAGAATTTACCTCGGTTTTTGGGGTGAAACCAGGGTGGGTCCTGACACCAATCACCGTCTCCGGGGTTCCCAAAACTGTCCATATCATACTCAAAGGTTACTAACTACCTTAATAACCTCTCATTAAAGCCCCATAATTTTTTGGGATTTTTATAATGTTTTAAACTCGATCCTAAACCTTCGAACATCCTGAACTAAATCCAAACGATATCCGATCGACTTGAAACCTGTCCCAAATTGTTCGTTACATCGAATAGTTGATTTCGTGTGTTGAACACTTCCCAAAATTCTTCCCCACGCGCCGCCCAAAGGCCCTGCGCGTGAAGCCCACGCGTCGGGAACAGGCCGTCTTCAACCTTCGCAGATCGGTTGGTTCAGACCGGTTCTGCAACTCCGGTCCACCCGAACCGGCGGAATTGGTTCACCCCCATAACTCCTTCATTTTTCATCCTTTTTCATCCATTCCAATTCCAATCTCTTTGTCCTTTCATTAGCAACCTATCTATATAATTAGAACTAAGAAAAACTACTAAGCACCCTTCACGGCCCTGTTTTCCAGCCGTTCCCTTGGACTGCTCAGCTGTCTTCCACCGTCCAAAACCATTGCCACACCCTCATATGAACCCCATAAACACAACCTAATCAATAGATAGCATCCTAAACGTCCATATTCAAAAATTCGAAATTTGAACTTAAAGAGGGGCTTTCGGGTTTTATCTTCCTCCTTGCCTTGTCCTGGTTCATCAGCCACCCTCTACCACTCTCTCAGGCAGCCCAGCTGCTGGTTTCAATCAAATGAAATAGGGAGGGGATCGGTTTGTGGGTTTCGGGTTCGAATGAACGAAGAAGATAGATGGTGCATGTATCTGTGTAATGGGAGGAATGGATGAGTGAAACTTGTCACTCATCCATTGGGCCTGTCCAAAATATCTGGGGCCCACTTGAGGACAAATGTCATTCGTCTCGTAAAATGTGCAATAGTTATCTTGGACCTTCTGCGAACCATAACTTTCCCGTCGAACGTTCGATTTCGACGTGCAGCTTGTCTTCGGACTCGTATCGACCCGATCTATGTAACGGTCCACGACCCTCAAGCATCAGACCTCCCGGGTCAAAAGTCAACGTTTTGCCCTCATTTAGGGGCAAAATCTTATTTTCGCCCTGAACGTCCAATAATCCTCGGCTAATCCCCGTTTAGCCTCACTAATCCATAATTAGTCTTAATTAATCCCTAAAATAAGGGACGGGTCGTTACAGTTCGTATCCGTGATCAATCTGAAGGGTATTAAAAACGGTAAAAACTGTGAGTGGATGAAAATAAATAGTTTATAAAACACATTTCACGAAAAGACATTTATACCTCCCATTGAAAAATATGCATGCATATAAAACTGGTTATTACAACCAATTGCCTTAAATCAAATCATAGGTTTTTCAAATCAAAACTCAGTGTAAAATACTTCTCAATCAAAGTGATTTCTTCATTCCAATCAATAGGGCCTTAGCCCAAAATCATTTCAATACTGTGAGAGGACTCATCCCAAAACCAGTAAACACAAAATAACCAATTTAATAAAATGTAGTTAACCAATCCTTGGCATCCTAGATGCCTAATTAATATTGTCACAGACTAAGGCTACGCGTGCCGCTCAGGGGTCTCATGTCAGGACCCACCCCGATTATCACCTCGATAACCGGGACGAACCCTGCTCCTGTCTGACACTCACACTTAAAAGTACCAAAATAATCGCAAGCAACCATAAGCATAACTATCAGACCAGGGAGAAATGTAATACAGTGAGTGTAACGACCCGTCCCGGGAGTCGGGATTAGCTTAGTAATTAGTGACGGATTAGTACGTTAATCGTTGCTTAGTTGGTTACTTTTGGACAGTTAAAACAGAATGACGATTTTGCCCCTGAAATGGGCAAAAAGTTGACTTTTAGTTCGGACGGTCAATTGGGTATTGACCGATGACCGTGACGTAGTTCGGGACGTCACGAGCCCGTAGATAGGTGGCACGCCCGATTCCGACATCCGAGGAGGAAGTTATGATGTTCGGAAGGTTGAGGCACTTCCGTAAATTGGTTAAAAAGAGGGAAAATGTTGACTTTTTGCACGACAACGATTCTTCATGCAAACCAAGGACCGTTATATAGGTCTCGACATCCTGAGTACAACGACAGGCGGCACGCCATTATCGGACATCGTACGAATAAGTTGTGGGTCTAGGAAGTGAAGGGGTAAAATGACAGGACCCGCCCCGATCCTCTCTGGGACCACATAGGGACGTGCCCTGCTCCCGTCTGAAACCCCAAATAATTTTCCACTTTTAACCTTAAACGTTCAAATGCATAAAAACCAATTTAAAGTTTTACATCAAATCCGAAATAAACAGATGTCAGACAAGGGATGAAATCCAAATCACAAGTTGCGAGCACGACTCTAACATAAACCTGCGGGTACACCACCCAACAGGGGTTCAGGTACGCAGATGTGGATCTATGTCTCAGCCTCAGGTTCCTCCTCTACCTCATTAGCACGACCTGGAGGGGTTACCAAAACATTAAGGGTAAGTGGACCGAAACTCAAGTTTATAAAATCATTTGATAAGTAAAACATATAATTTACCCCTCCGTTTTCCAAACATGCATGCAACCGAATTTAAAACCATCAATCATATAATATAAACCATAAAAACCATAAACATAATTTTAGCCACTGCACTATACACTCTAATCCCGACATCCCTGATGTCTGACGTCCCTGACGTCCAATAAGGTCACAATCACAAGGCTACGCGTGCCACTCGGGTCTCAATTCCGAGTTCAATCCCCGAACCCTGTTCGGTTACAGCATCCCCGATGCTTAGCGTCATAAACGCTGGACGTTCTAGACGTCCGTGACCACTCCGTGGTACCTCATTCGGAGGAGACAGTATCATATGGAAGGATCTATACAGTGCAGTACCAAATACATTTTATTGATATCCACATGCAAAACATATATGTATACATAGGTAAAAATCCGAACCGATCGTTACGTTTCATCAAACGGGTCTCATGCCCAAATACCGTGAAACGTACCATAACCGAAATTTCAATATCATCCAAACCATTTATTGATTCCAGCATGTGAACATATAAGTAAATCAGAAAACATTTAAGCAAGTAAGGGTTTAATGAAATCGGGCCCACTCACAGTACATTCCTGCTAGGAACCGAACGTATACCCTCGTCTTGGTACAAATGTACAATCCCTGTCAATTCCAAAGTATTCGTAAAGGTCAATTTAAACCCCTAACATTCAACCATGAAATCCTAGGCTGAAACCGGCCGGGAAAAGCCGCCCGAACGCGCTTCCCAAGGCAATAAACCTCATTTTGACCAACTTAATGATCTCCGATAGACCCGAAACCACCGCCATTGGATCCGGATTGTCGAAACCTAAAGAATGGTGGTGGTCCCACCAAAAACACTGTTCACACGCGCCTCTATGCACCGGTCAACTCGGGAACAGTCCCTGCTGACGTCATCTGACAGGTGCCACGTGTCAACACCCGATTGGTCCACCTCACTGATCTGTCAGGCCACGTGTCAGATCTGACATGTGCCACGTGTCAGCACGACACTGGTCCATGTCACTGACATGTCAGTGACACGTGGCAGTCCCTGATTGGGCCACGTCACTGACATGTCAGTGCTGACTGTGCACTAACATGTGACACATGTCCGCTCACGAGTGGTCCACGTCACCTGACAGGTCTGACAGGGTGCCACGTCATCACCTCTGTCCTCAGACGGTTGACCCGTATCTCTGCAACTCGGGTCGATCAGACTCGCGATCATGACCCGGTCACCATTTCATCATTTCTCAACCATTTTCATTCTGGTTTGTTCCTACATACTCGCCTCAATCCCAGAAACAGTTCTAGGTAATTAAAATCAACAAACACAGACATGATCGAAGGCTTACCTCGATGAACAGACCCGGTTCTTCCCGTCGCCGTTTATCCTCCGTTCAGGCCAACTCAGACCACGAAAACAAGCCCTCTAGGCTCCTAACAGTCCATAGAACTGATTAGGATCAATTGAAAACAAAAATACGCGTTGGAATTTAAATTTCAAAATCTGAGTTTTTCAAACCGTTTCGGGTTTGGGTTTTCCTCCCTCGCCGACGTCCACTGCCGTGATCACTGCCGTCTGCCGCCTCACCAGTGAGTCCAGCCACTCACAACGCAGGAACCAGGTGCTAATGCAGGTGTGATGGTTGGAAATGGGCAGAATGTGGTGTCGGGTAGGAAATATATAGAAATGGAGGGAATCTGATCAAATGGAACGGATGGTCCATATTTGATCTCAAGGATGAGATCAATGGCTGGAATGAAATCGGGGGGTTTCAGATCAATGGCTGGAATTAAAAGTTGGTTTAAATGGTATTTAATCCCATAGTGGATCTAATCCAATATACCCAATGGGTGAGTGACACTTATCACTCACCAGGTGTCCTCCAATCAGAATTTCAGAATAAAATATTTGACACGAAACCCGAGACACGAACCTCCCGACTTCACGTTTCTGACCATAACTTCCTCGCACGAAGTCCGATTTTGGCGTGCCGCCTGTCTACGGACTCAGGACGTCGAGACCTACCTAACGGTCCTTGAGTTGCGTGAAAACTAGTTGTCAAACGAAAAGTCAACATTTTCGCACCTGAAGTCCAAATTACGGTAATGCCCCTGAACTTCCGATAGTCATAACTTTTACCCAGATCGTCCGAATTGGACGTGCCACCTGTCTATGGACTCGTGGCGTCCCAAACTACGTCACGGTCATTGGTCTAAGTCCATTTGACCCTCAAATCAAAAAGTCAACAATTTGGCCATACCATTCATAAGGGTAAAAACGTCAATTCATACATTAAATTACAATATTATAATCCTCGAATTTCCGGGGTGTTACAACCTTCCCCCCTTAAGAAATTTCGTCCCGAAATTTCAAAGAAACAAGTGAGGAAATTGTTCTTGCATCTGAGCCTCGGGCTCCCATGTGGCTTCTTCCACATTCTGGTTTCTCCAGAGAATCTTCACGAGAGGAATAGTCTTCCGACGTAGTACCTTGTCCTTTCGATCCAAAATCTGCACTGGTTGTTCCTCAAAGCTCAAATCCCCTCGGAGTTCGATAGGTTGTTCCTCCAGTACATGAGAAGCATCATGTACGTACTTCCGCACCATCGATACGTGAAAAACATTGTGAACTCTAGAAAGTTCTGGAGGTAGTGCCAATCTGTAAGCAACCTTGCCAATCCTCTCCACGATCTCATATGGTCCGATAAATCGCGGACTCAGCTTCCCCCATCGACCAAAATGGATAATTCCTTTCCAAGGAGATAACTTTAGGAAGAGAAAATCTCCCACTTCAAATTCCAAGTCTCGAATCCGTCGATCAGCATAACTCTTTTGGCGATCCTGTGCCGCCTTCAATCTCTCCTTGATAACTCGAACAGTTTTCAGGGTTAAGTCCATCAATTCCGGCCCTACAGTCGCTCGCTCTCCTATCTCCATCCAGCAGATAGGTGTCCTGCACTGTCGACCATACAGTGCCTCATAGGGTGCCATCCCGATGCTTGCCTGATAGCTGTTGTTGTAAGCGAATTCCATCAATGGTAAATGAGTATCCCATGAATCCTGAAACTGTAGCACACATGACCTCATCATGTCCTCCAGGGTCTGAATGGTCCTCTCAGACTGCCCATCGGTCTGTGGATGAAAAGCAGTTCTGAAACGTAGGGTTGTTCCCAAGGTAGCTTGCAAACTCCGCCAAAACCTGGAAGTGAAACGCGGAGCACGATCGAACACGATCAATTCCGGCTTACCATGCAGCCGTATAAGTTCTTTTACGAACAACTGAGCCAGTCGGTTAGGTTTATAAGTCTCCTGAACTGGCAGAAAATGGGCTGACTTGGTTAACTGATCCACGATCACCTATACTCCGTCCACTCCACTCTGAGTCCTTGGTAACTTAAAGACGAAGTCCATGGTGATGTGATCCCACTTCCACTCGGGAATCGGAAGTGGCTACATAGCCCCATACGGTCTCTGCCGTTCCGCCTTAACCTGCTGACAGGTTAAGCATCTGCTCACGAACTCAGCAATATCATTCTTCATTCCTGGCCACCAATAATGGTTCCGGAGGGTACGGTACATCTTTGTACCTCCCGGATGCATAGCATAAGCCGAACTATGGGCCTCCTCCAGAATCTCGGCCCGTAACTCTGCCACTGCAGGTACACACAAACGGCCCAACTTCACCAGTGCTCCATCATCCCGGATGGTAAAATCCTGTCTCCCATCCGCATCGACCTCAATCCTGTAAATACAGAGTATCGGATCCTGAAGTTGTGCTTCGATGGTCCGATCAATCAATACAGGTCGTACATGGAAGCTGGCCAACAAAGCTCCATGCTCATCAGTATCCAACATAAATCCCGCCTTCCGGAGTTCCACCAGTAAAGGAAGATACACCATCCCCAGGTGTGCAACTGATCTCGCTGATTTCCTGCTGAGTGCATCCGCAACCACATTGGCCTTACCCGGATGGTACTCAATCGTACAGTCATAATCCTTCAGCAGTTCTAACCATCTCCGTTGTCTCATGTTAAGCTCCTTCTGAGTGAATAGGTACTTTAGGCTCTGGTGGTCGGTGTATATCCGGCACGTTGCGCCGAATAGGTAATGTCTCCAGATTTTTAGGGCATGAACCATCGCTGCCAACTCCAAATCATGGGTAGGGTAGTTCAACTCATGAGTCTTTAGCTGCCGGGATGCATAGGCGATAACCTTGCCAGTTTGCATCAACACGCAGCCCAAACCTTGTAGTGATGCGTCACTAAAGACCACAAATTCTCCACTGTCATCCGGCAATGCGAGGATAGGTGCAGTGGTCAATCAATCCTTCAATTCTTGAAAACTCCAATCACACTGCTCGTCCCAAATAAACTTCACTCCCTTCCGAGTCAGACGAGTCAATGGTGCAGCAATTTTGGAGAAACCCTCCACGAATCTCCGGTAGTAACCAGCTAACCCGACAAAACTCCGCACCTCCGTTACCGTTGTCGGTCTAGCCCAGTTAGTCACCGCTTCAGTTTTTTGGGGATCCACGCTAATCCCATCCGTCGATATCACATGTCCCAGAAAACCAATACTACTCAGCCAAAACTGACACTTGCTCAGCTTGGCGTACAACTGTTCTTGTCTCAGCTTCTCCAACACCAACCGTAGATGTTCCTCATGTGCTCGGGCACTCCTAGAGTACACCAAGATATCATCGATGAACACAATCACGAACTTATCCAAGTAGGGTCGAGAGACCCGGTTCATCAGATCCATGAATGCTGCTGGATCATTCGTCAAACCAAAAGGCATAACTAGGAACTCGTAGTGTCCGTAACGGGTTCGAAAAGCAGGTTTCGGAATGTCCTCCTCCGATATCCTCAGTTGGTGATACCCAGACCGCAAATCAATCTTCGAGAAGCACTGTGCCCCCCGCAACTGGTCAAAAAGGTCATCGATCCTGGGTAGAGGATACTGGTTCCTCAGTGTCACCTTATTGAGTTGTCGATAGTCAATGCACAAACGGAGACTCCCCTCCTTCTTCTTTACGAACAACACCGGTGCACCCCACGGTGAAGTACTCGGTCGGACATATCCCAAATCCACCAACTCCTGCAATTGAGTTTTGAGTTCTCGTAACTCGGCCGGCGCCATTCGGTATGGTGCCTGGGATATAGGTCGGGTACCAGGGAGTAGTTCAATAGTAAACTCGATCTCCCGCAATGGCGGTAATCCAGGTAAGTCTTCCGGGAACACATCCGGAAACTCACGCACCACCGGTATCTCGTCGATACCCGGAGTATCAACCTGTTCCGACACGACATGCGCCAGATAACCCTAGCATCCCTTCCGTAGAAGTTTGGTAGCAGTAAGTGAAAAAATCACTTCAGGAGGCGAACCGTCACGCTCCCCCTGAAAGATAACCTCCGGCAAACCCGGGCTTCGCAGAATCACCTGCTTGCTACTGCAATCGATGAGCGACCCATGCTCCGATAGCCAATCCATTCCCAAAATTACATCAAAGTCGTGGATATCCAAAATAATTAAGTCCGATGGTAAATCCACATCCTCAATCTTCACCGGGCACCTCCGAATCACCTGATTCACAAGGTACACGATGCCCATCGGGGTGCTAACACCCATTTCGCAATCTAAGGATGATACCACACAATCAAGCATACCAGCACAACTCTTCGAAATAAAAGAATGTGTGCCCCCGCATCCATCAATACACGTACAAGAAGGTTTATGATATGTAGTGTACCTGTAACTACGCCTGGGGCAGTCCTCGCCTGCTGTTGGGTCATAGCAAACACTTGGGCCCTAGGCCCTCCATTCCGTCCACGCGCACCACGCCCAGCACCTCGGTCACCTCCCTGACATCGACCTCCATTAGTGTGGGAAGCCGTGCTCTGCACCACACTAGAGCCCCCAGCGTCGTTGTTCTTGGGCAACTGCGGGCAATCACAGGAATAGTGGCCCTCCTCTCCGCAAGCAAAACAGGTTACTGGCCTCAGCCTGTCCGAATGCCCACCAGAAGCACCGCTCCAAGATGAATGCTGCCCGGAGTTGTATCCTGATTCTCTGCCCTGAGAGCCTCCGCGTCGACCTGACCAGCCACGACCCTTGAAGGATGAGGGTGATCCCATGTAGCCCCCTCCCTTGTTGTTCTTCTGGCCTGATGGCCCACGGTGTGGGCGATCCTGACGTCGCCCCTCGCCCGAAGGCTGTCGTGTCTGGTGTGGCGCCAGACTGGCCTCGACACGCACCGTAGCGTCGACCATATCTCTCAGAGAAGCATGAGTAGTAGCAGTCATACTTGCCCGGATCTCCCCTCGGAGTCCAAGCTCAAATCTTTGGCATTTGTCCTCCTCCGTGCTCACGAATGATGCAGCGAACCGGGATAGTTTTCCGAAAGTCTGCTCGTAGTCCGCAACGGACATATCTCCCTGCTTCAGCCGCAGGAACTCAGCCTCCCGTGCCGCGCGAAATGATTGCGGGTAGTACTGGTCCAGAAATCAGGAACGGAAAGCTTCCCAAGTAGTGGTATGGACAGACCACCCAGACATTTCAAGGCCGTGCCACCACTGGTAGGCTCCTCCTTCCAGCAAAAAGCCCGCCAAACTTACCCGTTCGCCCGGAGGGCAGTGCATCACCGTGAAGATCCTTTCCCATTTGTTGATCCAATCCTGAGCATCTTTGGGGTTCGATCCCCCGTTGAAAGGTATGGCTCCCAGACGTTGAGCCCGCTCAATGCTTGCACATTCCATTTCCCTTTCCAGATCCTCGTCAGTTCGTGTATGAGGAATTCTCCTAGGAGGCATAACCAACTGTCAAGAGGCATAGATCAGTTAACATTATCCTTAAAAAGTCGAAAAGTAACTAGTACTAATCACTAGTCTAGCATGCTGACCACAACCTAGTGCTCTGATACAAAGCTGACAGGACCCGCCCCGATCCTCTCTGGGACCACATGGGGACGTGCCCTGCTCCCGTCTGAAACCCCAAATAATGTTCCACTTTTAACCTTAAACGTTCAAATGCATAAAAACCAATTTAAAGTTTTACATCAAATCCGAAATAAACAGATGTCAGACAAGGGATGAAATCCAAATCACAAGTTGCGAGCACGATTCTAACATAAACCTGCGGGTACACCACCCAACAGGGGTTCAGGTACGCAGATGTGGATCTATGCCTCAACCTCAGGTTCCTTCTCTACCTCATTAGCATGACCTGGAGGGGTTACCAAAACATTAAGGGTGAGTGGACCGAAACTCAAGTTTATAAAATCATTTGATAAGTAAAACATATAATTTACCCCTCCGTTTTCCAAACATGCATGCAACCGAATTTAAAACCATCAATCATATAATATAAACCATAAAAACCATAAACATAATTTTAGCCACTGCACTATACACTCCAATCCCGACATCCCTGATGTCTGACGTCCCTGACGTCCAATAAGGTCACAATCACAAGGCTACGCGTGCCACTCGGGTCTCAATTCCGAGTTCAATCCCCGAACCCTGTTCGGTTACAGCATCCCCGATGCTTAGCGTCATAGACGCTGGACGTTCTAGACGTCCATGACCACTCCGGGGAACCTCATTCGGAGGAGACAGTATCATATGGAAGGATCTATACAGTGCAGTACCAAATACATTTTATTGATATCCACATGCAAAACATATATGTATAGATAGGTAAAAATCCGAACAGATCGTTACGTTTCATCAAACGGGTCTCATGCTCAAATACCGTGAAACGTGCCATAACCGAAATTTCAATATCATCCAAACCATTTATTGATTCCAGCATGTGAACATATAAGTAAATCAGAAAACATTTAAGCATGCAAGGGTTTAATGAAATCGGGCCCACTCACAGTACAATCCTGCTAGGAACCGAACGTATACCCTCGTCCTGGTACAACTGTACAATCCCTGTCAAGTCCAAAGTATTCGTAAAGGTCAATTTAAACCCCTAACATTCAACCATGAAATCCTAGGCTGAAACCGGCCGGGAAAAGCCGCCCGAACGCGCTTCCCAAGGCAATAAACCTCATTTTGACCAACTTAATGATCTCGACCCGAAACCACCGCCATTGGATCCGGATTGTCGAAACCTAAAGAATGGTGGTGGTCTCACCAAAAACACTGTTCACATGCACCCCCACGCGCTGGTCAACGCGTCGGTCAACGCAGGAACAGTCCCTGCTGACGTCATCGCTGATGTCATCTGACAGCTGTCAGGTCTGACATGTCAGACTCTGACAGGTGCCACATTTCAACACCCGATTGGTCCACCTCACTGATCTGTCAGGCCACGTGTCAGATCTGACATGTGCCACGTGTCAGCACGCCACTGGTCCACGTCACTAACATATCAGTGACACGTGGCAGTCCCTGATTGGGCCACGTCACTGACATGTCAGTGCTGACTGTGCACTGACATGTGACACGTGTCCGCTCACGAGTGGTCCACGTCACCTGGCAGGTCTGACAGCGTGCCACATCATCACCTCTGTCCTCAGACGGTTGACCCGTATCTCTGCAACTCGGGTCGATCAGACCCGCGATCATGACCTGGTCACCATTTCATCATTTCTCAACCATTTTCATTCTGGTTTGTTCCTACATACTCGCCTCAATCCCAGAAACAGTTCTAGCTAATTAAAATCAACAAACACAGACATGATCGAAGGCTTACCTCGATGAACAGACCCGGTTCTTCCCGTCGCCGTTTATCCTCCGTTCAGGCCAACTCAGACCACGAAAACAAGCCCTCTAGGCTCCTAACAGTCCATAGAACTGATTAGGATCAATTGAAAACAAAAATACACGTTGGAATTTAAATTTCAAAATCTGAGTTTTTCAAACCGTTTCGGGTTTGGGTTTTCCTCCCTCGCCGCCGTCCACCGCCGTGATCACTGCCGTCTGCCGCCTCACCAGTGAGCCCAGCCACTCACAACGCAGGAACCAGGTGCTAATGCAGGTGTGATGGTTGGAAATGGGCAGAATGTGGTGTCGGGTAGGAAATATATAGAAATGGAGGGAATCTGATCAAATGGAACAGATGGTCCAGATTTGATCTCAAGGATGAGATCAATGGCTGGAATGAAATCTGGGGGTTTCAGATCAATGGCTGGAATTAAAAGTTGGTTTAAATGGTATTTAATCCCATAGTGGATCTGATCCAATCTACCCAATGGGTGAGTGACACTTGTCACTCACCAGGTGTCCTCCAATCAGAATTTCAGAATAAAATATTTGTCACGAAACCCGAGACACGAACCTCCCGATTTCACGTTTCTGACCATAACTTCCTCGTACGAAGTCCGATTTCGGCGTGCCGCCTGTCTACGAACTCAGGACGTCGAGACCTACCTAACGGTCCTTGAGTTGCGTGAAAACTAGTTATCAAACGAAAAGTCAACATTTTCGCACCTGAAGTCCAAATTACGGTAATGCCCCTGAACTTCCGATAGTCATAACTTTTACCCAGATCGTCCGAATTGGACGTGCCACCTGTCTATGGACTCGTGACATCCCAAACTACGTCACGGTCATTGGTTAAAGTCCATTTGACCCTCAAATCAAAAAGTCAACAATTTGGCCATACCATTCATAAGGGAAAAAACGTCAATTCATACATTAAATTACAATATTATAATCCTCGAATTTCCGGGGTGTTACATAAAATGGTAATTTTGACAGTTAGGGGAATTTTGGTCTTTTAACACAATGGGATTTGTGTGCAACCGGATTGGGACACCTGGGCAGAGTTAATTGGATAATTGGGAAGCTGGACCACCAGGTTTTGGACACCTGGCCAAGTCTGGATGGCTGTAGAACCTTGCACTGTCTCAAGTGTTCGATCATGGGTTTAACAGTTTAAAAATGGAGAACAGAGACAGAGCATTGGTGAGAACCCAGAGCTCAGTAAAGGAGCCTCAAATGGCTATGACGTGTAAATGAAAATGAGAGAATAGAGGTTGAGGAATGAAGTGGTGCTACTACCACGCACCTTCGTGCACGGTGGCGATAACAGTGGTAAGGAACCGTACGTTTGGCTTTCGAATTCGACATTGGACTTCTAGCTTAGGCCATTGTGGATAGTTTTGCTTGATCAGAGAGTGATCAGGAGGGGGAGACGTACTTGAGGAGAGTCGAATGATGACCTACCATGGGCGGAGGCCATAGAACCCGAGAACGAGTAAGGTGAAATTTAATTATGGTGACTTCAGTTTTAATTAATTTTCATTCATTCTAAATGTTGGAACCTGCTCCTGAAGGTTTTGTGACTTGTTTTGGATGAGCCTTAAGGACGGGGACGCTCAGAGATGGCCAATCACAGGAGGGAAACTTCCATTTTTGAAAGACGATCGAAAAGGTTTGATTTTGGCTCCTATTCTTCGATTCAAGTAGGTAGTTCAATAGGAAATTAATATAAGAACTTGTAGCAGTTGGACTGGTTGAAAACGGGACTAAAATAAGCAAGGAAAACGGGTGAACCGCTCACGCCGGTCCGGTCTAGCTGGACCGGTTTGCCCCAAGGTTGAAGATGAACAGGAGCTGCGCGTGTGGGCGCGTGGCACGGATTCCGATGAAGGTTCCAACACGACTTTTAAAGTATTCGATGTAACGAACATTTTGGCGCTAGTTTCGAGTCAATCGGATATCGTCTCGATATGTTTCGGGATGTTTGAAGGTTTAGGGCTCGGTTAAAAATAGCTTAAAATACGGGAAAATTACGGGACTTTAGTAGAAGCTTAATGAAGTAGTTAATGACCTCTTTATGGGATTTGGACAGGTTCGGGAAAGCCGAGGATAGCGGAATGGCCAGGAACGGCGTAAGTATGCGCGTTTCGAGGCGACGTCGGAATGGTCTGTGAGTGGACTTTGTTTTCTAACTCCTAATGCATGCATATATGTTTTTATATTTTTTTTTATACGTGATTCTATGATTTGATTTATGATTCTGTTTGTTTACGGTTTTGCACGTTTTTCGAGGAAATTACGGAATTTCACGTTTTACGAGATTTTCATGGATGTTGTGATTTAAACCTGGTTTAACTGATTTGATATCAGGATTTGGAATATGATATAATATCAATGATTTAAAAGGATTCCGGCAAAGTGTTTTCGGGCTTGAAGCCCAGATCAGAAAGTGGTTTTGAGAAACATGATTTTGCGTTTTCGAATTGGATTCCCGGATGACGATTTGGGATTCGATTTGGGACTTGAAAGTGGATTCCGGGTTTGGGTTCAGAATGGTTATTCCGGATGCCGGCTTACGGAATGATGGTTGCGGACTTAGATCTACAAAGGAGATGGATATGAGTTATGGGTTTGGATTCGGGATCCTGATGAGATTGCGGATTCAGATTCGGAAATGAAAAATGGTTTTCAAATGGTTTTTGATTGGATTTGCTGGATCTGGTTATTGGGTTTAAAGACTCGGATTATGTTTGAGGGGGGACGGCCCGGATTGAGTTTAAAGACTCGGGAGTTTAAAGACTCGGATATATTGATATTTCCCCCGTAGGCCTGTTGAGTTTAAAGACTCGGGAGTTAAAGACTCGGGAGTTAAAGACTCGGATTATATTGAGGCCTGAATTGAGTTTAAAGACTTGGGAGTTTAAAGACTCGGATAGATCCAGCAGGTTCGATGGGTGGAAATATGGTTTCACATGTTTTTAGTTTTCACTGAGACTTGATGATGATGGCTTTGATGGTTTTGGGCTGGTTCCCGGGTTTTGAGAAAAAGAACTGTGTTTGGTTTTCTTACATGGTTTTATGACATGAATTGGATGTGCATGCATTGGTTTTTAGGCGGAGGGTATAAATGTCATTGTTTTATGAACTGTTTTTAAATCTATCCTTTATTTTTGTCCACTCACAGTCTTTTCGTGTTTTCGATACCCTCCAAGTTGTTGTGGCACGGGCTGTTGATCGAGAGAGACGGAGACATCACACCCACGATCCACAGTAGTTCGGTTTACTTTAGGAAGACCGGTCACTTTTCGGATGGTTGGATCGAAAATCCCTTGTCCGACTTATGTGTCGCATGAAGGTTGAACGTTGGTTTAGCCTTCGTGTCATGTGTAAGTTAGACGGGATCGGGATTTAGCCCTTAATCCCGGGGGATTAGGGGTGGGTCCTATCAGTGAGTCAATAGTAACACAGAGCATAGTGTAATACAAAACGGGCACAAAAGTCCTACTAAGACTATTCTCGCAACGGAAAACGCCGTAAAGCTCTATGCCTATGCCCTTGCCTCAACGTTCAGCCCGACGATTTCACCACGACCTGGAAGGTAATTTAAAACTAGAAAAACGTGAGTGGACTAAAAAGAAATAAACGTTTTGAAAATAATTTACGAAACAAAACAGGATTTTTCCCTCCGTTTAAAAGAAAACATGCATGCCTAACTAAGTATCGGAAAACAGCAATATAAAACCGTATGATCATCGTTATAAAATATTATCATAAAAACAAGATATACCAAAGTCAATATCCGATCAAACCTGCTAGGTCTATCCGAGTCTTTAAACGTAATCCAGGCCTCAAATGTAATCCGAGTTTTTAAACTCCCGAGTCTTTAAACTCAATAGGCCTACGGGGGTAATATCGTAATATCCGAGTCTTTAAACTCCCGAGTCTTTAAACTCAATCCGGGCCCGCCCCCGTCTAACATAATCCGGGTCTTTAAACCCACTAATCAGATCCAGCAAATTCAATCCAAATCATGTTGAAATCATTTCTAAATTCATATCCAAACCCGAATTCGAAATCACTATTCCGAAGCCGTTCCGGCGTTCAGAACCGTCATTCCGAACCCAAATTCGGAAATCCCCTTTTCAACCTTAAAACCAAATCTCACCTTTCAAAAACCATTTATAAGTATAGAAAATCAGTAACAGATGTAATTCCAACATCATGGCATCCGAATCATAAACAGAACATGTCTCGAAAAACGTGTTGAAATCCGTAAATGCCTCGAAAAACCTTGCAAGTACGTAAAACATATATAGCATAAGAAATGATCATGAAAGAATACGTAAAAACATAATACACGTAGATAAAAATAGTTATGCATGCTCGTTGAAAGAGAAAGAGTCCACTCACAAGTCCGAACGCGTCAATCGGGCTCCGTGTGCTCCTCAACTGTCTCAGGAGTGTCCCGTCCTGTCAAATATCACAAAACCGGGTCACAAACACTTCATTAAGGCTTAACTTAATTTCCCCAATTTTTTGGAATTTTAAACGTAATTTAAACGAAAACCCTAAACCTTCGAACCCTTGAAACTAACCCGACCTGGTGTCCGATCGACATGAAATTTGTCCTAAAAGGTTCGTTACATCGATTAGAGTAAAACCCATGTTGAACACTTCCCCGGACTCTGCCCCACGCGCCCTCACGCACCGTCCAAAGGGGCTGCGCGTGGGCTTCACGTGCCTGAACAGTAACATTGTTCATCGTCTTCCTCAGGCAGTCGCCTGTGCTGAACCGGCCAGACCGGTTCTCTGCTGTTTCTCGTCCATTTTCCGTCCAAACAATCCCAATAGTTTCATCCTGGTCTGGGTAATTGATTCCACTAATTAATTTGTGAAATAAAGAACCAAATCCCATCGTACAAAGTTTGAAGAAAACCCAGAAATTTCGAGCTTCTGTCTCCGGCCACCCACGACCACCGTGAAGCTCCAGTTCAAACCCTAAGGTTCCTCTCACCCTCCTAGAGCTAATAGGATCCCTAGAAACCTTCGGCAACCCTCTAAACATCACGATTTTCAATTCGAATAAAACTGGCAAAACAGAGGATAGTGAATGCTTACCCTTGCTCTAGCCTCCTCCGTGCTCGCCGCCGTGATCCTCTGGGTTCACAAGGCTGTCCTCAGCCTCCCTAACACTTCTTCAAACCAAATTGAATCAAACTAATCGACTGTGGTTGCACCACAACTCTCGACTTCTCTCTGTTTTTCTGAGTTCTGCGCACCTCGCACCCACACAACCTCACTCCAGTTCACCTCAACACGAACACACACTCATGCTGAACCTCCTTTGATCACTCACTCAAACTCAACGTCTTCAAATGTTGGGAATCAATCAAGAAATCTCACGGTGTCACTCTCCCTGTTGTTCCCTCTCTGTGAACAAATGCACGATTACACAGCCGTGCAATTTGTAGCCGTGCACACCCAAATCGACTAGAAACCTCTAGGTGTCCCCCACGTGTCCATCATCCTATGGAAAAAATGATAAATATCCAATCACTCTTCCCCATATGGCCTTATCTTATTGGCCCAAGTGTAAAAAGACTAAAATTCCCCTAGAAGTCCAATTTACCATTTTACCCTCCAACTTCCTAGAAGCACAACTTAATCGTCCGACGTCCGATGATAGCGTGCCGCTTGTCGTTGTACTCAGGAAGTTAAGACCTATCTAACGGTCCTCGGTCTACGTGAAAACTAAGAGTCCAGCAAAAGTCAACATTTTCCCTTTATTTAACCAAATTACGGTAATGCCCTTGACCTTCCGATCACCATAACTTTTTCTCCGATTGTCCAAATCAGATGTGCCACCTGTCTACGGACTCGTGACGTCCTGAACTACGTAACGGTCAACGCTCATTCGACCTATAAATCAAAAAGTCAACTTTTGGGCACACTATTCACAAAGGCAAAATCGTCATTTATACAATTATTTTTCCAAAATTACATTTTTACCCTTCCTGAAGGTAGGGGTTGTTACAATCTACCCCCCTTAAAAGAATTTCGCCCTCGAAATTCAGTGAAATAAATAAGGGTACTGTTCCCGCATTAAGGCCTTGGGTTCCCAGGTTGCTTCTTCCACCTAATGGTTCCTCCACAAAACTTTAACCAAGGGAACCGTCTTCCTCCGTAGCACCTTATCCTTCCGATCCAGAATCGCTACAGGCTGCTCTTCAAAACTCAAATCTTCTCTAAGCTCAACAGGTTGTGCTCACAAAATGTGAGAATCATCCCGAATGTACTTTCAAAGCATAGATACATGAAAGACATTATGTACATTTGCCAAGTCTGTTGGTACGGCCAACCGATAAGCAACAGGGCCAATCCGCTCCAAGATCTCATAGGGTCCAATGTAGCGAGGACTTAACTTCCCTCGCCTGCCAAATCGTACGATCCTTTTCCATGGAGATAGCTTCAAGAAAACCCAGTCTCCTACCTCAAACTCCAGATCTCTGATCCTACGGTCGGCGTAGCTCTTCTGTCGGTCCTGAGCTGCTTTAAGTCGATCTCTGATCAGTGCAACCTTTTCCTAGGTAAGGTGTACCAGCTCGGAAGTCGTCAGTCTCCTCTTACCAACCTCGGTCCAACATAACGGAGTCCTACACTGCCGCCCATACAAAGCCTCATAAGGAGCCATCCCAATACTCGCATGATAACTGTTATTGTAAGCGAACTCCATCAAGGCTAGATGCGACTCCCAAGTACCCTAAAACTGTAAAACACAAGCTCGTATCATATCCTCTAAGATCTGGATGGTCCGCTCAGACTGTCCATCGGTCTGAGGATGAAAGGCAGTACTGAAATGTAGCTTCGTCCCAAAAGCTTCCTATAAGCTCTGCCAAAACCGGGAAGTAAACCTCAGATCTCTGTCGGAGACTATTGACTCTGGAGTACCATGCAACCGAATAATCTCATCGATAAACAACTACGCAAACTGTGTCATCCTGAAGTTCTCTCGCACCAGCAAGAAATGAGCTGACTTCGTGAGTCTATCCATAATCACCCACAAGCCATCATGTCCCTTCGGCGTCCTAGGAAGCTTAAACACAAAGTCCATCATCAAATGATCCCATTTTCCACTCTAGGATCGGCAAGGGTTGCATTGCTCTGTAGGGTCTCTGTCGCTCGGCTTTCACCTTTCTGGGTTATGCATGCATGTGTTCAAAACGGAGGGCCAAATCCTGGTTTGATATTAAATTGTTTTTGAAACTTTTATTTCGTTTTAGTCCACTCACACTTTTCTGTTTTTTAAATGCCCTCCAGGTCGTGGTGCTAGCGCTGGGGCTGACGTTGAGGCAGAGTCGGAGGCATAGAGATATCCCGGAGTTTATCTCGGAGTGTTTCCAGAGTTTCCGTTGTGCGTGTAGTTTCTGTCTTTTTCGTTTTGTACTATACTCTGTATGACTGTTGACTTGTTGGATTTTGAATTCTCCCTTGTCTGGCAATGTAAATTTGTGGGTTTTCGTGAGGTTATTTCGGTTTTTCGTGTTGGGTTGTCAGACGGGAGCAGGGTTCACCTTGGTTATCGGGGTGATAATCGGGGTGGGTCCTGTCATGGACCCTGGGGAGACTTGAGATTTGAGACTCCGGGTAGCACGCGCGTAGCTTTAGAAACCGTGACATGATTGTTTATATGATATATGGTAAACATAATTTCTTGGATTTGCGAAATTGTGTTTTGTGAATAATAAATGGATTTGGGTTGAGTTCCCACATATGGTCACTGTGTTATGGATTTGTATAAATGGTTTTGGGCAGGGGCTCGTGTGACTTGAATTTACGGAACTTGAGGCCGAGACCCTATTAATGGTTGTTTGAACATATGAATCGATAAATGGTTTTACTATGCATGCATGCTTTTTAATGATGGGCCTAAAGGTCTTTTATGAAATGTGTTTTATTAAACTATTGCTTCGTCCACTCACAGTCCTTTCTGGTTTTTAATGCCCTTCAGGTTGATCTCGGATGCCGACTATAGTAGAGACCGAGAAATCACACTCCTCCACTAGATCCTGGCGTGCTCTAGAAGCCGGTCAGGCTGATGGTTTCAATTCACTCCCTTGCCTGACACTTCATGTCAGACGGGAACATGACACATCATGTGTTAATCCCAAGGGGGGATTGGGATGGGTCGTGTCATGACAACTACCACGTGGCAGCCCCTGATTGTCCACATGGCCTGACACCTCTGACAGGATGATAACATCACCTACTGACGTCATCACCTTCAACCTCTTGACAGGTCGACTCGGAGTCCTGTAATATGGTCAACCGGACCCGCGACTTAACCCAACCGGATTTCACTCCTCCGACCACCATTTTCCACCATTTTTGATACCCTAAACTCATCTACCACTCATAAATCGATTCAAGGACTCAAAACTAGCTAACAAGGTCCAGAGATTACCTTCCCAAGCTTGAACAATCCAGCCACCTGCAACCTCATTGTGCCATCGATTCTAGCCACCTCAGCCTTCAAAATTGATCCTTACAGCCTCACACACTCCCAAGGAACAAAATTTGATCAACCAAACAGTACAATAATCCCCAAAATCCAAACTTCATAATTTGAAAACAAAACCTTACCGTTTCGGGTTTCCAGCCACCATCCACGACTGTCCACACCGTTGCCACTACCATTATCTACCTCTTTCACTCTCTCACTTTCCCGTTCAATCCAAGAGCAATGGGTGAGGATTGGGGGTTGTGTGTTTGAGTTTTAGGGTGGGTTTGTGTGGGTTTCGGGTTAGAAAGAACAAAGAAGATGAAGAACAAATATCCCAAACAATTGGGTTTTGGGCCCACCATATGGGTGACATGTAATGACCCGTCCCGAGTGTCGGGATTGAATATTAATTAATTATAGTATAGAATGACTAATCTGGGATTAGTGGAGTGGAATCAGACGAATTGTGCAAAATGACCGTTTTGCCCCTAGCGTGGGCAAAATGTTGACTTTTAGTTTGGGCGGTCAAACGGACTTTGACCGATGACTGTGATGTAGTTCGGGACGTCACGAGTTCATAGACAGGTGGCACGTTCTATTCCGACGTTCGAGGTAAAAGTTATGACGTTCGGAAGTTGAGGGGTATTTTGGTAATTTGGCATATTAGGGGCCAAATGTTGACTTTTTGATCGGGAGGTCCAATGGACGAGGGCCAAAGACCGTTACGTAGGTCTCATTGATAAGAATCCAACGACAGGCGGCACGTCGAAAACGAAGTTCGGGTGACCAAGTTACGGGTCACGGATGTCTAGGGGCAAAATGGTAATTTGTCGTACGAAGGGCAAAATGGTCTTTTCACCATGATCAGACAATAACACCTGTCCTTTGTCATCTTTCTTGCCCCAGATAACATGGAATCGTGTATTAGGGAAAACACAATTATAACACTTTAGACACTAATTCCCTAAATTATGGGTTGTCTTAATGATTTTCCATTAGCAGCTAATTAACCTTTGTCTCAGCTTCATTGTGCAATTGGGAGACTGAGGAAGCCGAATTGAGAGAGAAACTCGAGTGACAGTGAGGCCCCTGGGTTAATTTTGAATCGAAAAATCTTGAAAATTGGGAGGACTTTCGAATTCGAGATTGTGAGCTGTGAGGATCACAATTGAGGATTCAATTCGACTTCTGGGAACAAAACGAACATCTCTGCAACAAAAACGAAGTGAAATCGTATCGAAATGTGGAAGAACAGAAGCTTCCATGGCAGCTTAAATTCGAGCTTGAGTTCAACTAGTTAGAGGTAAGATTGTATGAAATTGATCTTGTAGAAATGTTCCTTACACTCTCACGATGCTTACTTTATGAATTAATTTGAAAATCAGGGTTGAAATCAGTGAACCCGAATTGAAAACCCGTCGAGGATCGATTGTGAGTCGTGAGGATTTAGACCCTAATTTGTGTAATTCGATTTACAGAACTTAAATGAAGATGGATTACAAGTGATCAGTTGAAAGATTGGATTGAATTGATGTCGAATTGGGTGAGTTTGAACCAGGTTCTATCGCGGGTTTTTCAACCCGTTTATCAGACATACGGGTGAAGAAGGAACACTGTACCGTTACTGTGCTACGCGCGTGGGTGAGAATCCCGAGGTGAGTTCAACATGACTTTTGTTCCATTCAGTGTAACGAACATTTTGACACTGGTTTCGAGGAAATCGGATATCGTTTCGTTAATGTTCCGCGTATCCGAAGTTTTGTTTTACGTTAAAAATACGTATTTAAATTCCGAAAAAATTGGGGAAAATTATATGAAGTATTTTGAGATGTTAGTAACCCTCTACAATGATTGTGGACAGGAGTTGTGATTTCCAGAATTTACAGAAAAACGTGCAGCTCGGAAACGGACCGTTTTGGACGGTGAGTGTGAGTGGACTTTTGTTTTCTAACCGTGATGCATGCATATATGATTTTAAATGCTTTATTATATGATTTTATATGCTTTGGCATGATTGATGTTTCAATCTGGTGATTTCTCGGTTTTATGATTATTATATTATATTTTGGCACGATTTTTGAGAAATGATGAAATTGATGTTTTTGGGCTAGGCCCGGATTGAAAATGATGTTTTGACTCGGATTATGAGTCATGGAATTAAGAATGATATTTAGACTCGGAATATGAGTTAGGGATTGTTTTCATGGATTTACGTGATCGTGGCAATTCGGTTTTACGGTTGCACTGATTTGCGTGAAAATGATATTTTGGGCTTGAGACCCAAGTGAATAGTGATTTTGACTCGAATTTGGAGTCACATGTGAATATGATTAAATTGATGATTGTTATTTATAAAGTGAATTATGGACACTGTTTTATGATGGTTTTGTGGAACTTGATTTATGAAAGCTATGTCTCGGGCATAGGCCCCATTGAAATGTTTTTGACTGATTTGAGACATAAATGATTTCAAAATGAGGTTACTGGATTTGGTGACCTGTTCCACATATACCATCCTCTGTGATTTGATAGTCTCCTCCGGACATTGTAGATCCTAGAGTAGTCACGACCACTGGCTGGAGATGAGTAGCTCTGAGGGAGGCTTACTCGCAGGAGCGTGGGATTATGATGATATCCTCTAGACGTCATAGTTCCTAGAGTTGATATCCCCCTAGACGTCGTAGATCCTGGGGGATGCACTCGGACGTGAGACACCGAGTTTGCACGCGTTGCAATGATATCGTGACGGGTATTTGGTCTTTGTGGCCAGGTGATGGTGTTTATTTGGTCTTTGTGGCCAGGTGATGGTATTTATTTGGTCTTTTTGGCCAGGTGATGGTGTTTATTTGGTCTGTGTGGCCAGGTGATGGTGTTCACATATTTTGGCCTGAGAGCCGGGATTGACGTTTTATAACTTGAACTGATTTGATGAACATGAGTTTTACGGACCATGGGAAAATGGGTTTTGATTTTATTGGTCCACTGTATATACTTGAATGATTTCATACTATTACTCATGTTTTATGATATGCATGCACGTTTGTGAAAACTGGAGGGTAAGAATGTATTTTGGCAAATGTTTTTATACGAGGTCATTTTTGTCCACTCACACCTTTTATGTTTTATTGATCCTTCAGGTCGTGGAGCGATGATCGAGACTATTCGAGAGGTGGAGGTATGAGTGGTCATAGGCGCAAATATCCCTTGTCTGGCAAGTGCTGAAGGGTAGTTTCGGATTTTCAGTTGACTTGTCAGACGGGAGCAGGACCGGGCACGGTTATCTATGTCATTCGAGGACGGGTCCTGTCATGACACTTGTCACTTATCAAGTGGTTCCCCCAGATTTCAACACAATCCAAAATAGCCACTTGTACAAGTTTCTCATAAAACGTGAATAATATCGTTTTCCTTCTGTGAACCGTAACTTCTCTGTCGAACGTCCGAATTCGACGTGTCACCTGTCTACGGACGTGTAACAGCCCGATCTATGCAACAGTCTTCGGTCCTCGTGCATTTGACATCTCAGGTCAAAAGTCAACTTTTTGCCCCTTTTCTAAGGGTAAAATCGTCATTTTACAACGACCTTCCAAAAATCTACGACTAATTCCCGATTATTCACGATAATCCTCAATTAATCCTTAATTAATCTTGTAAACTTGGGACGGGTTGTTATGACACGACCCATCCCAATCCCCCCAGGATTAACGTGGGATGTGTCATGCTCCCGTCTGACATGGAGTGTCAAACAAGGGATATTACATACCTTAGCCCGTACGGGGCTCCCAGAGCGCGCCATGAACGGTGGAGGAGTGCGATGTCTCGGTCCCTACTACAGCCCGCATCCGTGATCAACCTGAAGGGCATTGAAACCATTCAGAACTGTGAGTGGACGAAAATCAACAATTTCATAAAAACACATTCATAAAAGATATTTAAGCCCTTCACTAAAAAGTATGCATGCATCGGAAATCAGTAAATAACATTTACTCGAATAATCCTTTAGGGCCTTACCCCAGAACCATAAATCCAAAACCAAGTGGGTCACTGACCAAATCCATAACCACAAACCCACAAAGACAGAAATGCCATTTCATGACCTCAACAATCCATATTTACCATATAACCATCTCTGGCATCCCAGATGCCTAGCGTCCCAGATGCTCGACGTCCCAGACGTCATATCTCACGGTAATAAGCAACGCGTGCTACCCGGGGTCTCTCTGGGTCAATATCTCTGACATCCCAGATGTCTAACGTCCCAGACGTCCAATCATAGCATTCCTGCTCCTAAGTCATCATACGGTCTGGTAGCTCCGTATAATAACCCCTCGCAGACAATGCACCGTGACTTCCCCAGTGTCCCAGACACCTGGAGGAGACCATCACATAATTCTCGTATCAAGATGGTATATGGAAAACAGTTTTACAAAGTCATTTTGAAACATCTCAATGGGCCCTGCCCAAAATCTCCATAAAACATCACAAATCCATTTAGGGTCCCCGACCCGAAATCACGTTTATGAAACATAGGGTCCCAGACCCGAAATCACATTTATAAAACTCAACTGGGCCTCATGCCCGATTTTGTAAACCACTGGGCCCCCGGCTCGATCACAAGACTAAAAATGGTTTCAGCTCGATTTCGTAAACCAACTGGGCCCCTGTCCCGAATCACGTAATTCAAATGGGTCACATGCCCTAATTTATCTTTCCAAAACCAAAACCATGCCATAGAATCATTATTGAATTCACATTCACATAGCAATAATATAAACTCGTAAATCTCAAAATACGTGTAAATATGGATTTACCTCGAAATACGTGCAATCATATAATCCACCAGTACCACAATCATCATCATAGAAATCATGTATATAAAACATATAAAATATTTATTCATGCATCACAATTTAGAAAACGAAGTCCACTCACAGACCGTCCTACGCTGCCGCCTCGATACGCGTGCCATAGGCCCTCTCGGCTCCATCACTATCACCGGGGCTTCCAAACCTGTCCAAAACACACTAGAGGGTTACTAACCTCTACATTAACCTTCTATTAAAGCCCCGTAATTTTCCCGAATTTTTAACAATTTTTAAACTCGATCCGAAACTTTTCGATGCCCCGAACATTATCGAGACGGTGTCCGATCGACACGAAACCAGTTCCAACATGTTTTTTTTACATCGAATGGAGTGTTTCACATGTTGAACACTTCCCCATTGGACACACCACGCGCCCCCACGCGCCGCCGGAAGCGGTTGCGCGTGAAGCCCACGCGCGTGAACAGTGTCATCCCTTACCTCGCACTGAACCCGGTCCTTTGGTTTTTCCGGTTCGACTGAACCGGTGTGGCCGGTTCTTAGCCAATACTCAGCCATTTTCGATTCTTCTTCCATCTATGTTATCCTCTAATCCTTCCCTAGAGTTCCATTGATTCAAAACTAAGAAACTAGACCAGAACCTCACCTTCCATATCGAAGTTTGGACCAGCCACCTGCAGCTCAGTCGATTCCTCGATCTCGACCACCACAAACCTCGAGTCCGGCACCATTAGACTCCTACTATCCCCATAAAAAAGTCCCAAACCTCACACACAGTTGAAAACCATCAAAACCTGATTTCCAAAATTTGAACCGAAACTCACCGTTTTGGTCATCGGCCATCTCAGACCACCAAGCTCCTCGAAATCGATCCCTAAGCATTTATTTGAGTCCTATGAACCCTTTAAGGTCACTCAGCTCGATCGAAAATGTCACTACAATCGTTTCTCGAATATGGGTTCAAACGACATACGGTTGTCCAGCCGTGGCCACCGTCGTGGCTGCCACCCTTACCAGTGTCGTCCTTCACCCTATCATCACTTCCTTACGGTCACACATGAGCTCTGAGGGTCCTAGTGATGGTGAGGTGTGTGTTTGTTTTGGGTTTTTGGAAGAAAAAAATAAGAAAGTGTAATGGTGGTCGTGTACGGTTTATGAAGAAATAAGGGAGAGAGCGATGACTGATGATGCTGCTGATCAGAAAAGAGGAAAAGAAATGGACGGTGAGGATTGGTTGAGTGATAGGATGGGCGGCTAGGATTTAAGATGTTATAAATGGAAATTATAAAATAATAATTATAATAATGCTTAAATATGTTAGATCCACTTTTTAGGGGTTTTAGCCAATGGGATGAGTGACACTTGTCACTCATCCAGGGGTCCCACCAAAATATCTGCCCAATCAGATATTACCAAATCATCATCGTCTCGAAGTACGTGCATAGTGAAATCGAACTTCCGTGACCTATAACTTCCTCGTTCAAAGTCCGATTTCAGCGTGCCGCCTCTCTATGGATTTGTATCGTCTCGATCTACGTAACGGTCCTTAGCCCTCGGCCATCGGACCTCCCGATCCAAAAGTCAACTATTTGCCCCTTTGAACCAAAATTACCAAAATGCCCTTAAACTTCCGAACGTCATAACTTTTTCTTCGAACGTCGGAATTGAACGTGCCACCTGTCTATGAACTCGTGACGTCCCGAACTACGTCACAGTTATTGGCCAAAGTCCATTTGACCGCCAGAATGAAAAGTCAACGTTTTACCCATTCCAAGGGCAAAACGATCATTTTGCATCGTTAGTCCGATTTCGCCCAACTAATCACGGACTAGCCTCACTAATCATGATTAGTGATTAGTCACTAATCTAATCTCGGAATTCGGGACGGGTCGTTACATGTTACATATGGGAGTTCAACTAATTCTTACATGACACCACTAATTGTGTGAATACATTTCTGATGACATAAGTTATTTGACACTCCAATCCGAAAAGTCCACTAGGATGTCACGATCGAGGCAGGTTATTAGACATTTGAATGGTGACGTCTAGGCGATAAAAACCAATTAATTGAAATGTTGTGGTTTAGGAGATCATGTGAAACAATTTCACTGTGATTACGGAAGTATAGAGCATAGAATTATAATGATGATCACATAATCGAGTAACCACTTGAGTTATTCAATTTCCATTGCGTCTCTTAGACTGCAGGTGTGAAGGTAAGAGCTACTCGAAGCATGTGAAATGCCATTGGGACCTGAAGGGTACAAAAAAAAAACACAAGGATGAGTGAACGTAGTAATTTTTTCAATGCACAAACCATGAATTATAAAATAGGCTTTAACCCCTCAATTTTCTGAAAAACTTTGTAACAAAATTCTAATCTTGCACGTAATATGAGAAATAATCATAAATCACATTAAAGAACCCAAAGTACAAACAAATCATGCATGAACCACAATCTTATTGCTCATGAGTCACCTGAGGCATACACTCATATTAGGTTGGGTATTTACAATGCTCGTGTATCTCGACCACATGACAGATGGGTGCCAAGTACCGGTCACCTCATGTCCCATAGAGCTCGTGGATAAGTTCGCACTTTCTAACTAGTGTTATGAGCAGTGTAGGTGAACAATCACATGGAGGCTGATCTCTGAACACTCAGACGGGTGCTGAGATGCCGACAACTTATAGGTGGTTTTATAATCACTATCTCGAATAATGTCTCGGAACTACTATGCACTAACAACCATCAACAATATCTAAGCATGAAATGCAATCTTTAACAAAACAATCGTGCTCATGAATCATCAAGTAAAATCATGAATTATCAAGATCGGGAAACATCAAATAATATCATGAACTAGCATGCATCATAGTTAAGTACGTAAAAATGTACAAGCAAATAAGTAAAGATATAAAACAAGTGAAGAGGGTCCACTCACAGATTGATCGGGGAGTCAAAATCACCTGAAAAATCAAATTTGCATGTGCTCCAAGTCAAACCAACCCTAGATAAACCATTTCGTAAAAGTTACTAATGCCTTATATATCAAATTCTAAGTAAAACCCTTATAGGGTTGCCTAAAACAGTGCATAAAAACACTATAAACGAACCAAAAAGTACTAAGAACTTTTTGAAAAATCCCAAACCTCGCCCACACACTCATGTGGTGTAACACCTCGGATATTCGAGAAAAAAAGAAAAATGACCATTTTGCCCTTAAAAGTTAAAGAGTTGATTTTTGACCAAAAAGTCAAAGTGTTGACTTTTGGCCGGGATATCTTATAGAAACTTCAAAAATAACGTTATGAAGATCTCAGCATCCTGAGTACGTAGACAGACGGCATGTTGAAAATAGAGGTCGAATAAGTT
The DNA here is from genome assembly GCA_032719365.1 of Prinsepia uniflora. NCBI lineage: Eukaryota > Viridiplantae > Streptophyta > Magnoliopsida > Rosales > Rosaceae > Prinsepia > Prinsepia uniflora. The sequence continues at coordinate 13,069,916 of CM064875.1, forward strand.
TGTTATGGGCCAAGGAAGACTTAGGGGAATTTTGGTCATTTTACCATGAAGGGTCTAGAATGTCCTAGTGTTGTCTTCAAGTTGGGGTTTTGTATTTCTCTCCATCGACCTAGAGTGCTATATATATGAAGTGTGTGTGATGTTTGGGCATTCGGTGAGAGTGAGCTGATAAAAAAAGAAAAGAAAAGAAACGGTGGATGAGGGAAACCAATGAAAACCGAAAGAAAGAATGAGTGAAGGAAGAAAGAAGAAAGGAAAAAAGGTAGAGAGAAAAGGGAGAGGGGAGGAGAGTGATGAAGCAAGAGGGCAGGTCGTGAAACTCCAAAAAACAGCCGAGGGTTGTCATGAAGATTTGCAGTGCTATGGTGATTGTTTGAGGATCCTAGACGATTACAGGAGTTCCTAGGATCATTCTAGAGTAAGAAAGGAAGGATGTAAACGCAGACATCAGCTCTGTGAGAAGCTGAGAAATGGCTGAAACATCAAGGTAAGAGCCCTTGAGTTTTAGTCTTTCTCTTGTAGTTTTAAGATGGTAGACCTCTCTTGGAATAATTTAGAGTAGTTTGGACATAAAAGGGGAAGAAAATCGTCGAGTTTTGGCGGAAATACGGCCGGGTTTGGTCACCGGGTCGGGCTATCTGAGTTGCAGACCCGACTCGAGGTAGCTGGTAAAAATCCCGCGTGTGAGGCCCATGCACATAGGCTTTTCAGTGGCGTGCCGGCGGGCATGCGGTTGTTCTAGGCAAAGCGATCAACACAAATGTTTCTTTTCTTGAGTTGCTGAGTTCAATGGTAGATTGTTTGTGTTAATCAGACTTCGTTTGGGTATTGGAAGTTATATGCTTATGTTTGAATCTTAAACGTTCATAATAGAATTGGAACTTAAAAATGATTTATATTAAATATTTTGAACTTATAAAACTAAGTACTTAGATTGAATTATAGTAAGATACTTTTCTTACGATATTTGAAATGTTAAGTTTTACAAATAAATGAGAACAAGGGTTGATTGCGGATATTGTTTATATGATTTAATGAAGATATAATTTTGTGGCAATTTGATGATGAATGATTAGAGGGTTATACTATGTGACGGTTACATATATAATTAATTTGAGTGTATATAATTATATGTAACTAATTGGAGATTAACTAAAACAGGAGCAAGATTCGTGTTTTGGCAAATAAAAACTAACGACATAGAGTATACGAGTGGGTTGTAAATTCTAATAAACTTAACAACGGAAGTAACACCCGATAAGCCAAATTAATCGTATCACAACTTGTTGGGGTTAGCGGGATCGAAGTGGGCGGTAACCCCGCAAAAATGGATTCAATTTGGTTAATCTAATGTAATATGCATATCCGACAATCGGAGTAGGGTTGATTCAATTTTTCTTAGATTTTAGGAACGGGTTCTGTCACATGAGCAGGAGCCCATACACCGAGTTGAAGATGCATTTGAAATGTTCCTTCTAACTTCAATTTTTCCCTTACGTGCCTTACAGGTGCAATTTTCTAATAGAATTTATGAATTTTTTTTTAATAAAGGGATTAAATTAACGATTGTGATAAGATGTTGAGATAAAACAACTAACAATAAATTTTAGGGACGATTTCAAACATAATTTTTAAATCAAGGGACCATTGCTTCATTTTTTTTCCAAGAAAGATCCTATGATAATTAAGCAAAGATGAGTAGGAGGCGGGCCGGACAAGAAATTAGGCCGAGCAAAGGCAAAAAGAGACGCAAAAGAGAAGTAAAGAGGCGCCCACAGTGTCGTCGTTGTTGGATCACCAACCCTCAAACAAACAATAGCTATAACAAAAATTCTGAAACCGTTTGCGTTCGGCATTTTTTAATTTGAATGATGTCGTTGGAGCCGGTGAAGGAGGACGAAGAAGTTTACAGCTGGAGAGAAGTGCAGCTGCTTCCGATCGGAGAGCTTGAGAGGGAGACGGTGGAGCGAAGGCGAGGGCGTGACATAGTCATAGCTGTGGATCATGGGCCCAATAGCAAGCACGCTTTCGATTGGGCTCTTATTCACTTTTGCAGGCTGGCTGACACCCTCCACCTTATTCATGCTGTTTCCAGTTAATTCATTCCTTCATATTTTGTATTTTTTTTTCTAATTCCCCTCGCCAATTTTGTTTCTTAAAATTGCATATTATGAGTGAGCTTCATGATGGGGGTTGCGTAGAAAATTTTGTAATTCTTTTATTCTTTCATGTTTAGGCGTGAAAAACGAGATTGTGTATGAGGCGACTGAGGTGCTGATGCAGAAGCTGGCTCTTGAGGCATTTGAAGTTGCCATGGTGAGTATAATTGTTGCATTTGAGGAATTCACTTGCGTGTATGGTAACGTTATTAGCCATTTTCCCGTTTTATGTGCCAATGGTGGATGATCTTGCTTTTTAAATTTTCCATTTTCTCAACGAAGCTTGGATCTTTGAGCATTGAGCAGCATTGAATTAGTTAGTTCCATTGTTTATACGTATTTTAATTCATAAGCTTAATCTAGTGCAATAGCACTGTATAAGCCTAACATTTAGAATGGTCTCTTTTCGAACTGTTTGACCCATCTGTATCGTGTACGATTCACATACCATGAATATAAGTTATTGTTTAGGTTCATTCTTACTTCGCAGTCGCAACATAATCATTGTTTGTCAATAGAAGTTTGACGAGAGAACATAACCTCTGATTCTGTTATCTGTATGTGAACAGTGTTGATAACTACACTTTTTTGGCATCTGCTGGCACGTTATTTTCTTCTATTGATACTTTTATATATAAGTTTTCAGTAATCTTTGTGGAAATAGGTAACGACTAGTGCCAGGATTGTGGAAGGAGATCCAGGTAAAGTAATTTGCAAGGAAGCAGAACGAGTAAAGCCTGCAGCTGTTGTCCTGGGTACCAGAGGCAGAGGCATCATTCAAAGGTTTCTCTCTCTTTCTCTCTCTCTCTCTCTCTCTCTCTCTCACTCTCTCCCATATCTCCCCCCGACCTCCTCCTCCTCCCTCCCTCCCTCCCTCAAACTCATTGTTCCTATTTTGATCAACATCTATAATAAATGAAATTTGATTTCTGGGATTTTTCTTCAGTTTACTGCAAGGAAGTGTAAGCGAGTATTGCATGCGACACTGCAAGTCTGCTCCAGTTATAATTGTTCCCGGAAAAGGTACTATCTCTCATCTCTTTTATATAGAAATTTGGAACCTTGAACTTGATTCAATATTAGAAAATTGAAACATATATATCTTGAATTGGCAGAAGCTGGAGATGAGTCATTGATCTAGCTAGCTAGTGGAATTCCATGGTATGTATAAAACAGTTCAGTTTGATTACTGTTGTGTAATACTTTCAGCATCTTGTTAGCTAAGCTTGTAAGAGTGATAATCAATTGCCAAAGTGTTACTACTGATAGTTATATGATGAAAATTGAAATGATCAGAATTCATTAGATATTCTTGTATGTTTTGAGTTTGTAAGGTATATGTCTACAAGTATTGAGTGTTTCTTAAGGAAAATTATGATCGAGTACAAGAAGGTAGTGTTTATTTTGCAGTCCAAACCTAATGTGATTGTATCTCCATTGTGCTTAAATTATATTGGAAGACCAGATAATTTCCTTGACTTCTCTTTCCTTTAACGAAAATTTACAAAACTAGAGTTAACCTGGTTTTCTTTTAACTTGATAGCACATATTAACTTAGAAGGGAGTGCTATTTATGGGCAAAGACACCAGATTTGTAGAATGAAAACTCCCTTGACGTGATGAGAGCTATAGGCACAAGAGTATACATCCGGCTCAATGATTTGCCTTAAAACCCAAATTCAGCGCAATGCTAGGCACTGGGCTGCTTTTACAATAGAGAATCCTCAAGTCTATGCACACAGGCCCATTTATGGGCTGGTCTACACTGTCAAAAACACTTTATGGGGCTTTCCCCACTCATAGACATCCTCTCCCACTAATGTTGGTGATTTGTTCAAAAATCTAAGTTAAAAGAGAAGTTTGAGAAAATAATGTCTTTCTTCTTTTGTATTAGGTCACACTTGAAGTAAAATTTGTAATTTCCCAGCTTGTCAAATGAACCATTTTGGATTCCTTTATGAAGGAAAGGACTAAAAACTAGGGAGCTCTGAGTGTAGCTCCAAACAAATATTAGAGATGCACTATTTGCACTCTGCAGAAAGAATCTTTGTAGCTTTTAGGTTTTATTCCTTGAAACTGCAACTTGTGAGTTAAGGGTGACCAGAGAAAGCTCAAAGCATAGAGGAAACTTTGACGGAAAGTTGAAGTGGACCCAAGAAAAGGAAAAGGCAAAATCATCTTTCACCATCATGTGAAACAAAGAGAATCAAAGAGATCATTCATATGGAATGGATGAGGGTGGGCAGGTCTATGGACCTTGGACCACACCTTCTCACTATCAGCCTATTACATATGGCTTGCAAATGAAGTAAGTTGAGCCTATTAATTTCTAACTCCTAAGAGGAAGAACATTTCGGAGTAAGGTTATGCAATCTGTAGTGGTCCCAAACTCAAACTATTGTTGCAATTTGCAAACCCAACATTTAAGTGCTTCTTAATTGATACTCTTTAAGCCTTTTTATATGCCAAAAGTACTAGGACAGGATATAACCCGAACAAACCAGTGAAATTGATCAGATTTGATATGTTCTGGGTGGTTTGGTTTGGTTTGGTTTGGTTTGATTTGTCATGTATGTATCAGTGCAAACCTGAACGAACCTGCAATTGCAATTGCTGGGTTTAGTAATCCGCATAGCCTGAACCAGTTAGTTCGTATATTACAATATATGTATGTGTTTACACCATGTATAAACTTAATGTGATCATTTCCTCACCATACTTTTGTAGTTTATGAACCCTAAACTAAAACCATTAGACATATTCTGCCCAATCTCATGCACTCTGGTAACAATTTTGTTTTTGGTTTTCTCTTTTCATTTTGTCATGAATTACACATACCCATCTTAGGTGCACTTGGGTTGAACTTTCCCACTGGGCTTTGTAGTCATCTACATCTTTCTGGGAAAGACAGGTTTAGTTGCGGAGCCAGCTTCTATTTCTTCGGGGACCAGCTGTATACACTTGTCCCTTGGGAGATAAAAAAATGTAGATGTTACAATGTTCCTAATAGTTACAGAAATTTAATGTAGATTTCTACAAAATGTTGGAGTTTTAGGAGGACCAAAGTCAGTTTAGGTCGAAGTGTAGTTCCGCCCCTCATGTTCAACTTTTATGTTGACCTTCACCTATGCAGTACCCAGAATTTATTTGGCATTCTATCTGATTTATCACATTCATTACGTTTATGTATAGAAAGCCAACTGAATTGGGTATGTATAGACAGTGTGACAATCTGTTTCTTTCAAGCCTCATCTTTATACACACTCAGTTAAATCAAAACCCGTTTAACCATTCGACTATCATAAAACTCAATCTCAATCTTTACTGGCAAAATCATGTTAGAGCAATCAGAGGCGGAAAAAACTGTAGATGTGAGGAAGATGTGTTATCCTCTCTTTGGGTTGAATCCAACCTCTCAAAATTGTTCCAAACACATTCCTTTCTCCCCACAAACTATCTAAGTTGCTTTCTCTCACAATGTAATGAGTATGATCTAATATAACTACCCACAAATAGGAAAGGTTAAAATTTCAATGCAGATGGGGAATATCCGTTTTCACTAATTCGGCCACGCTACTTCCCGTAACTACATTATCAAAGAACACTTAAAAAACCCTAGATTTTTTTAAGATAATGAGAGAGTTGATCTAGAATAATGATGTTAAGTTGGAGGCTAGCTGACTATTCACTTGACAGTAACGCACACTAGGCATAAATTGAATATTTAAGGAATGGATAAGCAAGTTTGTCTTTTCAAGCTTGGAAAAAATTGCTTTCTTATAAATATTTTGGCTAATTATTATGAAGGTCTCTATCAGCAAATATTATTGTTCTTCTGAAAAGGGAGCTGTGTCGGTCCACAGGTAGGCTCATGGCATTGCCCCTTCCTCATCTCATCTCATATAGTGCTAACAAGTCTTAAGTGCTTGCTTCAACTTTGTCTCTCAACTTCATCCATCAAAAAGACAACTTGCATAATTGCCTTCTATTTTATCACCATTTAGGGCCCCATTTGGCATTGCAATTTTTCTTTAAAAATTGCTTTATTTAAGAGTGAAGCATTACAAAAATAAAATTGATAAAAATAAAAAATACACAATAATTTTTTACCAATTTTTTTTTTAAAAAAAGTAGTCTGCTGGTTGTTTTTGAAAACTAATTTTACAAAAATTATTTTAATATATAGCTATTTATTATGAAAGTAAAATAGAAATAACTCTTCAGCAAACCGTTGAAAAAACACAGCCATTCCAAGCTAATTTTTAGTCATTTACAATAAATATTTGTATGCATGTATGTATGATATGCCAATTCTTGCATCCCCAAGACAGCTGGTGGATGCCCCTATTGATTATTGACAATTTGACATTTGACGTTGCTTGTGTCTATTTTTGGCTTTCATTTCAAATGGTGGTTTCATTTTTGTCTGTAAAAGTTTAGTCAGTGACAAGGAAATTGGAGGTGACCTTGCTAGGTAGTAGTGCCTAGTAGCTACCCTCCCCTTCAATAGTTTTGATTGATCATGTTAGTGTATGATTTTATTCATAATACATTCAATTGTGTTCATGTTCGTAGAATATACGTATTCTGAACACCTCAATTTGTGGAAGATTTTTCGTTCCCTTCAAATGATTGACATATGGAGATTTCTCTACTAGGATATAGAATGATATTCATTAAATATATGCTAAAGAACTGGTTTAGTCCGGTTTTGGTTTTAAACCATCAAAAGCATAAAACCGAAGTTGATCGATTTAATTCAGTTCGGTTTGATTTGGTTATGGTAAAAATTGTTCTCAAAAGAACTGATTTAATAGTACTAGAACTACTTCCATTTTGATTTCATGTTGTTAGGTTAGTGCTATAGACTAGTGGCATAATTTTTGTAGAGACACAATACAATACAAGATCTTTGTGGTTAAGTAGGCAATATTGTAACTCTTCTCTCTAATTGTAGAGAGAAACCAGTGGCAAATTGTAACTCCTCCCTCTAATGTGGTTTCTCTCTGCCTTCTCTCTTAAGGAAAACACAGTCGGCCCTTCTTTTTTTTTGGGATGGGGGTGGGGCTGCTCTGATTCTCTATCGCCTGGTGGTGGCTCTGGAGTACCTCCCTCTTCATATCTCCCTAATTTCTTTCTTGGTTTCCCCTTGGTTCTCTTGTCTCACTTGGTTTTCAGTTTTCTCTTTCTCCCTTCTCCTTCAAGGGCGTGTTGGATGACGGCATATGTATGGTGGTGGCGTCTTCTCTGCTCTGCTGCACTGCGGAGGATCTGGCTTCAGCTCTAAGTGGCGACGGTGATGCCAACGTGAGAGATATGGTGTCTGGTGTCTATATACGATCTGAGTCGGTTGTAATTCCGATCGAATCGTCTGGCAGCCGGGTGGGGGAATCCAGAGGTTTTGGGTATTTTTCCTATTTAGTTTTATTTGCTACTTAATTTTTCAATTGGGTTTAGTTTTCCTAGAAGTCCAATAACTATGAATTTGTTGTGTAATCCCTTCTGTGGATGTAGTTGTGGGAGTTTTGGCATTTTGTTGTGGGAAAGAATCTGCTGTGGAGAAGTTTTGGTGAAAATTACCCTTCCTTTAATCAACGATCGATCCTACGGTGAACCGAACCCCTCTTTACTCCTATAGAATGTTTGGATGTTGTTGTTTGGACAGAGAAAGATCCGCTTTGGATGGAGTCTATCCTCACCAAAGGTATAATTGTTCATATTTCTAGTTAATTCTATGGTTGTTTCTTGATTAAAAAAATAAAAATAAATAGGCAATATTAATTTTATTCATACTATGTTGTAGGTATACATACAAACATACTTATAAAAATGTTATGTACTTAGAGAAGTAAAAAAATAATCTGGATCAGAGGCATCAAGTAAACTCTTCCAAGAATCAGATGATTGATGTTTTGATTCACATCTCCATCTTTGAATTGCTGGCTTCCACTGAGCCTGTAAAAAATATTATTTAGGGCTTTCAGAATCTTCATCAGAGCAATATTTTACTTTAAACTAATTAGACTACGAGAGGGCGATTCAAAATCACTCCGGCTAATCGCAGGCCTACACTTATCAATTTTAGAAATAATTAGGCTATTTTTTATTTTTTTATTTACCCTCTCCAAATATACAACAGAAATGATGATTGAACAATGAAAAGCATGTGATTATTAGATTGAGTAAATTGCAGCCTAAACTTTCCAATGCGGGGACCACTTCATGTTGAGTAAGACTTGAAATAATGGATGCACACACCGTCTCAACATATCAGCATAGTGATGATAGCCATTTTGTGGTTTACAGACTCAAAATGCACCACACCTTTAACTGCTCCCCCTTTCTATCCATGAGGAAAGATTATAATCAATTAAAAAAAAAGAAGAAAAATATCTACTTTCAATCAATTTGGGAGAAAACTGAAAAAGGAAATAATTAACCATTCATCTAGATATCTTTTTCAAGCCAAATAAAAAAGACCTACCAAGATTGCTAAGAAAATCATGACATTTTGTGGGGTCCCAAGAAAAATTTCTTCACAAATTGTATTAGAAAGTTTAGTTCTTAGATACCTGTGAATTGTTGTAATGGAAATGATGTTCTTCCTTGATGAAATTCCACATTGAATAGGTTTTGTAATTCGGCATCCCAAATTGCAGGATTCTGAGCTTGCTGCAGGGGAGAGCATATACGATCTATGATCAGAATATTGCTATGTTTTTGGAGTCTATGGAGTATCAACGAGTTTGAAGACATTACAGTGAAGCCTGATGTGTCGAGAAATGTTTCTGGGAGTGATACAGGAGCGCTGGTGGTTCTCCGGAGCGCCATGTCTGGGGAATTTATCCCCATATCCAGCCCTGAAACCAGCTGTTGTGCTTGATTAAACTGAAGAAATGCAGAATTGGTCATTTCTGGTGACATCCCAATCGTCCGAAAATTGGTTGGGCATGCAGGAAACATCTGTTGATTTTGAAGCAAAAAGAGAGTTTAATTAGGAATGGAATTTTGAACAAACTAATTCTTTCATTAACTCTCCGAAATACCAAAGGTCAAGCAATTTAGTTCATTTTGTCAATTCTTTCTTGCAAAAATAAGTGGATAGTAAACTGAAAATCTCTAAAAATTGACTGCTCTTATGGTACTTAAAAAGTATCCTGACCTCTTTTGCAAACAAGTCGTCGATGTTGAGGTCAAGCCTCGGATTAACAGCAGCTAGTTTCATAGACAGGAACTGTTAATTATGAAGAGGACCCGTTTAAGAATACAGAACAACAGAACATATTCAAGTATTTGAAACAATGATATGCGAAAAAGATCAAATGTATGTCACCTCTACTTGTCGCTGAAGAGACTGAACATAATTGATGATTTCGTCGAGCATCCCAGCCTTGCCAGTGATCTTGTTGCACCCTGGCACTAAATCTTGCAGATACTTCATTCTTTCACTTATCTTTTCCCTCCTCACCTGCATCATCATCACACGGAGCGCATAAATAATACGAAATCAACAAAATAAGATCTTTGGAAAACAAACAAAGTGTCATGTCCTACTCACCCTCTCAGCCAAGCTGTGGCTATCCGTGGCCTGACCTCGGCGCGCCCTGACATGAATGTAGTCGGGCTTTTGAACTTCAGAAGCTTTTGAATTGTCCTTTGAAGTATCACCGGATGATACTCTGTCGTTGTTGGCGGTGTCTTTGGTGCTGGTTTGCTCTGTGATCTTGGAGTCCCCTTCCTCAGCACAAGCTTTCATTCTTTTCTCTGTGCTGTCTTCTTCTGCAGCAGCTACAACCTACAAGCCACAAAAGGAGTATTCATCATCAATCAACTTCTCAATAGTTTCAGTAGCTTTCTAGGACCATATTGAAATTTGCAACTTAATTATTAACCCCCAAAACTATTCAATTTAAACAAACATACATCACTTGACAAAAATCAAGCCCTCAAATTTATTTGAATGAGAATTAAAAATATATATAATGATTTAGAAATGGAAAATAGAGAATAGAGACACACCTTATTGTTGGGGACCTTGTCAGCCTTCCTCTTCTTAAAGCTTTCCTTCCCGGCCGGCGAGCTAATCTTCTGAGATACAGCGGTGTTGCCGGAATTTTTCTCCGCGGCGACAGTGGCTGGGCAGCTGAAAGTCCTCGAAATATTAGTATTGAGACCAGTCACAATCTCTTCAAACCCTGCAGTACCATTACTATTCATGGCCAACCCACAATTCCCCAAGCCCAATTCAGACCACCCATTTTCCGAACAGGGGTCGGGCTTCATCGCCGAGTCACTGGCCATCAAACCCAGGAAGCCCTGAGCTTGACTCGCCCGAATTGGGTCAGAGAACACACCAGCAAGCTCAGTACCGCCAAAAGTATACTGAATCTGCTGTTGCTGATCAGGATGGTCGGGGTGGTGCCACTTCATGCGAGCCCTCTGCCGCTCCAGCACCGTCATGTCGGTGCAGTTTCCGGCGTGGAAGGCCCCTGGAACGTTCATACAGTTCAACATCTCCGGCAACGCTCTGTTCATCACAGAGACAAAAACAAAAACAGGTTCTGGGCACCCTCGAATACAGTGAACTAGTGATTATTTCTGATCGTGAAAAATGGTTTGTAAATTGTACTCAGTTTTGGGAAATGCAGTGAGGCTGGTCAGGATTAGGCCTCATGCCCAACACGGTGCGTATAAGGTTTGTGAGAAAAGTAGGCAGCAGAGGATTTGATCAAAAAGTAGTGGGTAATTTGTGTGTTTGAGAGAATACTAAAGAGGAAAGGGCGCGGGTTAGGTGTATATAAAGGGGAAGAAAGGGCTGGCCGGAATCTGACACAGAAATGGCCGGAATGGTTAGAGAGAGAAATATAAATAAGATGATGAGAGAGAGAGAGAGAGAGGGCATCGAATGTATCCACATAACCAGAGGCTGTGGGTTGTGGGGCCTGGCTGACATGACTGCCACGTGGTGTTGTCCGGAGTAAAACGGGGTATTAAGGATGCTGGGTTTGGACGGGACGGGGGTTTAAGGCCGTGCTGTTGGGATTTGCAGGCAAAATGAGGATAATTAAGGATGATTGATGGGTTGCATGTAATTATCTTTGAGTGTATTAATCAAAAAGTGTAGGGCTACTTTGTAATAGGGTGAGAAAACTGCCAATCATGAACCGATGGAGGTCTTGGAATAATGGATTGCTCGAATATATATGATTATGACATCTTGTGATTTGTGTGATAAGAATATATATAGTAATAATCTACTTAGTACGATAATCAATTAACTTACTAATTTTGTATTTGGTAATATACAATGATATTAAAAGATATATATATATTGTGTATCGATCTGATTTAATTCTTTACGAATATTAAATTTGAGGCCCGAGAGAGTTTAGAGAAATATATATCACTAGATTATAATATTATAGTATTGATTAGTATGTTAGATTATGAACACTGAAAATAGTTTATTTGTAGGAAAATCTTGCATCTACTTTACGAAGGATGTACTCGTACCCTTTATTGTTGATTACCAAGTATTCTATATGGAAGCGTAATAATTGAAATTGTTGATTTTTTAAAATGTCATATAAAATAATTTTTATGAAAAATGACAAAATTAACTAAATTGGTAATCATTTGGTTATTTTTGTATTTAAAAACAATTAGCGATTTAGGTAATAATTAATATATTGATGGTGAATCGTCAATTTAGTTGATAGGTGTTGATATTAATCCATCTCAAACTTATTTGACTTTTTGCAGAATTAATTAATCTCTAAATAATATTTAAAGACAAATATATGATTATAGTTATCATAAACATAAGAAACATCCACCATGAGCATATTCAAGTAAATAATTACATGTTAGGAAAATGTAATATTCTCTCACCAATTCAACTAAAATAAATATTCAGTCCAATTTACATCTCGAGTTCCAATTAATATTCAAACAACGAAACACGCACGAGCACACATATATATATATAAACACAGTCTTTCGAAAAATATCACTTGAGCACTCTAAATTGGTTAAATTATCAGGTGCTGCTTTATCTTCACAAAAAATATAAGAACTACGGAAAACCATAAGAAGAGCAACGGAAATTATGGTTTAGAATTTTATCTAATCACAATTAGTAGTAGGGAAATTATGGTAATCACTAGTAGTAGGGAAATTATGGTTTAGAATTTTATCTAATCACAATTAGTAGTAGGGAAATTATGGTAATCACTAGTAGTAGGGAAATTATGGTTTAGAATTTTATCTAATCACTAGTACTACTACTACTTGATGTCTCGGTAGACTTTATTATATACTCAGCATAATTACGAATTGAATAATAATTTATCAAAAAATCATTTCATCTATCGGCACTAAATCCAAACTTCAATCATTTCGGCTTAGGTATAGTAATCATGATTAAATCTCATAGATAAGAAGACTTTTTCAACCAATGATGGATCAAAACAAGCAAAGATATATAGCTAGCAAAACCAACCAGCCTCAAAAGAAATTAAAAAAAAAAACAGATTGATAATAATTAATAAAACTGCCAATAAATTTATTGGGGTTGAAGAAGATGTGAAGAACATGACGTCTTACCTTTTGCAATTCACAGCAAAATCTGTAAATATATAATGTTGCAGACATATGGAGTCACAGTCATATAAGTTTGCACCCAGATCACTCTATTTTAAGCAACTCCATTTTTAAATAGGCTAACCTTGGTCCTCCATGCTTATCTATCCATCTCTGCATGCATAATATTTTATTTTCTTGCACATATAACAAAATCAGTTACAGAAATTAATTTGGTCCCAAAAAAAAAAAACTAATGTACGTAACAAAAATAACCGGAAAATCCCGTATTATTATCTTGTAATTTACCTTGAACAGTAGAGTTACGTATGTACTTTTCTTTGAATGTAACTCCTTAGCTTTTCTATTTTCTTCCATTTTTACTCTCCGCCACATTTTCTCAATTTTTTTTTCCATCGAATGCTGATTTAGCTGAAATTGGGTCAGTCTTATATTGATGACAAATAAGTACCAGATGGAAAAAAAAAAATTTGAATCAATTTAAGTTACCCAAAAAAAAAATTCACCTAAGCTAATCTAAGGCCCAAATAAACTAAATTGTGGCTTTAATTCAAAGAAATCAGCATTAACGGAAAATTTAACAGAAAGTGTGTCAAAAGACAAAGATTGAAGGACAATCGAAAGGCTAAGGGAGTAAATTAAAAATTTTCCACTTAGTAGTAGATTTTTGTAGTACTCCTCTCCATTTATTTTACGATGAGAGGTTTCAGGTTTAGTTTTCTATTAATGTGTTTGTTGTAATCATCCTTTTATGAATATCATTGTATAGAAAAAGAGGGAATCATTTGCTCAAAAATGATCCCAATCTCTCATTCCATTATCCTAAGCTAAAACAAGATTTGCATTTTTGCCCAACCTATGCATATCATGCAATGATTAATTTTTAATTTCCACATTTATCTCCCTCTCCTCTCCTGTCTTTTCTGTCTTCTCTCTATTTTTTTTTTTGCTACAAAGAAAGAAGACATGTGATGAAGATGATGAAGATCTGATAAAGATGAAGATGAAGAACTTCAAATGAAGATGATGAGGAAGTTTTCGTTTTCTTCCTTTGCATCCGAGTTTTTTTTTTTTTCTCTTCTCTCTTCATGTTCATGGGTTTCTAGTTATATAACTAAGTTGTAACTAACTGGTATATAAGTATGAACTAATCGGTAACTACTGGGGAAACCTATAAACACAGATGAAGAGGAAGATAAAGATCTCCAGATGAAGAAGAAGATGGAGATCTCCATATGTAGATGAATGGGGAGTTTGCATCATCCTCTTTGCCTTCTTCTTCCTCTGCGTCTTCTTTTTTTACTTCATCTTCTTCTTCATCTTTATCTTTATCTGGGTTTTCGCATTTCCTAGTAGTTACATATCAATTCCCACTAATATACCAATTAGCTATCACTTAGTTGTATGACCGGAAACCCATAAACATGAAGATAAAAATGAAGACGAAGAGAGAAGAGAAAAAAGGATGCAGAGGCAGAGGAAGAAGTCGAAGAGAAAAAGGATGCAATCTCCCCCTTCTTCTGCATATGGAGATCTCCATCTTCTGCTTCATTTGGAGATCTTCATATGTATTTATGAGTTTCCTAGTAGTTACCGATTAGTTCTCACATATATATCAATAAGCTACCACTTAGTTACATACCTAAAAACCTATGAACATGAAGATGAAGAGAAAAGAGAAAAAAAAAAAAAGGATGTAAAAGCAAATGAAGACACAACCTTCCCCATCATCTTCATCTGGAGTTCTTCTTCTTCATCTTCATCTTCATCAGATCTTCCTAGCATGTCTTCTTTCTTTGTAGAAAACAAAGTAGAGCGAAGATTGAAAAAAAAAGAGGTGATGAGAAAGGGGGAGAGAGAGAGAGAGAGAGAGAGGGAAAATTGCCAATGAGTCCTTGGATGGTATATATAAGTTGGGTCAAAAATGTAAATACCATTTTTAATTTCTTATTTTAAGTTAGGATAATCAAATGAGGAATTTTGGGATAGTTTTTGAGAAAATGGGTGATTTTGTCAATTCCCCTAAAACGAAGAGTAAATTAAAACATTTAAAAGTGCAAAAGTAACTCTGTTATTTGAGATAAATCATGAAGCAGTAAAATATAATTCCCGAATAAAATTTTAAAATATAAAAGTTATGCATATTTAAAAGGATTTAATGTGATAACATTAGTATAAGTGTATAACACACAAAATATATTTAGATGTGATACAATTATGGAGAAATGGTTGCAAGCATCCGCGAACTTTATATTATTTCAGTTGTATATTGTCCCTTAACTGTATTAGTAGCAGATATCTCTGAACTATGTCTAAACGTACAAAAATAATCATTCCATTAAATTTTCCAACGTTTTTTTATTATAAAAAAAAACCTAATAGGATAACTTTACCCTTATTTTTAACATAAAATCGTTGAGAAATTTAACGGAATAACAGTTCTTGAATATTTAGATATAATTCAGGGATGTCTACTATTAATAAGAAAGTTCAAAGACGAGAATTAAAATTGGTTTAAATTCAAGGACACTTACAACGGTTTTTCCTAAAATTATATGCCATGTAATATATATATATTACTAATTTGAGTAATTTGGCATTTTTTTTTAATCTTACAAAAGTGCCGTCAATCTATTTCAATTTGAATTAGGTTTTGGTCTTAAATCATATATATTATTCTTAAGTCAAAATTTGACTAATACAGGAACCTGGTCTATAATTGACTGCTTGCCCTTGTTCCCATTTGTGATCAGTCTTATTCATATCAAAGTGATACTTTAAACGCATTCAAGCTCAATATAATATATCTCACGTTTAATTAACTAATGAATGAATTAAGCAGATCGATAATATTGCATTGCTTAATCCAGAAAGTAATTAAAGACAATTAAAACATATATTCTTAATTATAAGCATAACCTTAATCAATGATGGTACAGTTTGGATTGAGACTTGAGGCCCTTCAAATCAAGCTTTACTCGCGAAAAATTTCTGCAGCCAATTGAAGCTTGAAGCAACAGAAGAAAGGTAGAGATGGTCCAGAGAGGATATGAAGGATACTTCCATTATCAATTCATGGGCCCAATTTCATCTCTCCCCACCCCACCACACCACACCAGTACTCCACTCCGCACCCTCCATTCTCATTCTACGTTTTTAGTGTACATACCCTCTACCCTCTCTAGGGATTCCGTTGCACTGATATCAAGATGTCCGAAATTATCTCGATGATAATATTTGCGATATTCATATTACCACTAAATTTATAACATATTAACATTCGATTATGATTCAATACCTACATGCATTTGATATGTTTATTATTCTCGTATCGTTTCTATTTGTTTTCTTACTGACGAAGATGATAAATAAATATACCCAATATATATAAGAATTAAGTCACCATTGATTAACATCTGATATGAACATGCATGATATAATATAAAAACATATAAATGATATATCGATATGCAGTTCAACTGTAGCGGAAAATATACCATGTATCTAAGAAGCTCAATGCATGTACATGTACATAGACTATATATCGTATAACTTTAGGATATAGCTGTTGTGCAAATGGGACCTGGATATTTCTCTATCGATCTCATTTCCTCTATACATCACTGTCCTTGTGGTCTTAATGTACAGAAAACTACTGTTGGCCCCATACTTTTTATGTCAATTCCCATTTGGCTCTCTCATGTGCTTTCCATCTCTACACTTGGTTTCAACGATATCTCAAAGTCTCAACCCAAAGAACAGTGTCTTTATTTTGTTAAAAAAATGTTGCTTAAGGGTAATGTAAGGTCTTAAGATTTGAATTTTGTATTCGTAAAGAAATAAAGTTGATAATTGATTTACATATACATGCATGTAGTCAATCTCATTATAACAAAAGAGGGTCCTCCGATAAGGAAGACACCTGCCTCTCCTCCCCTCCCCAATATATGTTGGATTCATTTTTAGATATGGGGGTCCAATATTGAACGAAAGATAAATTATGGGATGTGATCTAATAATTCTCTCTTGTATTAGTTCTATCAGGGGCCAAATGGTCACGTGCCAAAGTGTCCCTAGCTTCGCATTTTTCTAATTAATTAACTATATATATTATTTAAAAATTGATACTCATATACAGAAAATTTCATCTATATATTTTTATTTCACTATATATGCTATCTATCTTACATGTTAGATTGTGAAATTCGATAATAGATTCAATAGTTCACACATTCATGTTATCGCAAAGTCTCATAAAATCGAAAACATGTATCCGTATATATAAATCTTAATAATAAAAAGTAATAAAAATTTCCCACCATATGTATGCATTGATCTCTCATCTTCCAATTTTTTTCTCTCCATCTTTCTAAGTTTAAGAATCAATATTACTTTGCTCACATCCTCATGTGAACTAGTGAAGATAATGCCTTTTAAGTCATCATCTTAAATTCTTAATTGATGGTGCTCTAGTAGATACATAATAGGTGTCCTTAGGCTGTAGCCAAAGGCAAATGGGGCCTTGCATGCCTTATCTTTCTCCCATTTTTTCCATCAGTTTTTCTGCATTTGTGGTGTTTATGAAGAAAAAACTACTCCTTATTGGCCCCTTGAAAGCTTTTTGTGTCTTTTCTCTTCTTGCTCACAAAGTAGTGCCTTCCATCTTTGCATTTGGTCTGACTAAACCCCAAAGTACTTAATTAGTACAGTGAATGAAAGCCCGGCGGCTTTTTAAGATATTGCATAATTATAATATCGTCAAGTATGTGGCATCTTGAGAATTGAGATAGCTAGTGCCTAGCTAGGACCAATCTAGTGGGGAACCCCTAGCTAGATAGCAAATTAGCAACAACCAAGTGGGGGCATCATTCATCCTCTCATTCACATATATATATATATATATATATATATATGTATGGGGTAATTGTTCGTGATGGATCAATGCAAGTTTATGTTTGTCATGTGTTTATAGAAAGGAAATTGTGGTTTTTAGCAGATAATTATGTACTAAAGCGCTCTAGAAGGGATTTAGATTCGAATTTGGATATCCAACATTTGAATTTGGATTTCATACCACTCTAAATTTCTTGTTTAGTGCATAAAAAATAATGGATTTCAAATGATTATGTGAATAAACCACAACAAGTTGACCTAGTGGTTAGCTAGGGCGTTCTCAAGGAAAGTACAAAAAACTCTAGCATATCTTGCGTTCGATCCTTTGCTATAGTGTCTTTTGATTTTGGTTAGAGGTGCGCTGAAATGCGTGTGTGAGTCTTCCCAACCAACATAAAGGTGGATTGCCATGGTATCCCTTTTAAAAAAATTTATTATGTACATATATACAGTCATTTCAAAATTCTTTCATTTTTTTTTACATCTAGTTATATTTCGAACACACACATATATATATATATATTATAGAGATGATCCTGACATAATTGTTCTTAAAACTCCAACATGCCTTCAGTCGATTGCTTACGTCCCACAGAAGGCGAATAGGGTTGCTCATCGTCTGGCCCAATAAACTCTTTACAGTGGTTCTTTCCAATTGTGGTTGCGCTCGGCACGTCCTTGGCTCTCTTTTGTAATACATAAGGGTATTGTGTAAGATGTATTGGATTTTTTGTTGGTTGGTTAGGGTGGGGCACTCTTTTCCTCATCGAATTTTTCCGGAATAGTTAGGTTTTATGGTAAGATTTTAATGAGACTCATCTTAATTATTTCACCCTAAAGAGGGAACACTATGTTAATTTTTCTCTTTATAAATGAATGCATTCAATTTTAGTTTTAAAAAAAAATTATTATCACCCACCCAGTACATTATTTCTTGTTTTCACCCTAATTTTTTTTTTAAATTTCTTCTTTCATATAATCTTTTAAAAATAAATACATAAAAAAAAAAAGATTAGCACCACCAATTTTAATTTGTTGGGTTTAATGAAACTCTAATAAATGTGACAATATCGTACACTACAACACTTGTGATTTATATAAAACAAAACAGCTCAACTAGGAATTAATCCTACCACATATATGATCCTACAAACGGCAAACCCGGTAGTACTGTTCCCTGTAGAATGAGACAAAGCTAGTATACATATTGTTGCATTGTTTGTAGCCAAATTTAGTCATCTATTATCTATAATGTGGTCCATTAGAAATTCCATGCTGATGAGCAAAGCCCCCAAAACTCTCTCGGCCGTTGAAGTGATAATCTGTCTCTTGTAATTTCGTTGGGATCGGAGCACGTACTTTGCAGTTAGGGGCAAGTGGTACTCCAAGTCCGTATTTTAAATATGAATACACCTAGCTAGTAACATATATTCTTTAAAAAATATATTAACCATTAATAATACAATAGTGTTGTTTATAGTGCTATCTCGACTAATAATGATATATATTCATGTGAGATAGTGAATTATTCACATATATTTTTGTCAATGATGTTTTGAAAAATAAACAGCTCAAATTATTACACTTGCATGCCGTTTTTATAACATGCTACAATCATTTGTGCAATCGTTGTTTTTTGGGTTGAATTACTGCAATGTGGGTCTAGGGTTTAGATGTTGGATATTAATGGTTTTTTTTCTTTTCGAAATAGGAAAAGAAATTACAAACTGAAACCCCTCAAACAGCCCAGGTTTACAGAATCAAAGCAAATAATAAGTTGAGTAGGTATAGGTAAATTCGTAATTTTAACTAAGGAATTGGCCAATGAAGATGGTAATTAATTAATAGAAGCAGCAACAAATAATTAAGCTGCTTAATTACAGAAGGCGGCCTTTTCCTTAATTAGTTGGTCGTCCAGATCCAGCCAAGTCATCATTTAATTTTCGTACAGGTTTCGACCTCTTGGCTTCTCTTGAATTTGAAAAATCTTCTTGCTAATTTCTCTCTGCATCTCAAGTGGGCTAGTGTCTTCGTCACTGTGTCTATGTGTTGGTATATTCATTTGGAAGTGGAGATTTTTTATGCTTTTTATTTTTTTTATTTTTTCAGCTTAATTCATCCTCTTCCGAAGAATATTTTTGATACTTCAAAGGTGAATACATATTGATGGGTCTAGATATGGCAATGATGGTCCCTTGGCTGCTAGCTAGAGATCTTCTCGATCAGGAACTCTAATGGTTCTTGGGTGGGTGGTTTCTTAGCTAATTTGGCCAAGGGTGAGATATCCATGTGGCTGAATTGTGGTCTATATATACATGTTTTATGGCCTCAAGCGAGCTTGCAACTTCGTTGAATATTAAAAACTTAATTGTGAATGTAACTCTTCCTTTGTGGTAATTACTTAATAATCTTCTCCATACTTTTGGAGTGCAAAACTTTGTGGCATGGGTTTTCTAATTGTAGGATTATTAAGCATATATATCTTCAGAGAAGGTAACCGTGTTACAGATTGTGT
Source organism: Prinsepia uniflora (assembly GCA_032719365.1). Taxonomy (NCBI): domain Eukaryota; kingdom Viridiplantae; phylum Streptophyta; class Magnoliopsida; order Rosales; family Rosaceae; genus Prinsepia; species Prinsepia uniflora. The sequence goes on from CM064875.1 coordinate 13,090,085, forward strand.
TACTCATTTCAGTCGCTTTAGAGATTTGGGTGCCTATATAGAGATTTTTCTTTTTATTGTATTTTAAATGAAGATAGGACATTGGCCTTGCTAAACCTAGAGTTGTTGCTTCAAAAGGTCATCGATATTTTAATAACATTAGCCCTGCATATCTGTAGCTATTTTTCTGGTACTGTATATAGTGAGTGATGATATTGTAAAATTGATTGAAGCTGGGTGCAGCTAGCTAGGTCTTATCTTATCTTCAATAGTTCAATCAATGGATAAAATGAAAATACGTTTTTATTATTTAATAATAGAGAGGGAGCCGAGAGAGAGATGGGTATGGAGGCAATTCAAGATTTCATTAGATCCGATGTTTTGGGAATCCTAGTTCTTGCAGGCCCTCCCTCTGGCCCTCTCTTTACTTAATATTATATATTATACACAATATTCATATTCATGCAGCAGTCAGCAGGTGAAGATACTATACATGGGCCTCCTTTCTCTTCTTTAATGGCTACTGACCTCGGGTTAGGATCCTTTTGCGGAGATTAATATATATAAATTGTATTTTGATTAAATATATTGACCATATTGAAAATGAGAGAATAATTCAAATCAATTTCTGACTGTTGAATCTAAATGAACGACTGAGATACAATGATCTTTATGATGGAGATCATTTTAGATCCTTAGAGGATCCTAGTCCACTTACCTCACTCATCCATCTACCTCATTTCTCAATCCTATATATATTCATATATATAAATATAGTGGTGGAAGTTGTGCATCATCTTTATTAATTCTTTAGTAGGGTTTGGTCATATGAGAAAGAAGATGAAGAAGCATAAGAAGAAAAAAAGTTGAATGATTTGAGAGATTTGTGGCACAACAAGAAATAAACAGAGAGAGAAGCTCACGTTGATCTTCATCTCAAGCTAAAGAGAAAACTTGAAGAAAAGCTAAATTGAAGTAAGAAGCGAGTGGATTGAATAAAATAATGAAAGGAAAATTGATCAAATTGATCAAATCTGATTTATCTTCGTTTTAGAGATGAGAGATGAGGGATGGAAAACCAAATTTTATGGGTTTGTGTTCTTGGAGTGGGTGAACTTAGCCCTGTTAATCGGTTTTTCGGTTCAATTTTTTTACCGAGACCTGAACCGAACCAGTTGGAAGAACCGATTTAGGTTTGGTTTGGTTTTCCCTCAAAAACTGACTAAAATCGAAACCGAACAGTTCGGTTCGGTTCGGTTTCGGGTAAAACCGATTTTTTAGGTTCAATTCGGGACGAACCGGTTCGGTTTTCTATAAAAACCGGTTTTTGTACTTTTATACAATAATCAATATTCATTCCATAATTAATGTTCATTACAACTAATCAATATCCACTACAACTAAGAAATTTCTAGGCACATAGCATAACAAACAGTGATATTCAGAAATATATCATAATTTATTCTTGATTATACAAAAGCAAAAATTAGCTACAATGTCATTAGAATGTAGAAACCAAACAAGCTCAGAACGAAGATTTACAGTAACCACAGACCGCCACGCTAATTCAATAGGAAAGGAATAGACATATAAATGGGGAATATACATACAAAACAACAGTCTGCTTCGAGCAAATGTCGAACCAAGAAATCAAAGGTAGCTCATTCTAATCTCGCATATTTACATTTACTTGTCCCTATAATTTTAAACAACAAAATTTAAACCCTTGAAATTATTCGAGGGTTTTATTTAGTTTTTGCTTCGTAAATAACAAAAATATAAAATCAAGCCAAAAAAGTGAAGGAAGACAGGGGAAGTGAGTGACCAGAAGAAAGTTCGACAAGAAAAAAGCATACAAAGGAAATTTTTTTGAGGGTTTCGATCTCAGTGCCGGAGCGGCGAGCAGCGTTAACAGCTTTCTCGTCCTTCTTGGCGACGGGGGTCTGGGAGGAGGAGGCGTCGTCGAAGGTTGAAGACAAAGTGGGACTGGAAGTCTGGGAGGAGGAGGCGCCGTCGAAGGTTGAAGACGAAGTGGGACGGGGAGTGGGAGTCTAGGAGGAGGAGGCCTTCGAATGGGAAGTGGGGTGCAAATGATTTCTCTCGTCTAGGGTTTGGGTTTCAAAACAACAATACTAAAACGACGCCGTTCTCCAAGATTTTTAATTATTTCAGTTCAGTTCGGTTGGGCCAGTTTCGGTTCAGTTTTTTGCTCCTTTCGGTCCGGTTCGGTTCGGGTCGGTCCTATGATATCAAAAATCGGAACCGAACCGGTGCAGTCTAGTTCGGTTTGTTTTTTTTTTCAAACGGTTTCGATTTTCCAACGGTTCGGTATTTTGCGGTTCGGTCCCATTCCAGGGCGGTTTTTCGGTCGGTTTTTCCGGACAAATTAACAGGGCTAGGTGAACTATTGAAGAAGATGAGAGAAGGTGAGGGTACTTGAGACAATTCCATTTAATTTAATAGTAGATGCCACATGTCGAAATTTTATAGGGTATGTAAGTGCAACATCCTCCACGCAGGTGCCACATAAGAACGTTATACCGTTGTTTGAAAAAAAAAATTGATAGATGTGAGTAACAAACCTTTTCGAAATCCATGGTCGATGGGTTTTTTGAGATGAAAATGAGTTCGAGGGGTAAATTGAGATTCATTAGCGAGTGCAAAGGGTAATCGAAGTAATACTGTAACGCCTCGGAAATTCGAGGATTTTAATATTGTAAATTAATGAATGAATTGACGTTTTACTCCTGTGAATTGTATTGCCAAATTGTTGACTTTTTGATTGGTGGGTCAAACGAACTTTGACCAATGACCTTGACGTAATTCGGGACGTCACGAGTTCATTGACAGGTGGCACGTCCAATTTGGACGATCAGGGAAAAAGTTATGACTATTGGAAATTGAGGAGCATTACCGTAATTTGGACGATAGGGGCGAAAATGTTGACTTTTCGTTTGACAATTGATTTTCACACGAATCAAGGACCGTTAGGTAGGTCTCGATGCCCTGAGTCCGTAGATAGGCGGCACGCTGAAATCGGACATTGGATGACTGAGTTACGGGTTTGGAAAGCGAAGGGCATTTTGGTAATTTCTGAACTGAGGGCATTTTAGTCTTACGGGTTACTGTAGCAAATTGTGGGAGAACATGGCTGCACTACCGTGGGTGGTGATTCTGAGCAATCCCATTAGTTTAACTCGTAATGAACTATAAAGGAAGGATTTAATTAAGCCTTAAAGGCAGTAGGAACGTGGGATGATCGATTCATCAAACAAAGGCACCATTTTTAATCAAGATTCGAAGCTTTTGCGGGAAACAATTCTCAGTGGACAGTTTGGCTTCCACGAGCTGTTGGGCAGCACAGTTCCTTTAATTGAGTGGGTTGTGAGTGAGTTTCACTCTGCTGGAGTGAGGATTGAGAATCAGAGAGAAAAACAAAAAAACAAAAAACCGTTTCTGGAAAATTGGAGGGAAATTCAGATTTTAATTTCTGGTGCTTGTTGGACCAAACCAAGGCTTGGTTTAGTCTTATGGGAGTGTTTGGAACTCAACCATATCAAATTCGAGGGGAACCAACCACGGTTGAGTGGGGAAGAAGGCTGCTGTTTTCAGGGAAGTTACAGAGCTAGGGACGACAACTTCCAGGTACTTTCTGGCACAATTGATCATTCATTCTAGTTCGTATTAACCCTAGGATGCTTACTGTGAGGTTAATTTGATATTGTTGTTGGAATCAACGAGTTATGGTGATTAACCCATTTGGGTGATCACGGGTCGAAGGTCCATTTAAGGAACCGTTGAGGTTGATTATTGACTCAGAACTGTAATTAGATGGTTAATGAACATGTTAGGATAAAAAACGAGTGAAATTGAGTGGAAATTGAGGGTCAATTAACCGGGTCAAGCCGCGGGTGGCAGACCCGTATTGCAGGCTATCGGGTGAAGGAGATGACACTGTAGCAGCTACAGTGTCAGGCGCGTGACTTTCATGCGCAGCCACTTTGGGCGGCGCGTGAAGGCGCGTTGAGGCTCATCTCCGATCACGATCAACATGACTTTTTATCTTCTCATCATTCTGAACATTTTTGGTGAAATAACCATGTTGATCTGAGGTTGTTAAATGGGTCAGTTTAGGGCCGGTTGTCTTGGGAAGCGTGTTCGGACGGGTTCTCCGAGCCGGTTTCTGTTTCGGACTTTTTGGATGAATGTTAAGGACTTGTAGTGACCCTTACATGTGATTTGTACTAACATGAATTGTACGATAATCTCGGAACAGGTCCGTACGCGTAGATTCGCAGCGGGATCGTACTGTGAGTGGGCCCGATTTCATTAAACCCTTGCATGCATAAATGTTTTTTGATTTACTTATATATTCACATGCTGGAAACAAGAAATGGTTTTGATGATCTTGAAATTATCATTATGGCACGTTTTACGATGTTTGGGCTTGAGACCCGTCTGGTGAAACTTGAGTATGGTTTTGGATTTTAACTCTATATACATATATATGCATGTGGATATCAATGACTATTTTTGGTACTGCACTGTAGAGATATACTCGTATTATACTGTCTCCTCCGGATGGGGTACACCGGAGTAGTCAAGGCGCAATGTCTGCGTTGGGCCATTCTACGGAGGAACCGGACCATAGAATGACTCAGGAACAGGATTGCTATGTTTGGGCGTCTGGGACGTTGAGCGTCTAGAAGCTAGGCATCTGGGATGCCATACCCGGACTGGGTTCGGGGATTGGACTTGGGATTGAGACCCCGAGTGGCACGCGTAGCCTTGGGACTGTGACTTAATGGACGTCAGGGACGTCGGACATCTGGGATGTCAGGATTGGAGTGTTTCGTGCAGTGGCTATGATTATGTTTATGGTTTTATTGTATGCCTTATGGTTCATATTATATGATTTATGGTTTTAAATGCTGATGCATGCATGTTTGGAAAATGGAGGGGTAAAATTATATGTTTTACTTATTAAACGGTTTTATAAACTTTGAGTTTCGGCTCACTCACCCTTAATGTTTTGGTAACCCCTACAGGCTGTGCTACTGAGGTAGAGGAGGATCCTGAGGCTGAGGCATAGATCTACTTCTGTGTATCTGAACCCCTGTCGGGTGGTTTGACCCGCAAGATTATTTTAGAGTCGTGCTCGGAACTTGTAATTTTGGATTTCATCCCTTGTCTGACATCTGTTAAATTTGGATTTGATGTATAACTTTATTTTGGTATTTATGCATTTGAACTTTTGAGGTTAAAATTGGAATGTTATTTTGGGTGTCAGACGGGAGCAGGGCATGTTCCCTTGTGGTCCCCGGAGGATCGGGGCGCGTCCTGTCAAATACGCTAGATAAATTTAATTAAAGACTACCCATTAAAATAATCAAATGTTTAAAAATGCGTTTTGAAAATATTAAAGAATAAAAATTATGAAATTAATACACTGTAAATATTGTTAGAATTGTATGCTGGAATTAATAATCCGTTCTTGTCAAGCCGTTATATGTTTTTTTGTTTTCTTTTTTCTCATTAAACTGTGAAGAAAGTCTACAAAAGTTGCAACTTTTTAAACGCCCATTCCAAGGGAGTGGCTGCGCATGTTTTCTCTCCATAATGTCATGACTACATGAGCAAGTGTGAAACATAAAATTCACTTTGTTGATGTAAAAAAGAATATCAAGTCATAATTGTCTCTTGATATCTGGGTTCTTTTCTAGTCCTAAATTGATATCTCGACTCTTCCCGAGTCTTGTTTTGATATCTGGACTTTTTACGAGTCCCGCTTTGACATCCTAGTCATATAAGGAATCCATATCCAATCTCTCGAAACCCCAAAAAATCCATATTGTTAGTTCTAGTTTTAGGATTGATTAATGTATTTTGGCTTTGCCTCTCTACTTATAATCTTTTACATATATCTCTTGCTCAAATCTAGAATCACTTAATATTGGATGTTCAAGATTGTATAAAAGAAGTATTTCTCGAAAGCGGCATTATTTCGAGCGACTAGTCATCATTGCTTTATTGCATTGATTTTAACTGATTTATCTGTTAAATGAGTTAGCGGCATTTTGGTAAAGTTCTTTAATTCCGTTGTAAAAATTGGTGCGTTTAGAGATTGGCTCTAGCGGTCATATCGAATATATAAAGATGTCGATGAGCAGGTGGTGTGGCTCTTCGCATGTGTGTAAAATCGGTTTTGATTTGGAAAAGCTATGAGCGTTGTTCTTGTGAATAAATTGAAGGCTTTTTCATTTTTATTGGGTTGATCACCAAATGTTGTTATTAAAGAATGAATGGGAAGCAGCCCGGTCTATATGTTTGTTTTTTTTTTTTGGACAAATAAGATTTCGAAAATGATTGATATTATCAATCTTCTTCCGTTTTTTGAAATCTATTTTTTTTAATATGTTTTGGATTAAAACTTCTTTTTCATCAAAACTAATTCGGTTTTCAGATTTCCTTTTCTTTGAAATTGTTTTACTTTGAGTTTATCTCTTGAACAATCCTTTCTGGGTTCTTTAAGTACGGTGGCTTGAAAGACACAGATTAATGTTTTGTTTAAGCTTTTCTTTGAATCAAAATCGTTTTATTTCATTATTAGTGTTTGCTTATCTCTACGAGATTCCCAAAGTTGCTGCGTGGAACAAACATAATGGAGTTGAACAGAGAAGCTTGATTTCTGAGTTGTAGAAGGTATAATTGCCTCTCTAGAATAGTCTAGAAGATCGAGCTTGTGATTGCTTTGTAATTGAACTCGTAAATTTAGTAGATTACCCGGTCAGTCGAGAGACCCCCAATTTTACCTGAGGAAGGTTTCTGGGCATTAAGTTCTTTGTGTTCTTTGTTTGATTAATGTGATTAATTGCTTATGATTCATTTGAATGATTTTATACACACATATTGTCACATAGAACTAGTACAAGGCTGCCTATATTGATGGAGCTTCCGCATGCTTAATTTCACTGTGTGATTGAGTTTTATATAGGGGTATGTGCTAACTATATTTGTGCATGTATTAGAGATAGATTGTTTGTCTCTTTGAATCTATGTTGTTTGATGTGATCTTGTGACTAGTCACACTAATTAGATATAAAAGTGGTATCCAACTTTCAGTTGGTATCAGAGCTGACTCTAGATATACACAGAGTTGGTCATAGAGTCTAAGTTGATATCATTTCTGGCGTGTCAAGGATGGAGCGGGAAAGGAATTCATGTAACAATCCACCATTCTTTGATGGATCAAACTATGCAGCTTGGAGCGAAAAATTTGAGATTTTTCTTGATGCATATGATGAAATTTCCAATGAATACTTTACTGTAGAATAATTGTCACAACCCGGCCCATCTAACACAATATTGTCCGCTTTGGGCCCAACCCTCACGGTTTTGTTTTCGGGAGCTCACGTGCAACTTCCCAGTAGGTCACCCATCATGGGATTGCACCAGCCTCAACTCGCGTAACTTTGGGGTTCCAATCCCCCCCAAAGCCACTGAGCTCCCAAAAAGCCTTGTGTTAGATAGATACGTGCCCACACATATAAGGTACTTCACCTTTCCCTCCCCGAGCGATGTGGGATCGTTCACTGATCTTACCTTTCCAAGCTCACAGGTCTTGCTCACCGTTCTTGCTTCCAAGACCGGGTCTTACAATCCACCCCCCTGTGGGGCCCAGCGTCCTCGCTGGCACACTTCCGGCCAGGGTCGGACTCTAATACCGTCCCAACTGGACTTTGATAACCGTGCCCGGTCCTGCTCCCGTCTGACAAGTCAACTGAAGTCCCGAAAGTACCCTTCAGCACCTGTCAGACAAGGGATATCTGCACTGATTTCCTCTCATGCCTCCTCCTCTCGATCAGCCCCGAACATCGTGCCACGCCCTGGAGGGTCATCAAAACAGAAAAGGTGTGAGTGGACAAAAAGAATATCATTTAAAACACTTTTTTTGAAACACATCAGTTATCCTCCAGTTTATCAAACCATGGATGCATAGGGAAAACATATGAATAACAATCACCGGCTTTCCAGCCAAATCACATAACAAGTCAAATCCCGGCTCTCAGGCCAAAACATGTGAAAACATAAGAACCTGGTCGCACAAACCAAAAACCCGTACTCAAATCCAGTACGTAATCACAAAACATCAAATAGCACTACTCACAAGTGCACAATTAATCAATCCATCAATCAATCTATACTATTCATCAAACAATCACACAGTCATTTCTGCACTACGCGTAGGCCAACCTCGGGAACTGCACCCATGCACCATCCAAGTCATATCAGTCATGCCTGGGAACTGTACACGCACCATCTAGACGTACCACATACTCGGGAACTGCACTCACGCAACATCCGAGCCACATCTAGGAACTGCACTCGCACCATCCAGCACATGATCCAGTATCCAGTATCCACAATCACAAACACAATCCATACCACAACCATATATCAATCATATCATTGATTTCAAACCAAGTCAAAAACAATCCCGACAGGGTTTCAGGCTCAAATACCAATTATACGTACATCCGTAAAATTACACTGAAAACATTAAAATAATCCAGAAATCATCATTGACTCACCAATTAAGTCAAAATATCATTTTCAAAACCTTTTTGACTCCGGGCCTAGCCCAAAATACCATTTGCACATTTCCTCGAAAAACGTGCCTGAAAGACCGATTAAAATAATCATTAAACCACACATAATCATGCCACATCATCAAGACATCAATGCAAGTCAAATCATGCAATCAATAATGTAAAACATTTAACTATGCATGCATCATGGTTTATAAAACAAACGTCCACTCACACACCGTCCAAACTGCTCGCTTCCCGAGCTGCACGCGTTTCCGTAATTTCTGACACTTGCCAGGAATCTCAAATCCTGTCCAAAATCATTATTCAGGGTTACTAACAACTCAATTTACATCATATCAATTCCCCATAATTTTCCGGGATTTAAATATTAATTTAAAATATAACATAAACCTTCGGACCCTCGAAACATTATCGAGACGGTGTCCGATTGACTCGAAACCAACTCTAAAATGTTCGTTACATTACATAGAGTAAAACACCTGTTGGACACTTCCCCAGAAACCTCACCACACGCGCTCACGCGCCGCCGCAAGCGGCTGAGCGTGAAAGGCACGCGCCGTGAACAGTGTCACCCCTGTCGCCCGATTTCTCTGTTATACGGGTCTGCAACCCGCGGTGCAACCCGGTTCATTCCTAGCCAATTCGACCCCAATTTCACCGTTTCTTTCACTCATGTTCATCTATTCAATCCTAATTAAGGATCAGTAAGTTCAATTTCTTGAAAGGGGTCCTCAAATCAGTCGACTCGAAGTACATACCCGACGGGTTCGAACTCGGGTCCTACCCCATTTCACACTGTTTCATTAAATTGATGGCACATGGAGCATCCTATATTCATTGTAAACACAAATTCGAAACCAATTTCACGATTTCTTACCTCCAATTACTCGAACTCAACCTCCACAATTCGCCGATGTCACAGGGTCTGTTCTTCTTGTTGGTTCATCAATTTATTTTGAATTCCAAGATGGTTCAACTCGTCTCAATCCCAGAAAGCTCAATTCACAATTAATTTCACTCCTTAACGTCTCAAAGATCGAATTCGATATAATGTTTTATGGGTAGTTTTTCGGGTTTCTTGATTTGGTTTCAGCCGTGTTTGTTCTTGGTTTCCCTCTCGGTTTTTCACTCCATTTTCTCTGTGGCTTCCTCTTCCTGGTTCTGGTACTCTCTATTCACCTCCTTCACCGATCAATTTTGATCGAATTATACAAAGGAAATTGGGCGGGTTTGTTTGTTTGTATTAGGCATTCAAAGCCACTAATTAGCCTTACCAAGTGACAGATGTCACAATACAACAAATCCTCATCCAATTTTATGAGCCCAGGTGTCCTTAATCAAGTTAACACCTCACCAATAGAGCTGAATCAGCCAAGACTAATTAAATTACTATTTTACCCTTACCATAAGAAAGTACCAAAATGCCCCTCATAAGTCTAGACCCATAACTTTCTCGTCCGAACTCCGATTGACGCATGCCGCCTGTCTACGGATTCAGCGTCCCGAGACCTATCCAACGGTCTTCCCGGAAAGTCCAAATAAGGTCCCCCGAACAAAAAGTCAACTTTTGGCCCTTATAACTAGGGGCAAAATCGTCATTTTCCTCAAATTTTCCAAATTTTCGTTTTTCGAATGTCCGGTTCGTTACAGTAATGGTGTCCTAGGAAAACTGCAGGAGACGAGTTTATAGATAACCAAGATCTGAGTGGACTCAAGGTGATGCTTATGCTTCAGCATCAAATAAGAAAGCTAGAAACGCCATTGTAACAACTTTTGTCTGCATTTTAGTTTTCACAAATTTGAAATTGTCCTACTATCAAGTAGTCTTAGGATAAACTGAGAGTTGTTCATGAAGGTGATGCTCAAGTCTATGACTTGAAGCTTCAAATGTCCTTGGAAAAATTTGAAAAAATTTGAATGAATGAATCTGAATCCTTTTCTGATTTTTATAAACGTCTTGAGTTAACCACAAATGAGTGCCTAAAAAAATTGCCATGGAGGTTCAAAATTTAAATGATACCTGGTTAGCTAAACTTGTAGGCAAACTATTGACTTTTGAAATGGAAATAGAAATGGAAATGAACACTGTGGATTTTAAAAAAGGAAAGAATATAGCCCTATAATCGGCTCAAATTGAGCTTGATGATTTGTCTAATTCGTCATAGAGTATGGAGGACCAAATGGCTCTTTTTGCTTAAAATTCAGAAGAATGTTGAAAGATAAGGCTAAAGATGCTAGGGCTAGTGCAAGTTAACCAGAAGACTTTGGAAACAAATGGAGATATAAGTCTAGACACCTTGGAAACAAAGGAAAATTTGAATCTCAAAATGAAGGAAGCAATAACTAGTCATTAGGTTATAAGGATAACAAGGGTTTTGAAAAATCTATCAAGTGTTTCACTTGTGGAGGAATTTTTCATATTGCTGCAGATTGTGCAAATAATAGGCCACGATAAAACAAATAGATAAGGTTATGAAGGTCGCATGGAGTGATACTGAATCAGAATGCTCTTCTCATTCCGATTTAGATTCAAATGCTGAAGAATATGTTGTTGCTTTTGTAGCTTCAATATGTGGAGAGATGTTTGAATCAAAGCAATAGTTGTGTTCAAGAGATGAATAGGGCTCTGACGACATGTCATATGATCTACTTTGCAAAAACGTATGATGTTTTATTTGAAGAAACATGTGAGTTAAAGAAGAAATTTTTTTTACTTGAAGAAAACTTGGTGATCTATCAAAAGAGATTTGTGAACTAAAACATACTAGAGCTAAATGTCTAGATACTTGTAGGATCACAGATGAGAATTTGAAAGATAAATTTGTTGAAAACAAGAGGCTAATCATGCATGCTACTGATTTAAACAAGAATATGAGTATGCTTCAAAATGCAAATAAAAGTATACACAAACAGGTCATTGCAGCAAATGAAAAAAATCAGTTTACTTACCGTTGGTGCCCAAAAAATTGATAAAATACTCAAAATGGGAAAAAGTCATTATGAAATGTCAGAAATTGGTTATAATAATCAGACAAAATTGAAGGAACCTAGCAAGTTGATGAAATTTGGCAAAGAGTGCAGAACATCAAGTTATGTGACTAATCATCTCAGTCCCTCATTGACTCATTCACATGATGAGTTAAAAGTGTCATGAAAAGAAAGTAAAATTTATTTATGTGTGTCATTTTTGTGGAGAAAAAGGTCACATCATACCAAAATGTTAAAAATTGAAAAGAACACAAAATGATCCATTTTCTAATAACACTTCTTTACATGACACTATTTGATTTCTCTTGTATGAAGTAACTAGGATTTCTAAGGTTCTTGCTTCTTCCTCGTCACCTCTAGCTAAGTCAAAACACCAGTGGGTAGAGAGAACAACATAGCAATGTCAAGTTGTGTTGAATGCTCTAGACACATGTCTGCTGACACAAGTGTATTTGAATCACCTGATACCTTTGATTGAGGCAGTGTCGCTTTTGGTAGTGGTCACAAAGGTCTTATAACTACAAAAGAAACTATCAAAACCCCAGGGTTACTGGATCTAACAAATGTCAGATATGTTCAAAGTTTATCTTCAAACCTTATCAGTATTAGTTAACTCTATAATGAGTGGGCTAAATAAGTCATAATGACTAGTGCTGAATGTAGAATTATTGGCGAGTCTGGAAGTTAAATTATGTATGTTAAACGATCAAAAGATAATTTTTTATGTATTGATGGAAGCTCAATTGGTCAAACAATGTGTGTCATAGGGTTGTTGATGAAACAAGTCTTTTGTGGCAACAACGTCTTGTTCATATGAAGTTCAGTGATCTAACTCTATTAGCTAGAAATGAATAGGTTAATGGACTTCCCAAAGTCAAAAGAAATGGTAGTGATGTGTATGGTCCATGTCAACTTGGTTAACAAACCAAGTCATCTCACACTAATCATTCTCATTTCTACTTCTAGAACTCTTGAACTCCTTCACATGGATTTGATTATACCAGTTAATGTTCTCTCACTTAGTGGGAAAAATATGTCTTGGTCATTGTAGATGATTACTCTAGGTTTACTTGGGTATGCTTTCTAAAAGATAAGACAAAGATAAATATTGAGTTTAAGATAATGTTTAAACAATTACAATCTGAAGATATGACTAGCCATCTCACACTTACACATATTAGATCAGATCATGGCACTAAGTTTAAGAATACATCATTTGCTCGTTTATGTGCCAAACATGGTATTAAGGATGAATTTTCTACACCAATCATTCCTCAACAAAATGGTGTTGTGGCGAGAAAAAATTGTGTGCTTATGGAAGTGACTCGTATCATGCTTAATAGTAAAAATCCGTCTAAACATTTTTAGGCTAAGGCTATGAACACAACTTGTCATATCATTAACAAAGTATTCATAAGATTTTGATCTCATCATACTCCTTATGAGATTTTGAAAAAGAAGAAATTAAGGGTTGATTACATTCGTGTTCTAGGAAGCACTTGTCACATTTTAAGAGATAGAGAAACACTATCAAAATATGATCCTAAAAGTGATGAGGGTATCTTTCTTGGATACTCCTCAACTAGCAGGGCATATAAAGTGTTTAACCTTAGAACAAACACTATGATAGAATCTGTCAATGTCAAGATAGATGATTTAGGTGCATCAGTTGAATTAGCTATTGATGATGATGACCTGTTTCTTGATGAATTTCAGGTCATCACTCCAACTAATTCTTCCACATCACATCTTCTGTAACACCCCGGAAATTCGAGGATTTTAATATTGTAATTTAATGTGTGAATTGATGCTTTTACCCTTGTGATTGGTGTGGCCAAATTGTTGACTTTTTGATTGGTGGGTTAAATGGACTTTGACCTATGACCGTGACATAGTTCGGGATGTCACGAGTTCATAGACAGGTGGCACGTCCAATTCGGACGATCAGGAAAAAGTTACGACTATCGGAAATTCATGGGCATTACTGTAATTTGGACGTTAGGGGCGAAAATGTTGACTTTTCGTTTGACAACTAATTTTCACTCGACTCAAGGACCGTTAGGTAGGTCTCGACGTCCTGAGTCCGTAGACAGGCGGCACGCCGAAATCGGACTTCGTACGAGGAAGTTATGGTCAGAAACGTGAAATCGAGAGGTTCGTGTCTCGGTTTTCGTGTCGAATATTTTATTCTGAAATTTCTGATTGGAGGACACCTGGTCACTCACCCATTGGCTGGATTGGATCAAGCTCCACTAAGCATTTAAATAAAATTAAAAACCACTTTTGATCTCAGCCCTTCATCTCAAAACCCTCAGATTTCATCTCAGCCCTTGATCTCATTTCTGAGATTCAATCTGGGCCGTCCATCATTTCCCTCCATTTCTATATATTTTCATACCCGACACCCACATGCTGCCATTTTAATCATCACACCTGCGTGCACCTGACCCTTTGCTTCAGGCGTGGCTGGACTGAGCTGGTGAGGGCTGAGGCACGGCGGTGAACGGCGGCAGGCGGAGGCGAGGTGAGCGGTTTTAACCCGAAACGGTTTCAAAAACTCAGGAATTGGTAACTTGAATTCCAAAGTTTGGTTTTGGTTTTTATTTACCCTAATCAACTCTAGGGACTGTTAGGAACATTTTGGGCTCGAGTTCGTGACCGGAGATAGCCTGAACGGAGGACAAACGGAAACGGAAGAACCAGCCCTGTTCATCGAGGTAAGCCCTCGATCCTGTCTATGTTTTTCGATTTTGAGTCCATAGAACCCTTTCTGGGATTTAGACGAGCATCTAGGAACAAACTAGGACTAAAACGGTTGAGTATTGAAGGAATGGTGACCGGGTCATGATCGCGGGTCTGATCGACCTGAGCTGCAGAAATACGGGTCAACCCATCTGAGGACAGAGGTGATGACGTGGCACCCTGTCAGACTGTCAGGTGACGTGGACCAACCGTGAGCCGACACGTGTCACATGTCAGTGCACAGTCAGCACTGACATGTCAGTGACGTGGCCCAGTCAAGGACTGCCATGTGTCACTGACATGTCAGTGACGTGGACCAGTGCCATGTTGACACGTGGCACATGTCAGATCTGACACGTGGCCTGACAGATCAGTGAGGTGGACCAATCGGGTGTTGACATGTGGCACATGCCAGAGTTTGACATGTCAGACCTGACAGCTGTCAGATGACGTCAGCATGACGTCATGCTGACGTTAGCACTGACGTCAGCAGGGGACTGTTCCTGCGTTGACCGATTCGTTGACCGGCGCGTGGGGGCGCGTGTGAACAGTACTTTTAGTGGGACCACCATCATTCTTTAGGTTTCGACGATCCGGATCCAATGGCGGTGGTTTCGGGTCGATCGGAGATCATTAAGTTGGTCAAAATGAGATTTATTGCCTTGGGAAGCGTGTCCGGGCGGCTTTTTGGGACCGGTTTCGGTCTAGGGTTTCATGGTTAAATGATAGGGGTTTGTATTGACCTTTACGTATATGTTGGATATGACAGGGATTGTATAATTGTAGCAGAACAAGGGTATACGTTCGGTTTTCAGCAGGATTGTACTGTGAGTGGGCCATTTTCTTAAACCCTTGCGTGCATAAATGTTTTCTGGTTTATTATACATATTCACATGCTATAAAAAAATAATGGTTTTGATGATATGGAAATTATGGTTATGGCACGTTTCACGGTATTTGGGCTTGAGACCCGTCTGATGAAACTTAATGATTGGTTCGGATTTTATCTATGTAAATATATGCTTTGCATGTGGATATCAATAAAATGTATTTGGTACTGCACTGTATAGATTCATCCATATGATACTGTCTCCACCGGATGAGGTACCCCGGAGAGGTCACGGACGTCTAGAACGTCCAGCGTCTATAACGCTAAGCATAGGGGATGCTGTACCCGAACGGGGTTCGGGGATTGAACTCGGAATTGAGACCCGAGTAGCACGCGTAGCCTTGTGATTGTGACCTTATTGGACGCCAGGGACGTCAGACATCAGGGATGTCGGATTGGAGTGTATAGTGCAGTGGCTAAAATTATACTTATGGTTTTATTACATGCCTTATGATTCATGTTATATGATTTATGGTTTTAAATGATGATGCATGCATGTTTGGAAAACGGAAGGGGTAAATTATATGTTTTACTTATCAAATGATTTTATAAACTTGAGTTTCGGTCCACTCACCCTTAATGTTTTGGTAACCCCTCCAGGTCATGATACTGAGGTAGAGGAGGAACCTGAGGCTGAGGCATAGATCTACTTCTGCGTACCTGAACCCCTGCTGGGTGGTTTACCCGCAGGTTTATGTTAGAGTCGTGCTCGCAACTTGTAATTTTGGATTTCATCCCTTGTTTGACATCTGTTTAATTCGGATTTGATGTATGACTTTAATTTGGTTATTTATGCATTTGATGTTTTGAGGTTAAAATTGGTATGAATTATTGGGTGTCAGACGGGAGCAGGGCACGTCCCCTTGTGGTCCCTGTGGGATCAGGGCGGGTCCTGTCAGCTTGGTATCAGAGCACTAGGTTGTGGTCAGTACTAGGTTATGGTCAACATGCTAGACTAGCGATTAGTACTAGTTACTTTTCGACTTTTAAGAATATTGTTATCTGATCTATGCCTCTTGACAGTTGGTTATGCCTCCTAGGAGAATTCCTCATACACGAACTGACGAGGATCTGGAAAGGGAGATGGAATGCGCGAGCATTGAAAGGGCTCAACGTTTGGGAGCCACTCCTTTCTGCGGGGGATCAAACCCCGAGGATGCTCATGATTGGATCACCAAGTGGGAGAGGATCTTCTCGGTGATGCACTGCCCTCTGGGCGAACGAGTGACCTTGGCGGCCTTCTTACTGGAAGGAGGAGCCTACCAGTGGTGGCACGGACTCGAAATGTCTGGATGGTCTGTCCATACCACTACTTGGGAAGTTTTTCGTTCCCGATTTCTGGACCAGTACTACCCGCGGTCGTTCCGTGCGGCACGGGAGGCTTAGTTCCTGCGGCTGGAGCAGGGTGATATGTATGTTGCAGACTACGAGCAAACTTTCGGAAAACTATCATGGTTCGCTGCATCATTCGTGAGCACGGAGGAGGACAAATGCCAAAGGTTTGAGCTTGGACTCCGAGGGGAGATCCAGGCGAGTGTGACTGCTGCTACTCATGCTTCTCTGAGAGATATTGTCGATGCTGCGGTGCGTGTCGAGGCCAGTCTGGCGACACACCAGACACGACAGCCTTCGGGTGAGGGGCGACGTGAAGGCTCTCAGGGCAGAGGATCTGGATACAACTCTGGGCAGCGCTCATCTTGGAGCGGTGCTTCTGGTGGGCATTCGGACAGGCCGAGACCAGTTACCTGTTTTGCTTGCGGAGAGGAGGGCCACTATGCCTGTGATTGTCCGCAGTTGTCCAAGAACAACGACACTGGGGGCTCTAGTGTGGTGCAGAGCACGGCTTCCCACACTAATGGAGGTCGCGGTCAGGGAGGTGACCGTGGTGGTAGGCGTGGCGCGCGCGGGCGCGGACGGAACGGAGGGCCGAGGGCCCAAGTGTTTGCAATGACCCAGCAGCAGGCAAGGACTGCCCCAGGCGTGGTTACAGGTACACTACATATCTTAAACCTTCTTGTACATGTATTGATGGATGCGGGGGCTACACATTCTTTTATTTCGAAGAGTTGTGGTGGTATGCTTGATTGTGTGGTATCAGCCTTAGATTGCGAAATGGGTGTTGGCACCCCGATGGGCATCGTGTACCTTGTGAATCAGGTGATTCGGCGGTGCCCGGTAAGAATTGAGGATGTGGATTTGCCAGCAGACTTAATTATTCTGGATATCCACGATTTCGATATAATCCTAGGGATGGATTGGCTATCGGAGCATGGATCGCTCATCGACAGCTGTAGCAAGCAAGTGATTCTGCGGAGCCCGGGTTTGCCGGAGGTTATCTTTCAGGGGGAACGTGATGGTTCGCCTCCTGAAGTGATTTTGTCACTTACTGCTACCAAACTTCTACGGAAGGGATGCCAGGGTTATCTGGCGCATGTTGTGTCGGAACAGGTTGATACTCCGGGTATCGACGAGATACCGGTGGTATGTGAGTTTCCGGATGTATTCCCGGAAGACTTACCTGGATTACCGCCATCGCGGGAGATCGAGTTTACTATTGAACTACTCCCTGGTACCCGACCTATATCCCAGGCACCATACCGGATGGCGTCGGCCGAGTTACGAGAACTCAAGACTCAATTGCAGGAGTTGGTGGATTTGGGATATGTCCGACCGAGTACTTCACCGTGGGGAGCACTGGTGTTGTTCGTAAAGAAGAAGGAGGGGAGTCTCCGTTTGTGTATTGACTATCGACAACTCAACAAGGTGACACTGAGGAACCAGTATCCTCTACCCAGGATCGATGACCTTTTTGACCAGTTGCGGGGAGCTCAGTGCTTCTCGAAAATTGATTTGCGGTCTGGGTATCACCAACTGAGGATTTCGGAGGAGGATATTCCGAAAACTGTTTTTCGAACCCGTTACGGACACTACGAGTTCCTTGTTATGCCCTTTGGCTTGACGAATGCTCCGGCAGCATTCATGGATCTGATGAACCGGGTCTTCCGACCCTACCTGGATAAGTTCGTGATTGTGTGCATCGATGACATCTTGGTATACTCAAGGAGTGCCCGTGCACATGAGGAACATCTACGGATGGTCTTGGAGAATTTGAGGCAAGAACAGTTGTACGCCAAGCTTAGCAAGTGTCAATTTTGGCTGAGCAGTATTGGTTTTCTGGGACACGTGATATCGACGGATGGGATTTGCGTGGATTCCCAGAAAACAGAAGCGGTGACCAACTGGGCTAGACCGACAACAGTGACCGAGGTGCGGAGTTTTTTCGGATTAGCAGGTTACTACCGGAGATTCGTGGAGGGTTTCTCCAAAATTGCTGCACCATTGACTCGTTTGACTCGGAAGGGAGTGAAGTTTATCTGGGACGAGCAGTGCGATCGGAGTTTTCAAGAGTTGAAAGATCGATTGACCACTGCACCTGTCCTTGCATTGCCGGATGACAGTGGAGAGTTTGTGGTCTTCAGTGATGCATCGCTGCAAGGTTTGGGCTGCGTGTTGATGCAGACTGGCAAGGTTATCGCCTATGCATCCCGGAAGCTGAAGACTCATGAGTTGAACTACCCTACCCATGATTTGGAGTTGGCGGCGGTGGTTCATGCTTTAAAAATCTGGAGACATTATCTGTTCGGCGCAACGTGTCGGATATACACCGACCACCAGAGTCTTAAATACCTATTCACTCAGAAGGAGCTTAACATGAGACAACGGAGATGGTTGGAGCTGCTGAAGGATTATGACTGTACGATTGAGTACCATCTAGGTAAGGCCAATGTGGTGGCAGATGCACTCAGCAGGAAATCAGCGGGATCAATTGCACACCTGGGGATGGTGTACCTTCCTTTGCTGGTGGAACTCCGGAAGGCGGGAGTTATTTTGGGTACGGATGAGCATGGAGCTTTGTTGGCCAGCTTCCATGTACGACCAGTACTAATTGATCGGATTATCGAAGCACAACTTCAGGATCCGATACTCTGTATTTACAGAATTGAGGTCGATGCGGATGGGAGACAGGATTTTACCATCCGGGACGATGGAGCACTTGTGAAATTGGGCCGTTTGTGTGTACCTGCAGTGGCAGAGTTACAGGCCGAGATTCTTGAGGAGGCCCATAGTTCGGCTTATGCTATGCATCCGGGAGGTACAAAGATGTACCGTACCCTCCGGAACCATTATTGATGGTCAGGAATGAAGAAGGATATTGCTGAATTCGTGAGAAAAATGCTTAACCTGTCAGCAGGTTAAGGCGGAACGGCAGAGACCTTATGGGGCTATGCAGCCACTTCCTATTCCCGAGTGGAAGTGGAATCACATCACCATGGACTTCGTCTTTAAGTTACCGCGGACTCAGAGTGGAGTTGACGTAGTATGGGTGATCGTGGACCAGCTAACCAAGTCAGCCCATTTCCTGCCATTTCAGGAAACTTATAAACCTAACCGACTGGCTCAGTTGTTTGTGAAGGAAATCATACGATTGCATGGTACGCCGGAATCGATCGTGACCGATCGTGATCCTCGTTTCACTTCCAGGTTCTGGCGGAGTTTGCAAGCTACTTTGGGAACAACCCTACGTTTCAGCACTGCTTTCCATCCTCAGACCGATGGACAGTCTGAAAGAACCATTCAAACCCTGGAGGACATGATGAGGTCCTGTGTGCTACAGTTTCAGGACTCTTGGGATACTCATTTTCCATTGATGGAATTCGCTTACAACAACAGCTATCAGGCAAGCATCGGGATGACACCTTATGAGGCACTGTATGGTCGACAGTGCAGGACACCTATCTGCTGGACGGAGGTAGGAGAGCGAGCGGCTGTAGGGCCGGAATTGATGGACTTAACCATGAGATCGTGGAAAGGATTGACGGATTTGAGACCTGGAATTTGAAGTGGGAGATTTTGTCTTCCTGAAGTTATCTCCGTGGAAAGGGATTATCCGCTTTGGTCGACGGGGGAAACTGAGTCCGCGTTTTATCGGACCTTATGAGATCGTGGAAAGGATTGGCAGAGTTGCATACAGATTGGCACTACCTCCAGAACTATCTAGAGTTCACGATGTTTTCCACATATCGATGCTACGGAAGTACGTACATGATGCTTCGCATGTACTGGGGGAACAACCTGTTGAACTACGGGAGGATTTGAGCTTCGAAGAACAACCAGTACAGATCTTGGATCGGAAGGACAAGGTACTACGTCGAAAGACGATCCCTTTCGTGAAGATTCTCTGGAGAAACCAAAATGTGGAAGAAGCCACATGGGAGCCTGAGGCTCAGATGCGAGAACAATTTCCTTATTTGTTTCTTTGAAATTTCGGGACCAAATTTCTTAAGGGGGGAAGGTTGTAACACCCCGGAAATTCGAGGATTTTAATATTGTAATTTAATGTGTGAATTGACGCTTTTACCCTTATGATTGGTGTGGCCAAATTGTTAACTTTTTGATTGGTGGGTTAAATGGACTTTGACCTATGACCGTGACGTAGTTCGGGATGTCACGAGTTCATAGACAGGTGGCATGTCCAATTCGGACGATCAGGAAAAAAGTTACGACTATCGGAAGTTCAGGGGTATTACCGTAATTTGGACGTTAGGGGCGAAAATGTTGACTTTTCGTTTGACAACTAATTTTCATGCGACTCAAGGACTGTTAGGTAGGTCTCGACGTCCTGAGTCCGTAGACAGGCGGCATGCCAAAATCGGACTTCGTACGAGGAAGTTATGGTCAGAAACGTGAAATCGGGAGGTTCGTATCTCGGTTTTCGTGTCGAATATTTTATTCTGAAATTTCTGATTGGAGGACACCTGGTGTCACTCACCCATTGGCTGGATTGGATCAAGCTCCAATAAGCATTTAAATAAAATTAAGAACCACTTTTGATCTCAGCCCTTCATCTCAAAACCCTCAGATTTCATCTCAGCCCTTGATCTCATTTCTGAGATTCAATCTGGGCCGTCCATCATTTCCCTCCATTTATATATATTTCCATTCCCGACACCCACATGCTGCCATTTTGATCATCACATCTACGTGCACCTGACCCTTTGCTTCAGGCGTGGCTGGACTGAGCTGGTGAGGGCTGAGGCACGGCGGTGAACGGCGGCAGGCGGCGGCGAGGTGAGCGGTTTTAACCCGAAACGGTTTCAAAAACTCAGGAATTGGTAACTTGAATTCCAACGTTTGGTTTTGGTTTTTATTTACCCTAATCAACTCTAGGGACTGTTAGGAACATTTTGGGCTCGAGTCCGTGACCGGAGATAGCCTAAACGGAGGACAAACGGCAACGGGAGAACCAGGCATGTTCATCGACGTAAGCCCTCGATCCTGTCTATGTTTTTCGATTTTGAGTCCATAGAACCCTTTCTGGGATTTAGACGAGCATCTAGGAACAAACTAGGACTAAAACGGTTGAGTATTGAAGGAATGGTGACCGGGTCATGATCGCGGGTCTGATCGACCCGAGTTGCAGAAATACGGGTCAACCCGTCTGAGGACAGAGGTGATGACGTGGCACCCTGTCAGACTGTCAGGTGACGTGGACCAACCGTGAGCCGACACGTGTCACATGTCAGTGCACAGTCAGCACTGACATGCCAGTGACGTGGACCAGTGCCATGCTGACACGTGGCACATGTCAGATCTGACACGTGGCCTGACAGATCAGTGAGGTGGACCAATCGGGTGTTGACACGTGGTACCTGCCAGAGTCTGACATGTCAGACCTGACAGCTGTCAGATGACGTCAGCATGACGTCATGCTGACGTCAGCAGTGACGTCAGCAGGGGACTGTTCCTGCGTTGACCGACGCGTTGACCGGCGCGTGGGGGCGCGTGTGAACAGTAATTTTAGTGGGACCACCACCATTCTTTAGGTTTCAACGATCCGGATCCAATGGCGGTGGTTTCGGGTCGATTGGAGATCATTAAGTTGGTCAAAATGAGGTTTATTGCCTTGGGAAGCGTGTCCGGGCGGCTTTTTCGGACCGGTGTTGAACCAAACACATTGATATTCGTCATCACTTCATTCATGAGCCAGTTGAAAAAAAGACGTTATTACTCTCTTTTATTTCCACAAAAAAAGGCTGGTATCTTAACAAAGGCTTTAGAGCCACCAAAATTTTCTTATTTGAGTTGTTCTATTGGCATGTGTTTTGTCTTAAAAAAATGCATTGATAACTAGTCAAATTCTTCATTTTTATTTATAAAAAATGAACTATATAAAACATGAAAATTTGTTTAAAGAAGATTGCTCTTTCACTATTGTTTACTTGAATATTGTGATTTGAGGCCCTTTTCTATTCACACATATGCTTTCTATAACTTGTTCATTTTACTTTTTTTCTTTTCTTTTCCTTCTTGTGTTTTACAATATTTTCAGTACCTTACTTCCCATGATCACTGAAGGACTTTATGTTAGGTTATGTTTCACTCTTTCATAATTTATTTCCTGGTTTATGTGTGTTTGTATTGAAGTATAATACTAATATGATCACAACCCTTGGGTGCTATAAGGATGAAATCTTTGGAGTTCTAGGCCTTAAAAGGGTGCTATTGAAGTGTGGCTCAAGAAGTCATAGTCATAAGGAGCTATAAGGGTGTGTTTGGTGCTTTAGGACAAAGAGCAATGTGTTTTAGGCCACTTGCAAAAAAAAAATTGTATATCCATGGGAGATTATAAAAAGAAAAACAAATTTCAAATTTTAAAACACAAAAGAACAACTTCTTAGTGATGAGTTTGTGATTGAGTGAATTTATATCCTTCCATGTTGTTGTTCTCAATTATATGATGTAGTCTTTGGTAGTCTCTTGATTGTTAAACTCTTATTGGACTTTGCAATTTCAAACGTAATCAATCTCTATTCAAGATATGCGTATTTGTGGTTGAATTGAAAAAGGTTTCGTATCTCTATATAGATCTTAAACCGAGGGAGAGATTTATAGTTTTTCTTTCTTTCATTTTTGTCTCTTATTTTTTTTTTTCATTTCTCTCAGATTGGTAATCCAATCTAGGTTGTTTTAATGCCAGTACATGGTTTTGGTTTATTTTTATGTGATTCATCTTTTTTTTTCTACTCTGGTATTGACATTCATGACTGTCTTTAGTTGATGATGGTTGAGTCTTAGTATTAGTATTGTTTTTTTCAATGGTCTTATGCATTTAATTCACCTAACAACTTGTTTGTTGGTTTAATGTATTTTTGTTATGCCTGCTCATTTATCTCACGACTCTATTCATCTATTTAATCCATCTTTATGCCTATTCTCTTCATCTATGTTTTGTTTTCCTTCTGATTCTCCCTTTTCATTATGTCATCTTCTCTATCGCTCTCTCATCGTCCCCTTGTTTCCGAACGCAACTTTGTATTTGAAGACTTTCCTCTTCGTGACAATCTTCGTTTATTGGATATTATTGATTAGTACACCCTCCATGATATTGTCTCTTCTCAACAGTCATACAATCTAACTCTGGTGCACGATTTCTATGACAACATCCCTATTGAGACCCATTCTTCGGGATCATGCATTGTCATATGTGGCCATGCAATCCCTTTCATAGTGGATTCCATCGTGCTCTCCTTGGTTTTAACCATGCGTGTTCCTCTAATGTGATGATCGAGTTCATCAAGAAACAAATGTTATGTCTCTTTCGACATCTATAAGTCCTTGGCCTATTCTTGTCCTATCGAGCCTCTTGGTGCTGGTCAGAAGCCTAGCAAAGCTTATTTGTCTACTGTCTATTGTGCTCTTTGGATCTTAATTGGTCATTATGTTTTTCCCATTGTGAACAAGGCCATTCCCATCAACTTGCCTGCATAGTGGCCATTGCCCTGGCTCACTGGTTACATGTTCCTCTTTCTTGGCTTATGAAGAATAATGTTACATCTAAGCCTACCAATGGGTCTCTTGGCTTATCATGCCTTCTCAATTGCTAACCATTCCACCAATTGTCACGACCCAACATTTTCCAACATGAGGCCTTTTGGGAGGCCACTAGCTTTGAGTTTGATTGGAAGTCCAAAGTTAAGCGAGTAGGGGTTGGTACAATCTCATGATAGGTAACCCACTGATAAGTTGCACGTGAGCTTCCAAGAACAAAACCGTGAGGGCTGGGCCAAAAGCGGACAATATCGTGCTAGATGGGTCGGGTCGTGACAGTTCCCATTATGGTGTTCTGTCTCATTTTTTTATGTTATTGTTCATACTATGGGACTATTCACTGCTCGTTCAATGGCCTTGAGTTCAAAGCTCAGTTCCTCTACTAACGTTTCCACTTCCACCTCCTTTGTGACTGGTCCTGATGTTGTCACTCATCATGCTCAGAAGAAAAACCGCATGGCTGCTGTCACTGCTGGGGCTCTTCTTCGAATTAAGGGGGTTGTTACTGCTGCCTAATATTTTGTTCGTGTTCCTGCAACATAATGATGGAGGAGTTTTTGTGTCTTTGTCCTTTGGCTCTTCCTAGTCAAACGGGGGAGAAGTTCACTACTATTTTCTTTCAAGTTATTAGTGATATTTTTGAATTTTGAGCTGCTTGCTTTATTTCTTTTGAGATACTATGTTTATAGATTTTCTCACTGTGTTGTCCTTCATATCACAGTTTGCTCATAAGATTCTTTACTTGATGGAATCCTTTTAGGATAGTTGCCACCAACGTTTTTGGGATATAGTAAGGATTTGTACTAGATTTGAGTGAATGTGACAGGACCTATCCCAATCTCCCTGGATTATCATGGGATGTTCCTGCTCCCGTCTAACACCGCGTGTTAGACCAGGGATAAACTCGTCACCCGTTCGGGGTTATCCAGAATACACAAGGATCCATGGTGGCATGTGATGTCTCGATCTCTGCTACTGTCAGGACCCAGCCCTCCTCGGTTAAGACCGACTCTAGCACGATATTATCTGCTTTGGGGCTCCTCGCCCTCACGGTTTTATTTTTGGGAGTTCACGGTGCAATTTCCCAAGGGGTCACCCATCATGGAATTGCACCAGTCTCAACTCACTTAACTTTGGAGTTCCAACAGAACCCAAAGCCATTGAGCTGCCAAAAGGCCTTGTGCTAAATAGGTGTGTGCCTACACCTTTAAGGCACACCACCATTCCCCTCGCAGGAATATGAGATCGTTCACTGTTCCATGCAGGACACGGGTCTTACAATCCACCCACCTTAAGGCCCAGCGTCCTTCCTAGCACACTTCCCGATCAGGGTTTGGCTCTGATACCATTCTGTCAGGACCTGATCCTCCTCAGTCAGGACACGACTCTAGCACGATATTGTCCGCTTTGGGTCTTCTCGCCCTCACGGTTTTGTTTTCGGGAGCTCACGGTGCAACTTCTCAAGGTGTCACCCATCATGGAATTACACCAGCCTCAACTCACTTAACTTTGGAGTTCTAACCGAACCCAAATCCACTGAACTCTCAAAAGTCCTCGTGCTAGATAGGCGTGTACCTACACCTTTAAGGCATACCACCATTCCCCTCCCAGACCATTCCCCTCGCAGGAATGTGGGATCGTTCACCGTTCCCTTCAGGACACGGATCTTACAGCTACAACTTGCATCCGTGATCAACCTGAAGGGTATTAAAAACCATAAAAGCTGTGAGTGGACAAAACCAACAGATTTATAAAAACAGTTTATCGGAAAGACATTTATACCTTTCACGTAAAAGTATGCATGCATCATAAAACAACACTTCAAATATTTTCTCGGAAGCAAGACGTATTGCTTCCCAAATAAAATCTCAGTGAAAAATGCTTCTCAATCGAAGCCAGCATCTCAGTAGGGTCTCAGCCCAAAACCAAATCAAACAGGGTCTCAGCCTAAACCAGAAAAAACGTACAGAGCCTCAGCCCAAAAACCAAATAATATAAAACAAGTACGGGGTCTCATCCCAAATCATAGAACATGTGGAAACTCATCCCATCCTCATCTCAGTGTCAATCACGATTCTAATTCTAGCACATGTGCAAATAGTTTAAAACCGCTCACAATCCTAGCATGTTGCCGTTAATAAATCACCCGCCGAGACCATCTCTAGATCATCGTGAACACATCACTGATCAATCTCAGAGAATAATATCAGTACTCCTAAGTCGAGCCTCCCTCGGACTTAGCCTCTAGCGGCTGCTCGACAACAGGTAGCACCTCGTGACCTCTCCGGAAGGAACACATTCGTAGTCCGGAGGCGAGCGTCGTAATACCCGGGACTCGAACCCGAATGTCATCATCATCATTGACTGAGACTCTAACCCGTAGGATCACACATAGGATTCCTTGAATCCTATCCAATTTATAACTGGGTCTCATGCCTGAAATATAACCCAGGATTCCTCAAATCATGTCAAATTCACAACTGGGTCTCATGTCCGAAATATCTTTCGAAACCTCGTAATTGGGTCGTAGCCCGACTTATCTCACGTTTGACTATACTCTAATTCAAACCTCAAATCAACTGGGTCATATGCTCGATATATCTTTCGAAATCTTGTAACTAGGTCGTAGCCCGACTTATCTCACGTTTGACTATACTCTAAGTCAAACCTCAAATCAACTGGGTCATATGCCCGAAAGATATTTCCAAATCCGAAAATCATTTCTCATTTCCAAAACATTTTAAAAATCATCCTTGATTTCACGTTAAGTCAAGGTCTTTCAAATGGATCTCATGCTCGAATCTAGATTTCACGCATCCCCGTGAAATTCTTTAAAACTGTTTCTCAGATCCTCAGTTTCACGCTTCTCTGTGAAACCCTTAAAATCATATAAAATCATGTAAAATATATGCACGTAGAAAACTTGGCCAAAGCGCAAATATCACATAAAATCGAAATCTCGAACTACGTGCAATAACACATTTTCCTTCAAGAATGCCAACTATTCACATTTAAATCACATGCACTCATGGCATCTAAAATCATGTTCATAAACACATATAAAATATTTATGCAAGCATCATATTCATAAAACAAAGTCCACTCACAGACCATCCAAGCTGCGTATCGACACGTGTGCCATAAGTCTTTCTGGGCTAATCCAACCTCTCCGGGTCATCCAGACATGTCCAAATCTTACCCAAAGTTTACTACTAATGACACGACCCATCCCAATCCCCCTGGGATTACCATGGAATGTGTCATGCTCCCGTCTGACAAGAGGTGTCAGACAAGGGATAACCTGATGCCACTGCCCAAAGTGGGCTTCCAGAGTGCGAAAGGATCGATGAAGGAGGTGTGCGATGTCCCAGTCTCTGCTGCAGTCGCATCCGGAAATCAACCTGAAGGGCATTAAAAACAAAAGCTGTGAGTGGACGAATATAAATAAGTTCATTTAACACAGTTATAAGACATTTATTCCCTCCATAAAAACGTATGCATGCCACGAAAACCAATAGTCCAAAACATTTGCTCAACAAGGCATTAGGGCCTTAGCCCAAAACCGTAAACCATAAATCCAACCGAAAAACCATTTCATAGATTCGTTAATCCATATTTACCACATTTCCATAACCGGCATCCTAGATGCCTAGCGTCCCAGACGCTTGACGTCCCAGACGTTACATTTCACGGTATAACCATAAGCTACGCGTGCTGCCCGGGGTCTCAATCGCGAGTCCAATCCCCGAACCCCGTCCAGGTACGGCATCCCAGATGCCTAGCGTCCCAGATGCTCGACGTCCCAGACGTCCAATAATAGCAATCCTGCTCCTGAGTCACTATACGGTCTGGTAGCTCCGTACAATGACCCCTCGCAGGCAATGCACCATGATTTCTCCAATGTCCCCGACACCTGGAGGAGACCTTTACATATCCTCATATTAAGATGGTATATGGAACCAGTTTATCAAATCATTTCACAACATTACAATTCCATTTAGGGTCCCTGACCCGAAATCACGTTTATGAAACCAACTGGGCCTCATGCCCGATTCTATAAACCACTGGGCCCACAACCCAATTCATAAATCAATTGGGCCCCTGGCCCGATAATATAACTCAAATGGGTCTCAGCCCGATTTCAGAAATAACTGGGGCCCTGGGCCGATTTCATAAAGCAATTGGGCCCTTGGCCCAATTACGTAACTCAATTGGACTCCAAGTCCCAGGTTTCCAAAACAATTGGGCCTCATGCCCGAGTTTCTCTTTCCAATTTCAAACCATTTCATGAAATCATATCCAAAGTCTTAAGTATGGAAAATCAGTATAAAACCGAAAAACCTCGATTTACGTGCAAGCACGTAAATCGCCTCGAAATATGTGAAACAGTATAATTTGCCAATATCCAAATCACATCATACAATCACAATCATAATCCATATAAAACAGTTAAGCATGCATAGAATTTATAAAACCAAAGTCCACTCACAGACCGTTTAACCGTGCGCCTCGATACGCGTGCTATAGGCCTTCCCGGGCCTTGTTACTAACACCGGGACTCCCGAACCTGTTCAAATCACATTAGAGGGTCACTAACCTCTTCATTAACATCCTATTAAAGTCCCGTTCTTTTCCCGAATTTTTAAGTATTTTTAAACCCGACTAAAAACCTTCGGACATCCCGAATAGTATCGTAATGGGGTCCGATTGACACGAAACCAATGCTAAAATGTTCGTTATAACGTATAGGATAAAAGACGTGTTGACTGTACCTCGGCATTCGTGCCCACGTGCCGTCACGCGCTGCCGTGAGTGGCTGCGCGTGAGACCACGCGCCTGCTACAGTGCCCAGCACTGTTCATCATCGTCCTTGCCCGTTTCCCTACAATTCGTGTCTGCAACCCGCGATTTCAACCCGATTAGATAGCCATAAATTGGACCTTAATTTCATCCGTTTTTTATCCTAAAACATTCCTCAACTATCTAATCAAAGTTCTAGGTCCTTAATTAACTCTGATCATCACTAAATCATGCTATCGACCCGTGATCACCCAAACGGGTCGATCACCCAAACTCTGTGTTTTCCAAACCAAAATCCAATTAACTCAAAAGCAAGCTTATTAGGACTACTATGGACTAAATGACATGACTAATTGGACAAGAGATCACCTTAAACGTCACGACTCCAAGCTTGGATTTCCAGCCATCCGCCGCGCCTGTGCACGAATCCAGGAGCCTCGAAAATGGCCACATTTGGTCTGGATCGACTCGTGAAGGTTTCAAGAAGCTTATTCAATCCTCAATTAGTCATGGGCTAGCCTAAAACTGGAAGTTCGAATTTGAACTTCATACAGAACTAGTGCGGGTTTTCAGAACACTCCTCTCACCAATTCCCTCTCATTTTTCCATCTCTCAATCTCAGAGTGTTTCTCTCAGCACCCATAGTCTCTTCCCGTTCAAAACCCACTAAATTTTGGCCTGGGGACGACTGATCAAGCGTGGGAAACATTCCTCTGTTTTCTTCCATTTTCAGGTGCACCAGCCATTTTTTAATGGCCAATCTCACTGTCCCACACAGCCTTGCATCCCACTTACCTGACTAAGCAATCCACTAACACATAAACAATAGTTTAGCCCATCAATTTGCCCCATAAAAAATCCACCCGTGAACAAGCCATGTTCCCCCAACACAGCCGCTACAGTAACGTTCAAGTAGTCCCTATGAAATTACAATTCTGCCCCTGTGCAGAAAATTACCGAAATGCCCCTCACGCATCTAGGCCCGTAACTCGGTCATTCGGACTCTGATTGATGTGTGCCGCATGTCTACGGACTCAGGGCATCGAGACCTTCCGAACGGTCCTTGGCCCTCAACCATCAGACCTCACGATCAAAAAGTCAACATTTTCCCTTATTGCGTCCAAATTACGAAAATGCCCTTGGACTTCCGAACGTCATAACTTCTTCCACGAATGTCGGAATCGAACGTGCCACTTGTCTATGAACTCATGACGTCCTGAAGTACGTCACGGTCATTGGTCAAAGTCTATTTGACCATCCGAATAAAAAGTCAACGTTTTATCCACGACTATGGGCAAAACGGTCATTTTGCACCGTTCGTCCGAGTTCGCCCAACTAATCACCGATTAACCCTGCTAATCATGATTAGTTAGTAATCTAATCCCGAATTACGGGATGGGTCGTTACAACCTTCCCCCCTTAAATAATTTCGTCCTCGAAATTACCAATATCCTTATTTCATATCCACCTCGTGGAAAACATTTCGATCTCACACCTGTTTACACTTGTACACCCACCAAACTTGTCTGTACTCAGACGTCCCATCACGGTCTCTCGCCGTACCGACCACACTCGAACACCGCGAGTGAAATTGATCACCTGATCCATGTGAATATCGCTTGTCAATTTCACCATTTAGCTGACTCCTTCAGCTTGTCGGTTTCTATTCCCAATCATTAATATATCTGACGTCTGCTCCCCCCCTGGGGGTCACCAAGACACACATGTCAGTCCATGCTGACACTACCAGCCAAACTGTCACCACTAAGCTTTACCGCCCTGATAAAGCTCCAACCATCCGCCAATCGGTGACAACACCTCATACTGCCACTCGCTCAAAGTAGTGTAAGATCAACCACATGATCTCATCTCGCAGGGCATGCCCAATCCTGCGACATATATCAATCTCAAAGTCCAGAACTGTCAACTCCGTCAGCGAACCATGACGCTGGAAACATCTTGGCGTGATAACATCACACAAGGCTACTCGTAGTTGCACAACCAACAACTCACTCATCCTGAGTGTACGTATACCATCAACTTACTCAATCAAGTGGTGTAACTGGAACACCTTGAATACCAGCCTAGTAGTGATCACACATCTCAATACTAGGGTTCCACTAGCCATCCATGGCTAAGAGCACCTGCTCACACCACTGAACCCGACAAAATCACTCTGCTCAGCGCATAATATCCAATGTCCAGTCCACAATCACAACCAAACCAATGATATCGGAACCAAGCTGATTACCAACACGTTTAATCACACACCACTAGTACATCCCATGTACCGTCACTAGGCACCACTCAGCCTATCCAATATCGATCCTCGTACAACGTACCTTGTACATACATCTATCCGTTAATCCGCCTACAACCACCCAGGTCGTGGCCAAACACGTTCTAATTACTCTAGAGTCCATCTGATAGATTCTGTACCAGATAGATCAAAACTCCGACCCAATATCCATTTCCAAATCCGAATCCGAAATCATTATTCCGTAAGCTAGCATTGGAATAATCATTCCGCACCAATATCCATTAATCCACTTTCGAGCTTCGAAATCGAATCCTGAATCGTCACCCAGAAATTCAATTCCAAAACCCAAAATCTCGTTCACGTCTACCGAGATATACCAAAACTGAACCTATCGGTTACCTGCTCAAATCACCCGATTGACTTCATAGGGAAGCCAATCCCAATATCCACACGTCTAAGGTTGACAAAATCCGACCACATCGGAAACCTACTCACCCGAGTAACAATCCATATGAGCTCCACTTCAAAAAGAAGTTCAGTCCCGTCATTTACGACTCACATACCCAGGTAAGAGTGATAAACTCTCATCCAATCCGGATCATCAAGATCACGTCCCAGATCCATCACTACGTCATCCGACAAGTAACATCACGATCTTAGATCGTCACCATGCCCAAAGTCCACAGCATCACAATTCAGATCCACCTAGGATCCACACATGCTCACGTAGCTAACAATCCGTCTGAAAACCAATCGTAGGGTCTTACACCCTCTTGAATCCTTTGTCAAATTTCCATAGGTGGAATGGTGACCTCGATTTTCACCACCGAATCCAGAATTATACACAACTCTTTGTGTCCAATGAGCCAAGGTCAAACATGAGTCCACCAACCAATACATGCTCAACGTACTGGTAACAATAATCAATGTCTGCCAGGGCAGAAAACAAGAAGTCAACCCCAATGACTTTATAATACCTATCACCAATGCAGAAACCAGCACTCCTCTTGTCTACACAATCACAACTCTCCCCGAATCGGAAGTTCCAACCATGTTGGAAACAGACATGCTCCCAATGAGATGTCAAGTCCAACCACTGGAACGCTCGGTTTTCCAAGTTATTCACAATTACAAAATTCCACCTCAACACCCCCAATGATTTTCCTCGACTTTTCCAATCCCAATAATTTCCTTGTATACAACCTTACCAATCTCGGAGTTGACAACAAATCCCCAAAACCACTAATTCTCATGACGTAGGAGACGTCATCCCAAGATTCTTCAAGTCTTAATCATACCTTTTTATCCATTCATCACTTGTCATCTCATAACTGTTGGGACTTATCCCAAAACGTCACAACCTCCACTGGATCCTATCCAGTCCAATACTCAACCACCACTGAGTCGCAGATACCGATCATATGTCCATCATGACAGAGTCACATCTCAACTCGTGGCTCACCACAACCTCATTCACCGACACCGGCACCAGTACCAGTGCTCATATCACCGACACTTGCCTCAACACACAGGCCATCCATACATCCACACTAGCACACGAACGTCCACACCAGCACACTATGTGCAAAGTTGATACCCTGGATCTCCGTTCATACCGAACGACGATCCCGTATCACCACTCGTACCCCACGACTATGGGTACCTCCAATTGACCATCCGCACATTAGGATAATGAACGTTCCCTGAACGTCCTCTGATCCTCAAGTGTTAAAACCGCACTAAATACCCTCGATAGCTAGTCATCTCGACACAACTGTCGACCAACAGTCATCGCTGTCAAGATCCGTATCCACACCTCACACTATTATTCGATCCAATACGGAATTCCACATCTTATCCCATAACCGTACCCGTGGATCGAATCCCATAATCCTGACTAGGCTCACTAGAGTCATCCACATGGTCATCCACGACCTCAGCCGCTCGTTGCAGCACAAGTTCCCATTTAAAGTTCACTTTTCCTGTCCATCAATTATAAATTAGGGTTCCAAAATCACACCCTAGGGTTCCATCGAACCCAACTGCCTTCTGCAGTAAAATCCACAACCTGACCGACCCCACGGTCCTAACATCGTATAGACGTCAAATCCAACCCTACCATCAACTCAATGTGGGTTCCACCACCAAGGTCATCGGCTAACTCCGATGTACCGACATCCCTTACCCTCGCAATCACCACTAGGGTTCACATTTTTAGACCATGACTCAATGGGGTTCCTCGAACATAGCTGCACCTAGCAGCACATCAATCTAATATTACATGACCGAACCGACGGTCCCACATTACCAGTTCATCACATATAACCCCACTTGGGTCGAATCACGTTAACGCACGGTGTATCGGGCCAAACACACTCTATCCACTATTCAAACCCAAAAACTATCTATCAAGTTGACAACAAAACTGTAGCCCAAAGAGACATCACACCCTCGACCTGCGCGCACAAAAGAGCAAACCTGCTCTGATACCCCTTGACACGACCCATCCCAATCCCCCCGGGATTACCATGGAATGTGTCATGCTCCCGTCTGACAAGAGTTGTCAGCCAAGGGATAACCTGATGCCACTGCCCAAAGTGGGTTTCCAGAGTGCGCAAGGATCGATGGAGGAGGTGTGCGATGTCCCAGTCTCTGCTGCAGTCGCATCAGGAAATCAAACTGAAGGGCATTAAAAAAAAAAAGCTGTGAGTGGACGAAAAATAAATAAGTTCATTTAACACAGTTATAAGACATTTATGCCCTCCACAAAAACGTATGCATGCCACGAAAACTAATAGTCCAAAACATTTGCTTAACAAGGCATTAGGGCCTTAGCCCAAAATCGTAAACCATAAATCCAACCGAAAAACCATTTCATAGATTCGTTAATCCATATTTACCACATTTCCATAACCGGCATCCCAGATGCCTAGCGTCCCAGACGCTTGACATCCCAGATGCCTAGCGTCCCAGACGCTTGACATCCCAGATGCCTAGCGTCCCAGACGCTCGACGTCCCAGACGTCCAATAATAGCAATCCTGCTCCTGAGTCACTATACAGTCCGGTAGCTCCGTACAATGACCCCTCGCATGCAATGCACCGTGTTTTCTCCAGTGTCCCCGACACCTAGAGGAGACCTTTACATATCCTCATATCAAGATAGTATATGGAACCAGTTTATCAAATCATTTCACAACATTACAATTCCATTTAGGGTCCCTGACCCGAAATCACGTTTATGAAACCAACTGGGCCTCATGCCCGATTCTGTAAACCACTGGGCCCACAGCCCAATCCATAAATCAATTGGGTCCCTGGCCCGATAATATAACTCAAATGGGTCTCAGCCTGATTTCAGAAATAACTGGGCCCCTGACCTAATTTCATAAAGCAATTGGGCCCTTGGCCCGATTACGTAACTCAATTGGACTCCAAGTCCGAGGTTTCCAAAACAATTGGGCCTCATGCCCGAGTTTCTCTTTCCAATTTCAAACCATTTCATGAAATCATATCCAAAGTCTTAAGTATGGAAAATCAGTGTAAAACCGAAAAAACCTCGCTTTACGTGCAAGCACGTAAATCGCCTCGAAATATGTGAAACCGTATAATTTGCAAATATCCAAATCACATCATACAATCACAATCATAATCCATATAAAACAGTTAAGCATGCATAGAATTTATAAAACCAAAGTCCACTTACAGACCGTTTAACCGTGCGCCTCGATACGCGTGCCATAGGCCTTCCCTGGCCTTGTTACTAACACTGGGACTCCCGAACCTGTTCAAATCACATTAGAGGGTCACTAACCTCTTCATTAACATCCTATTAAAGTTCCGTAATTTTTCCGAATTTTTAAGTATTTTTAAACCCGACTTAAAACCTTCGGACATCCCGAATAGTATCGTAACGGGGCACGATTGACACGAAACCAATGCTAAAATGTTCGTTATAACGTATAGGATAAAAGTCGTGTTGACCGTACCTCGGGATTCGTGCCCACGCGCCGTCACGCGCCGCCGTGAGTGGCTGCGTGTGAGACCACGCGCCTGCTACAGTGCCCAACACTGTTCATCATCGTCCTTACCCGTTTCCCTGCAATTCGGGTCTGCAACCCGCGATTTCAACCCGATTAGATAGCCATCAATTCGACCTTAATTTCATCCGTTTTTTATCCTAAAACATTCCTCAACTATCTAATCAAAGTTCTAGGTCCTTAATTAACTCTGATCATCACTAAATCATGCTATCGACCCGTGATCACCCAAACGGGTCGATCACCCAAACTCTGTGTTTTCCAAACCAAAATCCAATTAACTCAAAAGCAAGCTTATTAGGACTACTATGGACTAAATGACATGACTAATTGGACAAGAGATCACCTTAAACGTCACGACTCCAAGCTTGGATTTCTGGCCATCCGCCGCGCCTGTACACGACTCCAGGAACCTCGAAAATGGCCACATTTGGTCTGGATTGACTCGTGAAGGTTTCGGGAAGCTCATTCAGTCCTCAATTAGTCATGGGCTGGCATAAAACTGGAAGTTCGAATTTGAACTTCACACATAACTAGTTCGGGTTTTCAGAACACTCCTCTCACCAATTCCCTCTCATTTTTCCATCTCTCAATCTCAGAGTGTTTCTCTCAACACCCATAGTCTCTTCCCGTTCAAAACCCACTAAATTTTGGCCTGGGGATGACTGATCAAGCGTGGGAAACATTCCTCTGTTTTCTTCCATTTTCAGGTGCACCAGCCATTGTTTAATGGCCAATCTCACCGTCCCACACAGCCTTGCATCCCACTTACCTGACTAAGCAATCCACTAACACATAAACAATAGTTTAGCCCATCAATTTGCCCCATAAACAATCCACCCGTGCACTGGCCATGTTCCCTCAACACAGCCGCTATAGTAACGTTCAAGCAGTCGCTGTGAAATTACAATTTTGCCCCTGTGCAGAAAATTACCAAAATGCCCCTCACGCATCCAGGCCCGTAACTCGGTCATTCGGACTCCGATTGATGCGTGCCGCCTGTCTACAGACTCAGGGCATCGAGACCTTCCGTACGGTTCATGGCCCTCGGCCATCGGACCTCCCGGTCAAAAAGTCAACATTTTCCCTTATTTCGTCTAAATTACGGAAATGCCCTTGGACTTCCGAACGTCATAACTTCTTCCACGAATATCGGAATCGAACGTGCCACCTGTCTATGAACTCATGACGTCCTGAACTACGTCACGGTCATTGGTCAAAGTCCATTTGACGGTCTGAATAAAAAGTCAACGTTTTACCCACGACTAGGGGCAAAACGGTCATTTTGCACCGTTCGTCCGAGTTCGCCCAACTAATCACCGATTAACCCTGCTATTAGTCAATAATCTAATCCCGAATTCCGGGACGGGTCATTACAACTAACCTATACAAGTCCATATCAAGAGCCCCCCTAACATTCCCGAAAAAAGTCAATATGTCCCGGACACACTTCCCTAGGCTTTAAACCTCAGTTTGACCAACCTAACGATCTCCGATCGACGTGAAACCACAACCATTGGATTTATCTCGTCGAAACCCTTCCATTGATCCTATCCCACCTCAAAATACGTGCCCATATGTCAACACGTGGGTCAAATCAAAAATCAACATTGACAAAAAAATAAACGCTGACATCAGTAAAGTCAACGCTGATGTTAGCAGTCAAAATCAACGGCTGCCATCATCGTTGACATCAGCATGTCTTCATCTGACATCTGACATCTGACATGTGTCAGTCTGACATGTTAGCTATGACAGGATGATGTTATTTGATGACATCATCGATGATGTCATCTTGTCCTTGTCCTCTGTCCAGGTCAACCTAGATCTCTGCAATCGGGTCACGCGACCAGCGGACCACCGTTTTTTATCCCGTTTCTCTCATCCTCTTCGTATTTATCCCAAGAAAGGATCTATGAACCCTAAACTAGCTAAGATGGTCTAGGTGTTTTATCTCTAATGTTTGAACAGTGACGGGAAACTTCAAGCTTGTTTCCCCATCGATTCCGACCATCTCTGTCTGTGATTTTGGTCTCGTTGAAGTCGTCTGGTCCATGGGAATCTGTTTTGGTCATCAGAACGGCCCAACAATCCCTCTAAACCCAACTTAAAAATTGGACCAATGTAAACGACTTTGAGTTTTACCTGTCCGTGAACCCTCTGCCATGCTCAGCCTCTCCCCGTCGTCTCTCCACCGTCCTTCCATCGTCCTTCACCCAGCTGAAGTGTAGAAGATGATGGTGTAATGAGGATGGGGTGGGTTGTTGGTGTTTGTGGGTTTCAGGTGGAAAAGATGGATGAAACAGAGAAAAGGGTGGGTGCATGTATGTGTGTTTGTGGGCAATGGATGAGTGAGACTTGTCACTCATCCATTGTGGTTGAACAAATATTCTGGCCCCACTCAAGACAAAAGTTCACTCGTCTCATAATTCGTGCAATAGTACCCAAAACGTTCGTGACTCGTAACTTTCTCGTCGAATGTCCGATTTTGACGTGTCGTCTGTCTACAGACTCGTATCGACTTAATCTACGTAACGGTCCTCGGTCCACCATCATTAGACCTCCCGGGTCAAAAGTCAACTTTTCGCCCTCGTCTAAGGGCAAAATCGTAATTTCACCCCGAACGTCCGATAATTCTCGACTAATTCCCGATTAGCCTCGCTAATCCTCAATTTATTCTTAATTAATCCCAAAATTTTGGGACGGATCGTTACAGAATGGATTTGACAAGGAAAAGTCAAAGGGGGAGATTGTTAGTTCTTGTTTTAGGATTGATTAATGTATTTTAGCTTTGCTTATCCTCTTGTTGTCTTTTACACATATGTCTTGCCTAAATATAAAATAACATATTATTAGACGTTCAAGATTTTATCAAAGAAATTTTTCTTCTTCAAAACTAATTCGGTTTTCAGATTTCCTTTGATTTGAGTTTCTTTGAAATTATTTTTCTTTGAGTTTATCTCTTGACCATTCCTTTCTGAGTTCTTCAAGTATGGTGACTTGATGGACTCAGATTGATGTTTTTGTTCAACATTTTCCTTGAATCAAAATCGTTTTATTTCGTTATTAGTGTTTGCTTATTTCTACGAGATTCCCAAAGCTGTTGCGTGAAACAAACGTAATGATGCTGAATGGAGAAACTTGATTTCTGAGTTGCACAAGGTATGGTTGCCTTTCTATAATAGTCTATGAGATCGAGCTTGTGATTGATTTGTAATTGAACTTGGAAATTTTGTGGATTGCCTAGTCACTTCAGACATATAAAACGACCCTAAAACAATATCTAATTGATTCAAAAATTATGCTAATGGATCTGTAATTTAAAAAGATTGAAAACTCATGTTGACCATGATCGAAGGATAACAAGAAAAACCCTTCCTACGTGCCAGCCGCTGCAGTCGCCTTCAATCTCCAGCCAGGTCGATTTGATTCCTTGCAATCGGATCCCGACCCAGCTAACCCAACTTGATTCTATTCCCTTCCTTTTTTCAACCGTTTTCCATAAACTTTGTGCCTATCTTCATCTAACAAATGCCAGTAACTTATATATGCAATTGAATTCGGAAAATATCACTTGCGTTTATCAAAAAGGCCCTAAAAATGTCGAGCATTCATGCTTCTTAGACCCACCATCATGACCCGAGCATGGTTTGGGGACTGCATTGAGTTTTTTGGTGCTCCTTCACCGAACAAGAATTTCCCTCGAGCAGTCCTTCCTGTGTTATGTTTCAACCTCTCTAGAGGACACCTAAGTCTGTCTCAAAAGTTTCATAATTCCCCAGGCTAGTATAGCCAATCCAAAGGAACCCAAAGATGGATATCATGCCCCCCTTTCTGTTTCTATCCTTTTTTTTTTTTCTGGTCTTCCCTTTTCTTCCTCTTTCTTTTTTCAAAAATGAATATACATAAATACCTAATGTGAAGATTTCTAATTCTCAAGTTTGCCATGACCTAGCCCAGATAGATAGAGAGAGAGTGAGACCAAGAGGTTCCTTCCTCCCTATCTCATCCAAGTTCCGTGGATATATACAAGCGAGTGAGGTGCTAAGTCATCACCATCTCTCCCAGCAGATGACATTTGTCACTCAACAAACTGGTTGAGCTAAGATTTTTTTGACTCATCATTTGAACTTAAAATAAAAAATTACCAAAATGCACCTAGTATTCCCAAATTACCAAAATACCCTTGGGCATTTAGACCCGTGACTTTTCATACAACCTCCAATTTTCGCGTGTCGTTTATCTACGCATTCGTGTTTTCGAGACTTATGCAATAGTCCAATAAAAACTTTTGAGATGTTTTCCAAGTTTAAATTAACTTTAGGATAGACAAGAGTAAATACGTCAATTCCATTTTATTTTCTAAAATTGACATAATTTTTGGGATGGGTCATTATATCCTTTCCTCCTTACGAAAATTTCATCCTCGAAATTTACTCATACATATCAAAATTAATTGTCTGCAATTCCTTGATTATACCAAACATTAGTCGTGTGTGAAACAAGTTGTATGTAAATAACCCTAAACATCAGTTACTTGGAAAGATATCATAATGTCCCTCCACCAAGAACGACTCTCATTAGGAAAGAACGACTCTCCACGAGTTTTGTGGTAATAACACTAAACATCAGCTAGTTGGAAAGATATCATAATGTCTCTCCACATGATTTACTCACATTTGGGATCATATCATGTCATTTTTAGGATCAGGCGTATCAGGTGGTATCCACATAATTAGTCAGATCTAGAGGTAGCATATCATCACATATCTAAGATCAGACACATTCAATGGTAGCACCGAGATCACTCACATATAGAGGAATCATATCATGGCATCCTTGTGACCGAGGCTCCATGGGATTTACTCACATGTGGAAAAAACCCCGAGCATTAGTCATCTGGGAAAAACCTCAAGTTTCGGTTGCGTAAGAACTACAGTGAGCTTCGGCTATTTGGGAAAAAGCTCAAACTTCGACCACCTGGGAAACTACCTCGTGTATAGTCGTTAAGGAAAAATTTCTAGCTTCGGCTGTTTCAGAAATACCCCAAGTTTCAGTCGTCTGGGAAAAACCTCGAGCTTCAACCGTCTAGGAAACTACCCCAAGCATCACTAATCAATTCAAAAAGTGTAACGACCCGTCCCAAATTCCATGATTAGAGTAGTGACTAATCACGATTAGTGAGGTTAATCGGTGATTAGTTAGGCTACATCGGACGAACGATGCGAAATGACCATTTTACCCCTGATGGTGGCAAAACGTTGACTTTTCATTCGGACGGTCAAATGGACTATGACCGATGACCGTGACGTAGTTCGTGACGTCACGAGTTCATAGACAGGTGGCACGTTCAATTCCGACATTCGAGGAGGAAGTTATGACGTTCGGAAGTTTAGGGGCATTTTGGTAATTTTGGATAAAAGGGGGTCAAATGTTGACTTTTTGACCGGGAGATCCAATGGCCGAGGGCCAAAGACCGTTACGTAGCTAAGGACGATACAAATTCGTAGACAGGCGGCACGTCGAATTCGGACGTTCGACGGCGAAGTTACGGTTCACGGAAATTCGAACGTACTATTGCACGAATTACGAGACGGTTGCACTTTTGGACTTAGTGGGCCCAGATTTTTATCTTAAGGCCCAATGGATGAGTGACAAGTGTCACCCATCCACTGGACATCATTTTCCCTTCATGCACATCCATCCATCCTCCTACATCGATCATTTCTTTCCATTTCAAACATTTCCCCGATCTCAGTTTGAACCCAAACCCATCCAATCCTTTCCATCTGATCTTGAATGAGACCAGAGAGTGAGGGAGAGGCTGAGGAAGCTAAGGACGGTGGCTGGGAGCACATGGACCGCCGCACACGGCCGTGAAGGCCCAGGTAACCAGATTACCCGACTAATGCCCATTTTCCATTATTTTTGAATAGGACATTATGGTTTGTTATGGGTGATTGGAAGACGATTAGGGAGTTGCTAGGATGATTTTATGACGGTTTGGAGGGTGGTTCACGGTGGAGGAGGCCGTGGGAACGGCGGGGAAAAACTGGACCGTGAGGTCCATTTCGAACAAGGGGTTTCGGGTGGGTTTTTCTTAGATTTAGGGATTGGGTTAGATAGGAAATGAAGAAATAGGAATTTAGGAATTGGAATGGAAGCAAACGGACCGAAAATGAGGGAGAAGGAGACCTGGACCGGTTACGCCGGTCCAGTTGCAGGGGTTGGACCGGACCGGCCGGCCCGGACTGGTTCGATCGCTGGAGCTGGTGACACTGTGCAGGGCGCGTGAGGCCCACGCGCAGAGGCTTCTTGGGGCGCGTGGTACACAATTTGAGGAAGGTTCCAAAATACGAAATCATCTATTCGATGTAACGAACATTTTGGGACTGGTTTCGAGTCGATCGGACACCGTCTCGATATGTTTCAAAGCACCGAAAGGTTTAGGTTCGGTTTAAAAATAGTTAGAAATTACGGAAAATTACGGGGCTTTAGTCAGGGGTTATATAAGTAGTTAGTAACCTTATAAATTAATTTGGACAGGTTTGGAAGTCCCAGTGACGGTAATCGGCTCGGGGAGCCGTATGGCACGCGTATCGAGGCGCGGCTTCAGACGGTCTGTGAGTGGACCTTATTTTCTAAATTGGTGCATGCATAAATGTTTATTATATGTTTTAAATACTTGTTTGTGATGCCATGAGTGCATTTGGATGTGTGGCTACGTATAGGCACGTATTTCGAGGTTTCGGCCCTATACGGTGCCTATACGGGTCCGTATGTCTTTATTGGTCTAACTGAAATGGTTTTGGATTTCCAAATGGATTATGAATATGATTTGATAATGTTGATTGGGATATTTGTGAATTATATGGTTTCACGTATTTCGAGGCGAAATCGAGGTTTTCCGTTTTTACTCCGATTTTTCATTCTTATGAGTTTGGAAATAATTTAATGAAATGATTTTGGATTTGAAAAGGTAATTCTCGGACTTGAGGTCCATTTGATTTACGGAATCGGGCCGGAGGCCCAATTGGTTTACGATTCGGACTTGAGGTCCAGTTTCTATGTGGATTCGGACCTAGCGCTCAGTTATGTATTACAAATGGTTTTTATGGCTCATGACGGTTTATGGTAACCGGCATGAACCCTTGAAATGGATTTACGGGTCATGACGGTTTATGGGAACCGGCATGAACCCATGAAAGGATTTTATGGTTCATGACGGCTTATGGGGGCCGGGCATGAATCCTTGAAAGGTTTCAAGAATGGTTTCAAAAGGTTTTTCATATTCCATCCTTGATATATGATTGCCTCCTCTGGGGAGGGTCGTTGGCCTGGGTGGACCCCGGAGTAGTCACGGAGCACTTACTGAGTGGAGTCGCCCCCCAGTTGGGTTCCTTACTCTCAGGATGGGCATGGTTCGTTACCTTCAGGGAGGGTCATTGATCTACGGACATTGACCTGGGTGGACCCTGGAGAGACTTGGGTTTGAGACCCCAGTTAGCACACGTGTAGCTCTATTTTACCGTGACAGGTTCTGGATATGAATATAAGGGATAAACATGATTTCAATTGGTTTGGGAAATTGTGTTTATGATGATAAATGGTTTTGGGCTGAGATCCCACATATGGTTATTATGTTATGGTTTTCAGTAAATGGTTTTGGGCAGGAGCCCGTGTGACTTGGATTTACGGAACTCGGGGCTGAGACCCTAATTATGGTTGTTTTAACATATGTGTTTGGATAAATGATTTTACTATGCATGCATGCTTTTTAGTGGAGGGTATAAAGGTCTTCTTTATGAAATATGTTTTTATAAATTCTTTATTTTTGTCCACTCACAGTCTTTCTGTTTTTAATACCCTTCAGGTTGGATACGATGTGAACTGTAGCAGAGACCGAGATATCACATACCTCCTCCGGATCCTGGAGTACTCTGATAGCCCGGGAGGGCAAAGGTCGGAAATATCCCTTGTCTGACACTTCGTGTCAGACGGGAGCAGGGTTATCCCGCACTAATCCCGGGGGGATTGGGATGGGTCCTGTCAGCGTGGTATCAGAGCATAGGATTGCTCATAGGATGCTTATTAGAGCGGGGTTGTCTCTATTCGAGCAACCGTGTAGCTCTTGGAATGTACGCAGGTCGAGGATGTGATATCTCAAGTGGCTACAGTTCGTGATCAACCTGATAGTTGGTGTGCCAATACGATAGTTAGTAGGATAAGATTGTTTTGGTTCGGTGCTAGATGCCGGGGTTGCCATAGTTCTGTCGTGGATGGCAGTGTGGGACCCTACGGTAAGGATGAACTTTTTCGTACGTTAGATGGTGATTGTGAGACGGTTAGTTGGGATCGTTTTCACGATGTCGTAGGATCGGTTCCGACGACTGGTTAGGAATTGTGATCATCGGATGGTCGAATATTGTTGAGTTGTATGATCGGATTTAGTTGAGTTAGATGGATTTACTGCAGTTGGCAGTTAGTAGCCAGATTCGGGGAATCCTAGTTGGATTGACGGTAGGATTGGATTGACGTCTTTACAATATCGGACCGCGGGGTCGGTCAGATTGTTGATTTTACTGCTTTTCGCAGTTGGGTTCCGAGGAACCCTAGGCGTGGTCGTGGAATCCTAAGGTAGGATGTGTATGGTTCGGAAATGTAAGTTCACTAGTCGTGTGACTTGGACGACTATTCGGATTTGGATTCGTTAGTCGGTCCAGTCATGTCAGCTTAGTGATGGGACAGCAGTCCGCAGTCGGGGTTGTACTTATCGGTTAGACCGAGTTGGTTGTCGTGCTACTCAGTTGTGATTTGGTGCAACTAAGGTCATTGGTGACCTGGTAGACGACATTGGGTTGAGTTGCGACTGGTTAGTGATTGGTTGGACAAGTTATCAGGGTTAGTACTTGTCGATGGAATCCCGGAGCGGGGATACCGAGTAATTGGTACAGGCGGTTGATTCTGTTGGATGCGGAGTCTGGATATCGAGATGTCTGGTAGTTAGGTCTGCACGAGGTTGTGGTAGACGCTACTATCAATGGATGTAATTGAGTCTTATCAAGTCGAGTAGACTCAGGTTGCCGTGACGATGGGATTGTCAGTCGTGACGATGATACATGGTGTGTGAGTAACACATATGTATGAGCAGTGATTCTGGATTCGACTCGGTTACGGCTGAGTGCGATCGCAGAATGAGACGGGGATGTTCAGGGGACGTTTCCTTTTCTTGTATGCGTTATCAGGGTGACTGTACCCAGAGTTGTCGGGTACGAGGGAGGCAGAGTTTCTCCTATTCGAGCAGAGGTACGGGGTCGTCGATCG
This sequence comes from Prinsepia uniflora, assembly GCA_032719365.1. Taxonomy (NCBI): domain Eukaryota; kingdom Viridiplantae; phylum Streptophyta; class Magnoliopsida; order Rosales; family Rosaceae; genus Prinsepia; species Prinsepia uniflora. Next base: position 13,134,607 of record CM064875.1, read on the forward strand.
GTATGAGCGGAGATCCAGGGTGTCAGTTTTGCACACGGCGTGCTGATACTGACACTAGTGTTGGTGATAGTGCGTGGTGCTGGTACTAGCGCTGGTGCTGGTACTAGCGCTGGTGCTGGTGCCGGTGATGTTGATGACGGTGAGTTACGGATCGGGATGTGACTCCGTCGTGATGGGTATATGTTCGGTATCTGTGGTTCAGGAATGGATCACGGATAGTGATGGACTAGATAGGATCCAGCGGTAGTTGAGGAGTGAGGATCGAGTATCATCATGGGGGATTAGCGACCAGTTGGTCAGTATTGGCCAGAATTGGTCAGGATTGGTCAAATACGGCGGTATGCAGAGATTTGACTGCAGATCACAGTAGGGGTCTGTTGTGACTCTTCAGTCGAGCGGTACATCAGATTAGGATGAATGTTGATTGTTGGGGGACACGTGGTTGATGTCCAAGTGTGTTGGTTTCGACGTAGTTGGAGCTTCGGAATCGAGAAAGGTTGTGATTGAGGTGACGAAAGTAATTCGGGTTTTCCGCATTGGTATCGGGTATTTCGAAGTCGTTTGGGTGACTTCTCGGATTCTACCATGATTGATGTGGTAGATGACGTAGATGTTATAGATGTTGTTGGTTGCCACTAGTACACTGGTCGTGTATTGGTTGGTGGACCTAGAAATTATTTTGGGACCATCCGGAGCATTTTCTGCTTGGTGGCAGACGATGTTGGATTACGTGGCATTGTGAGTGCAACGCGTTTTGGTTGTATGCATGTAGGACGACTTTTGATGTCATCGTATTGGATCATCCTTGGTTTTTCCTCTGTGGAATAACAAGGATCGATACGAAGTGATTGGGGAGAACCCACAGTCTCGACGTGTCTCGTCGTTGACTGATCTATTTAAGATGTGGGAATTGGTTGAAGAACGATGTGTCAGTATGCAGATTCGTTGAGGGTTTAAGACCCTATGATCGGATCTCGGGTGGATTTTTAGCTGAGTGAGCTGTGTGATCCTAGGTGGATCTGGATTTTGATGTTGAGGACTTTGGACGTCGTGACGATCCTCGATCGTGACGTCTATGGTCGGTTGACGTAGTGATGGATCCGGATCGTGATCTTGATGATCCAGATATGTGGAGAGTTTATCGCTCTTACTTGGATGTTTGAGTTGAGGATGTTGGGACTGAACTTCTTTTCGAAGTGAATCCCGTATGGTATATTACTCAGGTGAGTAGTTTTCCGACGTGGTCGGATATGGTCAACCTAGATGTGTTGATGTTGGGATTGGCTTCCCTATGAAGTCAATCAAACGTATTGAGGTAATCGTTTGAACAGGTCACCGAGAGGTTCAGTTTTGGTACGTCTCGGTAGATGCGAACGAGATTTCGGGTTTTGGAATCAGATTTCTGGATGACGATTCAGGATTTGATTTTGGAACTTGAAGGTGGATTTCTGGATTTGGGTTTTGGAATCGGATTCTGGGTGACGATTCAGGATTTGATTCTGGAGCTTGACAGTGGATTTCCTTTTGTGGATTTGGGTTCGGAATGGTTATTCCAAATACTAGTTTACGGAATGATGATTTCGGATTCGAATTTGGACATGATTATAGATATGATTTCTGGGTTTGGATCCGGGCTTTCTTACGAAATTGCGGATTCGGATTTGGAAATAGATGATGGGTTGGAGTTTCGATTTGTCTAATCCGGGATTGGACAAATGGACTCCATAATAGGAACGTGTTGGCTACGACCTAGGTGGTCGTGTTGTTGTTATTGTTGTGGTTGTAGTCAAGTTGGTATTGATGTACGTATCTTGTATGTTGTTCGAGGTACGATACTAGGCAGACTTGGCATGCCTGGTGACGGTATATAGGTTATACCAGAGGTATGTTGGTGAGCGTATTGGTAGTCGGATTGGTTATGATACCATCGGATTAGTTGAGGTCGTGGACTGGACATTGGATACTGTGCAGTGGGTCATGGTATTTCGATGGGTCTAGTTACACATAGGTCGAGTGCATCGTTGGTTAGTGTTCACTCATGGTTGAGTAAGTTGGTGGTTAGTGTAACCACAAGTGTATCGTGTTAGTCTTGATTGACGACTGTCAAGTGGTGACAGTTTGTCGAAGGTGTCAGCGTGGATCGTTGAGTGAGGTCTGGTGACTCCCAGTGGGAGCAGACGTCAGGATAGATTGGTGAGTGAGAAAGGGAACCGTCGAGTTGTTGTGTCAACGAAAACGGTAGATTTGACAAGTGGTGTCGATTAGGAGCGTATGACTACTGTTATTCGACGTGGTCGAACTTAGTCGATACGACGAGAGTGCTAGTGGCAAGTCTGGGTGCAGACGAGTAAGTATTATTCTAGTTAGTTGGCGTACTAGTGTACACGTGTCGTGAGATCGAATTATTTCCACGAGGTGGAGGTTGTAGAATCAGGATAGTTGAAGTTTCAAGAACGAAACTAAATTAAGGAGGGAAGCACGGTTAGATTAGGACGGTTGGAATTTCGAGGACGAAATTAATTAAGGAGGGAAGGTTGTAACGACCCGTCCCAAATTCCATGATTAGATTAGTGACTAATCACGATTAGTGAGGTTAATCGGTGATTAGTTAGGCTAAATCGGACGAACGATGCAAAATGACCGTTTTGCCCCTGATGGTGGCAAAACGTTGACTTTTCATTCGGACGGTCAAATGGACTTTGACCGATGACCGTGACGTAGTTCGTGACGTCACGAGTTCATAGACAGGTGGCACCTTCAATTCCGACATTCGAGGAGGAAGTTATGACGTTCGGAAGTTTAGGGGCATTTTGGTAATTTTGGATAAAAGGGGGTCAAATGTTGACTTTTTGACCGGGAGATCCAATGGCCGAGGGCCAAAGACCGTTACGTAGCTAAGGACGATACAAATTCGTAGACAGGCGGCACGTCGAATTCGGACGTTCGACGGCGAAGTTACGGTTCACGGAAATTCGAACGTACTATTACACGAATTACGAGACGGTTGCACTTTTGGACTTAGTGGGGCCCAGATTTTTATCTTAAGGCCCAATGGATGAGTGACAAGTGTCACCCATCCACTGGACATCATTTTCCCTTCATGCACATCCATCCATCCTCCTACATCGATCATTTCTTTCCATTTCAAACATTTCCTCGATCTCAGTTTGAACCCAAACCCATCCAATCCTTTCCATCTGATCTTGAATGAGACCAGAGAGTGAGGGAGAGGCTGAGGAAGCTAAGGACGGTGGCTGGGAGCACTTGGACCGCCGCACACGGCCGTGAAGGCCCAGGTAACCCGATTACCCGACTAATGCCCATTTTCCATTATTTTTGAATAGGACATTATGGTTTGTTATGGGTGATTGGAAGATGATTAGGGAGTTGCTAGGATGATTTTAGGACGGTTTGGAGGGTGGTTCACGGCGGAGGAGGCCGTGGGAACGGCGGGGAAAAACTGGACCGTGAGGTCCATTTCGAACAAGGGGTTTCAGGTGGGTTTTTCTTAGATTTAGGGATTGGGTTAGATAGGAAATGAAGAAATAGGAATTTAGGAATTGGAATGGAAGCAAACGGACCGAAAATGAGGGAGAAGGAGACCTGGACCGGTTACACCGGTCCAGTTGCAGGGGTTGGACCGGACCAGCCGACCCAGACCGGTTCGATCGCTGGAGCTGGTGACACTGTGCAGGGCGCGTGAGGCCCATGCGCAGTGGCTTCTTGGGGCGCGTAAGGGCGCGTGGCACATAATTTGAGGAAGGTTCCAAAATACGAAATCATCTATTCGATGTAACGAACATTTTGGGACTGGTTTCGAGTCTATCGTACACCTTCTCGATATGTTTCGGGGCACCGGAAGGTTTAGGTTCGGTTTAAAAATAGTTATAAATTCCGGAAAATTACGGGGCTTTAGTGAGGGGTTATATAAGTAGTTAGTAACCCTCTAAATTAATTTGGACAGGTTTGGAAGTCCCGGTGACAGTAATCGGCACGGGGAGCCGTATGGCACGCGTATCGAGGCGCGGCTTCGGACGGTCTGTGAGTGGACCTTATTTTCTAAATTGGTGCATGCATAAATGTTTATTATATGTTTTAAATACATGTTTGTGATGCCATGAGTGCATTTGGATGTGTGGCTACGTATAGACACGTATTTCGAGGTTTCGGCCCTATACGGTGCCTATACGGATCCGTACGTCTTTATTGGTCTAACTGAAATGGTTTTGGATTTCCAAATGGATTATGAATATGATTTGATAATGTTGATTGGGATATTTGTGAATTATATGGTTTCACGTATTTCGAGGCGAAATCGAGGTTTTCCGGTTTTACTCCGATTTTTCTTCTTATGAGTTTGGAAATAATTTAATGAAATGATTTTGGATTTGAAAAGGTAATTCTCGGACTTGAGGTCCATTTGATTTACGGAATCGGGCCGGAGGCCCAATTGGTTTATGATTCGGACTTGAGGTCCAGTTTCTATGTGGATTCGGACCTAGCGCTCAGTTATGTATTACAAATGGTTTTTATGGTTCATGACAGTTTATGGGAACCGGCATGAACCCTTGAAATGGATTTACGGGTCATGACGGTTTATGGGAACCGGCATGAACCCATGAAAGGATTTTATGGTTCATGACGGCTTATGGGGGCCGGGCATGAATCCTTGAAAGGTTTCAAGAATGGTTTCAAAAGGTTTTTCATATTCCATCCTTGATATATGATTGTCTCCTCCGGGGAGGGTCGTTGGCCTGGGTGGACCCCGGAGTAGTCACGGAGCACTTACTGAGTGGAGTCGCCCCCCAGTTGGGTTCCTTACTCTCAGGATGGGCATGGTTCGTTACCTTCAGGGAGGGTCATTGATCTACGGACATTGACCTGGGTGGACCCTGGAGAGACTTGGGTTTGAGACCCCAGTTAGCACACGTGTAGCTCTATTTTACCGTGACAGGTTCTGGATATGAATATAAGGGATAAACATGATTTCAATTGGTTTGGGAAATTGTGTTTATGATGATAAATGGTTTTGGGCTGAGATCCCACATATGGTTATTATGTTATGGTTTTCAGTAAATGGTTTTGGGCAAGAGCCCGTGTGACTTGGATTTACGGAACTCGGGGCTGAGACCCTAATTATGGTTGTTTTAACATATGTGTTTGGATAAATGATTTTACTATGCATGCATGCTTTTTAGTGGAGGGTATAAAGGTCTTCTTTATGAAATATGTTTTTATAAATTCTTTATTTTTGTCCACTCACAGTCTTTCTGTTTTTAATACCCTTCAGGTTGGATACGATGTGAACTGTAGCAGAGACCGAGATATCACATACCTCCTCCGGATCCTGGCGTACTCTGATAGCCCGGGAGGGCAAAGGTCGGAAATATCCCTTGTCTGAAACTTCGTGTCAGACGGGAGCAGGGTTATCCCGCACTAATCCCGGGGGGATTGGGATGGGTCCTGTCAAAAAGGATGTAGGTAAGGCTCCTACCTCTAGCAAGTGTCAAAAGTGTCGAGCTTTCTTGCTTCCCTCAACCGACCAGCTAGGGAAAAGTTCCTGCCTCTAGCAACCACTAATCAATTCAAAAAGGAAGTAGGCAAGCTATTTCTATCCTCTAAATGAGTCGATAATAGCCTGAGCATGATTTGGGGATTGATTTGAGCTTTTCAGTACTCCTCCACCGAACAAAAACCTCCCTTGAGCAGTCCTACCTTTGTTACATTTCAACCTCTTTAGAGGACACCTAAGTCTATCACGAGAGTTTCCTGATTCCCCAAGAAAATGTAGACAATCTAGGGGAACCGGAAGAGGGATATCATGCCCTACTCTTTGTTTGTTTCCTTATGTTACTGGGTCCGCCCTCCTCTTTCTCCTCCCTCTCCAAAAATGAATATTCATAGATATTTGTTGTGAAGATTTCCAATCCTCTAGGATTCCAAGAGAGAGAGAGAGAGAGAGAGAGAGAGAGAGAGAGAGAGAGAGAGAGAGAGAGAGAGAGAGAGAGAGAGAGACCAATGAGGTTCCTTCATCCCTCTTTCCTCCTAGTTCCATGGATATATACAAGAAATTTAGGTGTTGAGTCTTCATCTTTCTCTCCCAATAGGTGACATATGTCACTCAATAAACTGACTGAGTCAAAAGTTTACTGACTCATCATTTGAGCTTAAAATAAAAAATTCCCAAAATGCCCATTGTATGTCTAAACTACAAAAATGCCCTTGGGAGTTTAGACCCTTAACTTTTTCATACGATCTCCATTTTTCGTGTGATGCCTATTTACGAACTCGTGCATTAAAGACTCACACAACAATCCAATCGAAACTTCCGAGAAGTTTTGCAAGTTGCAATTGACTTTACGACCTTTAATACAAATAAGGGTAAATACATCTATTCCAATTTATTTTATGAAATTGCCATAATTTTTGGGACTAGTTATTACATCTTTTCCTCCTTGCAGAAATTTTTTCCTCGAAATTTACTCATGCAGGTTAAAATATATTGCCCACAATTATGTAACAATACTGAACATTAGTCGTGTGGGAAACGACCCTCAGCATCACCTACCTAGGCAAAACCTTGAGTTTCGATCGTCTGGGAAACTTGACAGGACCCGTCCCAATCCCCCTGAATTATCATGGTACGAGCCTGCTCCCTTCTGACACCACGTATCAGACCAGGGATAAACTCGTCACCCGCTCGGGGTCCATCAGAATATACCAGGATCGGTGGTGGCATGTGATGTCTCGATCTCTGATACAGCCCGCATCCGCTATTAATCTGAAGGGTATTTAAAACCATAAAAGCTATGAGTGGACAAAAATAAACAATTTAATAAAACACATTTATATCGAAAAAATCTTTATACCCTTCACGTAAAAGCATGCATATATCATAAAACCAATTCATTTCAATACTTTCCGAAAGAAATACATAACGCTTTTCAAATCAAAACACAGTGGAAACTGCTTCTCAACCAAAGCCATTAACTCAGTAGGGTCTCAGCCCAAAATCAAATCAAAGAAAACCATGATGACATCCCAGATGTCCAACCCATGTCAATGAAACATGATACACACACACACACACACACACATATATATATATAACACATCCTCGGTATCTCATATACCCAATAGATAACCCGTCACGATATATCTATAGTACATGTACTACTCGGGTCTCATCTCCGAGTCTAACCCCAAGATCTATAACATCTGGGAGGACCTGTTTCCGGACCTTGTCCGAGACTATATCATATCTATAACTCTTGGGCATGTGCTCCCCCTCTGAGTCACTCGTCCCAGGCAGTGAATCGTGACACTTCAGGATCATCGACGTCTAGAGGAGACTACTCATACGGGAGGGTATATACATATAAGCGTGAAAAAATTCATCTTTTTCAAATCATAGTTCAACAGGGCCTCATACCCGAATCAAAATCCAGGATTCCTCGAATCCGTTTGAATTATCAATCTCATAGGCCTTAACCCAAATCCACATCTCAATAGGGTCTCAAACCCGAAATCTCATTTCATAAACCACATCTGGGACTCAAGCCCGATACCATAAATCAACTGGGCCTCAAGCTCAATATCATAAATCAACTAGGCCTCAAACCCGATATCATAAACCAATTGGGTCTCAAGCCCGAGATCATACTTTCAAATCTGAAATCCTTTCATCAATCAAATCATAGCACGTATAAAATCCGGCCTAAGCCCAAGGTATCACATAAAACAGGAATTCTCAAAATACGTGCAATAACACATTTTCCTCCGAAAAGGCCAAACAATTCATATATAAATCACATGCACTCATGTAATCTCAAATAATATTCATAAACACATATAAAACATTTATACATGCATCAATTCATAAAAAAGGTCAACTCACAGACCGTCCAAGTTGTCGCCTCGATACGCATGTCATAAGCCTCCCCGGGCTAAATCACCATCTCCGAAACTCACGGACCTGTCTAAACCACATCCGAGGGTCACTAACTACCTCAAATAGGCTAACATTGAATCCCTCAATTTTCTAGGATTTTTAAACGTATTTAAAATAAACCCTAAACCTTCGGACACTTAAAACTACCCTGAAACGATACCGATCGACTCGAAACTTGTGCTAAAATGTCCGTTACATCGAAAGGATGAAAACACATATTGACCATTCCTCGAAATATGGGTCCACGTGCCCTCACGCGCCGCCCAAAGCCACTGCGCGTGAAACCCACGCGTTAGTGAACAATGTCATCTTTAACCTCTGTCGAACTGGTCCAGATCCAGTTCACTGTAAATCCGGTTCGACCGAACTAGTGAACCATAGAGGCCAGTTCTCCTTCCTCTGACCACCATTTCTTCCCGTTTTTCTCCCATTCTCTTCATCTCAGTCTACCATATCTGTCCATAGGTTCAAAATCGTGAAACAAGGCCAAGAATTTTACCTTTAAATTGAAGAACCTCCGCCCAATTTTTTGGCCGTCTGTCTGTGCTGCTCAGCCATCCTCAGCCACCGTTTCTGATCCCCCTCGACTCGCCAAGACCCCAGAAGTGAAACCCAATCGTTAGAACCACCCTTAAATGTCCAAAACTAGAATTTCAAAATTCAAAATCCAAATGGGTCATCGGGTTTACTTGGGTTCTGGGTTTCCTCCGTCGTCCACAGCGGCCCTGCCATCCACACTGTCGACGTCATAGCCTCCCTCTCACTCTTAGTCACTCAGTCATCACAGTAGGGGGGTGAGATGGGCTTGTGTTGTGGATGGGGTGTTTGTGGGTTTTGGGTTGTCTTGATCGAATGAAACAAATGAGGATGAAAATGGTGGGTGCATGTATCTGTGTAATGGGAGCAATGGATAGGTGACACTTGTAACTCATCCATTGGGCCTGTTCCAAAATATCTGGGCCTACTTAATGACAAATGGTACTCGTCTCGTAAAACGTGTAATAGTACCTCGGAACTTCCGTGACCCGTAAGTTTCTCGTCGAACGTCTGATTTTGACGTGCTGCCTGTCTACGGACTCTTATTGACACTATCTACATAATAGTCCTCAGTCTTTGTGCATTGGACCTCCTGGGTCAAAAGTCAACTTTTTGCCTTCGTCTAGAGGCAAAAATCGTAATTTCGCCCTGAACGTCCGAAAATTCTTGACTAATTCCCGATTAGTCTTGCTAATCCATAATTAAGTTTTAATTAATCCCAAAAATTTGGGAAGGGTCGTTACAAAACTAGCTCGAGCATCAGCCATATGGGGAAAACCCCTAGTTTTGGCTGCCTAAAAAATGCTCCTAGCTTTGGCCTTCTAGGAAATACCTCGAGTTTCGGATGGTTGGGAATCTGCTCGAGCTGCAGTAGTCGAGGAAATGATCATAATGTCTAACAAGGATGGTCAACAAAATCTCACACTATACATTTTACTGGTATCCTCGGGATAATGTTACTTGGTTTACTTTGATACCAAACTGACAGGACTCTTCTCAAAAATCACTTTGATAACTGGCAATATCCTGCTCATATCTACAACTCAACCAATATTCCCGAATTACCTTTAGGACTTTAAAACCTAAAATAAGAGACATGTTAGATAATGGATGCACACCAACCATATCGTCTTGTTATATGAACCAAACATATTTTGTCCTCCTAGGTTCACCACCCACACCAACCCCTTGACCTCGGTGAATAGTAGAACTTGTACCTCACCTCTTTCGGAGCCCTAAATTGATTTCTCGATTCTTCCTGAATTTGATTTTGACATCATGACTTCTGCCAAGTCCTTTTCAGGCATCCTAGTCATATAAGGAATCCATATTCAATCTCCTAAAATCCTGGGAGATCTATATGTATTTTACCTAGCAATATTGTCACTTCGAACATATAAAATTACCTTGAAACAATATTCAATCAACTCAAAAATTGTACAAATGGATTCGTATTTTCAAGAGGTTGAAAACTCATGTTGACCAAGGATGGTAAGTGTCGCCACACGCTAGTGGACGGCTGGGACAACCCCTCCCACTTACTAGCAGCTGCAGTTGCAACTGCGATCGCCTTCAAGCTCCATCAAGGTTTACCGGGTTCTCTGCAATCAGGTCCCAACTTGGTAACTCAATCCACTTCTATTTCCTTTATTTTTAAATTTTTTTTCAATAAATTTAACGTCTATCTTCATCAATCAAATGCCATAATCTCATATATGCAATTGAATTTGGAAAATCTCAGATGGGTTTATCAGAAAGGCCCTCGAAAGTGTTGAACTTTCTTCATTCCTTCAACCCACCATCCACGGTAAGACTCCTACCTCTAGCAACCACTAATCAATTCAAAAAAGGATGTCGAGAAGCTATTGTTGTTCTCCAACTGAGCCGATAATGGCCTGAGCATGGTTTCGGGATTGAGTTGAGCATTTTGGTGCTCCTCTACCGAACAAAAAATTCCCTTGAGCAATCTTTCTCCTGTTACATTTCACCCTCTCTAGAGGACACCTAAGTCTATCCCGAAAGTTGCCTAATTCCCCAGGCTAATATAAACAGTTCAGAGGAACCTAATAAGGGATATCATCTCCACATCTCCATTTCTATCTTTTTGTTTTCGGATTTTCCCTCATCTTTTTCCTCCCTTTCTAGAAATGAATATGCATAGATACCTGCTGTCAATATTTCCAATCCTCGAGGTTTCCACGACCTAGCTGAGAGAGAGAGAGAGAGAGAGAGAGAGAGAGAGAGAGAGAGAGAAACCAAGGAGGTTCCTTCCTCCCCATTTCTTCCTAGTTCCATAGATATATACAAAGGAGGGAGGTGCTATTTCTTCCCCGTTCTCTCGCAACAGGTGACGTTTGTCACTCTATAAACTTGTCGAGTCAAGAGTTTGCGGACTCGTCATTTGAATTTAAAACTAAAAATGACAAAAATACCCTTGGTATGCCCAAATTACCAAAATACTCTTGAGCGTTTAGACTCGTAACTTTTTCATAGATCTTCATTTTCCTCATGCCGTTTGTCTATGGGCTCGTAAGTTTGTGACTCATACAACGGTCCGATCAAAACTGTCAAGAAGTTTCTCAAGTTTAAATTGACTTTAGGACCTTTAATACGGACAAGGATAAGTACGTCCATTCTAATTTGTTTTCCATAATTGCCATAATTTTTGGAATGAGACGTTCCAGAAGGCTGAAAAGTGAATCACACAAAATATTAATAAAAGACCATTTGATAAGTATTATGTTTTTAGTTTTAGTTTTCCACTTTTGTGCTTGAAACATGAGGAAATGAGCGATAAAAAGCATGAAGGCAGGTTGTAGTGGAATATATGAAAAATAAGGTCACATTTGGTGAGTGATCGAGATTGGACCTGATTGGATATTTTATAGGTTCCATTTTTTGATTTCTATTGTCATTCTTCGTTCTTTATGTCTTCCTCTTAATACCACCACTCCTATTTATCCCTTCTTCCTCTTAATACCACCACTCACCAAACCAAAACGATGACCTTTGCTTTTCCTAAAAGGCATATTAGATGTATGTGCATTTGCATGGAGAAGGATGATCGATGGCCAGCAATCAGCACGGAGAGTCATGCATATCTGCATTAAGTGTAGGAGGGCATCGATGGATGATGAGTCAAGGCATAAAATCATGGTCAAAGACATATAATATGCCAGCTACTACTATATAGTCTATATCCATCAATTATATTCATATAGCCAGCAGTACAGACAAGTTCCATGTCGGGTTCTGCTTCCCCATCATGTCCAACCCAACATACCACCATAGCTTAATTAATAATCTTACCATCTACAATCATATATATATATATATATAATACCCAATTTGGCCGTCCATCTAATAAATTTAATCACTTTGAGTTACAAGTCGTTTGAGTTATTAATGAATTATATATAATGTTACTATGAATTATAAATTAAAAATCAGTACAGAAAGCAACGATGAGACTCATTCTAATTCATTAAAAATCGTACCAAAAAAATAATAGAAACTTACAATTTTACATCATGCTCATTCATCAGCCCCTTCTAAGCCTATCTCTGGTCCTCTGAACACACGTGAATGCACATAGTTACATTATCAGAACATAAAAAATTGGATATAATTAAGTATCTGTAGTGGAATTGACAAAAAACAGTATTAACTTTACCATTGGATATAAAAATCGTCCAAAGTGCATACAGTTACTTCAAATAATTCAAATCCCTTCCATTAGAATTACGTATGTTTGATTAAAATCTAATAATTTTTTGTACACTCAATATAGTATTTTCTTTTCAGATTTTGTATTAACTTTAACATTGCTACCAAATTCAAACCTAAATTCAAATCCTTACAAAAACAACTCTAGGATGCCTCTGATATCCATCGACCTCATGGCACAGGGGTGCATGGGAGCAGGAATTATTCCTCACCAATATAGTTATTTCAAATTCATTTCATTAGAATCATATCTACTTAACATCTATATACACTAATTTTACCATTATTATCAAATATAAATTAATTTCAAATCCTTACCAAAACAAACACAGCTCAAAGTGAATTTATAAGAACAGTACCAAAGCATCTAATTATTTGTACTGCCTATTATACGACCAAACGGGTCCTCAAGCTTTTTTGTATTTAAATAGATATTTGTATCCATTGGTTACATTCACACTATTGGAATGATCCTTATCAGTCTAGGTCTAGTCTGTGCCTCAATTTAGCCAGGCATGACTTGAAATCTTACTTTAAATCGAGCCTTGAATCATTAAAGAATGAATTCAACTTGATCAAAAAGAAAAAAAGAAAAAGAATGAATTCATCTATAAAAAATTATTGGAGGACAACCAATTAAAGAGTAGTACATTTTGAAACATATGTGGAACATTGAGCATAACTGTGAGATGATTCCTTAGCTATGACTATGAGAATAGGAATAAGTATGGTCGTACTGATGGGTGTCAAAATATAAATCCCAATAAGATTGGTAGAGAAACTTGTGTTCAGTAAGAATATATGCATACAAAAGTTAGTTAAGAATCCATCTAGCTAGCTTGAGAATAGTTAGTACCAATCAACCATGTCTCTCTCCGAATCTCCCTCACTATACATGTGAAATTATTTGAATTTTTAAGTCGCATAGATTAATTAGAGTGCTGATTTTTGGATATCATTTATTAATGATCATCTTGTCGATTATTGGAGGTCCTATATATGTATGCAGAGAGGGGGTATACTTATACTAGAGAGAGAGTTACATGGAGGGATTTACATTTGAACCTAATAAGACACTGTTCTCAAGAATATTCTATTCTTTCTAAAAGGTTTATCTCATCGTAAAAATTAATTTGAAGAAACATACGTCAAATGGCGGCAAAAAAAAATCTTTATTTTAGTGCATATTTTTTGGGCATAATTCTGCATAAGGTTTCCATAAATTGTCACTTTTGCTTTTTTTTTTGGTCATGGGTCTTTTTTAGGTTTTTCATCACCAAAAGTGTTCTTCAATTTTTAGTGACGAAAACTTCATACTAGTCTAAAATTTTCCAGAAAAATTTAATAAAATTTCAGAACCACTTTACAACGATTCCAAAGCAGCCAACATATTTAAAAGCATCAAATAGATCAATTCTAAGGTGTGCTCAATTCCAATAGAAAAAAAAATTATAAGTGCGAGTGGGTGGTATTATTGCAAGAATGCTTGACTCAAGATGATGATGATGGAGAAATAAGTTTAGCTATTAATGTTCAAGTGAAAGAAACCATTGCAAGAATATAGAATAAAATGGAGAAATCACGATGTTCACCAAAAATTGTTAATATATGTCCTCCAAAATTGTCCAAATAAAGACAAAGTCCACAATTGAATTTATAAAAAAAATGTTTGGATAATACCCAAATATCCATACTAATGAATAAAATTTTTAAAATGTCTTTAAAATTTGTCATTTAAAAATTATTTTAAAAATATTTAATATTTAAATGTTTTAATTGAATATACCTCCCTTAGGTCCCATATGGGATTTATTTTTCAAAATCACAGCACTACGAAACTGACCATTAATAAATGATATCGAAATAGTATTAATATTCCAGAGTTAGAAGTATTTATGGTATTTATGTATCGAAAATCATATCTAAATGATGAGGAATAACTTTTTTGGACATCTTTACTAATATATCTTGTCGATTATTAAGACTATACGTACATACGTAGAGACATGGCAAACTTCTATAGAGAGGTAGGTGGGTAGCAAATGGTATGAAATACTATCAATCTTCAAGGGAAGTTTAATTGCAGCTTGAAATCAATATTGGTGACAACTTTTTTTTTCCGGTGCTTTGCGTTCATTAATATTTTATTTTGGTAAGTACTATGAGGTGTCCACACATTTAAAAAATGGGCTTAATTCCTATTCGGGGTGTTCATTAATATTTAAATTAGAATGAAATCCATATGACAAAGCTAGAGTTGGGAGACATGTATATATCTATATATAGATATATAATTAATATTAGTGAAGGAACAGGAGATAGCCTCTCTCGACATTACCACATGGATGGTTTGGGATAGCTGCTAAGAAAGGAAGACATCAAAGGCCTCAATGACATCATAGTGGTTGAAATTAGAATACATTTGTGTACAATTTGCAAGCATGAATAGGAGTAATTTAGGGTTAAAGGGGTTAGGGTGTTAGGGGGGAGGGAGACCAAATTGGGCAAGTGTTTAAGAAAGGATCTTTGTCAATCTCTTACAAAGTCACAAACCACCACACCATATGCATGTGTTTCCAACTTATTCCAATAGTACCCGCAAATAAACTGAGACCCTCAACTTGATCCTCCATCCAACTCATTCTTTGAAACCTTGTGTCTTCTTCCTTAAGCTACTGCTTCTGAGTACTCGTGCTGACTTCAAGAATTTGTGCAGAGACACCATGATGTAAGCCAAACTTGTAACTATCTCCAACAAGTCTAGGATTTTGTTGAATTATATTATTAGTGGGAACTGGGAAGTGTTATTAAAAATCAGTATGTGAGGGCCAAATTTGATCACAGCTAGATCTTTATAGAATAATAATCTTATAGAGGATCGAATATTATCGATGACTTATATTTTAACGAAGTCAAAATATATGTTATAGTAAAATTAGACTCTTAACAACAGTAAGAAATTAAGTTATAACGACACATGAAAATCAAAATACTAACTTGTAGTTTTGATAGAGCCCTGCAGATTCGAAATACATGCCCTAAAGACAAAATTTGGTCCCTTGTGGACATCTATAGATCTCTCCCAAGATTCAATTATCTATAAACAAAAAAAATCAGCACCGATTCTTTAGTATCTGGCGAACTGGAATGTGCTTTCTCTTCCAAAATGTAGAAACTTGTTTGTACATTCAAAAATTGAGTAAGATAAAAACGTAATTTTTTTTGTCAGATGGAGTTACAAATGAATAGAAACAACTAAAAAGTTTTTTTTGTGGAGGTGGGAGTTCTCCAAATCTTCACCATTTAGTGGTGGATTTGGGTTTAATTACCTCTACATCCTTTCTTCTCCTTCTCTTATCTTCTTCATTAGTCCAAATTTTCTCCCTTTTTTTTTTGTGTCCTTCATCACTCCACCCTTTGGAAGTTTTCCTCTATTCCATCCTTTGGGATGGCTACTCCATCTTTGTGGTGGTTTCTCTTCGCCTCACCCTTTATGGTGACTTTTCTGCTTTTCCAGTATGGCCTCTTTCATATCCTTGCTCCAAATTTGATGGCTCGCATATCCTCTATCTCCTCTCTTCTCCCACATAGACTACCTTACATTTCTCTCATCCCACACCTTCATCCTATTATCGGTTCCTTTCATGAGTCTTTCACTATCATTATCCTACATCTCACCCAAAATCCAAAAACCCAAGAAGCACTCATTTTCGGTGCTACTACCTCCCTTCAACAACCCATTTCCATTTTTGGATGGGTTAGTTTTAAGATGTTTGATCTCTTGGATCGTTTTGAGTATACAGACTGTTTATGACTTTTTGTCCAAACACCATCATCTACAAATCCCCTTCCGTGGCTTTTTTTTTCATTGGTTTCCTCTTGGTAGCATCGACAGAGTGGGTGGCGGTGATAGAGCTACTGGTGGCGGGCTCCTTGTGTTTACTGTTGCTAAGGTTTTGATGTTTTGGATTTTTGTGGTAATGAGCCTATTTTTATTATTTGTGATTTGAATTTTTATTTTATTTGTAGTTTTATTAGTTGGATTTTCTATTATTATTTATATTTGGAATCCCATTTTACATTTGGATTAATGAAATTATCCATCTATTGATAAAACAAAAAAATGAATAGAAACAACTACATCTTTGGCACGGAGGTGAAACATCAATTTGGTTCAAAACCCTTCCCTCATCACTATAGCGACCACTTCCTGCGCCACTTTGTTATACTCTCGGATCAAATCTAATTTCAGCCGACGGGAATTGATTACGAAGAATAGAAGTGTCAACAACTAATCCCTCAATGAATTCCATTTCGAGCAGAAAATTTCCAAGAAAATCCAATTCTGACGAATCTGAAAATGCTAAAATCCGAAAATTACAAAAAAAAAAAAATGGATGCAAATTGATATCACATCGAAAATTACAAAAATTTCCATTCAAAAAGTTTTGAAATATTATGAACTACTAAAAAATATTCACAATACAACATATACTTATTTTCCTTCTCTTCATTTTATTTTTCTACCATAGGTCCCATATGTGTTGGCTTATATTATTGAGTGCATGCTAATTAATGGTGTCATTATTATGTACTACTATATTATCACTGTAGAAATACTAAGAACTATAATGTCGCGAATAGTAAATTAAATTATATTGATATTTCGCCCCTTCATTCAAATCTTCAACATAATACAAAAATCCAAAATATGTGAAATCCTTGAGTAAGATTGTGACATGTAAAATACCCCAAAAATTTTAAATAGTAATCACCCTATCGTCCTTAGATCATAATATAAATAATACATTTTAATTCAAAAAATTCACATGAACAACGCAGTTAAAGCATTGTTGGTTTTTACCAGTTGAACATAACATATCCAAATAGTAACTTTTAACATGCCTTGGTTTTAGTGTCTAACGTGTTAAACTTTGTGAGTTGAAATATGTCATAAAAAATTGCATATAGGATGATCATCAATCATCAATCATCAATTTAAATTGGATTGATGTAAGGTTGGTAACTTGGCACTTGATTGGGGGCCAACCCCTCCCCCACCCCAACTGCAAAATATTGGTCCTCTGATATTATGATGGTGTCTGGTTGGGTGCACCCAAAGTCAATTTGATTTTGAAAGAACCAGCTGTAAGCCTGTAACCAGTCATTACTCAGTACGTACAGAGAGAGAGAGAGAGAGAGAGAGAGAGTACAATAGCAGTAGTACCCTCGTAGATCGAGAAAATGAAAGCCCAGAAAATGTTAGCCAGTACACAACGATTTTGAAGGACGACAGAGGAAAAGAACGATCAAAGGATCAAAAGCAAGTACGTACCCAGAATCCACCAACTTTTCAAAAGCAAACAACATTGTTTTCATGGCTCATGATCATCATTCAAGTATAATGCCAATTGGACTTCTGCGGGAAAAGAAAATCAATGATGGATGCATGTTGGCGTTACATAATCATTTGAATGAAAAGTTGAAAAATCGATTAACAATGATGTACCTCGATATTATTGATTGTAAAAATTATAAAGGAACACGTTATTTGGATCCAATGTTGAAGAAAATCCTTCTACAATATTTGTTCGAACGCGACCCAGCTGTTAAATTAATTAGGAGCAAATTAAATAACAAAATTATGATCGCCATCTTTGGGTGTTGTGCTTGTTTGTGGCCTTTCATATAATCTATGCATTCAAAAGCAGCAAGGACGTTGTCAAGTATGTAGCGACCATGCACGAAAGCACTTTGGGCTTAGGATATGACATTAAGCAACACTGTTTTCAGTTGATTGGAAAGGGGCTTGGCCACCAATTTTTAAATAACCGAACACAAACTGATGGGCCTGAATTCATTGACATGTTTTGGCACCTTCATTTTGGGGATAAGGGCAATAAGTGTGTGATTAAAATCACAGATGCTCCCTTGATCATTAAGAACCTCTCAGCATGTTGCACTGACATCGTAACCTACAATGTGCCAATACTTCTGGTAAAATAATGATGGCATCCCATTGTAACCCGATGCCATGGTTAAGGGCATTTGTTTAAGAGCTAGCTCCAACTCCTCTCTACAAAAAGGTTTATTTAAACCCTCATTCATATGATTACTCACTCTAGGAGTTATAGCTTCCAAAATTATGTTCATGTCTTGACCGCTTGTTTGTGAAAAAAAAGGTAGTGAAGTATGAACATAACATGGTCCCGATTGAATCTTGGACTGTGCACCAGACGTTATTTGTGACGACCCGGAAATTCGAAAAAAGGAGAAATTGAAAAAATTGGAAAGAAATGACGATTTTGCCCTTAGTTTTGAGGGCTAAAAGTTGACTTTTTGATCGAGACCTTGTTTGGACTTTCCAGAAGGACCGTTGGATAGGCCACGAGACGCTGAGTCCATAGACAGGCGGCATACAGAAATCGGAGTCTGGATGAAAAAGTTATGGACCTTGGAATGCTAGGGACATTATGGTCATTTTGTTGGTAAAGAGCAAAAAAGTAATTTTGGGCTGGACGGCTGTCCATTGGATGATTTAGCCATAATGGTGAGTTACTTGAGTTCTGCAGTGACATCAGTCACTTTTTAAAGGCTAATTAGTGGCATTAGCATGAGGTGGGGTTATATGCTTGAATTGTAAAACCGTGTGTGTGTGAGTGTGCTTCCCTCAAACAAAAACAGAGTATGAACACAAACCATAATTGATCTCAGGTGACAATCGAACCCTTAGGCTGGGATTTTGAGAAACTAAATGAAATTCAGAGAGGGAAAACAAGGAAATTAGAAGTGACCAATCATCTGGAACTGTACAGGGAACCCAAAATCCCACCCAAATACTTGAATTCGAAAGTTGGGATTGATTCGAAAAATTGTGTAAGACCCGTGTCTTGGAGGAAACGGTGAACAATCCCACATTCTTACGAGGGGGAATGGTCTGGGAGAGGATGGTGTTGTGCCTTAAAGGTGTAGACACACACCTATCTAGCACTAGGCCTTTTGGGAGCTCAAGTAGCTTTGGAAGGGATTAGAACCCCAAAGTTAAGCGAGTTGAGGCTGGTGCAATTCCATGATGGGTGACCCCCTGGGAAGTTGCACCATGAGCTCCCGAAAACAAAATCGTGAGGACGAGGCCTAAAACGGACAATATGGTGCTAGATGAGTCGGGTTCTGACCGAGGAGGGTCGGGTCCTGACAATTTGGTATCAGAGCCAGACCCCGACCGGGAAGTGTGTCAGCGAGGACGCTGGGCCCTAAGGGGGGTGGATTGTAAGACCCGTGTCCTGGAGTGAACGGTGAACAATCCCACATTCCTGCAAGGGGGAATGGTCTGGGAGAGGATGGTGGTGTGCCTTAAAGGTGTAGGCACACACCTATCTAGCACTAGGCCTTTTGGGAGCTCAAGTGGCTTTGGGGGGGATTGGAACCTCAAAGTTAAGCGAGTTGAGGCTGGTGCAATTCCATGATGGGTGACTCCCCTGGGAAGTTGCACCATGAGCTCCCGAAAACAAAACCGTGAGGGCGAGACCTAAAGCGGACAATATGGTGCCCCCCCCCTGGGGGATTAACGAGGGACGACCCTCAAGGGAAATTTTCAACCTTTGACCTCTCAGACTATCAGAGTACGCCAGGATCCGAAGGACGTATGTGATATCTCGGTCTCTGCTACAGTCTGCATCGTATCCAACCTGATGGGTATTGAAAACAGAAAGACTGTGACAAGACCCATCCCGATTATCCCTCGATAACCGTGACAGATCCTGCTCCCGTCTGACAATAACTCGAAAGTGCCAAAAGTAGTTTCAAATATATACATATAACACATATAAACGATAACATTGTCAGACAAGGGATAGTTCAGTATTCAGAGACCGTTGACCTAGTCAATAGGTTTATAGAGCATAGGAAATATTTACATGTAGGGAGCAAAATCCTACGCTGTAAAGTGTCTGAGTACGCAACGGTCCGTTTATTCCTCAGCCTCGATATTAGCCTCAGTACCTGTGCACTGGCCTGGAGGGCAAATAAAACATCAAAAGTGTGAGTGGACAAAAATAACATTTAGAAATACATTTATCAAATTATAGTCTTACCCTCAAGTTTTCACAAACATGCATGCATATCATAACTTATAAATCAAATAATTAAGATATGAATATAAATCTCAAACATCAATAAAAACACAGAATCCAGGTCCAATATAGAGTCACGTTATCCCTGCAACGCGTGCAAATCAATAGGCTCAAGGACCGCTCAAATCCCGAGCATCCGCCGCTGTGAACACATCACCAGCCAGCAATCCAGGTCGTCATGAACATATCACTGACTGACCTCCATATAATCCAGCACATCTGGTCTGAGTCGAGCATCCATTTGGCTGCACGACAACATACCGTGCTACGTGACCTCTCAGGGGTAAACACTTCCATCCCGGATGCGAGCGTTATCTCCAGGGTTCATTTCGGGGGAAACATATTCCACACCGAAAGCCCTCATATATCATCATCATGAAAACCAGTGAAAACAGTTGCATTTAATATCAAAACCATTTTTGAACTGGGCTTTAAGCCCAAAAACACTTTTCTCAAATCCATAAACCAATCCACGCAAACCTGCGCAATCACAATCTTATTTATGACATAAATCCATCAAATCTAACACCAGACTCATAATCCGAGTCAAAATCAAGTTCAAACCCCGAGCCTTAGCTCAAAATATCATTTTCACAATTTTCTCGAAAATCGTGCCCAAAAGCATATAAAATAATATAATATTCCCAAAAATCCGAAAATCATCATATCGAAACATTAATCATACCAAATCATTTCAAATCATATTATAAGGAATTTAAAACATATATGCATGCATTCAGGGTAGAAAACAAAAGTCCACTCACACACCGTCCAAATTGTTCAGTCTCAAGCTGTTCGTGCCCTTCTGACGTCCTGGAAGTATTCGGGTCTGTCAAACAAGTAATATAAGGTTACTCACTTGTTACAAAATCTCATGTACGAATAAAATAATATTATTTTAAACGTAACCTATACGTTTCGGGTATACAAAACTCCTCTCAGTTCATATCTGATTGATCCGAAACCAACGCTAATAGGTCCGTATCATCGAGAGTATCAAAAAGTGTGTTGAACCCTCCTTCAGATTCCCGGTCACGCGCCCTCACGCGCCGCCGCAAGCGGCTGCGCGTGACAACCACGCGCCGTGAACAGTGCCTGCTACAGTGCACCTTCCTCGCCCGTTTCTCTGATAAACGGGTCTGAAATCCGTGATCAGACCCTACTCGATTTCCTTCAATTCCAACTCAATTTCTTCCGTTCTTTCACTCATTAATATCCATCCAACCTAACTTACAGTTCTGTAACTTCAATTGAATCAATTAAACCATAAAACTCCTCGACTTAAGATGAACACCCGACGGGTTCTAATTCGGGTTCTACCTAAAATCAGCCCGTATCATTCAATTATTCATACAAGAAGCATCCTAGGTCCATTCTAAGCATAATTATGGAATCAATTTCAAGAACCATTACCTCTAAATAATCGAACTCAAGCTCAATTTTTCGAAACGGTTGTAGAGTCTGTTCGTCACGATTTCTCCACCAATTTCCTTCCCAATTGATTCAGTTTGGTTCGTCCAGTTCACAGAAAGCTTAATATCACCTTAATTTCGAACGAAACCGTCTAAAAATTCAAGTTCGAAAATGAAGATTGTGAGGGATTTTCCGTTAAGTTCAGTAGAGTAGTTCTTGGGTTTGTCTGGTCCCCCTTCGGTTTTTCACTCTTCAATTGAGTTAATTATTTGCTCAATTTCTCTGGTTGCAACAGAATTCGATCAAGGTGAAGGAGAAGCAGGAAGGGTCTCTGTGCTTGTGTTTGAAGGTTTTTGGTCGTGTACTGTTCATCAAATATTCAAATGTTTATTAACCTCAATTAATTAATTAATCCATGCCACTAATCTCTTTTAACAAGTGACACTTGTCACTTGATAAAGCTAATGACTCATTTGCTGAAATGAATCAGCATAATGACAGCACTTGCATCACTCATCATTTACAATTACCATTTTACCATCCTTAAGCACAATTACCATTTTACCCCTACATTTCACAACCCCATAACTTCTTCATCCGAACTCCGTTTTCGACGTGCCACCTGTCTACGGATTCAGCGTTCCGAGACCTACACAACGGTACTCGAGAAATGTGCAAAAAGTATTTTAAACAAAAAGTCAACTTTTAGCCATATGTCATTAAGGGTAAAAACGTCATTTTCACATTATTTGAATATTTTACAAGTTTTGGATTTTTTCGGGGCGTTACAGACTGTGAGTGGATAAAAAGTAATAAGTTCGTAAATACATTTTATAAAGACCTTTATACCCTTCACTACAAAGAATGCATGCATAGTAAAACTATTTATCCAATCACATATGTTTAAACAACTATATTTAGGGTCTCAGCCCCAAGTTCCGTAAATACAAGTCACACGGGCTCCTGCCCAAAACCATTTACAGAAAACCATAACATAGTAACATATGTGGGATCTCAGCCCAAATCCATTTATCATCATAAATCACAATTTCCCAAACCAATTGAAATCATGTTTATCCAATATATTTCATATCATCAATCCCGTCACGGTAATATAGAGTTACGCGCGTGTTAACCGGGGTCTCAAACCCAAGTCTCTCCAAGGTCCACCCAGGTCAATGTCCGTAGATCAATGACCCACCATGGAGGTTACGAACCATGCCCATCCTCAGAGTAAGGAACCCAACAGGGGGGCGACCCCACTCAGTCAGTGCTCTGTGACTACTCCGGGGTCCACCCAGGCCAACGACCATCCCCGGAGGAGACAATCATATATAAAGGATGGCATTTGAAAAACTTTTCGAAATCATTCTTTAAACTTTTCAAGGATTCATGCCCGGCCCTCATAAGCCGTCATGAACCGTAAAATCCTTTCAAGGGTTCATGCCAGTTCCCATAAACCGTCATGAACCATAAATCCATTTCAAGGGTTCATGTCGGTTCCCATAAACCTTCATGAACCATAAAAACCATTTGTGGGTCCCTGACTCGAAATCACTATCGTAACACATAACTAGGGCCTAGGCCCGAATCTACATACAAACTGGACCTCAGGCCCGAATCGTAAACAAACTGGGCCTCGTGCCCGATTCCCTAAATCAAATGGGTCTCATGCCCGATTCCATATTTCTAAATCCAAAACCGATTCAAGAACCAATTGAGCCTCCGGCCCGAGAACCACTAAAAAGACTTCGAGTTCGAGGGTTTCCAAAACAGATGGGTCTCGAACCCGAGTTTACCTTATCAAATCTAAAACCATTTCATGAAATCATATCCAAAACCATAAGTATGGAAAATCAGTGTAAAATCGAAAAACCTTGATTTACGTGCAAGCACGTAAATTGCCTTGTAATGCGTGAAATCATATAAATCACAATCATCCAAATCAACATCATAGAATAACATTCATAATCCATATAAATCATTTATGCATGCATCACATTTTAAAAACCAAGGTCCCCTCACAAACCGTCCTATGCTACCACCTCGGTTTGCGTGCCGTAAGCATCACCGGGAAAATCGTCGTCACCGGGACTCCCAAACCTGTCCAAATCAATCTAGAGGGTTACTAACTACTTTATTAACCTCTCATTGAAGTCCCATAATTTTCCGGAATTTTTAACTATTTTAAATCCCGATCTGAAACCTTCTGATGCCCCGAATATTATCGAGACTGTGTCCGATCGACACGAAACAAGTCCCAAAATGTTCGTTACATTGAATAGAAGATTTCACGTGTTGAAAACTTTCCCAAAATGTTGGACATGCGACCCCACAAGCCCAAGGAAGCCCCTGCGCGTGAGCCCACGCGCCTACTGTAGCATCGTCCCTAACCTTCAACTGGTTCTGGACCGGCCGAACCGGTCTTTACCGGTTCAACACCTAAACCTGTCCATTTTCGGTCCTTTTCCTTCAGCAGGAGTCTGAACCCAACCCATCATCCATTTTCGTAGCCAAAACACGTTTCAATTTTGGAGTCCATCAGTCCAATCAAGTATTTGACAAATCAAAACTCCAACCCATCATCCATTTATAAATCTGAATCTGAGATCATCATTCCGTAAGCTAGCATTTGGAATAACCATTTTGAACCCAAATCCAGAAATCCACTTTTAAGTTCCAAAATCGAATCCTGAATCGTCATCCTGAAATCCGATTCCAAAACCTGAAATCTCGTTCTCGTCTACCGAGACGCACCAATTCCGAACCTATCGGTTACCTGTTCAAACGATTACTTTAATACGATCGATTAACTTCATAGGGAAGTCAATCCCAATATCCACACATCTCTAAGGCTGACAAAATCCGACCTCGTCGGACACCTACTCGCTCGAGTAATACACTATACGGGATTCACTTCGAAAAGAAGTTCAGTCCCAACATCCTCAACTCAAACATCCAAGTAAGAGCGATAAACTCTCCACCTATCTGGATCATCAAGATCACGATCCAGATCCATCACTACGTCGACGGACCAAAGACGTCACGACATCCAAAGTCCTCAACATAAAAATTTCGATCCTCCTAGGATCCCCACAAGCTCACTCAGCTAACAATTCGCCTAGGATCCGATCATAGGGTCTTACACCCTCATGAATCCTTCGTTAGTCACATCACTCCTTAACCAATTCCCACATCTAAACTGATAATTCAACGACGAGACACGTCGAGACTGTGGGTTCTCTTCAATCACCTCGTATCGATCCTTGGCATTCCACCTAGGAAAACCCAAAGATGATCCAAGACGATGACATCAAAATCCGTCTTACGTGAATGTAAAAAAACTCGCTGCACTCACCATGTAACGTAAACTAACATCATCTGCCATCAAGCATAAATGAGAAATCTCAGTCACCTAACTTCGATATGCTCAACTACTCCTGATGACCCAAAATAAATCTCGGGTCCACTAACCAATACACTAACAATGTACTCGTGATAACAACCATCATCTGCCATCATCCATGGCAGAACCTCAGAAGTCACCCTAATGACTTCGAAATACCCATTACCAATGCGGAAAACCCGCTCTCCTCTCGTCACCTCAATCGCAATCTCTCTCGATTCCGAAGTTCTAACTATATCGGAACCAACACACTCGAACATCATCCACGTGTCCCCTTTTTGACTGTTTACTGACACATGCCCATTTACGACCGTATATGTACATCCAAAAGGATGTCAATTCATCCTAATCTGATGTACCGCTCGACTGAAGAGTCACAACAGACTCCTGCTGTGATCTGCAATCAAATCTCTGTATACCACCATATCTGACCAACTCTGGCCTATCCTGGCCAACCCTGACCAATAGGTCGCTAATTCTCAATGACAGATCGATCCTCACGTCCCAACTACCGTTGGATCCTATCCAGTCCATCACTATCTGTGATCTACTCTCAGACCACAGATACCAAAAATATGCCCATCTCGACGGAGTCACATCCCGTTTCGCGACTCACCGTCATCACAATCACCAGCACCAGCACCAGCGCTAGTACCAGAACATAGGCATTCACACTAGTATCAGCACACTAACACCAGCATCAGTATCAACACACTAACACCAGCATCAGTATAAGCACAATCCCCAACACTAGCACCAACACTAGTGTCAGTACTAACCTCCACATCTGCACACGAGCATCCATACTAGTATCAGTATCAGCACGCCGTGTGCAAAACTGACAATCCTGGATCTCCGCTCACACAGAACGACGATCCCGTACCTCTACTCATATTGGAGAAACTCTGCCTCCCTCGTACCCAGTAATTCTGGGTACAGTCACCCTGACATCTCATTCGAGAAAAGAAAACGTTCCCTGAACGTCCCCGATTCCCAACAACTGTAACTACAACCACTCTCGGTAGTAGTGCCTGCCACAGACTCTTGCAGACCTAACCATCAGACATCACGATCTAGACTCTACATCCAACAGAATCAATCGCCCGTACCAACTACTCTGTATCCCCGCACCAGGATTCCATTGACAAGTACCAACCCTAGTAACCTGTACAACCAACTCTGACCAGTCGTAACTCGACTCAACCCAAGTCGTCTACCAGATCGCATGTGACCTTAGTTGCACCAACTATTCAACACAACTAAAGTAGTACGATAACCAACTAGGTCTAACCGATAAGTACAACCTCGATTGCAGAGTGCAGTCCCATTACTAAAGCTGACATGACTAGACCTGACATGGCTGACAATCTCAGCTCCGAGAAGTCGCCAAAGTTAAATACTCGTCAACTCACCTTTCCGAACCATACACCCTAAGGTAGGGTTCCACGATCACAGCTAGAGTTCCTCTGAACCCAACTGTTAACTATCAACTGCAGTGTAATCCACAATCTGACCGACTCTGCGGTCTTGACATCGTAAAGACGTCAATCCAACTAGGATTTCTCGAATCCGACTGCTCCCAGCAGTATATCCATCTAACTCAACAATATTCGACTATCAGATGGACACAACTCCGAACTATCGTCACACTAAGCTTACAACATCATGAAAGACGATCCCAACTAACCGTCTCACGATCAAAGCTCTAAAGTACTATTACGTTCATCCTTCCGTAGGGTCCCACACTGTCAACCTCGGTAGAACTATGGCAACCTCAGCATCGAATGCCGAACCAAGACATTCCACGATTCAAACCTTACTCACTACTGTATGGGCATCCTAACTATCAGGTTGATAACAAACTATAGCCCATTGAGACATCACATCCTCGAACTGCGCATCACTCCGAGAGCTCCATGGTTACTCGAATAGAGACAACCCCACTCTGATATTCAAAGTAACATGAGCAAACCTGCTCTGATAAGAAATCCTATGCTCTGATACCACCTGTCAACATCAGCACCAAGTGTGCAAAGGTTGGAAATATCCCTTGTCTGACACTTCGTGTCAGACGGGAGCAGGGTCATCCCACATTAATCCCAGGGGATTGGGATGGGTCCTGTCAGCGTGGTATCAGAGCTCGGCTAGCTCATAGGATCCTCAGGATGCTATGATAATGTCAGCGTGGTATCAGAGCATAGGATTGCTTATCAGAGCACAGTTTGCTCTTATGGTGCGCGCAGGTCGAGGATGTGATGTCTCAATGGGCTACAATTCGTTATCAACCTGATAGTTAGGATGCTGGTACGATAGTTAGTAGGATTGAATCGTGGAACGTTTTGGTTCAGCACTAGATGCCGGGGTTGCCATAGCTCTGTCGTGGATGATAGTGTGGGACCCTACGAAAGGAGAACGTAACGGTACTTTCGAGTTTTTGATCATGAGATGGTTAGTTAGGATCGTCTTTCACGATAATGTGGAATCAGTTTGACGACTGGTTAGGAATTGTGACCATCAAGTGGTCGGATATTGTTGAGTTAGATGGATATGCTGTTGGGAGCAGTCGAGTTCGTGGAACTCTAGTTGGATTGACGGTAGGATTGGATTGACGTCTTTACGATGTCGGGACCGCGTGGTCGGTCAACTCGTGGATTATACTGCTTTCCGCAGTTGGGTTCAGGGAGACCCTAGATGTGATCGTGGAACCCTACCTTGGTGTGTATGGTTCGGAACGGTGAGTTGCCGAGTGGTTCGACTTTGATGACTATTCGGGTTTGAGGCCGTTAGTCGGTCTAGTCATGTATGTTTGTGATGGGACTGCACTCCGCAGTTGAGGTTGCACTTATCGGTTAGACCTAGTTGGTTGTCGTACTACTTTAGCTGTGATGGATTGCTGGTGCAGCTAAGGTCATGGGTGACCTGGTAGACGACATTGGTTTAGTCGAGTTACGACAGGTTAGAGATTAGTTGGACAAGTTACCAGGGTTGGTACTTGTCGATGGAATCCCGGAGCGGGGATACAGAGTAGTTGGTACAGGCGATTGATTCTGCTGGATGCGGAGTCTGGAAATCGCGATGTCCGGTAGTTAGGTCTGCACGAGTCTGTGGCAGGCACTACGACCGAGAGTGGATGTAGTTACGGGAATTACACATACGATCCCTCTGAGAATTACACATCCGCTCCCTCCAGGAATTATACATCCGGAGTCCCTCCGAGAAGTACACATCCGGAGTCACTTCGGGAATTACACATCCGAAGTATACCCAGGAATTACACATCTGGGGGAACTGAACATAAATCCAAATCAAAATCTTTATTTCAAAATCATCCTTAAAACCACGTCAAAACCATTTATCACGGAGTTTCATGCTCAAATCGCATTTCTCGTAAATCCGTAAAATCATTAAATAATTCAATGCACGCAAATCAGTAAACTCATATCCGAAAATCATTTAATTCCATAAAATCATCTTTAACTCACAATCCAAGTCAAAACATCCTTTTAAAATCCCGAACCCAGCCCAAAATTACCAATTGTACTTTCCTCATAAAACGTGCCCAAAACACTGATTAAAATAATCATTAAATCCAGTAAATAATCATATCAAATCATCAAGCAATCATGGAAAATCAAATCATTCCATAAATCATGTAAAAAAAATAACTATGCATGCATATCAGTTTATAAAACAAACGTCCACTCACACACACCGTCCAAACCGCTCGTTTTCCCAACTGCACCCGTTTCCCTAATTTTTGGTACCTTCCAGGAATCCCAAGTCCTTCCCAAAATTATCATTACGGGTTACTAATAAATCAATTAATATAATATAAATTTCTCATAATTTTCTGGGAATTAATTACGAATTAAAAACGTGACATAAGCCTTCGGACCCTCGAAACAATATTGAAACGGTGTCTGATCGACTCGAAACCAACATTAAAATGTTCGTTACATTACATAGAATAAAAGTCATGTTGACCTCACCTCGGGAATGGTGCCCACGCGCCGTCGCAAGCGGCTGCGCGTGAAGTCCACTCGCTAGCTACAGTACCATCGTCCTCACCCATTTCTTCTATCAAACGGGTCTGTAACCTGCGTGTTAACCCGACTCAATCCTGTCAATTCCCAGTCAATTTCTTCAATTGATTCATCTAATAGCATCTTTAGGACTCTAATTATGTTTCTGTAACCTCAATTACATTAGAACTTACCTCAATCCTGTAATTCGAACTCGATTTGTCGATAAACATCCGGGTACTGTTCATCCTGCAATTCATCCGAATTCTACCCGTTTCTCCAAATTGATTCATTCAGAAGCTTTGCAGAGCTCATCTAAACACACTTCCAATTTCAATTAGAACTTTAATACCCTTTAACCATTTGAACTCAACTCGAGTTTCCTTAAACAATTACTGGGTTCGTCTGGCTTGTCTCTTCACCATTCCCCTTCATTTCAATTCCATTAGACTCGTTTAGGTCCCCCTAAACTCATCCTCACTTCTGTTTTCATCAATTAATCACACAATGTAACGACCCGTCCCAAATTCCGAGTTTAGATTAGTGACTAATCACGATTAGGGAGGTTAACCGGTGATTAGTTGGGCGAAATCGGATGAATGATGCAAAATGACCGTTTTGCGTCTAGTCATGGGTAAAATGACCATTTAACCGATGACCATGACGTATTTTGGGACGTCACGAGTTCATAGACAGGTGTCACGTTCAATTCCGACATTCGAGGAAGAAGTTATGACGTTCGGAAGTTCAAGGGTATTTTGGTAATTTTGATTAAATGTGGGCGCAATAGTTTAATTTTGGACCGGAAGGTCCGATGGCCGTGGGTCAAGGACCGTTACGTAGATCGGGAAGATACGAGTCTGTAGACAGGCGGCACGCTGAAATCGGACTTCGAACGAGGAAGTTATGGGTCACGGAAGGTCAATTTCACTATGCACGTACTTCGAGGTGATAATGATTTGGCAATATCTGATTGGCCAGATATTTTAAGGGCGACCCATGTCACTCATCCCATTGGTCAAATCCCCTAAATTGTGGATCTAGTTAATTAAATATTTTTATTTTAATTATTTTATAATTTAACCCACCTAACACTCAATCCTAGTCATCCATTCCACTTAATCTCTCAAATGTTCACTCTTTATCTAATCCTCTCTTCTCTCATCTGATCAAACACCTTCATCTTCTCTGTTTTTCCCACAACCCGCGACACCATCCATTTCTTCTTCTTCTTTCAAAAACCAAACACACATTACCTCACTACCATGATCATTAACTGTGCTTGTGTGTGACCGTGAGAGAGTGAGGAAAGAATGAGGAAGACAAGGACGACGGTGAGCAGCGGTTGGGGACGACGGAGTCCACGGCGGAGGGAACCAATGAGCTGAGTAATATTCAAAAATTCGAAACTCGGTTTTATTGGGTTTTAATCGAACCTAACATTTAGGTTGTGTTTCTGGGGACTCTAGGAGACTAATAGGATTGGTTTCGAGACATAGAACAGCCGAGAAGGACGGTGGACGGCGGAGGAAACCGTCACCGCCATTGTCGAACTTGGAAGGTACAAGTTTGGTGGTTTTTCCTCTGTTTTTAATGTCTAAAAGATAGGAAATGATATTAGGAACAAGTAGGGATTAAAATGGGACGAAATGAACCGAAAATATGAAGGATTGGATCGAGAACCGGCCACGCCAGTCCAGACCGGTTTAGTTGCAGTGGACCGGGTTTGGCTGAGGGAAGAAGATAAACAGTGTACCGCGCGTGGGCTACACGCGCAGTACCGTCCCTGGGCACGTGGGGGCGTGTGTCCCATCTTTTGGGAATGTGTTCAACACGTGAAATCTTCTATTCAATGAAACGAATATTTTGGGACTGGTTTTGTGTCGACCGGACACCGTCTCGATAATGTTCGGGGTTAGATTTCGTGTCGATATGACTCAGCTGGGCATCGTGCCCGATATCTAAGGGTCAGTCCAAATGCACTCATGGCATCACAAACAAGTATTTAAAACATATAATAAAGATTTATGCATGCACCAATTTAGAAAAAAAGATCGACTCACAGATCGTCCGAGCTGCCGCCTCGATTTGCATGCCATACGGCTCTCCCTAGCCAATCACCATCACCGAGACTCCCGAACCTGTCCAAATCGTAATAGAAGGTTACTAGCTACTTAAATAACCTCCCACTAAAGCCCCATAATTTTCTGGAATTTTTAAGTATTTTAAATCCCGATTCGAAACCTTCCGATGCCCCGAACATTATCGAGACGTTGTCCGATCGACACGAAACCAGTCCCAAAACGTTACATCGAATAGAAGATTTCACATGTTGAACACATTACCAAAAGATGGGACACGCGCCCCCACGCGCCCAGGGAAGGTACTGCGCGTGTAGCCCACGTGCGATACACTGTTCATCTTCTTCCCTAAGCCAAACCCGCTCCACTGCAACTGAACCGGTCTGGACTGGCGTGGCCGGTTCTCGATCCAATCCTTCATATTTTTGGTCCATTTCGTCCCATTTTAATCCCTACTTGTTCCTAATATCATTTCCTATCTTTTAGACATTAAAAACAGAGGAGAAACCACCAAACCCGTACCTTCCAAGTTCGACAATGGCGGTGGCGGTTTCCTCTGCCGTCCACCGTCCTTCCTGGCTGTTCTATGCCTCGAAACCAATCCTATTAGTCTCCTAGAGTCCCCAAAAACACAACCTAAATGTTAGGTTCGATTAAAACCCAATAAAACTGAGTTTCGAATTTTTGAATATTACTCACCTCACAGGTTCCCTCCGCAGTGGACTCCTCACCGTCGTCCTTGTCTTCCTCAGTCTTTCCTCACTCTTTCACGGTCACACACAAGCAGAGTTAATGATCATGGTGGTGAGGGAATGTGTGTTTGGTTTTTGAAAGAAGAAGAAGAAATGGATGGTGTCGCGGGTTGTGGGAAAAACAGAGAAGATGAGGGTGTTTGATCATATGAGAGAAGAGAGGATTAGATGGGTGAAGATTTCAGAGATTAAGTGGAATGGATGGCTATGATTGAGTGTTAGGTGGGTTTAATTATAAAATAATTAAAATAAAAATATTTAATTAACTAGATCCACAATTTAGGGGATTTGACCAATGGGATGAGTGACACTTGTCACTCATCCATGGGTCCCTCTTAAAATATCTGGCCAATCAGATATTGCCAAATCATTATTGCCTCGAAGTATGTGTATAGTGAAATTGACCTTCCGTGACCCATAACTTCCCCGTTTGAAGTCCAATTTCAGCGTGCCGCCTGTCTACGGATTCGTATCGTCCCGATCTATGTAATGGTCCTTGGCCCTCGGCTATCGGATCTCCCGGTCCAAAAGTCAACTATTTCGTCCCATTTAATCAAAATTACCAAAATGCCCTTGATCTTCCGAACGTCATAACTTCTTCCTCGAATGTCGGAATTGAACGTGCCACCTGTCTATGAACTCGTGACGTCCCAAACTATGTCATGGTCATCGGTCAAAGTCCATTTGATCGCAAAAATGAAAAGTCAATGTTTTACCCACGACCAGGGGCAAAATAGTCATTTGGCATTGTTCGTCCGATTTCGCCCAACTAATCACCGATTAACTCCCTAATCGTGATTAGTCACTAATCTAAGCTCGGAATTCGGGACGGGTCGTTACATTGTGTGATTAATTGATGAAAACAGAAGTGAGGATGAGTTTAGGGAGACCTAAACGAGTCGAATGGAATTGAAATGAAGGGGAACAGTGTAGAGACAGGCCCAAACAAACCCTGTAATTATTTAAGGAAACTCGAGTTGAGTTCAAATGGTTAGAGGGAATTAAAGTTCAAATTGAAACTGGAAGTATGTTTAGATGAGCCCTGCGAAGCTTCTGAATGAATCAATTTGGAGAAACGGGTTGAATTCGGAGGAATTGCATGATGAACAGTACACGGGTGTTCATCGACAAATCGAGTTCGAATTACAGGATTGAGGTAAGTTCTAATGTAATTGAGGTTACAGAACCATAATTAGAGTCCTAAAGATGCTATTAGCTGAATCAATTGAAGACATTAACTGGAAATTAACAGGATTGAGTCGGGTTAACACGCGGGTTGCAGACTCGTTTGACAGAAGAAACAGGTGAGGACGATGGTACTGTAGCTGGCGAGTGGACTTCACGCGCAGCCGCTTGCGACGGTGCGTGGGCACCATTCCTGAGGTGAGGTCAACGTGACCTTTATTCTATGTAATGTAACGAACATTTTAACGTTGGTTTCGAGTCGATCAGACACCGTTTCGATATTGTTTCGAGGGTCCGAAGGCTTATGTCACGTTTTTAATTCGTAATTAATTCCCAAAAAATTATGGGAAAGTTATATTATATTAATTGAGTTATTAGTAACCCGTAATGGTGATTTTGGGCAGGACTTGGGATTCCTGGAAGGTACCAGAAATTACAAAAACGCGTGCAGCTGGGAAAACGAGCGGTTTGGACGGTGTGTGTGAGTGGATGTAACGACCCGACCTGGAAATTAGGGTTAAGACGGTGATTAGTGAAGGATTAGTGAGCTTAATCGGTGGTTAGTTGGTTACTTTTGGTCGGTTAGGGTAGAATGACGATTTTGCCCCTAGGTTGGGTAAAAAGTTGACTTTTAGTTCGGGCGGTCAATTAGATATTGACCGATGACCGTGACGTAGTTTGGGACGTAACGAGTCCGTAGACAGGTGGCACGTCCAATTCCGACATCCGAAGAGGAAGTTATGATGTTCGGAAGGTTGAGGGCATTACCGTAATTTGGTTAAAATAGGGGGAAAAGTTGACTTTTTATATGATCGGATTTTGACACGTTGACCTAGGACAGTTATGTAGAGCTCGTCGTCCTGAATTCAATGACAGGCGGCACGTGTTCATCGGAGTTAGGATGTGTAAGTTATGGGCCTAAAACGGTAAGGGCAAAATGGTAATTTTTGATTTAAAAAGAAGGGCATTTTGGTCTTTTTCACTTTGGGTTTGGTGCAGCCGGATTGGGACAAGTGGACAGGGGAGATTGAGATTTTTGTGTGAGGCTTGAGGAGATTGTGACACGTGGAAGAGACCTAGAGGGTTCTAGGTGGTTACAATGGACACGAGTATAACTTGGTTGTTTTCAACTGTGCATTTTGGTTTGAGAACCAAAAAAAAAAAAGGTGAGACGGTGAATATTGTGATCGATTTTGTGCGTGTGTGAGAGTTTTGTGAGTTGTGAGAGTGACAGAGAGAAGAGAGGAAGCTGGTGACTGGGTTTGGGAGTGAAATCGTGCAAGGAACACGGCGGTCGGAGGGTTTGATTTTCGGGGAAAACAGAGAGGGCTGTGGGAAATTGGTGGTGGTTGTGCCGTGTGTTGGTTCAATCCAAGCTAAGAAGGAGCTAGGACGAATGCAGGGGACTCAGTGGACACCGTAGTACATGGTGGTGCGAACGACGGAGGACGAATCGCAGGTAATTCCAAATCCCTTGTTTTTCCCGTTTTGTTCATTTCGAAAGTCGTGGCTTTTGGGTTAGAGTCGAGGGCTTTGGTGAGTGGTGTGAGACTCAGAAGAGTCCTAGGAGTCGTCTAGGGTGGTTGCCGTGACGGGGGAATGTTTGGGTGGCCGGAACCCGAAACGGGGGTATCGGGCAGTTTTGTTTCGAGGTTGAAGACGACGGGTTTAGGGATTTGATTTCTAGATGTTAGGACGGGAAATGATTGCTGGGAATTGGACGATGGTTGAAAATGATAGAGGAATGACAGAGAACCGGGTGCGTCGGTTCAAACCGGTTCACCCAAGGAAGACGATGATGAACAGTGTCTGGGTGCAGGCGTGTGAGGCCCACGCGCAGCCACTTTAGGCGGCGCGTGGGGGCGCGTACGGCGGTTTCCGGTGAAGAGTCCAACTGAGTTTTTGTTCTAAATGTCTTAACGAATCCAATGCAATAGGTTTCGGGTTATTCGGACGTTGTTCTGGGTTAGTTCGGCGGGGTCGAAGGTCTAGGGTCCTGTTTAAAGTACGCTTAGAAGTTTGGGAAAATTATGGGATTTGAGTGGGACTTTTGTGAAGTAGTTAGTAACCTCGTTATGAACTTTGGACAGGTTCGAGAAAGCCGAGGGTAGCGGAATGGCTGGGAACGGCGTAAGTGTGCGCGTATCGAGGCGACGATGGAATGGTCTGTGAGTGGACTTTGCTTTCTAACTCTTGGTGCATTCATATATGTTTTTATATGTTTTCTATAATTGATTCTATGGTTTGATTTATGGCTGTGATGGTTTATGGTTTTTGCACGTTTTTCGAGGAAAAGGACGGGTTTCACGTTTTACGATGTTTTGATAACTAACGTGATTTGAACTTGGTTTAATGAATTGATTTCGGGATTTGAAATACGATTTGATTTTAAAGGAAGAAAAAGGATTTTGGAAAGTATTTTCAGGCTTAAGGCCCAGTTCAAAGTGGCTTTTCGGAAATGTGATTTCGGGTTTTGGAATCGGAATTCCGGGTGACGATTCGGAATTCGATTCGGGACTCGTAAGAGGATTTTCAGGTTTGGGTTCGGAATGATTATTCCGGATGCTAGCTTACGGAATGATGGTTGCGGACTCGGATCTGGAAGGAAAATGGATTTGAGTTCTGGATTTGGATGTGGAAATGGAAAATGGTTTTCAAATGGTTTTGATTGGATTTGCTGGATCTGGTTATTGGGTTTAAAGACCCGGATTATATTTGACGGGGGACGGGCCCGGATTGAGTTTAAAGACTCGGGAGTTTAAAGACTCGGATATATTGATATTTCCCCCGTAGGCCTGTTGAGTTTAAAGACTCGGGAGTTTAAAGACTCGGATATTATTGAGGCCTGGATTGAGTTTAAAGACTCGGGAGTTTAAAGACTCGGATAGATCCAGCAGGTTCGATGGATGAGAATGTGGTTTCCAATGTGTTTTGGATTTCACTGAGACTTGATGATAATGGTTTTTTGATGGTTTTTGGCGGAGGCCTGGGATCTGGATTAAGGAAAATGTGTTTGGTTTTTCGTACATGGGTTACGATATGAAATTGATATGCATGCATTGGTTTTTCAAACGGAGGGTATAAATGTATGTGTTTTATGATAACTGTTTTTGAACTTAAACCTTTATTTTTTTCCACTCACAGTCTTTTTGTGTTTTCGATACCCTCCAGGTTGCTGCAGTGCGGGCTGTTGGTCGAGAGAGTTGGAGACATCACACGCACAATCCACCGTAGACTCTGCGCACTCTGGGAAGTTCGAAGGTTGTTGAGGTAGTCGGATCGGAACTCCCTTGTCTGACTTACGTATCACACGGAGGTTAGATGATTATTTGGCCCTTGTGTCATGTGTAAGTTAGACGGGAGCGGAGTTTAGCCCTTAATTCCTGAGGATTAGGGGTGGGCCCTGACCGTGGACGTTTGTTTTATAAACTGATGTGCATGCATAGTTAAATATTTTACATGATTTATGGCATGATTTGATTTGCCATTATTGCTTGATGATTTGATACGATTATCTACTGGATTTAATGATTATTTTAATCAGTATTTTGGGAACGTTTTATGAGGAAAGTACAATTGATGATTTTGGGCTAGGCCCGGGATTTTAAAAGGATGTTTTGACTTGGATTGTGAGTTAAAGATGATTTTATGGAATTAAATGATTTTCGGATATGAGTTTACGGATTTACGTGCATTGAATTATTTAATGATTTTACGAATTTACGAGAAATGAAATTTGGGCATGAAACTCCGTGATAAATGGTTTTGACGTGGTTTTAATGATTATTTTGAAATAAAGATTTTGATTTAGATTTATGTTCAGTGCCCCCAGATGTGTAATTCCTGGGTATATTTCGGATGTGTAATTCTCGAAGTGACTCCGGATGTGTAATTCTCGGAGGGACTCCGGATGTATAATTCCCTGAGGGACCGGATGTGTAATTCTCGGAGGGATCAGATGTGTAATTCCCGGTGAGGCTAGATGTGTAATTCCCAGCAGGGCTGGACGTGTAATTCCCAGCAGGATCTGGATGTGTAATTCTCAGATGACTCTAGATGTGTAATTCCCAAAGGACCCTCGAATATGTAATTCTCGAGTTATGTGCTTTATTTTATGATAAAATGATTTTATGAAATGATTCATATGTTTGGCTTGAGAGCCGGAATTTGATACTTTTCATGTGATTTGGCTGGAAAGCCGGTGATTGTTATTCATATGTTTGATTCTATGCATGCATGGTTTGATAAACTGGAGGGTAAATGATGTATTTTGAAATGTATTTTTAAATGATATTATTTTTGTTCACTTACACCTTTCCTGTTTTGATGACCCTACAGGCCGTGGCACGACGTTCGGGGCTGAACGAGAGGTGGAGGCATGAGCGGAAATCAGTGCAGTTATCCTTTGTCTGACAGGTGCTGAGGGGTAGTTTCGGGACTTCAATTGACTTGTCAGACGGGAGCAGAATCAGACACGGTTATCAAAGTCCAGTTAAGACGGGTCCTGTCATTATCTGCACCAAATAGCCCATTTATTTGATTATTGCGGTCTCGAGCTTTAGGCCTTTCATGAAAGTAACGTAAATGTCCCCCTCCTTTAACCATTATATCCTGGATCGTTGTTTCCATTTCATTTCCTCCTTTTCCAAATGAAAGCCAATCTGATTCTCCAAAGAAGTTTTCCTTCTTAGGTCTATCCCATGTTGAACTCCCATCAGAGCTTGGAGTTCGTTAGTGGATGAGGTTAGTTGACTCTGGGACTTACCATACTACCTTGAACTCCAGTGAAACAACTTGTCACCGCAATCCCGGATCATCTGAGTAATAGAGCCTGCTGATATTTCCGGATTCCACAATGCCATTATTTCTTCCTCACATTGACCATGCTTGGTCCAAGATTTCTCGAACTGGAAACGCTTCTTTCTACTTCTTGAATTCCTAACATCCCTACAATCAGTTATATAAAAAAAAATTGGGGAGTGATCAGAATCAATACATGCCAAGTTTTCGCAAATAATGTGCGGGAATCAAGCAAGTAAATCCACATGTCCTAGCACACGGTCTAGACGAATTTCCGTAGTCACGCCTTTGTCTCGCCGCCCAGCCCAGGTAAACGGGTTGCCCGAGAAAGGTATTGAGATTAAGGAGCATTCCCTCACTGCATCTTTGAAGAGCTCAATCCGCTGATGAGGTCTATCTTTGCAACTAACATGTTCCTTAACATAGAGAACCTCATTGAAATCTCCAAGGACGACCCATGAATGCTGCCCAACTAGCGAAATTCGTCGTATTAAGGTCCATGAATATCTTCGAAGATGCGTTTCCGGGTGCCCACAAAACCCAGTAACATGAAAAACACTCCCATCAACATCAGTAACTAGCGCGTCAATGTGGCCATCGGAGCTAGTGAGCAACCTCATTTCAATACCCTGTTTATACATCATAACTAGACCACCTCCCATTCCAACTCTCTTGACCATAATCGCTTGGTACATACCAACCTTCGTACACACATTGTCCATCTGAAAATTTGTCATTCTAGTCTCCATTAAAAAAGTCACATCTGGTTTTTTAACTATCAGCAGTTTCCTGAGAGATCGGAGAGTGCGAGGGTTACCAAGCCCTCACACGTTCCAGCTTAAAAGTCTCATTCTGGTTGACAGATCCGCTCTATTGTACGCCGCCCTAGGACTTTCAATCCTGCTTGTGCCTGCCTTTATGATAACATGTCCTCTCTTTAGGATTGGCATAGCCTTTCCCTCCATATACCCTTTGCGTTTCTCTCCCACTTGGTCGACAAGTCCCGCACATGAGTTGTTGCCTTTCTAACGAGTCGTCCGCTTCCATGTCCCCCTCTCCCACCTTTACCTGCTGCATTGTTATGTTCACATAAGAAAAGTCATTCTTGATCCTCTGTTTTTCGGTGCATTTACCCATAAAT
The DNA here is from genome assembly GCA_032719365.1 of Prinsepia uniflora. Lineage (NCBI taxonomy): Eukaryota > Viridiplantae > Streptophyta > Magnoliopsida > Rosales > Rosaceae > Prinsepia > Prinsepia uniflora. The sequence continues at coordinate 13,173,753 of CM064875.1, forward strand.
TCAGTGGAGTCTTCACTATTGTCCACCCCTCGACAATCGACAGCCCTATGAACCTGATTTCCAGGGGGGTTTTTGGCCTCTGATGCAACATATTTCCCTCCCTCATCAATCAACATTGAAGCCAATCCATTATGTGCATTTGGAACAAGATTTTGAGTTGGGTTTGGCCCCCTTAATTCACCATCGATTACTGTTTTGTTGGGATTCTCTGACTTGTTGCCATTCCTTGCTTCCAGAAAAACCTCCCCTGGAGTCATTACTTTCGTGTTTTTACTGCTTGAAGACTCTTCACCTTTGCTAGAATTACCAATGTTGAAGTACGGTGGAAGGGTCGCAACCGTCCCCTTCTCCGATTTTTCTGCCCATTGAGTCTATTCACTAGGGATTTTTCTTTCTCCAAGACTTCAGCAATATCCTCACCATTACCAGACAAAGGAGGCACGCAGTTCTCAGGTTCAGTGAGGATTTCCTTACGTTTCGAGGGTCGTGTACTTTTCTTCACCGGTGATGACGCAATGTTAGTTATGTCATCTACCAGTGCTACTGGCTCACCTCTGGCTTGAGCTTCTGCAATAATGCTTGTACCATTCCCGCTATTGTCTAACGTAACACCCCCACTTCCGTCCCATTGTAGGACGACTCAGTGGCTCCCCTGTGCTTCAACACCTGAAAGTCCTCTCCCCCTGTGCCCAGGCCCTGATTCCCTTGGACTCAGCGTCTGTGCCCTCATAATGTCGTGATTGACACGAAGGAAATTACCATAGGGCTTTTACTTGGATTTCATCGTGGGTTCATCAGTAAACCTGCAATTGTACTTTGACTCTCAGGAATTTACTAATACATTCACCGCTTGTCCCCCGAGTGATGTCAATACACTCGCCAACACAATTTCCAATCTGATTTCCAGTTGTCGCAGTCATTCTAATGAGTGGGACATTGTGGATTTGGACCCAAAACTATGCAGAATTGAGTTTCATCGAGGAAGGCGTGAAATCCCCATTTGGTTCTTCAAGAAGTACCAGTGCTTTGTCAAAATTCCATGGACCCTTGCAAAGTACCATTTGTCGATCGGAATTTGTAGCAAAACTGAATAGGAACAGGTTATCCCTCAAATCTTTCACCAGAATTTCACGCTTAGCCCCCCAGATTTTCAACATAGTCTGTTTGAATGCCTCATGGTTGAAGGATTCTGAAGTAAGAACTGTTCCCACGAGGGTGAATCTAAGCTGCGCTGCCACATCATCGTCGTCGTCTTCGCCTAGCGGTATTGCCTCCATTTCTTCCTCAGTCAATAGAAGGACCTTATCAAATGGCGTTGTTACCTCCTCCATCCCGCAATCACCAACGAGGATAGTGATATGGGAGAAGAAACCGAGCCCACAAACCTTACCTCGACGGAGAGAGCCACCAGGGGCTGTGGATTGGAACCTAGACGAAAACTAGGGTGAAACCCTAAGCGGCGCGCCGTAGGGTGTCTCACCAGAAGGGAGAGATAAATTGCAGCAAACATAAACAACCGTTGCTACCATACTTATATTTAACAAAATTAATTTATTCATGCAATTAACCCTAAGAGTCCTTAAAATCCAATCATTCCTTTCATATTAATTACGAAATAAATTATTTTGATATTAATTATGAAATAAATTCATACTAATCGATGACTTAGCAGATAATATTTTAATACAAAAATATACGCAAACCTAAAACCCAAACTTCAAAACCAAAAGAACTAAAACCGAAACCCTATACTATAAGCCTTAACCCTAAGCTCTTAACCTCAAACACTACATCTCAACCGTACACTCTTAACTTTAAACCCTCAATCGTTACGGTTGTCCCTAAGCCCTAAGCCCTAAGCCCTAAACCCTACGCCCTTAGTCATACACTCGATCTTAACCCTCAACTCTATCAATAGTTAATCCTAACCTAAAGTCTACACACAGCACCCTATACCCTACACCCTAAATCCTATACCCTACACCTCAAGCCCTTTTTAAGCTTGAACTCAACAATCCCAAAAATTAATGTAACCAACAAAGGTCAATTGTAATTGAGTAAATCATTTTTTCGTGGCCATCGTTAATTATAAAACGATTAAGTTGTACAACAATAAATAATGTAAATGTGGGTTAACACAAAAGAAAATGACTAATAGGACATAATAGGAACAAAAAATTAAATATTTATTTTTTCCTGAAATAATAAATATTAGTTGACACATTATGATGTCAATATGAATTTTTTTTTTTCTAGTGAAAACTGTGAAATGGTAGTTTATATCAAACCTTTTCCTCATGGGTTGAAAATATGAGTTATGGGGATCCCTTTGGGTCCAAATATTTGCAACTTAATGGCATGGACCTTCTTGGGTTCTGGCTGGAGGACTCTCTAACCAAACCAAACATGGCCTCTCCTATTACCCACTTGTTGCTCACCACTCGGAGCCTACAAGTACAATTCAAAGATTTTTTTTTTCGAATCTCTTTTAAAGAAAAATTAATAACACTGCCAAAATCCCTTATTACTAACAGCATTAGTTCATAGCGTTTTTCGCAAAAAAAGCTATGAAATGTGATGTTTGAAAAGTAAAAAAAAAAAGGTGAAACGCTATTGAAGGGGGAAAAAAGGAAAAAGAAACGTGGTAGCATTGATTGTTCTTAAACTCAACTTTTGGATAGGCTACACTTATCTATTAATTGTAAAAAAGAAAAAAAAAAATTTGACTTCACGAGTAAATTTTATTAATAAATATAAAAGATATACCGGTCGGAGGAGACGTACTAACTTTGCTTCCCATAATAGCAACTAGTATATGAATGCAATCATTATAATCATACTCTTTACTCAATTATTCCCATTAAAGCCCCAATTTCAACCTTCAAAATTTCAAATTAAAAAATAATATATAATTTTCAAATTCCCAAAATCAAAACTCTATTCAATTTCTATTGAAAACCAAGAAAGTGCTCAAACTCAAAGCGTCTAAAGTAATCACAATGCTACTATTAAGTGGCCTAATTGAAATTAAAATATTATAACGATTTAAACAATCAAACGGGACTGATGCTAGATTACTAGCATATCACCAATCCCGAAACCCTAGCTCTCTATCAAAGCTTAAATCAATATAACACAATGAGAATTATTTAGTTAGCTAAATTGAATACTGAATTTATAATAATATGAAATTAATTAATTGTGATAAACTTGAAAGAGTTTTTTGTTGACGAAAAAAAAGCACTTCAAAGATTATGGCATACACAGCTTTTTGTTCAAAATAAATAGAAAAACACAGACTTATCCCCAACTCAACAAAGAAAGCACTTCAAAAATCTTAATCACTGAAAAGAAAGAATATTTGAAATTAAGTTCACTACTACTATCGCATGGCTAGTACCGTATGGGCAGTAAATACCCTCATTCAAAGCAAGAAAGCAAATACTTCGTACACTAAATAGAAACCAATCTGCATATGCTTTACAATAGACTTTGAAGTTTGAACAGCCCCAAACTGCATTGCAATATTTGGCAGGAAAATGTCGTGAAGAAAGAAAAAAATGTTGATTTGAATATTTCGACTTGATGTAACGACCAGTCCCTAATTTTAAGGACGTTCGAGGCAAAATTACGATTTTGCCTCTCAATGAGGGCAAAAAGTTGACTTTTGACCCGAGAAGTCCGATGGCCAAGGGCCGAGGACCATTACGTAGATCGTGTCGATACAAATCTGTAGACAGGTGTCACGTCGAATTCAGACGTTCGATGGAAAAGTTACGGTTCACGGAAATTCGAATAAACTATTGCATGTTTTACGAGGAAGCGACTTTTGGCTTTAAGTGGGGCCCATATATTTTGGGACAGGTCCAATGGATGAGTGACTAGTGTCACCCATCCATTGCCTATCACAAACACGTTCATGCATATCCCTTCCCCTTGTTCGATCATTTTCCACCCACCCGAACAACCCATTCGAACCCAATCCAAACCCCTCCCCCTATCTGATCTTAAGTGAGACTAAGAGAGTGAAGTGAGGCCGTGAGGATGGCGACCGGTCAAAGACGACGCCGTCGTGGATGGCAGAGGAACCTCGTGCACCGTAAGCCCGGTTATGCTCATTTTTCCTTATTTTTTATTTCGAACGTTATGGATTGTTTTAGTTGATTAGGATAGGTTTGTTAGGTTGTTAGGAAGGTTTTAGGATGGTTTTTGGTGGTGGTTGATGGCTGAGGAGCCCAGGGAAGGAACAGGAAAAACTGGACAGTGAGGGAGAAATCAAACCGATAGGATTTTAGAGGTTTTTGGTGATTCTAATTGCATAGATAGGTTTCAAGTATCGAGATAGGAAGTTTAGGATTGGATTGGAAGAAAAAAGGCAAAAATTGGATGAGTTAAGGGCCTGAACTGGCTCCGCCGGTTTGACTGGACCGGATTGCAGAGCTTGGACCGGGCTAGCCGGTCGGACCCGGTCGGTTGGAGGACAGGGATGACCCTGTTCAGGCACGTGAAGCCCACGAGCAAGGCCATCAGGTGGCGCGTGGCAGTACGTGGGGAGGTTTTTTGGGAAACTTCCAACATGTGAAACCATCTATTCGATGTAACAAATATTTTGGCACTGGTTTCGAGTCGATCGGACATCGTCTTGATATAGTTTGGGCTGTCTGAAGGTTTAGGATCGTGTTTAAAAATAGTTAAAAATCCTGGAAAGTTATGGGGCTTTAGTGAGGGGTTAATTACGTAGTTAGTAACCTTCTAAAGTGATTTGGACAGGTTTGGGAACCCCATAGACTGTGATTGACCCGGGAAGGCGTACGACCGCTTATCGAGACTGCTGTTCGGACGATCTGTTAATGGACCTTGCTTTCTAACTTGATGCATGCATAAATGTTTATTAAGCATTTTTATACATTTTTTTGTGATGCCATGAGTGCATTTGTGTGTGTGTTTACGTATTTACACGTATTTTGAGGTTTTTCATTTTATACGTGCTTATACGCGTCTGTGGTATCGGTTTAAATGAAATGGTTTTGAAAAGGTAAAACTGGGCATGAGACCCATTTGGTCTTGGTTTTGATTCGGGCATATGGCCCTATTGATGACCTACGGATCTGAGTCGTGGTCGCGACAGGTGCTGTGTGCACGACGACGGACGATGTGACGCTCACCTCTGGACTGGGGATGTGTTCCTTCCAGAAAGGTCACGATGCGCATCCTGTTGTCGAGCAGCCATTGGAGGCTCGACTTCGGATTGCTGACGGTATAGGAGATCGATCGGTGACGTGTGCACCATGTTTTAGAGATGGTCGCGGCAGTGATATGTTCACGGCGACGTACCAGGATTGAGAGCGGTCCTAGACTAATGGTTGCACGCATCACTATGATCGGGATCGTGACTAACCTTGAGGTTTCGGGCTTGATGCCCAGTTGATTGTGAATTCGGGCTTGAAGCCCAGTTAAATTGTGAACTCGGGCTAGAGGCCCCATTGAGTCATAAGTTCGGGCTGTAGGCCCAGTTGACTTGTGGTATCGGGCGTGAGTCCCATTTGTGGTTTTTTTCCGTACTAGTATGTATGTACCCTCCTTATGAGCGTATTGGTCTTCTCCAGACGTCGTTGATCCTGGAGTGTCACAATCCACTGCTTGCAATGAGTGACTCCAAGAGGGAGCACATTCCAGGAGTGAGAGATATGGTATAGTCTTGGACTGGGTCCGCAGACCGTCCTCCAAACATCGTAGATCCTGAATTTTGGACGATTCCTTCGAGACGTCGTAGATCCTGGGGGTAGACTCGAAGTTAGACCCCGAGTACTGTGCACACTTAGAGATATATCGTGACGGGTTATTTGATTTGGCATTGAGATGTCGAGGATGGGTTTTATATGTATATGTGTATGCAATTTCACGGAGATGATTTTGGGTTGAGACCCACATGTGTTGGAATTGGGACGAGTTCCCACTTGATTTTAATTTTGGGCCAAGGCCTCTTGATCTATGTTGAGAAATGGTTTTCGAATGCATGCATACTTTTAGTGAAAGCCATAAAGGTCTTTTTATGAATTTTTTTTTTATAAAATCTTTGTTTTATCCACTCACAGTTTTTGTGTTTTGAATGCCCTTCAGGTTGATCGCGGATGCAGGCTGTAGCAGAGACCAAGACATCACATTCTTCCTCCGGATCTTGGAGCTCTCTGATAGTCCCGATTGGGCAAAGGATGGAATTATCCTTGGTTTGACACTTCGTGTCAGACGGGAGCAGGCATGTCCCACGTTAATCCCGAGGGATTTGAGACGGGTCCTGTCAAGTTGGTATCAGAGCAGGTTTTGCTCTTAGATAGCCGCGCAGGTTGAGGATGTGATGTTTCTGCAGTCGTAACAACACGTCATCAACTTGAAAGTTAAGGTAAGAGTTGGTGGATTCAGTGGAATCGAATCCTAGTTGGACTATGTTTGGCGCGAGGTACGATGGCTTAGGATTCAATTGGCATAGGTTGCCACGTTTTGTGTGAAGTTGGGTCCCGAGCGAGATTATTGTTCGTGCCAATTTAACGGCTTAGAGCCGTAGTGTTACTGGAGATAGGATCCGGTGGACCAGTAGGCACAGTGTAACGACTTGAGGGTTGGGACCGTCGAGTAGTCATGATGAACATGGATCGGACTAGTCAGGTGCACAATGACCCTAGCAGTGACTATTATGAATAGGAACATTGACCCTACGTGGCATGAGCGGCCATGTTTCTAAGTGTCGAATCCCGAAGGGATGTCGACTAACAGGGAACACCCCAGAGTAGTTGTCGTGTGGCTTGGTAGGATGCGATTACGACAAGTAACGAGTGTGCAGCGTTAGGCACGGAGTTTGGCCGAGTACTCGTGGAGGCCAGCGGCTAGGAGGCGTAGAGTTACTAGGGGACAAGATCCTCAGAGTGAGATTACTGGTTAATTGGACACCAGTATCGAAGTACGACGACTTTTCAAAGTCAAGTGCAAGGGACCACTCGAGATGCACATGCTGCAGGGAGCAGCCAGGTTATGGTAACCCTAGTCGGCGATTGATTGGAAGAGTGACCAGGAGAGCGGTACTTATGGATCGGATTCTGAGGCTGCCAGGACCCAACCCTCCTCGGTTAGGACCCGACTCATCTAGCACCATATTGTCCGCTTTGGGTCTCGCCCTCACGGTTTTGTTTTCAGGAGCTCATGGTGCAACTTCCCAGGGGGTCACCCATCATGAAATTGCACCAGTTTCAACTCGCTTAACTTTGGGGTTCCAATCCCCCCCAAAGCCACTGAGCTCCCGAAAGGCCTCGTGCTAGATAGGTGTGTGCCTACACCTTTAAGGCACACCACCATCCTATCCCAGACCATTCCCCCTCGCAGGAATGTGGGATTGTTCACCGTTCCCTCCAGGACACGGGTCTTACAATCCACCCCCCTTAGGGCCCAGCGTCCTCGCTGACACACTTCCCGGTCGGGGTCTGGCTCTGATACCAAATTGCCAGGACCCAACCCTCCTCGGTCAGGACCCGACTCATCTAGCACCATATTGTCTGCTTTGGGTCTCGCCCTCACGGTTTTTTTTTCGGGAGCTCATGGTGCAACTTCCCAGGGGGTCACCCATCATGAAATTGCACCAGCTTTAACTCGCTTAACTTTGGGGTTCCAATCCCCCCCAAAGCCACTGAGCTCCCAAAAGGCCTCGTGCTAGATAGGTGTGTGCCTACACCTTTAAGGCACACCACCATCCTCTCCTAGACCATTCCCCCTCGCAGGAATGTGGGATTGTTCTCCAGGACACGGGTCTTACAGAGGCGGACCGATCAACGGATGTTATGTTTTGAGCGGTTGGTGCCGGCGGTGAGTTGACCTCTTAGGTTCGGAGTCTCGGTGGTGATGTGTATGGGTTATCTCTGCACAAGCCCGTGGTAGGTACTACCATCGAAGCTGGATTGGTTGGTGGTTGTTGAGAATCAAGGGACGTTTAGGAAACGTTCATTCTTTGGTACGGATTGTTGGGATGGTCATACCTAGAGTCATAGGGTACGAAAGAGGCAGGGCCCTTCCAACCCGAGTGAAAATAAGTGGCGATTTTTCGGTAGGAGCGAGCCACGAGTAGAGGGTAGCTCAGTCGTGAAGTGCTCATAGTAAGGTCCTACCACTACACGACGAGAAGGATTCGTCGGCTAGTGTAGATTCTCGGGGATCGTGATGGAGATGGCTTTGGTTGATTACAGTTAACCATACCTCCTGAGTTCGTGTTCGCTTGTTTGAGGAGAAATCTGATGGTGAGAAATAGAATGGATCATTATAGTAGTTATCGAAAGTTGTCATTAGTCGGAAAGAATGTACGACGTGAGTACTATCGTGGGGATTAGTGACCGGTTGGTCAGAATTTGTGAGATACAGAGGTACGACCGAAGAGTCGAACGGTACATCGGATCAGGATGAATCGACATCCTTTTGGATGTGCATAAACGAACATAAACGGATAGGCGAGTTGGATTAATTACGGACACGTGGATGATGTCCGATTGAGTTGAGTACTTGGACTTAGTTTGTGATCAAGTTCAGTAGACGTGCCCTAGAGTGGTAAACAAGTGAGTTCGATGGGCACTGAGCGGGACAAAGAGGATCCCGAGTGTCAGGACCCACCCCGGTTTCACCCCGAAACCCGAGGTAAATCCTGCTTCCATCTGACTACCCAACAGTAACCCGTCAGACGCAGGAGAAAAACCTCAAAACCATATCCCGAAGTTAAAGGTCACAGAGCACAGATACAAGTACAACAACTAAAAGTGATAATAATTACACGCACGCGGAAGAAAAAGGTAAACACTCCGGGATCCCTCACGGTATTTCTATGCCTCAGACGCTGCCTCGACGTCCAGACCCCGCGCTATCTCCACGACCTGGAGGGCAAGTTAAAACACAAAATGTGAGTGGACCAGAAAGTGTAAAATGTTCAAAACCATTTTATAAGAAAACCGAGTTTTACCCTCCGTTTTGAAACCACATGCATAACCAATAGTTCTGAACACAGTTATAAATCAATTATCATAAAACATCATAAGAAACAGAAACACTATAAAACAGTTATAGAAACCATAACATATGCATCAGGAAACTATATCATAAACCATGAAATTTACTCATAATTTCCCGATCAAACCTGCTGGACCTATCCGAGTCTTTAAACTCCCGAGTCTTTAAACTCAATCCAGGCCTTAATCATATCCGAGTCTTTAAACTCCCGAGTCTTTAAACTCAAGGCCTACGGGGGAAAATCAATATATATCCGAGTCTTTAAACTCCCGAGTCTTTAAACTCAATCCGGGTCTTTAAACCCAATCCGGCCGGTCCCCCGTCCAATATATCCGGGTCTTTAAACCCAATATCCAGATCCAGCAAATCCAATCTCAAAATCATTTGAAAACCATTTACCAATCCATATCCAAACCCGAATCCGAAATCACTGGTCTGATGCCCTTCTGGCATTCAGAACCGTCATTCCGAACCCAAATCCGGAAAATATCCATTTTCATACCAAAACCCCATGTAATCACAAATTACATTTCATAACCCATTTATCATTATTAGAAAACCTTTATCGGTGGAAATCCCCAAGTGTGGCATCAAAATCCGAAAACCAACATTTTCTCGAAAACCGTGCCAAAACCGTCTTTTTCTCGAAAAACGTGCAAACACATAAAATCATCACTTCATATTCAATAAACATAGATTCATAAGTAAAACCATAAAATACGTATATAAAAACAGTTATGCATGCTCGAGTTTAAGGCAAGGGTCCACTCACATACCGAGCCCTACTCGCGTCCCGAACGTCCAGCCCGTTCCTCGGCTTCCTCGGGAAATCCCGATCCTGTCAAACACCGTCAAATTACATCACTAATACGTCTACAAACACTCACCTAAATTCCCTAAACAAAATCCCCGAATCGAAAACCGAAAACCCGGGACCCTAAACATTCTCCCTCGCGGAACCGAACTCAAACGATATCCGATTAACCCGAAACCAACTCCATTGAACTCAACACAACTCCTAGACCAAAAGTCAAGTTGACCACTTTCCCAACCGCCGCCGTACGCGCCCCCACGCGCCGCCCAAAGTGGCTGCGCGTGGCCCCACGCGCCAGTTACAGTACCATCTTCAACCCGTGCTGAACCGGCCGTCGCAGGCTGAACCGGCGAGACTTGATCTTCGCCGTCCGGCCACCAATTCGATCCCTTCCTTCACCAGCAGCTTCGTCCAGACACCACGAATCCAATCCCCAACTCCGTTCACCTCGACACTGTCCCTAGCCCGTCGACTAAGCTCAAAACCAGACGGCTAAATGTCCCCCTGTTTCACGACTCCTCAACTCCGGTCACCTCCCGTCACGGTGGCAACACCAGACGATCCCTAAGGCTTCACTGAACCTAGACCACACCTCCTCTACCTTCGACTCAGCCCCAAACTCGTCGACTTTGAGTTCGAAGCTCACGGCCGAAACAGAGCAACAGAGCACCCCTCTGCGACTGAGCTCCGCCGTGGACACCCCCGTCACGGTGACCACCACAATCAATCCTAGGACCTCCCTGAACATAACCCTGACCTCCAATCACTTCGACTCTAAGCCTAGACTCACGACTTTCAGATTGAAGTTTCACGGCAAAACAGAGCAAAGAAGCCTTACCCTTCGATTGCAGCTCCGCCGTGCGCACTGCCGCCTACCACTGTGGTCGTTGGACTCCTTGCAGTCTCCTCAACCTCCCCTGGCCTTGGTTTGCCTCGCCTCACGGCGTAGCCACCACCTCAACCTCACAAGCTCCCTGTTTCCCCCAAAATTTCTCCACACCTCCGCCGTGCCGCCGTGCACGATTGCACCACAAATTCACGGCCACCAGCTCCGCCTTGCCTCACTATCACACTCACAACTCCCTAATCACTTACCCTTGCACCCAGATCGATCAATTCCCCTCAATTCTCACACTCTGTTTCTCTGTGTTTGTCGAAGAACAAACACGGGTATGCACGGTTCCACCCAAATAATTGGGCTGTGAACACACCGGATTCCACCAGAATCCTCTAGTCCTTTGCCATGTGTCACCATCCCTTCAATCTTTGTCCCATCTGCTTAAACCCCAGCCGTCCATTCCTTTCTCTCTGCACAAATCCCCATAAACCCAAGAAGACTAAAATACCCTTCTGTTTAACACATTTTTACGGTTTTACCGAAACTTTCTAGACCCGTAACTCTCGCCTCGTAAGTCCGATGAACACGTGCCGCCTGTCATCGAACTCAGGACGACAAGAACTATCTAACCATCCTAGGTCAACCTACCAAAACTCGATTATACAAAAAGTCAACGTTTCCCCCTATTTTACCAAGATTACGATAATACCCTCGACCTTCCGAACATCACAACTTCCTCCTCGGATGTCGGAATCAAACATACCACATGTCTACGGGTTCATGACGTCCTAAACTACGTCCTGGTCACTGGTCAATCCTCAATTGACCACCCGAAATAAAAGTCAACATTTCTGCCCGACCCAAGGGCAAAATCGTCACTCTAGGTTCCCGAACCCCTCGGGACCACCTAACCCTTGATTAACCTTACTAATCACACCTTAATCACTCTACTAATCCCAATTCTCGGGACGGGTTGTTACACCGAGTGGCACGGTACCAGGTATGGCCTATACCTGGAAGGGTGACAGGTACCCTAGGTCGTTGTGGATGGATGGCGCGAGTGTTAGGTGGGACATGCGAATTAGGTTACCGACGTGAACGGAGATGGAAGAAGCTGAAGAGAATCAATGGAAGTGTTTAGTCCTGAAGGAAAGGACTAATTAAATCCGAAGTGTAATGGATAATTACATTGGGTTGGGTTGGACTAATTAAATTAAACTTGACTAATTAAATTGAACTGAGCTAAACACAAAATTCTAAAAGGCCAAACCTGTTAGCATGAAGGTATGATTGAGTGATGATGCATTACTGGTGCAGTGAAGGCTTCATTGTTGCCATGTAGCTGAAGAAAGAATCCCTCTAACCAACCATGCTAGTTGTACTCACAATCAGTTAGGAGTTAGTTAGCTTGATAGTTAGAAATCAGTTATTGTTGGTTGACACCTGTTAGGGCTCATCCTTATCAAGCCTCTCATTGTACTTAGTATATATAGGTATCATGTAAGCACGTGTGTGGTAACCTTAAGAATCCACTAAAGCTAATACAAGTCTTTTCTCCTCTAATCTCTCAAACTTTTTTTTTCAATACTTACTAATTCATCCTTCATGAATATCAATGTGGAATTAGAGTCATGAAATGGCATGACCTTTGTTCACTCTTCTACTGCTTATCAGAAGTCTTAAACCAACAAGAAAGCTGGTGTATCAAGAGACTCATCATTTTCTCTGAAACCTACAACAGAGTTGGTGCTTATCACGTAATCTGCAAATCAAAAGACAACTTAAGAAGAGTCTAAAACTGGCAAGAAATCTAGTGCAGATTGAAATGCTTGATCGATTGAATGAACTCAAGAAAAAAAGTCTGAAATCAACAACAAGCTGGTGCACATTCTGGTGCTTGATCCTCAAGAAAGTCTGAAATTAGCAAGAAAGCAAGTGCACATTGAAGTGCCTGATCGTTTGAAAGAGCTCAAGAAAAAGATTCTAACACCAGCAACAAGTTTGTGCACACTAGGTGCTTGATTTTCTTTGTAAATGAACAAATTCAATTCCGATCAAAAATGGTAACTACCTCTCAACTTCAGATCCTTCCATCTCCTATTCCTGGTCTTATCTCTACAGTTGGGAGTTCAGTCAATGCTAAGCTAGACGAACTCAATTACCTAACTTGGAATTTCCCAATGGAACTAATGCTGAATGTTCATGGCCTGGTAGGTTTTGTAAATGGCTCCACTGATTTTCCACTACTAGTAAATTCAGATTCTGAAGTTGAGAATAGAGTCAGAATTGAGGCCATTCAGGTTTAGGGTATGCATAATCATGCGTTAATGCAGCTCATTACAACAACACTGGCTACTTCAATAATGTCATGTGTCATAGGCTATAAGACCGCTCAAGAAATATGGGTGAACCTCAAAGAAAGGTTTGCTTCTATAACCAAAACCTCAACCTTTCAAATGAAAACTGAACTGCAAAATATGAAGAAGGGGATTGAAAACATGACCCAATACAAGCAAAGAATCAAGAATGCTAGAGATATGTTAGCATCTTGTGGAGTGCAATTTGCTGATGAGGATATAATAATCCTGGCTTTGAGAGGTTTACCTACTAGTTACAATGATTTTAGATGCGTGGTTAGAAGTAGATAGAACACCATACCACTTAAAGAGTTCATATCACAACTTCTTGTTGAGGACAACATTGTACAAGAAACCAACGATCATCTACCTTTCTGGTAGGTTATGGTAGCCATTAAGAACTCAGCTTCTGCATTCCAAGGGTCATCCTTTGATCAAGGATCTTCTAGCTCCTCAGGTTCAGATCAATACATCAACAAACAAGGATCTAATGATGTGTTTTCTTGTGCCTCAAACAATTCAACTGGGAGCTATGGTCAAAATCAGCAAATTGGGTATGCACATGGAAATCAGCACTCATAAGGTAACCATCCGCACCCTCAGGAGTTTAGTGGCAACTTTTAGCATTTCAGATATGATGGTGGTTGTAACAATGTGTCCTACTATTATAAGAACAACAATTACAGCAATAACTACAATGGAGGTGAAGGAAGAAAAGGTAAAGAAGGAAAAGGAAATGAGAATAAAAGATCACAGTACTCTGTTGGACCTCACAACTTAGGAAACTAGTACTAGCAGCCTCCACTACCAAAATGTCAAATTTGGGGCAAGAAAGGCCATTATGTAGTGGACTACTACCACATGCATCCATATCAGATGTCTTAAGAATCTGAAGTTTACCAGATATGTTGTAAACATGGACATTCTGCTGTGAACTATTATCAAAGGGGAAACTACTCATGTCAAGGCGCTCTTCCATCAGCTTCTCTAAGTGTTATGACAGTTACTGCTTCTTTCCTACCTTTCAGAAAAATCAAGAATATTGGGTTGTTGTTAGTGTACCGACATGACCCAAAATTTCGTGATTATAGAGAATTACTACAGGATTTTTGAGATTAGTTGAGGTGAAATGACGATTTTGTCCCTAAACGAGAAAAATATTGACTATTGAGCCCAAAAGGTTATTTGCACATTTATCGAGGCCCTTTACATAGATCGCGGGATTGCGATTACGTAGACAAGGGACACGTCGAATTTGGACGTTGTACATGTATACAGAGAAAAGTTAATTTTTGTCTCTTTGTGTGGGACTTAAAATATCTAAATTGGGACTATAGGATGAGTGACAAGTGTCACCCACCCTTTGGTTTATATCTCTTACACATAAACATCTCTCTTTTGGTTTCAAACACACACACCCGAAACCATACCGCCCCACCCCATTTCCTACCTTTCTTTCATCAACCATGGTTTCTCCGTGAGAGAGAGAGAGAGAGAGAGAGAGAGAGAGAGAGAGAGAGAGAGAGTCCTGCCAGTGAGGCGGTGAAGGAAGAACGGTCGTGGAGGCTGGCTAGAAAACCTAGAAAACAGGTAACCCATAAACTACAAAAATGGTGTTTTTGGTTTGAACGTTCGGAACTTCGATTTAAGGTATTTTATTGTTCTTCGAGGTGATGCGAGCCTGTAGCGACAAAAAGGAAGAAAAATAGAGGTTGGATCCCGCATGATCTGTAGTTATCTACCGATAGTACAGATGGGGTGCTAGTTGGACTAGTAGGCTGGTTGGACCAGCTATACGAGGTTTGCATATGGCTAGTTGGACTAATAGGCTAGTTGGACTAGCGAGATCAAGTTTGGATTTTATTACTCGTGTTTTGTGTAAAGGTTTTCAACATGACCGAGAGCCGAGGGTTCCATTGAAATGTGGTCTAGAGGGCCTTTTATATTTATGTGGATTTGGGTTGGACCCATGAGTTATATATATTGGTGTTTTATTTGAAAGCAACATTTTCTTTGAGTAAGCATGCATGTTTTTGTAAAACGGAGGGTTAAATTGTTGATTTTGGAAAATGGTTTTCCAATACTTTGTTTTTGTCAACTCACACCTTTTATTGGTTTTGACACCATCCAAGTTGATCGCGAACGCTGGCTATGTGAAGGCTGTGGCATCACGTGGAATTGCGCACTCTGGATAACCCGAGTGGGGTATGGTAGTATCCTTTGTCTGAGACGTGGTAAGTATGATTATTTTAATCTCGAGGGTACTTTAGTAATTTTTCAATGACGTGTCAGACGGGAGTAGGTCCTCCAACAGTAATCGAGGGGAATTACGGGGATGGTCCTGTCAATTTGGTATTAGAGCATTGGGTTTCTCTATGTGGGATCGTACATTGGGTATACGCGATAGTTTTGTTTTGAATGTGATGCCTCCACAACGACAGCTCCATCGTCAACCTGGAAACGAGAGTAACGATAAGAAGGTTAATTGGGAAGGACCTTAGATTAGTTTGGTTCAACATTGGATGCCATGTTTGACAGGACCGTCCCCGAAGGGACACTAATAACCGTGCCCGGTCCTGCTCCCGTCTGGCAAGTCGACTGAAGTTCCCAACTTACCCTCAGCACTTGCCAAATAAGGGATAATCATATGTGTGCCCACTCATGCCTCCACCTCTCGAATAGCCTCGATCATCGCGCCACGACCTGGAGGGTCAATAAAAACACAAAAGGTGTGAGTGGACGAAAATAAATCAGTTCTAAAACATGTTACAGAAAAGACGTTTCTACCCTCCACGTAAAACCAATGCATGCATTCGGAAATCATTTCATAATTCATTTCATTTCGAATATAAGAAAATTGTGTATGAAAATCAAAATCGTTTTCCTTTGCTCAAACCTCGGCCTTAGCCTGAAACCATAAACACGGGGCATCAGCCCAAAATCATGAATCAAAAGCCAAGTACATAACATAACCCGAAATCCATCAAGTCACATAAACCGGGCTATTGCCCAACACATCTGAAAACATCAAAAATCAACAGTAATTCAAAAGTCAATCAATCTGCTGGATCTCAAGTGCGCCCGAGTCTTTAAACTCAAAACCATGCGCATAATCAGGTCTTCCAGGGATATCAACGAGTCTTTAAACTCAAAGCATAATCAATAGGCCTCGGGGGATATCACAATAACCGAGTCTTTAAACTCAAAACATGTCAATCAAGGGCCCTCCCCCATCATCAATCAACCGGGTCTTTAAACCCAAAACATGATCCAGCAATAGTACCGGGTCTTTAAACCCAAAACCATTTGTAACTCACAACAAATCCAGAATCCATCGTAAACCAATTTCCCAAGTCAAATCCGAGATCACACTTAATCGAAATGGAACTCATGTCCGAATTTCACATTCAAATCCCCACTCATATCCGTCATCCATTCGCGAATCCGAATTTGCAATAATGATTCCGTAAGCCAGCATCCGGAACCGTCATCCCGAACCCAAATCTGGAAATCCACTTTCAAGTTTCCGAAACCCAAAACTCGTTCATCAAGCCACTTTTAAGAACTGGGCATCAAGCCCTAAATCGCTTTTCCCAAAAAAATCCGTTTTAAATCTTTGAAATCAAATCGTATTTTAAATACCAAATTCAAATCACCAAAATCACGGCCAAACCACAACATACTCGAAATCTCGTAAATCGTGCAAATTCGTAACATTCTCGAAATACGTGCCAAAATCGTAAATCATACTCACAATCATAGTCAAAATATCATCAAAACCTGATACGCACAAATCATATAAAATCATTCATTAAACCATCACAAAAACATAGGAGGAACCATAGCGCTTCGAAATACGTGCAATTGTGTATTGCATATCGAAATACGTATAAATACGGAAATCGCAATTACCATAAGAATAAGCATATGAATCATAATTATAAATCATAGAAAACAATTATGCATGTATTGAAGTTTAGAAAACAAAATCCACTCACACACATTTCGCCTTTGCCTCGATACGCGCGCACTTACGCCGTTCCCTGCCGATCCACTATCCCCGGCTTTCCCGAACCTGTCCAAATCCCATAATAAGGTCATTAACTACTTGATAATGATCATACTTAAGCCCCAAAATTTTCTGGTATTTTTAACTATTTTTAACCGAGGCTTAAAACCTTCAGACAACCCGAAACCTATCGAGACGATATCCGATCGACTCGAAACTAGCGCCAAAATATTCGTTACATCAAATAATTTAAAAGTCGTGTTGGAAATTTCCTCAAAATGTGTGCCACGTGCCCACACTTGTTGCCCAAAGAGGCTGCACGTGGGCCTCACGCGCTAGCACAGTGTCATCCCCTACCCCCGATGAACCGGTCCGGTCCGATTCATTGTAATCCGGTCCAACCGTGAACCGGTGTGGGCGGTTTTCATCTATTTTCAATCCAATTTCAATCCTTTTAAGCCTAGTAGGTTCATCCCTCCTTTTCCTATGCATCTACATGATCAAAGCATAAAAGCTAACTGAGTTTACCTTCCAATTCGACAATCCAAAACGTCTAATGTTCCCGCCGTCCATGTCTCGGGTTTCTAGCCATCCCTATCATTCATTCTTTGTCCAAAAACCTCCTTGTGATGTCCAAAACCTCAACCAATTAACCAAATCACTTCTTAGTAATCCTAACCAAGTTTGCCATGTTCGACATTTAAAACCAATTTTTTTCCGGAAATGCACTTATCGTCCTTCCTTGACCTCGTATTCAGTCTTGATCATCCTATAAGACCTCCCTAATCATGTTCCAAGCATTAGAAACCATCAATAGATAGTAAAAACAAGTACCTAAATTTGAACCAATTTCTTACCGTGTCGGGTTTGCCAGCCACCGTCCACGGCGGCTCTCCACGGTGGCATCACTAGAGCCGCCTCAACACCTCCTTCCTTTTTCCTTCAAACACTACCATCAAATAATAAGAGTTGAGGTTGTCTGGCTTTGAGAACACAAGCCTCCTCTGTTTTCCTCACAGGGTGTTTCACAGTGACACTCTTACTGCAACCACCATGCAAGGCGGCCATCCTCCAAACCTCCTCAGCCTCTCACAAAAGTTTGATTGAGTTTCCCCGTGCCTCTGCGTCTCTGCTTCTCACTCAGTTAATTAAAACAACTCAAAACAAATGGTGCTCTGTTCTCCAAACAACACCAACACCGTTTCAAAACACCACATAGCACTGTGCACCCGTGCTCTGCTCAAAACATTCAATTGCATAAACAATTCCCAGCACTCAGACCAACCAGCCACTAATCCATCCTTCCTTAGTGACAATTGTCACTTAATTGTAAACAATTCTCCTAACAATCCACTCACGGCTGTTTTCAAACTGCACCCTCAAAATTACCATTTTGCCCTTCCTTCACATAATTACCAAAATGCCTTCCTCATTCTAGAATCATAACTTACTCGTCCGAAGTCCAATTTCAGTGTGCCACCTGTTGTTGTACTCAAGGTATCGAGACCTTCCTAACGGTCTTTGAATCACATGAAAATTCCATGTCGTTTGAAAAGTCAACAAATTGCCCCTTCTAAACCAAATTACCGAATTACCCTAGAACTTCCGAACATCATAACTTTCTCCTCGAATGTTGGAATTAGACGTGCCACCTGTCTATGGACTCGTGACGTCCCAAATTACGTCACAGTCATCGGTCAAAGTCCGTTTGACCACTCGAACCAAAAGTCAACCGTTTGCCCCGATTCCATGGGAAAAATTTTATTTTTCTTCAAATTTTCCAAATTTTCCTTTTTCGACTGTCCGGGTCGTTACAATGTTTCAGTGGGGTTGGACCCTAGAAAGGACCAGTTATCGTGTGGGCTCAGCGGCTTGGAGTCGAGGAGTACTGGTTGATTGGATCCTAGGGTGGTGACTATTCGAATTCTGGTGATCAATGGTCGGTCATGGTGGATGTGCTACTAGGAGTAGTAGAGGTTATTGGCGACTCTTGTTCAAGAACGGTTGAAAAAATTACTTGGAACATTTATTGGTGGATCAGATCCGGGGGTGACCGATTAGTGGATTTCACGCTTTGAGTGGATTTTCTAGACGATGGATTACCCTCCCGAGCATACGGTTGGGATAACGACATTCTTCTTGGATTGGTCTGCACAAGGTTGGTGGCAGACATTGTTATCTATGGGTTTGGATGTGACTACCAAGACTTGGACAACGTTCGAGGAACTTTTTTTTTTTTGTATCATTTTCACCTTCAATCTTATTGAAATACTGAGAGGCAGAATTCCTACGTCTGGATCAAGGGGACTTGATGGTTGCTCGGTTAAGCAGGGATTTCTGGATTTGGATCGGTGCGTACTAGGTGCGGCAGCGATTGAGGCAATGAGGATTAGTTAGTTTGCATCGAGTCTTTGAAATGAGAATCGAATGATAATGCTAGTTTGAGGATTCGCCACACTCCGGACTTCGTCAGATGTGGCATCTCAAGCGGAGGTGAGCTTGTCGGGATCTTAGCAGCAACCCAGCAGTTCTGGATGACGCTGAGGGAATTAGGAGGATTTGTTTACCCAAGGAGTTTTGAAGAGGGACGTTTCTTGCTCCGATTCATTGAGTGGAAATCATGCTGATCGCAGTGGTCGACGAGCGGGACGGAGAGGGTCCCTGGGAAGTCAGTTGAAATTTTAGTCATATTCTCAGTCCAGTGGGACTTCTGGAGGCACGTACTATACCTAGAAGTGGTGACAGGTAGCATATCTATCTTTGGGCTCGCTGGCCTTTATTTTGAAAAGGGTTGGACTGGATAGGGTTGTCTTATCGAGTTGTTGCGGCGGCGATAGCGGATTCAGTAAGCTAGCCGTGAGCATGCTATTAAGTTTGGTCAAGCTATATAATTGAAACAATCATTTTGACTCAAACTATCATTAGTTAATGCGGGAGTGAAGTCCATGACCGGGGATCGACTACCCAGCGATAATCAGATCCGGAATGTGGATGGTGACAAAGAAAGAGATAACCTAGATGGCTTAGATGGGTAAACTTGAATTGAGTCGTGTTTATGATTTTGGTGAACAAAGAGGAAACCTGAAGCGAAGAAAACAAAGAAAACCCATGGAATCCTGACCGCCCAAGGTGAGAAGAAACCTTTTCTTTTTTTTTTTCTAAAAATTTATTTCTTGGGTTTGGCACCAAGGTGAGAAAAGATGTGGGTTTTTTTCTCCGAAATTATTTATGGGAAATTTATTTCTCTAAATTTGTTTGTGTTTTGAGATGAATGGTTGATGAAGATGAGATAATAATTGATTATTAATGAAGATGATGAATTGGGGAAGATGATGACAAAAATGCCCTTCTAATTTTGACCACCACACAAGTTGACTAGACTATTTTTTTGCACCTGTCTTTTAACAGCTTAATGGATGGTAATTCTAACACATGTACTCTTTTGAATTTGACAGTATATTTTGGGTACTTAAAATCGAGTTTTTATAATTTGGTAACTGTTTAAAATCGACCCTATAATTTGAATATTTTTATGTAGTTTTTCCAAGAATTTATGAATCGATTTGTGATTGATGGTAGAAAAGTATGTTGGGAAACTCTGGAAAATCTTTGATAGCATTCTGAAATAGGAATTTGAAATACTATGAAATTAGAAATCTGGAAAATGTTTCATAATGGAAAATATTTCACAGTGTTCTAAAAAAACTATATATGGAAACTATGTCATAGCGTTCCAAAAATGATATGAATAGAAAAAATATTTTCATATCATTCTTCTGAAATGTTATAGAAACGCTAGCGCTCCCATTGAAATTTTTTCATAGCACTTCAAAAACGCTATAAGAAAACTTTTCATAGTAATTTAGAAACGCTATAAGAAAACTTTCCCTATTATTTTAGAAACGCTATAAAAAAACAGAAAGAGAATTTTTAAAGCATTTCATAGATGCTGAGGTAGAGGTGTCCTACCTTTTCAGACCCTTTGGAGAACATATTAAATTTTTAAAATTTTAAAATTTTTATTTCAGCAACTTTACATCCTAGCATCGAAGATAACTCCTACTTTTTCTATTTATAAAATTCCACTCATTGTCACACATCCATGTCCAACTTGCTGATTCCCATCGGTTGGTACTCAAGACTGGTATATATCTATCTACTTATCGTCCAACACACAATGGCAGCGAGGGAATATATATTCAAAAAATTAATGATTTTGACCTAATAATAACATATCATTTCCCACTCCTTATAGATTCTTCTTATCATTTTCCATTTATTTGTGAATGGTGGGTATATTTCCGACTTCTGAGTTATTATTGCAAAGTCTTCTGAGAACTTTAACATCAAACTTTTAAAAGTTAAATCTTCCAGTTTGCTCGGAGGACCACCATGCAGAAGGTAAAAAGGAGCACCCCGGGGAAAAATCTTCTTGTGAGCGCCGGATCTTTCGTTAATTTCATCAGATTCTATAAGAATTGACCATATAATTATATCGAAAATTGAGAATGCTGGTTAACTTGGAATACGTCCGACAACGGATATCACAAATTTGTGGTGATTTTCCCTACCTAACTAATGAATGGAGGAGTCTTCTTTGAAAGCATCGGCCTTGCACCGCCCTCTCGACTCTCGAGTATTGATTCAACAAGAATCACAAAATGATAGATTGATAAAATAATTTCCAATTAATGCATATATATCAGTAATTCAGAAGATAAAGTACATTCGATTGAAAAAAGAAAAAAATTGTTAAACCATAAGATTTCCATCATTTTGGTATGAATGGAACCTTTGGAAGATTGGGACTAATGCCGAATCTGCACATATCATTACCACATATTTGTGCTGCTGAGGACCACTAGTCTTACCCATAAATTTTAGGAGCCCCCAGTTGTTGCCTTTCCCACAAATAATAATCCATCAGACTTGACGTCTCATTTCTCCATAGCTAGTAGAATGAGTATGCTCTAAGTAGTTTGCTTGACAACTATAGCTAGCTAGTACTGATCCCAATAATGTTTGATTTGGGAACCGAAGATCGAACGCGTGAGCTAAAAATGCATATCGATCAATTCCCTTCCTATATATATTAGGCCAAATAGTGTTCATCAATCAAATTAACAAGGTTTTGCTAATTCTTTGGATTTTCATACAAGCTCTCCCTGATCATTAAGCTTCTCAAATAATACGTATGTTATGTTTTCATTTTATTTAGTTATATTTGTTATCTCCTCACAATAATTTTTTTGTTAAAATAACTTTTCAAATATTTTAACTATAATTTAGTTTAAATTTAAGGGCTCTGTTGGACATTTTTCTTTTAAACTTTAGAAAGAAATGAGATGAATAATTCAACAGAATCCTTAAAACCACATTTTTTTTAGCGAATAGGGATTTTCAAAGAAAAAGTGGCTCTAACAGAATCCCTATCCTACTCGGCTACTCCCTACTTTATAATTTTGTTATTTTGGGGATTTTAATTAGTTCCTTAAATATAACAATTAGGAGAGAAAAAAATATAAATTCATTATATCCTCACGATTGAATAAATTTCTTAAATAATAAAAAGAATATAATAAGCAATTGGAAATATTAAAGTACTTCACTTGAGACAAATATTAATATTAATATTTGAGAATTTCCAAAATAGTGTAGACTGTTGGAGTGAACTTTATAAAAGTAGTTTATTAAGATAAATTTCTTCTATTCTAACTAGAACTTGACATAAAATTCAGAGATTCTGTTGGAGATGTTCTTATCACTCAAATCAAACATAAAGATGAACATACTCAATGATGGGAATCAAAAGATAGAAATACAAGTAATATTTATATATATAAGGGTGGACACGGTGCGATTCGATACAGATATTGACAATATTCAAATCCAAGCTGTTAAAATTTTAACGGTTCAATCCGGTTTGGATTTTCTAAAATTAGAAATGAAACCGCTTCGATCTAAACCATTACTAACGGTTTGATTTGAATCGCTAATGGTTTGAAACTGTTTAGGCATTAAAAAAAAAAGCAAGGATACAAAATTGGCTCACTATTAACACAATTTGTAACAAACAACTCCAACCAATATATTAACACAATCTGTATTAAAAAAAAAACTCCACTCTCTATTACAATGTTGGATCTCTATTAATACAATCTCTATTAATTTAGTGTATCCAAATAGCATTACTCATTATTAAAACCTCAACCTGATCATACCACCGAAGTGAGACACAAACCCTCATACATATATATACATATATATAGAATATGTATATATATTATATTCACAAATGATCAAAAACCAATTAGTTGTTTCATAATACAAAACTAACTATTCAATTAGATCCAATATCACAATATAACCATTCGATCATTGCGTAGTACTCATTCTCAAAGATCATCTTGGCTTGCGAAATTTCATCTAAATCGGAAATTACGTAGTCATTCAATTATTAGCAAGAATATTTATCTCTTATCTATCGACCCGTGTACTATATTTGTATATGTATTTAGCTATTATGTTATATAATCAAATAATTACCAAATTGGATGACAAAAACTGATTTTCACACTTCAAATTTTAGTTTATGCACTCCAGTTTCTCTTTCAATTTTGTTCATATATAATAGAATTCATAAAGTAAAATATAGAGTGCATAAATCAGTTTTTTTGAATAAATTTTGTAGAGATAATCTTTTATTAAATATATTAATATTTGGGCAAAATTGACTAATATAATAGTTGATGCTGATATATATATTTGATTCCTATCCAAGTAGAAAAGTAGCTGCATATGTTGACTCCAATCTCTAATAAATAAGGATGAAAATATCGATATCGACGCAAATATCGACAGTCAAATTTATGGATATATCGATGGATATATTGATCTCGATATCGATATCGTTTACGCTCAACAAAAATTATGGAAACTTAGTCCAAAAGTTGGGGAATTTTTTTATGAAACTCAGAGAAAAGTTTAAGTACCCAATAATGGTTATATATAACTAATAAAAATTATAAAATGACTTTAATATAATAAATATATGATATATAATATGATACAGTATGGTCTGATGATAACTAATAATATAAAATCTTAAATATAAACTAAAATTAAATCATAATTTTATTTAGAGCACATATCCATTGATAATAAATTTACAATATATTTAAGAAATGTTTTATTAAATAATTAGTAATCAACAATAGTTTATAATTGATATAATGATACTACCCATCATGTAGTTTTAAAATAAAAAATATTAAACTACCAAATTATCCTTCTAAACTAATCATTGAATCCCCGTAAGATTTCTTAGTTGGAAAACGAAACAAATTTGGGAGTTGAACTCCAAATTCCCATGTAATTCGAGAAGTGATAGAAAATTCCGAAAAAAATAATATTCATAATGGGAAAAACCGAATTCGCAAAAGATTTGAGAATGAACTAGTTTGAAAAAAATTGATAATATTAATACTGATTTTATTAATTGTCTTTATAGCTTATTTCTAAATACCTAAAACAATAAAATCCACCGATCATAAACTATGACGACAAATCTTAACCAATGTATAAACTTATATCTACCGAATAAACTTTGATACAAAGAAGATAATTATAAACTATGATGAAAATATCAACTTGATAATTACAAGGAAGATATTGATTAAAAAAGGCGTTTTAGGCTAAATGCAATAGGAACATGAAAAACAATCTCAAAATGCCACAGTAACAGAAATTTTTCTCAGGTTGCTGCATGAACAAGTATATCGTCAAGACCGTTGCACCATCTGTTAGTCAAAGTTATTAACGCTGTTAATTTTGATGATGTGGTAATAATATTACAAAATTAGTAAGGGTAATTTAGACATTTACTTTATTTTATTAAATTTTCTATTAAAATTCTTTCTAAAAAATTAAAACCCATCTTCCTAAACCCAATTTGTTCAATCATCTCTCTCCATGCACCTCCGGCCACCACTCACTCCCCTTCCAGCCTTCCTGATACCACCCACCCAAAGGTCTGAGGCAACTTAGTAAGGGGTTTTCTCATGCACAATGATCATCCATGCAATCTCATGGCGGCAACGATATAAGTTTAGGAGACATGCAGGTGGGATAATTTTGCCTAAATTTTGGTTAGAAAAAAGAGAGGCTTAATGAACCGATCAGCAACCCACATTCCACATCGTTGTCACCAACTAGCAGCTACAGTTGTCTCCATTTTGGTTTGCTATATTAGACGATCAAAGCCCCACTTCATTTACCTCATTACTTTACCCATCTCTCTCTCTCTCTCTCTTTCTCTTTCCTGTGAGTACAAAAAGCTGAGAGAAACAGAGTGGGGTTGCATTGGGAGGAGGAGCAGCGGAGACGGCTGCGACGGTGGCAGGGAGGTCTTGTTACAACGATGTGTTGTCGTTCACGGCGATGGCGACAACCAAGAACTGAGGAATGGCTTGTGACTACACTTTCACACCCAATACAAGTGGATCCTTAGCATTACAATTTAGGAGGATTTTTCTCAGATCTTGATCAACTACTTCAACAAGCTCGCCTTCTTTCTGTCAATAAACATATTTCTTTTCATTTAAAAAAAAAAAGAAAGTGAAAAAATCAAAGCCTTGCAGAAAAAAATCATGAGAACATAAATTTACATGTATATGCAATACACACACACACATACTAACAGACCAGAAGAAAAGCAGCAACGGCACAATTCCTTGCAAACTAAAATCTACTACCAAAGGCAAAACACATGTTTTGGCAAATGAATCTGGACTTCCATCACAACTCCCCTCATCACATGGACATTATGCAATGCACCTTAGTTAACAAAAGATGACACGACCCATCCCAATCCCCCCGGGATTAACGCGGGATGTACCATGCTCCCGTCTGACACGAAGTGTCAGACAAGGGATAACCCGAAACCTCAGCCGAACTGGGCTTCCAGAGTGGTGAAGGAGTGTGATGTCTCGGTCTCTACTACAACCAGCATCCGTGATCAACCTGAAGGGCATTAAAAACAACAAAATCTGTGAGTGGACGGAAATAAATAGTTTAATAAAAACTCATTTCATAAAAAGAGATTTATGCCCTTCACTAAAAAGCATGCATGCATGCATGCGAAAACCATTTACCAAACCATTTATTCAAATAACCATTATTAGGGTCCACCCAAGTCTTCCCATGGTCAACCCAGGTCAATGTCCAAGGATCAATGACCCTCCCTGGGAGTTATAATCCATAAATGCCTTCCTGAGTGTAAGGTACCCCATGGGGGCGACTTCACTCAGTTAGTGTTCCGTGACTTCTCTAGGGTCCACCCAAGCCAACTACCCTCCCCGGAGGAGAAAATCCATAAATAAAAGGATGGTATATAAAAAACCATTTCGCAATCATTCTCAAAACCATTCAAATCTTTCAAAGGGTTCATGCCCGGTTTCCCATAAAACCGTTATGAATCCCGAAATCCATTCTTTCCAAATCCAAATCCATTTATCCAGATCCATTTATGGGTCCCCGACCCGAAATCACATTCATAAAACACAATTGGGGTTCATGCCCGATTTCGTAAACCAAATGGGCCCCCGACCCGATAATATAACTCAAATGGGTCTCAACCTGATTTCTCATTAAATCAACTGGACTCCAAATCTGATGGTTTGCAAATCAAATGGGTCTCATGCCCAATTTCATATATCCAAATCCAAAACCATTCCATTAAACCATCATAAAAAACCCAAGCACGTATAAACACAGTATAAAACCATAAATCTCGAAATACGTGCAAATACATAAATCATAAATACCACGATCATAATCATAGAAATCACATATATAAAACATATAAAGCAGTTATGCATGCATCATATTTAGAAAGCAAAAGTCCACTCACAGACCGTCCTATGATGTCGCCTCGATATGCGTGCCACAAGCCTTTCCGGGCGAATCACTGTCATCGGGACTCCCAAACCTATCTAAATCATACTAGAGGATTACTACTACTGCATTAACCTCTCATTGAAGCCCCGTAATTTTCCCGAATTTTTAAACATTTTAAAACTCAATCCTAAACTTTCGGACACCTCGAACTATATCGAAACGATGTCTAATCAACTCGAAACCAATCCCAAAATGTTAGTTACATCGAATAGATGACTTCGTATGTTGAACACTTCCCCAAACAGTGCCCCACGCGCCCCCACGCGCTGCCCAAAGGCGCTGCGCGTGGGCCTCACAGGCTACTGTTCACCTTTTTTTTCCTCGAGCAGATTGGTCCAGACTGATTCACTGGTCTAGCCAGTCCAACTGAACCGGAGTGACCGGTCCAAACCCTTATTTTCCTATTTTTTCATCCTTTTCTTCCTTCTTTCCACCAATCCTTCCTAATCTATCTTAGGGATTGCTCTATGTGATCAAATTGAAGAAAACAATCCTAAAACCTATTGGTTCAACAATCCATTTTAAACCAACAATTCCATTCCAAGTTCTGGGCACATCTATGGACCAAAAATTCCTCCTAATGATCCCATTTAGTTTCTAGGAACCTTAAAAACATGGTTGGAGGATCGATTCGAGCTTACCTAGCCGGAAGCTGAATTCGATGGCTTGTCACCGAAAATCTTCACGGTCGTCTATCGGGCTGCCCAGCCGTCCTAAGCCACCGTTTCCTTTCCCCTACAACTCGTACAACCCCCCAAACCATCATCCAATCATTAGAAGCAGCCCCTAACGTTCAAATCAAAAATCTCGAATTTCAAATCAAACAAGGGTTCTCGGGTTTACCTGTTTCCCGTGGGCTCCTCCGCCACCTACAGCGGTCCTGCCATCAACTAGCCATCATCAACTCCTCCTCAGCCTCACTCTCTAGGCCTCAACTGAATCAAATGGGGAAGGGGTCGATTTTGGGGCTATCGGGTTTGGTTGGATGAACACAGACAAAGGGGATGGGTATGCATGTATCTGTGTAATGGGAGCAATGGATGGGTGACACTTGTCACTCATCCATTGGGCCTGATACAAATATCTGGGCCCACTTAATGAAAAAAACTCATCTGTCTCATAAAATGTACAATAGTGCCTTGAACCTTCCGTGAATCATAAATTTCCCGTCAAACGTCCGATTTCGACGTGCCGCTTGTCTACGGACTCGTAACGTCCCGATTTTCGTCATGGTAATCGTTCCCCGTGCATCGGATCTCTCGGGTCAAAAGTCAATTTTTTGCCATCGTTCAAGGGCAAAATCGTAATTTCACCCTGAACGTCTGATAATCCTCAACTAATCCCCGATTAGCCATTCTAAATCCATAATTAATTAATATTTAATCCTGATATTCAGGACGGGTTGTTACAACCTTCCCCCCTTAAATAATTTCGCCCTTGAAATTCCAACTATTCCGATTCCACATCCACCTCGTGGAAAGCAAATTCGGCCCCACATCATGTGTACACTTGTACACCCACTAACCAGCACAATACTTGTCTGCACCTAGACGTTCCACCAACGCTCACGTCACATCGACTACACCTGACCACCTCGAGTGACATTGATCACACGTTCCGAGTTGATACCACCCGATAATTCTGCCATTACGGCGACACTTTCCATACTGTCACCACTTGACAGTCACCAATCAAAACTGACATCATACTCGCTTGTGGTTTCGCTAACCACCAACTCACTCAACCTGAGTATACATATACCAACATCTCACTCGACCTTTGTATAACTGGACCATATTGAATACCAATCCAGTAGTGATACATATCCCCACTCTAGGGTTCCACTAACCATACATGGCTCTGAGCATCTACAAGTACGATCACTGAACCCATCAACATCACTCTGGCCCAGCGCATAGTATCCAATGTCCAGTTCACGTTCTTAACTAATCTAATGACATCGGAACTAAGCCGATTTACCAACACGTTCATCAATATACCACTGGTATATCACATACATCGTCACTAGGCACCATTCAGGCCTGTCCAGTATCGGTCCTCGCACAACGTACCCTGTACGTACATCCATCCACCAACCTGCCATGTAGTGGGCTCGTAGCTAATCACGCTTCAATTTTGGAGTCTATCAGTCCAATCTCACATGAGACAGACCATACACTCCCAATTCCGTGTCCATTCCAAGTCCCCTGGTCACTCGACCAACATCAATACTTCTACTCCCACTCACGTCATCCAACACTTACCAATCCAACTCACGCCCACCAAGGCGTACCCATTCATGCCAAATGGGCATCCAATCTCACCCATGTCTACCGAGACGCACCAACTTCGAAACCATCGGTTACCTGCTCGTTCGATTACCATATCACATTCGATTGACTTCGAAAAGAAGCCAATCCCATCATTCACATATCCAAATATCCAAGACAGAGCAATAAACTCTCCATCCATCCCCACACGCACATATCCAAGAGATTCTTCAATTGCTCTGCTCCTAGCTTAGCATAATCAGCAAGACGAAGTCTGCCAGCACGACACGACATCGGATCCACGCCATCCTGATCCACCACATAACCTGATCATCAAGATCACGATCCAGATCTATCACAACGCCCTATATCTTCAATCATCATGATCCTGATCCACCACAACATCACCCGATCATCCACATCGCGACCCTAGGTCGATCCACACTAGTTCTCACTCAGCTAACTACCGGATTTCAGGTCATAAGGTCTTATACCATCAATGAAATCGCATACTATCACATCGTTCCTTAACTGTTTCACATCTAATCACTCAGTCAAAGACGAAACACGTCTAGACTGTGGGTTCTTTCCAATTACCTCATATCGATCCTTACCATTCTACGTCATCTTCCTCCTCATCTTACCCTAACCGGACTCCCTCGTCATATTTCCCTAGGTGGGATGATAACCTCCACATTCACCGCCAATTCAAAATTAAACACAACTTCACTCGATTCCGAAGTTCCAACCATGTCGGAACTAACACACTCGTGCATCAACCACGTGTCCGTAACCAGTCTAACTTACTACTAGATTCGCCTATTCGTTCATACTGCTCCATTCAATTACCACTTAATCGTTCCAATCACATCAGTTATCACTCTCACGGTTGGGTTAGAAACCCAACACATCACATCCACTGCTGGATCCCATCCAGCCTATCTCTATCTGAGATCCATTGTTGGATCAAAGATACCGAACTTATGCCCATCACGATTGAGTCACATCCCAACTCATGGCTCATCGTCATCACAATCACCAGCACCAGCACCAGCACCAGCACTAGCACCAGCACACTGAGTGCGAATCAGAAAACTCAGGATCTTTGCTTATACTGAGCAACGACCCCATACCTCTGCTCATGTTGGAGGTACTCTGCCTCCCTCGTACCCATCAACTCTGGGTACAATCACCCTGACAACCCATACCAGAAAGGAATCGTTCCTTGAACGTCACCCGATTCACAACAACCACAACTATAACCACTCTCGATAATAGTGCCTGCGACAATCTCGTGCACACCCAACCACCAAACATCGCCATCGAAACTCCACATCCAATGGAATCAACCACCTAGACAAACTACTCAGTATCCCCACTCTGATATTCCATCGACAAGTACCACACCCGGGTAACCTGTCCAACCAATCTCTGACCAATTTTTAACTAGTCTCAACTCGACTCAACCAGTGTCGTCCACCAGGTCATCCCCGACCTCAGCTGCACCAAATTATCCATCACAAACTAGGGTAGCACTACACCCAACTAGGTTAGCATGACAACCAACTAGGTTAGCATGACAACCAACTAGGTTAGCATGACAACCAACTAGGTTAGGCCTAATCGATCATCACAACGTCGGCTGCAGAGTGCAGTACCATCACCAAAGCTGACATGACATGACCGACCAACGGTCTCGACTCTGAAAAGTCGCCAAAGTCAAATTACTCGCCGATTCACATTTCCGAACCATACAACATACACTAGGGTTACCCACTAAGGTCATCCACTAACTCCGTTGTACTCAGATTCTCTAAATCATCTATTACCTCTAGGGTTCGCCTTTTCCAAAACACCCATCATAATTTAGGGTTCCACAATCACACCCTAGGGTTCCTCTGAACCCAACTACCCTCTGCGGTATAATCTACAATCTGACCAACCCTGCAGTCCTGACATCGTATGGACGTCAATCCAATCCTACCCTCAATTCAACTGGGGTTCCCCGAACCCAGCTGCTCCCAGCAACATAAAAATCTAACATCACATGACCGTTCAACGGTCCTACATTAACAGTTCGTCATCTACAACCCCACTTGGGTCGAATCACACTAACGCACGGAGTATCGGGTCAACCACACTCTATCCACAATTCATTCTCACTAACTATGAAACCGGCATTCTAACTATCAAGTTGATAACGAACTGTAGCCCATAGAGACATCACATCCTCGACCTGCGCTTAACTCAAGAGCAAACTTGCTCTGATACCACTTGATACAGCTCATCCCAATCCCGCCGGGATTAACGCGGGATGTCTCATACTCCCATCTGACACAAAATTTCATATAAGGGATAACCCAAAACCTCAGCCCGAACGGGGCTTCCAGAGTGCACCAGGATCCGGTGGAGGAGTATGATGCCTCGGTCTCTACTACAGCCCACATCCGTGATCAACCTAAAGGGCATTAAAAACAACAAAAATTGTGAGTGGACGAAAATAAATAGTTTAATAAAAACTCATTTGATAAAAAGACATTTATACCCTTCACTAAAAAGTATGCATGCATTCGAAAACCATTCACCAAACCATTTATTCAAATAACCATTATTAGGATCTCAGCCCAAATTCTGTAAATCCAAGTCATACATGGGAACTCAGCCCAAAATCATAGAATACCAAAATCCGTAAATACAGATCCAAATGGGCCACTGCCCAAATCCATAAAATACAGAAATACCATTTCTGAAATCCAATAATTCATGTTTACCATTTACTATATAACCAATCATGTCACGGTTTTCCAAACCTACGCGTGCTACCTGGGGTCTCAAATCCCAAGTCTCCCCAAGGTCCACTCAGATTAATGTCCGCGGATCAATGACCCTCCCTTGGCGTTATAATCCATAAATGCCTTTCTGAGAGTAAGGTACCCCAAGGGGGCGACTCCACTCAGTTAGTGCTCCGTGACTACTCTGGGGTCCACTCAGTCCAACGACCCTCCCCGGAGGAGACAATCCGTAAATAAAACGATGGTATATGAAAAATCATTTCGCAATCATTCTCAAAACCTTTCAAATCTTTCAAAGGGTTCATGCCCGATTTCCCATAAAACCGTCATGAATCCAGAAATCCATTCTTTCCAAATCAATTTATCTAGATCCATTTATGGGTCCCCGACCCGAAATCACATTCATAAAACAAAATTGGGGCTCATGCCCGATTTCGTAAACCAAATGGGCCCCCAGCCGATAATATAACTCAAATGGGTCTCAACCCGATTTCTCATTAAATCAACTAGACTCCAAGTCTGATGGTTTCCAAATCAAATGGGTCACATGCCCGATTTCATATTTCCAAATCTAAAATCATTCCATTAAACCATCATAAAAAAACCCAAGCACTTATAAACACAGTATAAAACCATAAACCTCGAAATACGTGCAAATATGTAAATCATAAATACCACGATCATAATCATAGAAATCACATATATAAAACATATAAAACAGTTATGCATGCATCATATTTTGAAATAAAAAGTCCACTCACAGACCGTCTTATGATGCCACCTCGATATGTGTTCCATAAGCCTTTCCGGGCTAATCATTGTCACCGGGACTTCCAAACCTGTCCAAATCATACGAGAGGGTTACTAACTACATCATTAACCTCTCATTGAAGCCCCATAATTTTTCCAAATTTTTAAACATTTTAAAACTCGATCCTAAACCTTCGGACACCCCGAACTATATCGAAACGATGTCCGATCGACTCAAAACTAGTCCCAAAATGTTCGTTACATCGAATAGATGATTTCTTATGTTGAGCACTTCCCCAAACAATACCCCACGCGCCCCCACACGCTGCCCAAAGGCACTGCACGTGGGCCTCACGCGCCACTGTTCATCTTCTTCTTCCTCGGGCAGAGCGGTCCAGACCGGTTCACTGGTCCGGCAGGTCCAACTGAATCGGCGTGACTTGCCCAAGCCCATATTTTCCTATTTTTTTCATCCTTTCTCTTCCTTCTTTCCACCAATCCTTCCTAATCTATCCTAGGGATTGTTCTATGTGATCAAATCGAAGAAAACAATCCTAAAACCTATTGGTTCAACAATCCATTTTAAACCCAAAATTCCATTCCATGTTCTGGGCACATCTAGGGACCAAAACTTCCTCCTATTGATCCCATTTAGTTTCTAGGAACCTTAAAAATATGGTTGGAGGATCCATTCGAGCTTACCTAGCCGGAAGGTGAATTCGATGGCCAGTCACCGAAAATCTTCGTGGTCGTCTATCAGGCTGCTCAGCCGTCCTCAACCACCGTTTCCTTTCCCCTACAACTCATAAAACCCCCCACAACCATCATCCAATCATTTGAAGCAGCCCTTAACGTTCAAATCAAAAATCTTGAATTTGAAATCCAACAGGGGTTCTCGGGTTTACCTATTTCCCGTGGGTTCCTCCACCGCCTACGGTGGTCCTGCCATCGACCAGCCATTATCAACTCACCCTCAGCCTCACTCTCTAGGCCTCAACTGAATCAAATGGGGAAAGGGTCAATTTTAGGGCTATCGAGTTTAGTTGGATGAACACATAGAAAGGGGATGGGTATGCATGTATCTGTGCAATGGGAGCAATGGATGGGTGACACTTGTCACTCATCCATTGGGCCTGATACAAATATCTGGGCCCACTTAATGACAAAAGTCCATCTATCTCGTAAAATGTGCAATAGTGCCTCGAACCTTCCTTGAATCATAAATTTCCCGTCAAACATCCGATTTCAACGTGCCGCCTTTCTACGAACTCGTGACGTTCCGATCTACGACACGGTCGTCGGTCCTCGTGTATCGGATCTCCAAGGTCAAAAGTCAACTTTTTGCTCTCGTTCAGGCGCAAAATCGTAATTTCACCTTGAACGTCCGATAATTCTCAACTAATCCCCGATTAGCCATTCTAAATCCTTAATTAATTAATATTTAATCCCGAAATTCGATACAGGTCGTTACAAAAGATCAATCATATGAGTATGACATTTACCTTTGACAAACTTTTAGGATTTGTGGCACCTCCAATATAGTTCAAGAGCAGTACCCTTCTAGGTGGTGCACGATTAGGGAAGAGTGATGAGTTGTATATAGTTTCTACAAACCCCAAGAAAATTCAGTAAGCAAGAAACGGTGACAACTGATGTTAAGCACAAATTATGTGCATAGATAATGAATGTCTTCATCAAAGTAAAGCAACCTAAAGTATTCAGCCCTTGGCTATGAGGATGCAATTTTCCAAAACCCTTCAGTTCACCATCTCTCAATCATTCAGTGCAAATTGCTTCTTTTTATGAAATAGAAACTGCTACAACTGGTGGGTAATAGAATTTTGATAGTGCATCTGTAGTAGCTGCTTGCATAAAGAGCAAGAGTAAAAAAGAAAATAACTTGGGGATGTCAGGTTCAATGTAACAAATTTGAAAAATTAGCGCTAATAACAATGACAAATAAATCCTCGATCAGTCTTGTACATAAAAAATTGTTTTAGACAAGACAATCGCCTTCAACGGCAACGCATCTTTGAAACAAGATCTCATCGCCACCCCCACCGCCATCTCCGCTGCTCCTCCTCCCTATGCAACCCCATTCTATTTCTCTCTATTTTTTGTACTCACACGAAATAGAGAGAGAGAGAGAGAGAGAGAGAGAGAGAGAGAGAGAGAGAGAGAGGGGGAGATAGAGAGAGAGAGAGAGGGAGATGGGTAAAGTAATGAGGTAAATGAAGTGGGTCTTTGATCGTCTGATATAGCAAACCAAAATGGAGGCAACTGTAGCTGCTAATTGGTGACAACGATGTGGAATGTAGGTTGTTGATCGATCCGTTAAGCCTCTCTTTTTCTAACCAAAATTTGGACAAAATTATACCACATGCATGTCTGCTAAACTCATATCGTTGCTGCCATGGAATTGCAAGGATGATCATTATGCATGACTACCCCTTACTAATTTGCCTCAGACCTTTGGGTGGGTGATATCAGGAAGGTGGATAGGGAGTGAGTGGTGGCCGGAAGTGCATGGAGAGAGATGATCGAACAAATTGGGTTGGGGAAGATGGGTTTTAATTTTTTAGAAAAGTTTTAATAGAAAATATAATAAAATAAAGTAAATGTCTAAATTACCCTTACTAATTTCGTAATATTACTGCCACGTCATTAAAGTTAACGGCGTTAATAACTTTGATTGACGGGTGGTGCAACGGTCTTGACGATGTACTTGTTCATGCAGCAACATGAGGCAAATTTCTGTTTCTGAGGCATTTTGAGATTGTTTTTCATGTTTCTAGTGCATTTAGCCTAAAAAGCCATTAAAAAAATAATCATAAATTATGAAAATATCAACTTGATAACTAATAAACTTATGTCTCTTGATATAATTATCTCTATATTTTGGTAAAAAAATATAATTATCTTTGTTCCCTTGTAATTATCTCAACCACTGAACTCTCCCTCATCGTTATTTGTCTTCTCTATGGCGAGGAACATAGAACACTACCACCATGAGCAATCTCAACCAAAAACCACCTCACCACTCCATGAAAACCACTCCCCAGGGCGAGAAGAAGGCGCTCTGCCCTCTCTGACCATCGACCTCCATCGGAAAAGACAAATCGAAGCCGAGAATCTCAGAACTCATGTCGCCTCTAACGACCCTTTTGGCCTAATTGGGTTGTGACGAACCTCACCTAGTTGTTCTTCATGACTATTGAAGTCTGAGCCTCGTAAATCAAAACTCGAAAGCCAGCGGTGTCAGAGAATCCG
Source organism: Prinsepia uniflora (assembly GCA_032719365.1). Taxonomy (NCBI): domain Eukaryota; kingdom Viridiplantae; phylum Streptophyta; class Magnoliopsida; order Rosales; family Rosaceae; genus Prinsepia; species Prinsepia uniflora. The sequence goes on from CM064875.1 coordinate 13,209,846, forward strand.
TTTGATCCAGCTTTGTTTTCGAGAATCCAAGCCCAAATTCGTAAGTGTGACTGATTTGTTATCCTTTCAAATTGGTCTTTTAGTCTACTTCTATCATCCGTGATGGATGATTGATGAATCTGAAGGAAAAAAAAAAATCTATCTTTAGAAAAAAAAATTTAGCTCTTGATTTCACGGGATATCGCTAGTATCAGACGATATTGATGATTTTTGCTGATATTGGGCGAAAAGGTTCGATATTGGGGGAAACAATTTCTTCCCTTGGTTTAGATACCGAGTCCTCCAAATTCTAACATATCAATTGATATATCAACGAAATCACCGATATTTTCAACCATATAACAATACATTTGCTTAAATAGTATTGCATGCAGAAACAAACCAGGTGCTATAATTTATGAAGATGACTAGATGAGCGTAGTCTATCATCCAGGTAGCCAGCTGTAAATTTTGGAATGCTGCTCTTGCTCACAAGAAACATCCGAAAACCCAATTCCAAAGATCGATCTGATCGAGATATATCCAAATTAAATATAAAAAAATTATTAGTATATGTATCTCTGCTATAGCTCCACTCCACTGCTTGCTGCATGAACCTGGCCTATTGAATTACACAATTACCTCTTTCGCTCTTTGCTTTGTCCATCCTATCTAGTAATTAACTTGCGAATATATACGTCAGACTATTAAATGAACGTACTTTATATAAGAGTCCAACTCCAAATTTTTTATTACACAACAAGATAATATCACAATCTAATTAATCTATTATTAAGTGCCTTGTCTCTCAATAAGATAATATCACAATCTAATTAACCATATTTTTTTTTCTCTTAGATCAATATGCATTTAATGGATAAGATCAATATGAATATGATTTGTCATTTAAATTTTATTTATTTAAATAATTATTTTAAAAAACAAATCCTAATTAAGGTTTTATTCTCTCCCCTCCCTCATTAATTATTTCTTCTTAATTTTTTTCAATTTCCCATTTAACTCTTTCTTCTATCATATTCTTCTTCATCTTCCTCCTCCGTACATCTTTTTCCTTCTCTATATTTTCTTTTTCTCCTTTCGTCGTCCCACGCAACTCTTTTATTTTTCTTTTTCGTTTTACATGTACATTTCTATCATCTCCCATTAATTTGTTCCTCAATTGTTTTCTAGTTTAATTGAATTCTTCAGTTTAGTTGACCTCTTGATCCTTGATATTGATCTACCTAATTCTTTATCGTCAGTTTAATCAACCCGTTAAACCCTTATTTCGATTTTCATGTTCAAGGGTCATCCATCATAGATAGATAAACTTAACAATCATGCCAAAGATAAAATGCTTATATATGATGATTTTAATTTCTTCCTAAAAGCAATTATTTTAATTATATGTTGCCAAGTTTTTTGTAAAAATATGATACGGAATTTATTATTTATATGAAATTAAAATATTTGAATATGAAAAATAAGAAAAGTACAAGTATTTTTTTGGCACGATACAGTGAATTATCATTCAATTACTAAAATGACGATAAAATGTATAAAGAAAAAAAAACATAAAGATTGTATTGGAGGACTAACAGAAATGAAGAAGATATAAGAAAGTTACTGAGGAAGATGAAGATGAGAGAAGAAAGAGTATCTTAAATGAGAAAAGGAGAGAATTAATGAGAAAGGAGAGAGAGTAAAATCTTAATTAAATCTTGTTTTACAAGGATATAATTATTTAATTAAATAAAATTTAAATGAAAAATCAGATTAATCTTTACCATTATCCCCTATCCACCCCCATATATATATATATATATATAGACATGTGTACATATTGGTTGTGGTACGTGATGGATAGTTAAACAATTATCAAATTAAATAAGTTTTTACAAATAGATTTGGGGTATTCAATTTGATATTTTAAATTTTAAGGGATTCTCAAATTTATGGATACATAAAATTTTATTAGGATAATAGAAATTTTGGTGTATTTAATTTAAATTCAAAAAAATTGGTGTATTTGATTTTTTTTAATCAAGCAAATAAGCATTTCATTAATAAGCAAACATTACAAAGCAATGGAAGCCCACTAACAAAAAGACGTAAAAGGGACATAAACATACATACAAAATGTGCATACATGCCCAATAACATAAACTTAAAACAATCAAAAAGTAATCCTAGATCTAAAATATGGAAAGCCGTCATCACTCAATCCGCCATCATTAACTGTTGCTCAAGTAACCACGAACCAGCAAACACAAAACCACTAGAAGCAAGGAAAGTAAAGGTGAAACCGAAGATGTTAGCGGAAAATGGGTGTGAGCATGTCACCCGCGCAAGGAACACTTTCATAATCAATTCGACGAATGCATAAAACACTTTGAAAACAATTCAGAACCAAAACAATAGGGTGTGAGCATGTCACCCGTGCAAGGAACGCTTTCATAATCAATTCGACGAATGCATAAAACACTTTGAAAACAATTCAGTGCCAAAACAATCACTAGGTTGATAGATGGACTTCGGTGGCATAGTGTTCAAGGTCCATTGCCTCCAAGGGTATTAGATGGGGGAAGAGGAAGGGATTGATGCATGATGAAAGGAAGTTGAAGTGGAGATGGGAAAATAGCTCTAGGAGGACTCCAAAAGTCTCTAGGAGAGGAGAGGGAAAAACTTCCACAATGGGAAAGGTTGGAAAAGCGCCAAAAAGGGCGGAAACCATAGCCGAATTAAAAGAGGGTGCTAAAATTAACTAGAAAAAAAACCAAATAAAACTCCGCAAAAAAAAAACAGAAAAAATAAATCCAAAAAGTAATAAAGAAAACAAGAAAAAACAGAAAGAACAAACTAAAAAGAAAAAATGAAGAAAAAAACAAGCAGAGAAACAAGCAGCAAAGCAATGAGCACCACTGCAGAAAGATATGAAACCACCCACGAGCAGCAAAGCGACGCGCACCACCACAGAGGAAAACAAAAAGGTACAAAACTACCCACCATTGCAGCGGAAACGAGCAAAGCAGAAAAAAAAAAACCACCGCACAACTGTAAAATATCCAGGTCCAAACTTCAAATATATCTACAAAATGTTGTTTGGAGCATTAATGAAGTAAGTGGTTGTAGGTAAGAGGGATCCATAAATGAAGTAGGTGGTTGTAGGTAAGTAGGATCCAAAATGAAGAAGATGGTTGTAGGTAAGTGGGATCCAAAATGAAGTAGGTGGTTGTAAGTAAGTCCAAATAAAACTCCGCAAAAAAAAAACAGAAAAAATAAATCCAAAAAGTAATAAAGAAAACAAGAAAAAACAGAAAGAACAAACTAAAAAGAAAAAATGAAGAAAAAAACAAGCAGAGAAACAAGCAGCAAAGCAATGAGCACCACTGCAGAAAGATATGAAACCACCCACGAGCAGCAAAGCGACGCGCACCACCACAGAGAAAAACAAAAAGGTCCAAAACTACCCACCATTGCAGCGGAAACGAGCAAAGCTGAAGAAAAAAAAACCACCGCACAACTGTAAAATATCCAGGTCCAAACTTCAAATATATCTACAAAATGTTGTTTGGAGCATTAATGAAGTAAGTGGTTGTAGGTAAGAGGGATCCATAAATGAAGTAGGTGGTTGTAGGTAAGTAGAATCCAAAATGAAGAAGATGGTTGTAGGTAAGTGAGATCCAAAATGAAGTAGGTGGTTGTAAGTAAGTGAGATCCATAAATGAAGTAAGTGGGTGGATGAAGTATTAATGAAGGCAGATATGGTTCCTCCTTGACCTATATAAAGAGAGGTCATTTGCTCATTCCATCAATCTCATCTAAAAGAAACATCTTCCTCCAAGTAGAGAGTGAAGAGTGTTCACTCCAAGTTGAGAGTGTTGAGTGTTGTAGTGTTGGTAGCAAAAGAAGTGTGTAAGAGAGTGTTTCCTTCAAGTAGTGTTCTTGAAATTGTGCATCTATTTGTACCCCTAATTTCATTAGTGGAGGTTCTTGTTCTTGTTGTCCCGTGGACGTAGGCATATTGCCGAACCACATTATATCCGTTGTTCTCTATTCTTTACTCTTTTATTTCCTTGCATATTTATCATTTTTGTGGGTTGAGTTATTATTTTCATTATACTATTTTCCCCAAAACAACAACGGAGAGGAAAGAGGCTGGACTGCCACTGTCAACCTCTCAACCTTCCAGATCACACCAAAAACTGAATCCCAATGAAAGGGAAACAACAACAATGACGACCGGAGCAGAAGGGAGAAACAGGGAAGACAAGGAAAAGAAAGGGAGAAGATAAACTAGAAGAGAATAAAGGAGGGATGCTGCCACTAGCCCTAGAAGAGGGCGGCAGCTGTTAGGGTTTGCAGGATTAGGGAAGACTTAGAGAGAATATGCTGAGAAAAAAAAACTTAGAGAGAGAATAATAGGTGTTTTGATTTATGCAGAAATTTTGGTGTATATTCCATTTAAATTTTGTTTAAAAAATTAACTTATGAGAAATTATTTTAAAACTTATTAGTCTTAATCGTATTACAACCCCAATAAAAAGTTATGAATAAATAATTAAATTTTCGTAGTATATTAGCACATCTGAAATTTGAAAAATCGGTAAGAGTGAAGTTGAGGTTAAAGTTGCTAGCTAGCCGCTGACTGATGTCATCGGTAAGTGAAAGTGACCAATTGGTATCTTTGAATTTTTCATCTCTCAAGATCTAATTTTTTCTTTCTTTGACCAAAAGAAAATCTCTGTTTTTTTTCCTTTCGAGTACTTTTGTTTGTCTAATGTGCTAACTCCACTCTGACATTTTGGGAGAAGCTCCCTCTTTCTGCACTTCATCTGAGAGCCTTTACAAAAGAAAAACTTTTACTCCATAAGATCTAGAGTACGCACAGTTGGTTTGTCATTAGAAATAGAAATGCATTATTAATCACTTAATTACTAAGATAGTCGAGGAGGGAACTTTCAATGTAGAGCTACATTAGATTTATTTACATTAAGTAGAAAACTGGCGCATCAACTCAGCCATATATCGATAAGGTATTCTAATTACGATCTTAGAAAAATCAAATTTATAATATATGTAGACGACCCAAGAATACGGATAGAGAAGCATCAAAATTTGTGATTGCCTCTACTAATAATATAATAGATAATGGCTTTCACACCATTCACTATGGTTTGCTACCCAAATACTCTTATCTGACCACTATAGATGGGTTAGGAATTTCAAAGCATCAAGCGATTAGATTAAATTTGTTAGAAATATATTGCAGCGTAATACATAAGTAGTTAGCTAGAGTTAGTACGTAAATAACTACTCCATATAGGTGTTACGACCTTAATATAATAAATGTGTGAGACTAATTAAGTTCATAATGTCTTACATATTGATCTTAAGTCTAGAATAAGTTGATAAATCTCCTATTTGATCTTCTAATACTTTAATTATGTGGCATATATAGCAACAGACCCTCGATCCAGCTAGCTGTATATGTGCTCACTGTGTGGTTATGCTGAAGGAAAGTATCAACTATCAACCCAAATTAATAAGATAACTCATTACAATGATATATGTACCTCTCAAATGATCTAAAATCTTTGATAACCCTAATTTCCTTAATTCTAATTCCTCTCTCTCTCTCTCTCTCTCTCTCTCTCATCTATGGTAGGTTGTGCCTTGAGATTCTTCATTTCTGGCTCCAAAAGGAGACGAATCATGCCTCACTTCTCCTTTTGGCTTTATAGATTCGACAACTGGCTAATGGCTCCACTCCAATACTCTCCACTACTATTTATAGGCCATAGGCACTCACCCATTTTCATGCACATATATATCATATATGTGTACATTTTGCAAGTGGTTAGGCACTAGCTTTACTTAATTAGGTAGCTCTCTGATTAATAAGTTGAGTGATTAAGTGTAATGGCTTCAAGCTCCATGAGAAAGCACAACTCGAGCTCTTCATGGACACCAAACCAGAACAAACAGTTCGAAAGAGCACTAGCCTTGTACGACAAGGAGACGCCGGATCGGTGGCAAAATATAGCCAAGGCTGTGGGAGGTAGTAAAACAGCTGAGGATGTCAAGAGGCACTATGACATCCTTCTTGAGGATCTCCGGCAAATCGAGTCCGGTAGGGTTCCGATTCCCAACTACAAGCCCTCCTCCTATGGAACCACCACCATTAATGTTGATGAAGAAGAAAGGTAAGCCAAAGTGCTCCATATATATATATATATATATATATATATATATATATATATATATATTTCACAAGCATGCAAACTAAGCATGGATATATCAATGAAGATTAAGTAAATAATTGTAGAGAACAAAAGTTTTATATTTTATCATCCTAATTGTGTTAGTGATCAAATACATTTTTGAGAAATTAGGCTATATATATATTTATTTAAAATAGAATGTCGTACAAAATGATATATAGAATGTTCATAAAATATATAAGATCATGGAAGATATAGGAAACAAACGCATTATTTGGTGGGTTCTTCGTAGTGAGGACCTTATAATTAATGTGAGATTATAAGGTCGGATATATATTTTTTATAGTTATTAAATTCATTCATTAATCGGCTTGAACTTACGGTGAAATGAGTTATCTTTATAGTAGGTTTCCTATTTCCTTATTCTATTTCATCCTACGAGTTGCTGTCAAGCGTAAGATATAGTTGGTTAATAGGTATTTAATTTTATCTGAAATTCACCTTAAACTCAAAATTAAAGCGAAATCAATTTGACAACTAATTAGTATGAGCATCCCACATTTAATATCCTCAGTATCGAAAGAGCCCCTCATGCATGGCGGAGGGCATGCATATATGGGTACAAAAGTTCTTATATCTTCGATAAATATAAATGTTAATCTACTTTTAATATTAATATTTTTTTTTGTTAAAGATGATCTTAAAATGATAAATTAAAAAGATAATAAGAGAAAATATGGCACTCAAATATTATTCATATAATTATACTCAAATATTATCCATACAGTTATACTTTTGTCAGTTAACCAAACATTGCTTGCTTGCTTTTCAGGCTTCTGAAGTATCTTAAGCTGCAGTGAAGTCCAAGCCATCTGTCCCTCCTATCCTAGCTCTTCACCAAAAGCTAGGCTCAATTATTACAAATGAAAATGTGCATCTCTTTCTCGCACTCTGTCTCTCTCTCTTGTTTTCTCTATATGTGTGTTTCCATCTTCATTTCTCCAGTGTAACTGAGGTCATAATCCCATGTCATGCATCCCCGTGACATGAATGACCATCCAAATTAAGTTTTTACCTACGCTACGTTTTAGGCCACCAAATGAATTTTTCTCGCTATCTTATCCGTTCGAGGTCTCACTTCAACTTTATTTTTTATACAATTAGAACTTACGTCCAAGTAAAAAAAAAAAAAAACTAAAGACAATTCAATCGTTAACTATATTCGGCTATTTAACAAGGCCCAGCTGTAAGACCAAGTAGAAATGGAAACACAACCGTATATTGTTAGTTTTCATTGATGTAAATCGAATACCCACGATTATCTCTTAAGTCGCATCCAATTAATCAAATATTGATGTAATATCAATACACATAAAGATCAAGGTGTACTTGTCATGGAAGCTTCCGATGGATCGAGGTGCTGATCCGCGACCTTGTCGGTGCAAGAGATTGGTGATCTCTTCTCACAATCTTGAATTAATTCTCACTTTTAATTGGACAAGTATAACTATAGAATCAGATTATTGGAGAAGACGGACCATAATCTCTATTAATAGAGGTGTCTCAGAACCGGCTAAACCTATCACAAGCCAAATTTCTGGCTTAAGACAGTTTCTTAATTTTGAAACTGCCTAATTTGAATTCAAATCAAAATGATTTCCCACTCAAAATATATATTATAATTATTAGATCTATAATTAAGTTAATGTGGTTAGTTCAATCAACTTCACATTTCTTACATATATGAATCGAAAAGTGTAAATTGACTCGATAAGTTCAATATCTCCTATATATATACATATATTAATTCACAAGTAAATCAGATGTATTCACTAAGGAAGGTTCAAAGTCCAAAAGACAGCTCAAGTAAATCAGTTCAATATCTACTATACTATTTTGTATGAGACCTTAATTATATGCTCTCCACCTACATAAATAATACGCTTGATTGTTTTTGTCAGTCAAATTTAGTTGCCCAGTAAGAGAAAAACACGCGTTATGGAGTCTCCATTGTTTCAATTCATTGCTGAATTTGCTACCGCATCTCCTTTTCTGGTTGACCTTCTCTTTACTGATCCAAATCCGGAGTCAGAATTGTGTTATGAAGTTGGTGTTGGATCTGGGTCTCACGTCAATCGTCATCCCTTCGCATTAGACACAGTATAATATGATTAATTATATAATATAATCTGGTTAATATAATATAGTTAACTTTTTAATTTGATACAACACCATAATCAGTCTATCAAATGGATATAGTAGTCTATTATATTAAAATAGTCAATATAATACAGCATAACAAATTAAAAAAGACGAAAAGTATGGCATGTCCAACTCTTTCTTATACAAGGAAATTGTGCAGTACTATACATCAATAGACACAAAAGAATCAGGGTATTAATTTATTACATAATCACCAAAAGTATAATTAAGGTATATAATAAATGTTTACAACCATCCCTCAGTTTTGAAGTCTCCATATTGCGGTTCGTTTAGCTAGTTTTCTGTTAAAGAAGAAGAAGAAGCAAGAATTTTCCTGAGGTGCCTGTTGTAAACGCAGGGTTGCTCCAGTTGAGCAAGGTGACAAGCATTCTCTATAGACTGCAGCGTCGTGCCCTCCCCCAATTGCCTGCATTTAGTTTATATATACAATAAAAACCTACGTAACGGAAGAAAAATTTCCCCTGAAATTTGCGTAATTTTAGTAAGGGTTTATAAAAAATTTGGCGGCTTCTATTATTCTGGTTTTCCATGTAATTTTTTTTTTTATCAGAATGAATTATTTTTTATATAAAGTCAAATAGCTATACACGTTATATATGAACTTGATTAATATGTACACAATTATTTATTGAAAGGTGGACTAAGGAGAATTCATCTACATTGACATCAAAGAGCTAATAATAACGTACTTTTTAATTTTTCTTGCTGTTTCCATGGGCCAAATCTTGTCCTCCTCTGCCCACAAAAGATGCACCCTCTGCAAATAAAAGACCCGAATCATTGACTTAGTTTTTCCTGTACAATAATAGTACACGTAGGCTTCTAAATTCTCTTCATAGTTAGTATCAATTAATTGTATTATAATCGAAACATTTTATTTTATTTTTTAAATGAATACTATAATTGAATAAGTTTAAAAGTATATGAATCAATGATTATTAATGAAATTTTAGTCAACGATTATTAATGGTCCATCCCTTGATTTTATTTTTTTTTAATTAAAGGATATTGGGAAAATTTTGGAAAATTTTCATATAATATGTCATTGAGGTTCGAATTTGAGGCTATTTGTCTACAAATCAACGCTAAAAACAACTGAATTATACTCACTTGACAACTCATCCCCTGCTTAATTATGATCACATCTCGTATAATTTTTTCGTTAAATTTTCATATTGTTCAAGTAAGCAAACGTAAATAAAAGAAAATTACTTATAACCAACATTTTTTATAGGCAACATATATATAACGTTTTTGTACAAAAACGAGAAATTGATTATTAATAATTCAGGCGAGAAATTGGTTTAAATATATAAGATTAATTTCAAACGAACAATTAAAAATTAAATTAAATACAAGTTCGATCAGCTAGGAGCAAGTTGACAAATTAATACGCTAAAATAAAATTATAAATCATTGCTGAAAAGAAAATTCAATAAATCTTCTGTAGCTAGGTCTTTTAGGGAGAAATTTACTGGAATTATTAGTGAAGACATTAAAAATATGAAAACAACCTGTGTGAAAGCAGGAATGTTATAGCCCTTGTCCTCAACGATAAGTGCCTCCAAAAGTTCTGCTTTCTGCTTTTTGTTTTTAAACGTAACCTGCCATAATCTCATGAATGCAAATATTAACTCGATCAAATTAAGACCAATATTTAATTATGAGCAAAATTAGATTGTAAATTGTTCACGATAGTTGTACAATAAAAAAAAACCCAGATTCCTTTCGATAATACAATCAATTAAATTATTCACAGCACGCGTCGTAATTAGAAAGTTAAATAATTTTCAATTTAGGTAAATATTTTAGAGGTGCTACTTTGAATTGAGATTTGACGAGTAAACAAAATTATTATAAAGATAATATATACTTGTATCTCATTTTAAGGGTATCTTTTTATTTTACTCTTTTAATTTTTATCATTTCTAAATTTTCTTTTTATGCAAAAATAAAATCAACGAAATTAGAGATTATTCAGTCATCTATATGTATCAAACATGAATGAGTAAATAGACGGTTCAATATAAATGATTAAACGACCTCTAATGTTGTTAATTTTTTTGCAGACATAACGACCTCTAATGTTGTTAATTTTTTTGCAGACATAACGATGATTTAGAAAATGAATATTTCTGATTATGATATATATATGGATATAATTTGAAAAAATAAAATAACAAAAAGAGTGAAACGAGGAAGTACTCACAAGAGCTTATGAGGCGAATATTGTTCGTATAATTAACATTACCTTTCAGGTGGATGCAAATGTGTGGTTTTTAATCATGTATCTAATAAGCATGTATATATGAATAGCTATACGAGCTCTAATCCTCTTAATTATTTATGAAGATGGCCCTGACATACGGAATTAGGGAATGAAGATATTAAAAATGAAATATAAGTAAATATGTTGACATGAAATAAATTGGCAATCAATAATAATTACTGAAAAAGAAAAATTGAAGTTTTACACAATATATACCTCCAAACAATCTTTGTAGAACCAGTTAGGGAGATTTCCGGACTTGTGTGAAGCCAGTTGATTCATGTACTTGACCCTTTCTACAGTGTCAGGAAGCAACCCCTCTGACCAGCACTCGAACCCAACCCTAGCAAGTGCCTCATCGCTAATAGACCTAGTCAAAGCAATATCTGTCCCACTCACCACCAAGGACTCAACCAAATCAGGGTACAACTCCGCCATCTTAAACCCAATAAACCCTCCATAGCTCCATCCCACCAACGTGCACTTCTCCACCCCCAGCCTCCTCAACCCCTCCGCCACGCACTCCGCCTGGAACGTCGCCGACCGCTCCAACTTATCCGTCGTGGAAGCACCGAAAAACAGAAAATCCGGGACATAGACGGCGTGGCTTTTGGCCAACCCTAGCACTTGAAATTGCCATGTCAAAATACCATCCATGCCAAATCCATGGAGTAACACCACGGCTGGCTTCGATTTCTTCGGTTTGGATTTCATGTTGGCTTTGATTTTCTTCGGGATCTTCGAAGTGGTCCAGAAGTTCATCACAGTTCCTGGCTCGATTTCAACGGCTTGGGTTCTTACTCCGGACACCTTCATAATCCCATGCAAAATGTGATTGTACATTGTGAAAATGTTCACCATTTCTTTGCCTATTAATCTGATCTTTTTTTTCCGGCAGCTTAATTTTGTCTGCTCTCTCTCTCTCTCTCTCTCTCTCTCTCTCTCTCTCTCTCTCTCTCTCTCTCTCTCTCTCTCTCTCTATATATATATATATATATATATATATATAAGACAAGAGAATGTGAAATCAAACGTTAATATTGTTTATGGTCTCCGCATTTTATTAATATGCCATATGATTGTCATGTAATAAATTAATTATTATTTGTGAATATCCTGCCACTTGAGAATATATAATATATATATGTTGGGATCATATGGGTATAGTGTATAGTTGAAGTAAGCACAACTCAAGCATAATTACAGTTGTACTATTTTTAATTTGCTTTGCTTCGCTTCGTACTATTTTACAACAAGCTAAGTTTTTTTTTTTTTTTAAGAAATTATTTTATCGAACGTTTTCTATATAATTTAAACATATTTTTCAAATAAATGTCCTACACTACAAGAAAATTTGAGAGGTCCAACAAAATTTTTCCCAATGACTCATTTCGTTGTTAAATAGAGCTTGCTCGAACTCATCAGGCATGTTTCTGGAGCGAAGGAAATTGGGTTGCGCGCTAAAAGTCTGCATATTACCCGACGAAAAAAGAGTGCTTGTTGAGTAAAATCGTTAAACCCGACAAGTATGTTGGATATTTTTCTTCATGTAACGTCAAATATTGGCCAATGTTACCCGATGAAGCAATTTGTCACCTGTTTGACAAGAATGAGAATCTTTTGGCACCATAATATTATGTTTTCCTCAGGAATCATTAATGTGGGCCCTATGAAATACTTTGTTGGGCAAAAGTCTATCAGCAATAATACTCGCGACCCACTCTTACTCCTCTCTAGTTTCTCTTTCTCACTCTCTCTCTCAACATTAATTCATCTTCTCATCATTAATTTCATCTCTCATCAATACAAAAGATATGTATTTATTGTGTATTTAATTTTTGTATATAATTTTGGAAATAATTAGATTTTGAAATTTTGTTTTTATTGTGAAAAAATATGTTGAAATTGTTGGTAATTTGTGTAGAAATTGTGTAGGAAATTAGAAGATTGGTTAGGAAAATATGAAAATAGAAAATAGAAATATGTTATGATTTAGGAAATATAAAATGTGATAGGAAATTAGAAAAGTATGTTAGGAAATCAGAAAATATGTTAGAAAATTAGAAAAATAGAAAATATGTTTTGAATTAGGAAATAGAAAATGTTCTATGAAACTAGAAAAGTAGAAAATATGTTAGGAAATTAGTAAATATGTTAGGAAATTAGAAAATTATAAAATATGTTGGAAAATAGAAAATTGTTGATAGTATTTTTTTTATATGGTCTGAAATGTGTTTATATTTTATAACAGTCTATGGGAAATTAGTCAGATTGATTAACTTTGTATAATTAAATTTAACGAACACCCTAGACCCATTTGAGGGTCAGTGAATCTAGTTGATTGACTGACTCTTGAATTGTTCATTTATTCGGACAATTTAGAGGTGTACAACTATTTGCTGTATAGTTTGTGGCCTATGAGGTCAGATTTTGATTGTGGAAAATTCAGTTTGTTCGCATCTTGCAATGTTCTTTTAATGCGGACTAGATATTTATTTATAATATCTATATCGGGCATTTAGGGATCTGTAAGGAGATGTTCCCAAATTTTCTATTGATCGAAACTTTGGCTCGAAGATTGCAAACGGAACAGCACATAATGTGCATTCTCGAAGGGGATAGGACCACAAAATCGGAGTAATAAGGAGATGGGCGGCTTTTGATATTCACTTGTTGGACCATTAGACGACAATGTTAACTCAATTACTTTCATTGAAAATATTTTGTGAAAGCATGTATAATGGACAGACGCTAAATGAAATTGTTTGATAGATGATCGGATCAGTATATGGATGAGATAGACAACTTATCGATTTTTCACGTAATCATTGCATTGATGAGAGATTCTAATGTGTTAGTGCCATAAATGTAATAACTGCAATCGGATGTCGTTGAATGAGCTTTGATATCATTTGGATCGAAATGAGATCGTACATTACTACACTAATTGGATCTATCACAGTGAATAAATATTTAATGAATCAACATCTTCGGCTTCCATGCCCATTGGGAAGAAAGTACTTTGGATGAGCGATGCGATAATGATCAAGTCATTGAAATATTAACGAATGCTTTTCCTCTCGCATATGATGATATGGATAGTGAAGCACCTAGGTTTCAACCTAAAGATTCTGAACTCCATTACGAGAAATTATTGAAAGAAACTTAGTATGGATAGTACCTGAGTCGTAAAACTTATTTGGTTCTAGGGTCAGTTGTGGAGTTGATACACATGAAAGTTGAGCATAATCAAACGAACAAGCATTTTGATCACATGATGAACATCATCATTCGAATGCTCCTGGAAGAAAACCATCTCCCTAAAGATCATTATAACTCGATGAAATTGTTGAAGGGTCTCAGTTTAGTGTATGTCAAAATCCATACATGCAAGAACAATTGTGCATTATTTTACGATGAATTCAAGTAGCTTGATAAATGTCACATGTGTAATGAGCCTAGGTTTCGAAAAAAAAGATTCTGAATAAGGTGATGTATTATTTTCCACTGAAACTAAGGCTACAACAATTCTACATTTCGTCTCACACAATGCATGATATGAGGTGGCACAAAGACGAGCGCATTGATGATGATACATTGAGGCATCCAGTTCATAGAGAGACTTGAAAGGAATTCCTTAAGATGTACCCTGATTTTGTTGTGGAGCTAAGAAATGTCTGATTAGGAATTACTACTAATGGTTCTAATCCCTACGTGAGTTTTGCAAAGCCGTATAGAACATGGCCAGTGGTTATGGTTTCGTATAATTTACCTCCTTGGAGATGCAAGAAGAAAGACTTCAGAATCCTCAATACTTTGATAACATGACCTAAATTTCCAAGTAATTCCATCTATATTTATTTGCGGCCATTAATTGATGAGCTCATAGATCTGTGGGAAAATGTTGTACGACGTACACCAAGTTTAGTGGAAAATGTTCACTCTACGAGCAGTGGTAATTTGGACAATTAATTATTTTTCGGATTACAGCATGTTGGTACAGTGGAGCACTAAGGGTTATCTTGCTTGTCCTACATTTGGTCCAAACACAATGTCATTTTGGTATGCATCGAAGGTATGCTACTTCAGCTCAACAAGGTTTTTGGCAAGGGTCACGAATGGCATATGCAATCAGACTCATTTGATGGGAAATTAGAGTTACTGGCTCGACCTCGAAAGAGGTCTGGTGATGAGATATTTTTTAATTTGAACAGTATACATGACTTCGTCACACGAGGACCAAAACCTACTAACCAGGAAAATTGGACGAAAAAAGAATATTTCTTTTTGGTTTCCATAGTGGTCGAAATTTAAAATTAAACATATTGCAGATCCTATGCACATCGAGAAGAGTGTTGCTGAGAGTGTTAGGGGAACTACTTTACACATTGATGACAAGTTAAAAGACACTAAGAAAAACTCAGCTAGGTATGCAAGAAATGGGGATTTCCCCTAATTTGTGGCCAAATGTCGTCAATGGCAAGTATGTCAATGCTCATCCAAGTTAAACATATATGCTAGAAAATAAGAAAACAATTCCTAAAGTGGTTGCAAGGTGTGAAATTTCCCGATGTGTATGCCAGTAATATATCCTGAAACGTTAGCATGGACAATGACACTTTATCTGGTATGAAGAGTCATGACTATCATATTTTACTTCAACAGCTCATGCCAATTGTCATTCGATCGTACTTCGAGCTCGGTATTGTTGAGATGCTTGTTTATTTGTCTCAATTCTTCTAGATATTATGTGACAGATCGTTGGTAAAGGTGGACTTCGAAGCAATAAATGAGGATATTGTCTACATCATTTGTAGGCTAGAGAAAATATATTCATTGGTATTTTTTGATATGATGGTGTACTTGCTAATACAACTGCCAGATTAGGCGAAGCTAGCTGACCTAGTGCACTATCATTGGATGTACCCAATCAAGAGGTATGACTAATTCCTATTTTTTCTGCTATTTTCTTCTTGTCGTTCATAACTGTGATTCATAATGTATATTTTATTGCAGAATGTGAAGTAAATATAAATGGTATGTCCGCAACAAGACACGTTTTGAAGGCTCTATGGCGAAGGCGTACATTGCAATGGAGTCACTCACGTTTTGCACAATGTACCTTCGGAATGTTAAGAATTCCTTCAATAGGGCATCACGTAACGAAGACGATGGTCAACGTCCAGAGACCCTATTTGTGTTTTCCCAACCTACATGACCTTTTGGCAATGGTCCAGTCTCAAAGCCATTCACTAATTGGGACATAGATGTGGCTCATTGATTCACACTGAACAATGTGACGAAGTATTGCCTTTTCACGAGCAACACCAAGAATTGATGGAAGGCCCAGTATCCTTCTAATTGGATAACAATGGACAAACAACTATTTACATGTTGGTTGTCCAAGCATGTAAGTCATATTTTATTCAAAAGTTCCTAAAAGAAATTCCAAGCTTAAAATTTTTGTGAATATCATACCAGATGGCACACAGCTGAAAGATGACAACACGCCAAATTACAATGCAGAATTAATGCAACTTGCCATCGACCCATTTCGAGGAGAAACATACAGTGGTTGTCACGTGAATAGGGTAAAGTTCGTGTGCACATAAGACGTTGAATTGTCTATGCAAAACAATGGGGTCTTTGTGCCTGAGGATGAGGAAAATGCGTACAATTTTTGTTCACTCTATATCATTACTATATTATGGTAAGAGCAAGTTTGGTGGTGCGGCTCTCTTGGATTGGGCACGTCCAATTCTACACATTTCACCAAAATAAAAATTTTAATTAGGTCGGTCCTGAGATGTTGGGGGTTCACAACAAACTTTCAAATTGGGGCTCCCATGACAGGACCCGCCCCAATCCCCAGTGGGGACCACCGGGGGCAAGGCCTGCTCCCATCTGACATTCAACACAAC
This sequence comes from Prinsepia uniflora, assembly GCA_032719365.1. Classification (NCBI taxonomy): domain Eukaryota; kingdom Viridiplantae; phylum Streptophyta; class Magnoliopsida; order Rosales; family Rosaceae; genus Prinsepia; species Prinsepia uniflora. Next base: position 13,226,462 of record CM064875.1, read on the forward strand.
AATACCACAACTACCCTTACTAGGATTATATATCACAAATACCCTTAACAGGGTTCCAAAATATACACCGGTGTTTAATACATCAGTATCGTCAGACAAGGGACAAGAGCATTATGAGCGTACTAATAAAATCATTACACAACACCTACCCCATAGGGTGAACAGAACGCAACGGTACTATCTATGTCTCAGCCCCAGAGTCGGTCCCTTGCTCAGTATCACTGCCTGGAGGGTCAAAAAAATAGTCAAAGTATTAGTGGACCAAAAATAAATCAGTTATCAACTCATTTTGAAAACATATACAGCCTGACCTTCCGTTTTAGAAACATGCATGCATTCAAGATAAATCGTATGAACACAGTCAAATCATACATACAATTATCTATACTTATACATATAACTATACATACATACATTTAGATGCAAATATCAGTGAAACATAATATATATATATAACCCATCCTCAACATCCCAAATGTCCAACCACTATCCGTCACTATTTCTCTACAGTATGCGTACTACTCGGGGTCTCATCTCCGAGTCTACCCCCCATGATCTACGACTTCTGGGGTGGACCTGCCTCGGATCCTAACATGTCCGAGACAATATCATAACTCGCACTCCTGAGCCTGAGCTTCTCCTCGGAGTCACCCATCCCAGGCAGTGGATCGTGACAACTCTAAGATCATCGACGTTTGGAGGAGACTAATCCGCACATACAGGGAAGTATATATATAAGTGTGAAAACATGCAATTCCGTAATATCTTATTTGAAATCCATTTTTTCTGAGATCAAAACGAACCACTGTTTAATCTGGGACTAAGCACTAAACTTTCCAAAAATCGCGTCTAGAAATCCATTTCTAAAACTCGTTTCTTGAAATTACTGCTCATACCGGATCACCGGTCAAATCATTTGAACAAATCTTTATTTCAAAACTCCGTTGACCCCGAAAACCTGAGTCAACCAGTTACCAATTGTGTCTTATGCCCGTAAACCTTGTTTTTCTCGTAAATCCATAATATAGTCTATGACCAATGATTCGAGTATATAAATTCCATGATTCTGAAACATTTAACTTAAATCAATTAAGAAAACAAGTAAAACAGTCATGCATGCATTTCAACATAAAAAAACAGGTCCACTCGCAGTCAATCCTTCCTGCGCTAACAAACAGCCTAAACTTGTTCCGAAGCTAAACATAGTCTCCGGGCCTGTCCAAAACATCCAAAGGTCACTAATTGACCCTACTTGTAACGACCCGTCCCGGAAATATGATTTGGGCTGAGACCCTGGATTCAAATAACGGATTTGATTCAGGTTTTCAATAATGGTTTTCATTAATGGTTTTGAATATAAGATGCTTTCATGACATGACTTGATATGCATGCATTGGTTTTTACATGGATGGTATAAGTGAAATTATGTTTTCTGATAACTGTTTTATAAACGTATCCTTATTTTTGTCCACTCACAGTCTTTTGTGTTTTCGATCCTCTCCAGGTTGTTGCAGTGCGGGCTGTTGGTTGAGAGGGACGAAGACATTGCACACGAGATCCACAGTAGATTCTTCACACTCTGGGAAGTCAGGAAGTGTTTTGGACGATCGTATCGAGAATCCCTTATCCATCTTACGTGTCACATGGAGGTTGGACGTCGGTTTAGCTTTTGTGTCATGCGTAAGTTAAACGGGAGTAAGATTTAGCCCTTAATCCTGGGGGATTAGGGGTGGGTCCTGTCACTACTAGGTCTAACATCAAACCCTAGAACAAAATCGACCCGGGAACGTGTCCCGAAAACGCTTCTCGAGCCTAAAAACCTCAATTTGACCAACCTAACGATCTCTGATCGACACGAAACCCCGAGCATTGGATTCGAACGCGGAAACCTTAAAACTGGTGTTGGTCCCACCTTGAAACTCACCCCCATGCGCTGGTAAATGCGTCTGGTCAAAAGTTAACAATCAACTGTGCTGACGTCAGCATGACGTCATGTAAAGCCCCGAAAAATCCAAAAATTGTAAAATATTAAAATAATGTGAAAATGACGTTTTTACCCTTGATGACATATGGCTAAAAGTTTACTTTTTGTTTAAAATACTTTTTGCACATTTCTCGAGTACCGTTGTGTAGGTCTCGAAACGCTGAATCCATAGACAGGTGGCACGTCGAAAACGGAGCTCGTATGAAAAAGTTATGGGTCTGGGAAGTTCAGGGGCAAAATGGTCATTTGTGACCACAAGGGTAAAATGGTAATTTTATGTGGCTTATGAGTAAACGTAAAAGGATAATTATCATTTCAATGCTGATTCAGCCCCTTAAGTGATTTATATGTTTTATCAAGTGACAAGTGTCACTTGTTATTGATGATTAGTGGCAAGGATTAATTAATTAATTGGGGTTAACAAACAATTGAGATTTGATGAACAGTACACGACATAATACTCAAACATATCACAGAGAGCACCGATACTTCCCTTCCACCTTGATCGAATGCTGTTGTAACCAGAGCGTAATTGAGCAAGTAATTAACCCAATTGAAGAGTGAAAAACCGAAGGAGGACCAGAGAACTACCCAACTGAACTTAACCGAAAATCCCTCAAAAATCTTCATTTTCGAACTTGAATTTTTCGACGGTTTCGTTCGAAATTGAGGTGCTATTTCATCTCCTGGGAGCTAAACAACTCGAACCCAATCAATTGGAACAAAAATTGGAGGTGAAATCGTGACGATCAGACGCTGAAACTGTTTCGGAAAATCGAGCTTGAGTCGAGTTACTTAGAGGTAAAATTTCATGAAATTGATCTCGATTTCGTGTTCATTATAATGCTATGATACTTCTGGTATGAACAATTTAAGGAAACAAGTCGATTTGAGGTCAAACCCGAGTTAGGATCCGATGAGTGTTCTTCGTGCGTCAAGGAGTTTTAGAGCTTAATTGTTTAAATTGACGTTACAGAACCGTAAGTTAGATTGAACTGTTAGTAATGAATGAAAGAACGGAAGAAATTGAGTTGGAATTGAAGGAAATCAAGTCGGGTCTGATCGCAGGTCGCAGACCCGAATACTAGAGAAACGGGCGAGAGAGAGACACTGTAGCAGGCACTGTTCACGGCGCGTGAGGGCGCGTGGCCGGGAATCCGAGGAAGGGTCCAACATCAATTTTGATACTCTCAATGATACGGACCTATTAGCGTTGATTTCAGGTCAATGGGATGTGAACTGAGAGTAGTTTGCATACCCGAGGCGTATAGATTACTTTTAAAAATAATATTATTTTATTCCGACAATTAGGAAATTCGTACAGGAGATTATGTAACAAGTTAGTAATCTTATATTACTTGTTTGACAGGCCCGAATACTTTCAGGACGTCGGACGAATACGAACAACTCGAAACGGAACAATCTGGACGGTGTGTGAGTGGACTTTTGTTTTCTACCCTGAATGCATGCATATATGTTTTAAATGCTTTATAATATGATTGGAAATGATTTGGTATGATTGATACTTCGATATGATGATTTCTGGATTTTTGGGAATATTATATTATTTTTGGAATATTATATTATTTTATATGCTTTTGGGCACGATTTTCGAGAAAGCTGTGAAACTGATATTTCGAGCTAAGGCTCGGGGTTTGAACTTGATTTTGACTCGGATTATGAGTCTGGCACTAGATTTGATGGAATTGTGTCATAATTGAAATTGTGATTACACAAATTTGCGTGAAACTAGTTTACGGATGTTGATAAATGATTTAACTGTTTTCACTGATTTTTATGATAATGATATATGAGGGCTTTCGGTGTGGAATATGTTTCCCCCGAAATGAACCCTGGAGATAACGCTCGCCTTCGGGATGGAAGTGTTTACCCCGAAGAGGTCACGTAGCACGATCTTTGTCGAGCAGCCGAGGGAGGCTTGACTCAGATCAGATGTGTTGGATTATATATGGATCGGTAAGTGATGTGTTCACGAGATCCGGATTGCCAGCTGGTGATGTGTTCACGACGGCGGATGCTCGGGATTTGAGCGGTCCTTGAGCCTATTGATTTGCACGCGTTGCAGGGATAACGTGACTCTATATTGGACCTGGATTCTGTATTTTTATTGATGGTTGAAATTTATATTCATATCTTAATTATTTGATTTATGAGTTATGATATGCATGCATGTTTGTGAAAACTGGAGGGTAAGACTATATTTTGATAAATGTGTTTCTAAACTTGATTTTTATCCACTCACACCTTTGATGTTTTATTTGCCCTCCAGGCCAGTGCACAGGTACTGAGGCTAATATCGAGGCTGAGGAATAAACGGACCGTTGCGTACTCAGACACTTTGCAGCGTAGGATTTTGTTCCCTACATGTAAATATTTCCTATGCTCTGTAAACCTGTTGACTAGGTCAACGGTCTCGGAATACTGAACTATCCCTTGTCTGACAATGTTATCGTTTTTATGTGTTATATGTATATATTTGAAACTACTTTTGGTATTTACGAGTTATTGTCAGACGGGAGCAGGATCTGTCACGGTTATCGAGGGATAATCGGGATGGGTCTTGTCACGTCATCTGACAAAGTCAGATTCACATGTGTCAAACTCTAACAGGGCCACGTGTTAGACTCTAACAGGTGCAACGTGTTGGGCTCTGATAGGTGCCACGTGTCAGCAGTACACTGGTCCATGTCATTAACATGTCAATGACACGTGGCACCCATTGATTGGGCCACGTCACTGGAATGTCAGTGCTGACTATGCACTGACATGTGGCACGTGTCACACTCTGAGTAGTCCACGTCTACTGAAAGCCTGATAGGTGATGACGACAGCTGATGACGTCATCACCACTAACCTCTCAACGGGTTTGTGTTTTGGTCGCCCAAACCACCGAGCCCAACCCGACTGTAACTGGCTTATTTTTGACCCGTTTTTGAAACTATTAAGTCCTACTGGATTGTCTAGGTCTCTAGGTTGGATCTGTGGGTTCAAATTCATATAAAACGTAGTAGATTTGTACCTTAATTCAATAAACCATGGAGTCTGGTTTTTTCGATCTGTTTCCTGTCGTTCTCAGTGCCTTCAAGCTTGGTTATGGGCTCCAAACACTCACACATACCTTAAACAGACATTCTGGGCCCTTAGACTCACTCAACACGGCCTACAAATCCAAAACCAAACTTGACTAGGTTAAGGGTTTTGGGTTTTCACCTGAGGTGTCCTCTCCGCCGTGTACCGCCGTTCTCTGCCCTGAGTCGCCGTCCAACACTCTCTCAGTCACTTCTCAGGCTCACTAAAAGAAGATGAAGGTTTAGAAAAGGTGGTCGATGGCTGTGTGTGTGTTTGTACTAGATGAGTACACGGTTTGAATGAGCATCGAGAGAGAGAGAGAGGCAACATATACATTGTCAGGACCCACCCTCAATCCCCCGGGATTAAGGGCCAAGTCCTGTTCCCGTCTAACTTATGCATGACACGTAGGCTAAACCGACGTTCAAGCTTCGTGTGACACGTAAGTCGGACAAGGGATTCTCGATCCGACCGTCTTAAAAGTGTCCAGACTTCTCTGAGTGTGTCGAATCTACTGTGGATCGCGGGTGTGATGTCTTCGTCCCTCTCGACCAACAGCCCACACCGCAGCAACCTGGAGGGTATCGAAAACACAAAAATACTGTGAGTGGACAAAAATAAAGTATAAGTTCAAAAAAGTTCATAAAACAAGGACATTTTTACCCTCCAATTAAAAACCAGTTCATGCGTATCAAATTCATGTCATAAAACCATTCAAGATTCCGGTTAAGCAAACCATGTAAGAAAAACTGAACACAGTTTCCTTTCCTCAAATCCCGGGCCTCATCCCAAAACCATCGAAACCCATTTCATCCGGGCATAGCCCAAAACATCGAAAAACCATGATCGAAAACTGTTATCATCAAATCTCAGTGAAAACCAAAACATATTTGAAACCATATTTCCATCCATCGAACCTGCTGGATCTATCCAAGTCTTTAAACTCCCGAGTCTTTAAACTCAATCCAGGCCTCAATATAATCCGAGTCTTTAAACTCCCAAAACTTTAAACTCAATAGGCCTACGGGGGAAATATCAATATCCGAGTTTTTAAACTCCTGTGTCTTTAAAATCAATCCGGGTCATTAAACCCAATCTGGGCCTGCCCCCATCATATCATATCTGGGTCTAAACCCAATAACCAGATCTAGCAAATCCATTCCATGACCACTATCCATATCCGAATATGAATCCGCAATCTCATCAGGATCCCGGATCCAAACCCAGAACTCATATCCATATCCATTTCCAAATCCAAGTTCGAAACCATCATTCCGTAAGCTAGCATCCGGAATAACCATTCCGAACCCAAACCCGGAATCCACTTTCAAGTTCCAAACCGAATTCCGAATCGTCATCCGAAAATCCGATTCTAAAACCCGAAATCACGTTTCTCAAAACACTTTTCTGAACTGGGCCTCTAAGCCCGAATTAATTTTCCAAAAGCCCTTTAATTTCATTGAAATCAATTTGTATTTCAAATCCCGACATCAAATCATTAAAACCAAGTTCAATCACAACATCCATCGAAATATCGTAAAACATGAAATTCCGTAAATACCTCGAAAAACATGCAAAACCGTAAACCATCAAAATCATAAATCAAATCATAGAATCAAGTATAGAAAATATATAAAAACATATATGCATGCATCAAGATTTAGAAAGCAAAGTCCACTCACAGACCATTTCGGCGCTGCCTCGATACGCGCACACTTATGCCGTTTCGGGCCAATCGGCTATCCTCGGCTTTCCCGAACCTGTCCAAATCCCATAACAAGGTCACTAACTACTTTATAAAGCTTATATCAAAGCCCCGTAATTTTCCCGAATTTTTACCTATTTTTAACCGAGCCCTAAAATTTTCGGACGTCCCGAAACATATCGAGACGATGTCCGATTGTCTCGAAACTAGTGCCAAAATGCTCGTTACATCGAATACTTTAAAAGTTGTGTTGGAACTTTCCCCAAAAGGGGCCCCATGTGAGGCCCACGCTCCGCCCAAAGGGGCTGTGCGTGAGGCCCACGCGCCACACTATTCATCATCATCATCAACCTCTCGCTAGACCGGTTCAAACCGGCCCGGTCTAACCGAACCGGCGAGGGCGGTTCACAGCTATTTCCATCGTTTTTCAATTCCGATTTCCCTCCTGTTAATTCCTTTGTGTTTTCCCCTTGATTTACTATTGGTTCCTCACCTAACCATGTGAATTTAGGGCTTAGAACGTACCTCTTGATTCAAAGGGCGAATTTTCAGAAATTACAGCCCTCCGTTCTCGTCCACTGCGAATTCTCCGATCAAGGTCTCTTACCCTCTGAACTCAAACCATCCTCTAGGAGCTAACGCAGTCACTTAAAATAGGTCTCAACTTAAAAACCAATAATTTGTTTTCCTTTTATTCAAACCGAGAAAACAGAGATCGTTACTTGCACCCTCTGATTCCTCTGTGGCACGACCATCGTCCTCCCATATTCCTCATTTCATTTTGGTCACTGAACATATCCAACAGCCCTAATTCCACTTAAACTCACCTACAATCCAAATAAACCTGCACAATCCCCTGTTTCTATTTCCTTCCATTCCTCTCCCTTCTCTCACCCATTTTACTCTGTTTTCCACTTGAGATACGACACAGGTTTACTCACGGCACAAGCACAACCTGAAACACTGGCACTACACCCACACCCAAAGACTCTGTCTTTGTCTCTGTTCTTAGAAACCCGGGTCACCAACTTCCAATTTCCTTGTTTTGAAACCAAATGAGTCGGTGAAGAAAAGGTTCCACCACCATCTAGACCTGGACACGTGTTTCAATCTCTGTGGGTTTATTTCCCCAAGTCAGCCAAGTGTCTACCTCTGACTGGGCACGGATTCCAATGCAGGCCAATGACCAAAATGCCCCTACCTTCAAAATTACCATTTTGCCCCTCGCGTCCCTAGACTCAAAACTAATTCATCTGAAGTCCGATGACGATGTGTCGCCTGTCGTTCTACTAAGGGTATCGAGACCTTCCTAACGGTCCTCGAAGTTCGTGAAAATGTCATGTCGTTTTCAAAGTCAATAAAATGCCTCATTTTAACTAAATTACCAAATTGCCCTTGAACTTCCGAACATCATAACTTCCTCCTCGGATGTCGGAATCGAATGTGCCACCTGTCTATACATTCGTGACGTCCCGAACTACGTCACAGTCATCGGTCAAAGTCCATTTGACCGTCCGAACGAAAAGTCAATATTTTTTCCCATTCCAAGGGCAAAATCGTCATTTTGCACCGTTCGTCCGAACGCACCCAACAAATCACCAAATTAACTTCACTAATCCGTCATTAATAACTAATATAATCCCGATTTACGGGACGGGTCGTTACATACATGCATCCCAATCTTTTGGGTAAATGGGCCAGTTAGATGGGTGACACTTGTCACTCATTTGATTGGTCCAAGTAATCAGTTGACCAATCGAATAATGCCACTTGGCCCAAAATCTCGAAAAAATATAATAGTAACCCTCGAACTCCATGACCCGCAACTTCCGCATCGAGCTTCCAAATTCGGCATGCCGCTTGTCTACGAATTTGTGGTGACACGATCTACATAACGGTCAAGGGTCAACATCAAAATAGTGTCTTGGGTTAAAAGTCAACTAGGGGCAAAATGGTCATTTTACATGAAATTTTCCAATTTAAAAAATTAAAGAAAACCCGGGTCATTACATCCTATATTTTTCAATCTTTCAAGTGTTCATATATTGATATATATAATCAAATAAATACTTAAATTTCTTAATTAATTTCTCCAAAAAAATACGTATACTAAATACAGGATGTATACTTAAAAAACATATACTTAATAAAGAAACTTCACTTGAATATTGCACATCTTGCGTTTTGAGCTGAACGAGTGTTAATTAAGTTTTCATAATCTAGTTTTTCTATTAAAATAAATTAATACATGTATAATATCCAACAATTCAACAAGCCAACAATCAACACAAAAAATGAATTGGTGGGGAAAATTTAAATTCGGTAATAAATCAAGTAATGTGCTCTCTTGTGCTCCTCCTAAAATTAGTTTCACAACTCAAATATCATCTCCCTATGAAATAAAATTATTTTTTTGATTTCTTAAAAAAATTGAGAAGAAGGGAGAAGTGTTAGGGTTGAAAATAAATTAAAATACCATAGAGGAAGTTAGGTTATTATTTGCCAACATACAATAGGAAAAATTATTTGGTTAGATTTAGGAAAAGAGAAATTGGGACTTTTTGGAGTTTATGCTTACTGATGCTAGGTTTCCTCGCCAAGTGGTGACCTTGATAATAGGTTGTGTGCAGTCGATGTCATCTCAAGTTATTGTGAATGGTGAGGTGTCCTCATGTTTTCATCCTACTAGTGGCTTGCATTAGGGGGATCCTCTCTCCCTATATCTGTTTGTGTTATGCTTGGAAAAATAGGCCCATTTGATCTCGGAGGTCGTGGGCCATGATGTGTGGAAAAGGGTAAAAATTTCTAGGTCAGGACTTGCATTCTCCCATCTTTGTTTTGCAGATGATTTGCTCAATTTTTTTTTCTGAAGCTCGTTTGGACCAAGCCAAGGTGATTAGGGCTTGTTTGGACAAATTTTGTGGGGTCTCAGGCTAGGCCATCAGTTTTGAAAAATCCAAGCTCTATGTCACCCTCAATGTTTGTCGGAGGGTGGCAAGGCGTCTGAGCTCGGTGTGTGGGTCTCTTCTTACTATGGATTTGGAAACCTATCTGGGTGTCCCTCTTGTGTTCACTAGAATCAACTCAGCCATGTACTAGGGGTGGTGGAGAAAATCCAAAGCTAGTTGAGTTCCTAGAAGAGTAAATTGTTGAATATGGGTGGTCCTGTCACTCTCATCCAATCTGTTACAGCTTCCATCCTGATAAGTCTTGAATTAAGCCTCATTTTATACCTTTTATGATTATCTTTTAATATTTAAATACCAAACAATAGGAGAAAATAATATATTTTGTGAGAAATGCATAGAATTGGATAGGGTACAGAATTACGAGAATTTTGGTGAAAGAATCACCTCAATCAGAATTCTAATGAAAAAGTTATGATCAAATAAATAGACGCCACCAAAAAGGGAAAGGAAATTCGGTAGGATGCTACCGAATCCTTTAAAATAGTTCAGAAACCTATTCAGCCTGGGCTTCAACGCGTGTACCGATTATGCAAACCATGCTTCAATGCAAGTCCACCGAAGGCCTCCTCTTTGCTTCAATGAATGGCTACCGAACCTCCTTTCACGCTTTTAGCGCGCGTCCACTTATTGCCCTTCCAGACTTTCCTTGCACCGTTGACCATTGAATTCCAGCCCAAATTTCGGTAGGCTGCCACCAAATCGACTCCTGTTCAATTACAACAACATTTTTCCTTTCTTTTTGAGAAAAATTGTCCAATTCAAGCTTGGATTTGTTTCCTTTTTATTTAGGAAACTTTTTTAATTAAGTTTTTTTTATTACCTTTTACCTTTAGGGCTTTAATATAATTAGTTTAATCATTTTTCTTTTAGAATTTAAATTGTAAACTCCTATTTATTTGAAGATTAATTTTCTCAAATAAATAGAGAGGTTTAGGTTATTTGAAAAAGGGTCGCCTATTTTTGTACCAAAGCTCTACTTAACCATATTTCCCTCCTCAATAATTCGAAATTTCTTTAGCAATAGCCAATTACACCATACACCACCACAAACACTTTCATCCGTGATATATAGGGCAGTTCCCAAGTGTCTCACCAAGGAGTGTCGACCACTTAGCATCCATAGGGTAGTTCCAGAAAAGAAAAAGTGTAACCCGACCTCTTCACCATGTGATTGTCTTTTGTTATCGAATGATCATTTTGCTGCATTGATATTTAATATAACTATGGGTTTATATCGAATTTCAATAATCTTCCATGTGTTTCAATATCTTGGTTTTTGTTATACTTGTATGTTGTGCTTAATGCTTGATTAGATATAGGGCAGTTCTTGAGTCTCGATCATGAAAGTGAATAGGGCAGTTCCCGAGCACATACTTGAGATAATATGCTTGTTTTTCATAGAACTAAGGTTATGGAATTTCGTAGGTTTTGGAATTGGCATAATTTATGAATGAGTTAGGTTTAAAGATGAGTTGACCATGTAAATAATAGATTAGGTTAGTTCAGATTAGTTAATCACGTAGGATAATAGAAACAATCAACTACCCCCCTAATTAATTAATCAAACGATAATCATGGTTAGGTACCATCAATCCCCAGTTAAGAACAATCCATACTTATCGAAGCTACATCTACACAAAAGGGTTTTAATTTGCATATGTTTTTATTAAGTGTTGAGTGTGACTTTGTGTTTACTTTAATGCTTAGTTTTAACGAATCAATTTTTGGAGCCGTTGCCTTGGGTTGAAATAATCTCTTGTATGATTTTGTTTATGTATATATGTTCATAATGTAAATATTATATTCGTACATATTTTCATACTTGTATATAAATTGTAATACTTTTTGTTATAAACGTTTTCTTTGAAATATTTGATTTCTAAAAAAAAAATTTCGAAATTAAAATTAAAAGAAATAAAAAAATTATTTTCCAAAACAAAAATTTCTCAAATAATATAAGGAATAATTCGTTTTTCAAACTAGTCTCAGCTATATGTGGATCACTTGTGCTCGGAGTTTAGATCTTGATCTTTAATGGAATATGTGAAATTTCATTTGTTAACTTACTCCTAAACCCTTCATGGCCCTTAAAAGTCATGAGGTTGGGCGGAGTTTGTTAACATTTGAGTTATCTTGGAAGGAATGCATGTCTCCCATAGTAAGTAATTTTCAAGGTGACGTCTAGGACATAAGATAATGCATGCTATAGGTCAGCTCTGAGAAGTAGGATTTTAGAGTTCCAAAATCGTGTTCACACTTAGAAGTAGGACTTCAGAGTTCCAAAATCATCCTCCCGTTGCATGTATTCTTTCTACTTGGTCACTTTGGACTTGCCCAAACGAGGACAATGGTTCGAAATCCAAGCTAATGACTTGGGCCGCATGGATGTAGAAATCTCCATCTAAACTTTTAAAGTTATGTGACCTATATATAACTTTGACTTCCCAACGTATAAATTGTTTCCTATTAAATGTTTTAGAGTTGCATGAATCTCAAAACCTTTCTCTTCAAAATCATACTTTTGGGAACAGGTAGCGCCCCTTTTGTTTACTTTCTCCTTAACCCTTTGTGTGTGGATTTCATCACCACACATTGTAGACTCAAATATATGGACATTAGGTGGGGTAGAGGTTGTAAACACTTGAGTTTGGTAAACCTCTATTTTGAAAACTTCCATCGGTTGGTTATGGTGTCTATAAGGGTTATGACTGGTGACAAGTTGGGCACTAAGAAAGAGGACTCCAATGGAGTACATACCCTAGCTAGGTTAGCCTTGAGGTGTTCTCCAAATTAGTCATTTCTTCTCGCGTTACATTTACCCCAACTGACCATGATTAATGTTGAATGGTGGAGGAGATTGAAATATGTTTATCAGTACACGCAAGTAGTAAACCCAAGAAAGTACTATGTGAAGCGAAGTGGGAGAGTTATTCATATCACTCTAAGACTCTATCTATTGTATTGGTTGATTGAATACCCTCCCTGAGATTTCATTGTGCTCGGATTTCATCACCGGGCCCCCTATGACTAAGTGAATCTAAGGAAGTGAGATCAAAGGTGCATACCATTTTTTCATGCACAGTCACGTAACTCTTGTAACGACCCGTCCCTAAAATCGGGATTAGATTAGTGATTAATGACAGATTAGTGAAGTTAATTGATGATTAGTTGGGTGATTTCGGACGGACGATACGAAATGACGATTTTGCCCCTAAAATGGGCAAAAAGGTTGACTTTTAGTTCAGGCTATCAAATATACTTTGACCAATGACTGTGACATAGTTCAGGACGTCACGAGTTCATAGACAGGTGGCACATTCGATTCCGACATTCGAGGACGAAGTTATAATGTTCAGAAGTTCAAGGGTAATTTGGTAATTTTGTTGAAAAAGGGGTAAACGGTTGAATTTTCATACGACATGGATTTATCATGCATTTCGAGGACCGTTAGGTAGGTCTCGATCCCCAGAGTACAATGACAAGTGGCACGTTGTCATCGGACGTCGGACGGTTTAGTTATGAGTCTAAACACGCTAAGGGTAAAATGGTAAATTGTGAAAGCAGGGGCAATTTGGTCATTAATTTACATTGGGGTTTGTGTGTAACGCCCTGAAAATCCAAATAATGTAAAATATTAAAATAACTTGTAAAATGACGTTTTTACCCTTGGAAGGGTGTGGTTAAATGTTGACTTTTTGTTTGGAATACTTTTTGTATATTTTTCAAGGACCATTGTGTAGGTCTCGGGACGCTGAATCCGTAGACAGGTGGCACGTCGAAAACGGAGCTCGGATCACAAAGTTACGGTTCTGTGAAGGTTAGGAGCAAAATGGTAATTTGTCCCGAGAAGGGTAAACTGGTCAAAGGACAGATTGTTTTTGGCTGAGTCTTTGAACGGATAGCTCCTGCCTTTAATGGGAAACACGTGGCAGCCTAAGGAGAGGGCTGAGTGTCTTTGACACCGCCCATACCATTTGATCATCGTTTAAACCTCACTACTTATACTACAAAAATAGAGAACTGAATCTCCTTCAATCCAATTCGAAACCAGCCAGAGACCATTCGATTGTGTCTGGAAAATTGAGAGAGTGAGAGCAAGCAAATAAAAAGAGAAAAATGAGGGGTTGAGAGGAGACGTGAAACCCCGTAGTCGAATATTGGAAAAACAAAGTAAAAATTCGAATTGAGCGTTCTAAGTCGCAAGGATCACAATTGAGATTCGATTCGATCTTCTTAGACCATTTGGAACCAGGAAACGACCAAAACTAAGGGAAACGACGCTGTTTTGAGCAAGAATAGAGACTCATATTTCTGCTCAAAATCGAGTTTGGGTTCGCATAGTTGGAGGTACGAATTGGTGAAATTGATTATGTAAAATTATTTATTACACTCTCACGATGCTCTTTGTATCAATTAATTTGAAAAACTTCGACGAATTTAATGAACCCGATGATGAAACCTGTTTGAAAGATTATCGTGGGATATACGGATTTTAGTTGTAATTGAGATAATTACGGTGACAAAACCTAAATTAAGAAAGATTAGATGAGATTAGGTGAAAGAATGAACGAAATCAAGGTCGAATTGAGGAAGATTGCACCGGGTTTGATCGCGGATTCACGACCCGTTTAACAGGGAATCAGGCGAGAGAGACGGTACTGTAGCAGTACTGTGCACGGTGCGTGGCTTTCACGTGCAGCCGCTTGCGGCGGCGCGTGAGGGCGCATGGCTGGGTTTCTGACTTTGGGTCCAACATACTTTTTGATGTTCTCAATGATACAAACCTATTGGCGTTGGTTTCGGGTCAATCAGATGTGAATTTAGAGTAGTTTCGAGTACCCGAAGCGTATAGGTTACGTTTAAATACTACTATTAAATTCCGACGATTAGGGAATTCGTACATGGGGTTATGTGATAACCTAGTGACCTTAAATTATTTTGTTTGACAGGTCGGAATATTCCCGGGACGTCAGAAGAGAACGAACAGCTCGAGACTGAACAATCTGGACGGTGTGTGAGTGGGCTTTTGTTTTCTACCCTGAATGCATGCATATATGTTTTAACTGCTTTATGATATGATTTGAAATGATTTGGTATAATTGATGTTTCGATATGATGATTTTCGGATTTTGGGAATATTATATTATATTAGTTTATCTGATTTCGGGCACGATTTTCGAGAAAAATGTGATGATTTTGATGGATTTGTATTGTGGCTTTATGTGAAAATGGCAACTGAGGTTGCGATTGCGCGGATTTGAGTGAAAATGGTTTACGGATTTTGAGGAAACTATGTTTCGGGCTGAGACCCTATATTGAAAATGGTTTTGATTTCAAATGCAACTGTTTTTCACTGGCTTTTATGGTACGGATATGTTGTGGATATTAGGGCTTTCGACGTGGAACATGTTTCCCCCGAAGTGCACCCTGGAGATAACGCTCGCCTCCGGGATGGATGTGTTTACCTCGAAGAGAGGTCGGTGATGTAGTCACGACAATCTGGATTGCCGGCTGGTGATGTGTTCACAATGGCGGATGCTCAGATTTTGAGCGGTCCTTGAGCCTATTGATTTGCACGCGTTGTAGGGATAACGTGACTACATGAGATTGGATATGGAAATGGGTCCCGTGGTTTTATTACTGTTTGAGATTATGTTTGTGTCTTGATAGTTTACTCACGATTTATGATATGCATGCATGTTTATGAAACTGGAGGGTAAGAATGCATTTTGATAAATGTATTTCTAAACGTTTCTTTTTGTCCACTCACACCTTTGATGTTTTATTTACCCTGCAGGCCAGTACACAGATTCGAGGGCTAATGACGAGGCAGAGGAATAAGTAGACCGTTGCGCACTCAGACACCTTACAGCATAGGATTTTGATCCCTACTTGTAATATTACCTATGCTCTGCAAACCGGTTGACTAGTTAAACTTATGAGGTCAACGGTCCTGGACATCCCTTGTCTGACAATGTTTGTCGTTTGTTATGTTATATGTATATATGTACGGTTACTTTTGGCTTTTCAGAGTTATTGTCAGACGGGAGCAGGATTCTTCATGATTATGGAGGGATAATCGGGATGGGTCATGTCATGTGCCCAGTAAAAATTGGACATGTGGCTTACCTTGGGATTGGTGTCCACAGAGATTAGGACACCTGGCCCTCTCTAGAGGGCTGTGGAACCTCCTCACCGTCTTACTTCTTTTTAAAACATGGGAGGAATTATGTTTTGCACGGGTTTGAAAATAGAGAGAAAAACATAGGGTTTGTGAGTCTGTGATCGTGAACCTTTTTCCCTCCAACCCTGAACCATGACCTTTGAACAAAACAGAGAGTTGGATGGCAAGTAGAATGGTGGTGCCACCGTCATGAGTGGTCGTGGACGGTGGCCCTAACCCGTGAGGAAATAAAAACAGGGGACTAGTACACACGATCCATTCTCCCTAGAACGTGCTTATGGCTCCGGATTCTTGAATGAGAAAGTGAGAAGGAGGTGAGCTGATGACGGTAGAGACCACGACGGAGCTCGACTGTGCAGGTAAGCGCTAAAAATCATCATTGTCTTGTTTTAGGTTAAAGATGGCACTTCGGGTTTTGGTGGCTGTCGAGTGTGCCTGAATTTTTAACTATTTTTAACCGAGCCTTAAAACCTTCGAACATCCCGAAACATATCGAGACGATGTCCGATCGACTCGAAATCAGTCCTAAAATGTTCGCTACATCGATTACATCATTTCATATGTTGAACACTTCCTTATCAGAAGTTCCAGGTGCCCTCATTCGCTACCCAAAGGGGCTGCTCGTGGGCCGCACGCACGGTTATTGTTCATCTGTGTCCTCTCGTCGTACCGGGTCTAGACCGATTCGGTTCAGGCCGGTCCAATCGAGTCGACAAGGGCGGTTCACGGCCATTCTATCATTTTTCCAACCCGATTTAATATGATTTGATTTCAATGATTTATAATAAATTTTGGAAAAGTGATTTCGGGCTTGAAGCCCTGTTCATAAAAGTGCTTTCGATAAATATGATTTCGGATTTTGGAATTGGATTTCGGAAATATGATTCGGGATTCAGTTTAAGAGATTGAAAAGTGGATTTCTGGTTTTGGATTTGAAATGATGATTCTGGATGTCGGCTTACGGAATGATGATTTCGGATTCGGATCTGGGAATGGATTTCTGGATTCCTGTGATTTTCACTTGGTTTTGGGTTTAAAGACCCGGATATGGCTAGATCTGGTTTTGAGTTTAAAGACTCGGTTGATTGATGACGGGGGAGGGCCCTGGCTTGATATGTTTTGAGTTTAAAGACTTGGTTATTATGATATCCCCCGAGGATTGCTGATTGTGTTTTGAGTTTAAAAACTCGTTGATATTCTGGGAAGGCCTGATTATGCGCATGTGTTTTGAGTTAAAAGACTCGGCACGCTTGAGATCCGGCAACTTGATTTATTGATGTTTTACTTTGGTTTTTCACTGGTTTTCAGATGTTTTGGGTTGTGGCCCGGATGATTTGTTTTTAATGAGTTTTGGGATGAGTTCCCGTACTTTGATGAGGATTTATGATTTTGGACTGAGGCCCTGGATTTGAGTTGCGGATTTGAGAAAAGGATTTGATTTCTGGTTTTCATTGATGGTTTTCTTATCTTGGATATGAAATGGTTTTATGAAAAAGTTTGCATATGCATGCATTGGTTTTTGCGTGGAGGGTATAATTACCTTTTCTTATAAATGTTTTCTGAACTTATTATTTGTTCTGTCCACTCACAATCTTTTATGTTTTTGATACCCTCCAGGTTCGATGCGGTGCAGGCAGTTGTTAGAAAGATGGAGACATCACACACGCAATCCACAGTAAGTTCTGCGCACTCTGGGACATCGGAAGGTGGTTTTGATACTTTGGCCTGTTATCCCTTGTCCAGCTTACGTGTTACATGTAGGTTGGACGATGGTTTAGCCTTCGTGTCACACATAAGTTAGACGGGAGCATGACTTATCTCTTAATCCCGGGGGATTGGGGGTGGGTTGTGTAACTCTTATGTCTTATCCAGGTTCTAACGATTTCCTTCTTATGCATTCACACAATTCTTCATGTAGACTTTTATGTATTGCATTAATTTGGACATTTTTAGAACTTGTGACTTTGCATGCCATTTTCGTGACTCTACCTGGCATACTCTTAATTTGTTTATACTTCTTTACTTCTCACTTGTCTATAACCCATTTTTTGTACATACAATTCTATTTTGTGTATATTCCTCTCTACCTCATTTTCTTTTTATGTACATATTCTCACCTAACTTTCTTGAAGGACAATGCAATATGCAATTCACTTAATCTAAGGTTCATGAACTAGACTTAGGGGACGCCCATGTCCAAGAGATCGCGAATGAACTTTACCTTCAGATTCAAAATGGATTGAAGCCTTACCTAGAGACATTTGGTGAGCACAATGTAGAGTTCGAAATAGTGCATAGACCTCGCATCGTATGAGTTGATTGGAGCACTTCGTCTAGGCTAAAGACGTTAAATTTCAAGCGCTCCTTGGAAGGCAACCCAATGACGGAGAAGTGGAGGAGCCATCAAACGGGATTTGCTTTCTTATACTCTTCACTCTCTTTACTATTAGCTATGTTTTGTCTTTATTGCTTTATTTTCGTAAATCAATTCCCTTTCCTTAGATTCTATGCTTTCACTTTCATACATTGAGGACAATGTCAAATTTAAGTGTGGCGGAAAGATTTACAATTTTATTGAGTCTTGTTTTCAAAAATCAAAGAAAAAAATTCAGAAAAACAACAAAAACCCAAAAAAAAAAAAATCTGTGTTTTAGTCTTTATTCTTGAGTCTTTTTGTTTAATTTAGTGTTTTTACAGAAGTCTTAAGATGTCCTTTAACCCGTCGATGATAAGAATGACGGATAAATGAAACAACATGGCTAAAAGATGATCACTACAACTTGAATTCGATTGTTAATACTTTATGATTAAGTGTTTATGACTTGTAGTGGATGATACATGTTAAATTGGCACAATGTTAAGATTTTTATGAATCATATGAACCATATGTGAGCTTTAGAGCCTTATATACTTCTTTGTTGAGTGATTCATAGGAGTTCTTTATTTAAATTGACATGCATATGCCTCATAACTACTTGTCATAGTTTTTAATGAACATTAGAGTACTAGAACTTATTTTATGTGATTTTCAAACCTTTTAAGTCAATAAACTCACTGATTTTGGACGTGATTAAGGCAATAGGGTTAACACCACTTATCCAAATATTCATGTCCCTATTTGATCACATAAGTGTGATCCCTTTAGTTTAACAACTTTGAGCCTACATTAAGCTTTTTCTTTTATCACCTTAAATATCTATTCATGTAAGCCTAGTATAAGACATTCTTTACCCTTGTTCCTTGGACTTGATTGAAGAACATAAAGATGGCGTGAGATACAAGAAAGTAATTTGATGAATGAAGACTTATATGTAAGTGTAGGGAATAACTTGCTCAAACTATGTTTGTATTCATTTCATTACCTCTCAAAAGAAAAAGAAAAAAGAAAAAAATGGTGAAAAGAATTAAGAACAAAAGTTCTATGAGGTACTAAATTTGAGTTTTGAGCTAAGTCCCCTACGCTTAAGATTTTGAACAATGATACATGAAGAGTTTTGGCCACTTGCCCTAATTACAAGTTCAAAAGATGTTGATAATGAAGATTAAGGTCCAACAAGTTGATACTTGGCCTATGATGATGGGAAACACTTATGCCTATGTGATGGAGCCTATGGTGAGTCCTGGAACAAAATTTAACACCGCTATCCAAAATATTCCTTGCCTCTACTCCTAGCCCCATTACAACCTTCAAATTAAGACCTTATGATCCTTGAGATGAGTAAATTTTGATTAGTTGAGTCTATCACTTGAGTAAGCTTATGGTTTTGGTTCATTTGCAAGTATGTTCACTATCTTATGGTTTATGTTTGAAATTTTTATGAAGTAACTTACTTTCTATTATGTGAGCATCTTTCTCACATAGCTTGAGTGCAAACACAAACCCCTAGAAATCATGAGTGCATATCCTTATGAGTTGATTAATACTTGTTTTATTCATGTTGAGATACATCTCACCAAGTTTACTCTTTGTCTTACTTGTCAAGGCATTCTGTTATGTTGTATTAGCTTTTGAATTCCATATGCTACATAGCCCAATAGTGTAAATTTTTGATGCTATACTTAGGTTGATACAATTTGAGACAAATGGTTAAGGGCTTAGTAGTTTTTTATTTTTAGAAAAAAAAAATATGAGTTTCAAAGCCTTAGTTTGTTTTGGTGTTTTCTAGCGACTAGCAAAGTCTCAAGTGTTGGGGTATTTGATAAGTCTTGAATTAAGTATCATTTTATACCTTTTATGCTTATCTTTTAATCTTTAAATACCAAAAAATAGGAGAAAATAATATATTTTGTGAGAAAAGTGCAGAATTGGACAAAGCACGGAATTACGAGAATTTGGGTGAAAGAATCACCTCAATCGGAGTTGTAAGGGCAAGGAAATTCGGTAGCATGTTACCGAATCCTTTAAAACAGCTCAGAAACCTATTCAACCAACGCTTACAGATTCCTAGAAACAATATTTGGCGCGCGTGTACTGACTACGCACACCATGCTTCAACACGCTTCTACCGAAGGCCTCCTCTTTGCTTCAACGCACCGCTGCCGAACCTTCTTTCACGCTTTTAGTGTGTGTTCACTTATTGCCCTTCCAGCCTTTCCTTGCACCGTTGACCATTGAATTCCAGCCCAAATTTCGGTGGGCTGCCACCAAATCGACTCCTGTTCAATTCCAGCAACATTTTTCCTTCATTTTT
Source organism: Prinsepia uniflora (assembly GCA_032719365.1). Lineage (NCBI taxonomy): Eukaryota > Viridiplantae > Streptophyta > Magnoliopsida > Rosales > Rosaceae > Prinsepia > Prinsepia uniflora. The sequence continues at coordinate 13,247,085 of CM064875.1, forward strand.
GAGGAAAATTGTCCAATTCAAATTTTGATTTGTTTCTTTTTTATTTAAGAAACCTTTTTAATTGAGTTTTTTTATTATCTTTTACCTTTAGGACTTTAATTTAATTTGTTTAATCATTTTCCTTTTAGAATTTAAATTGTAAACTCTTATTTATTTAAGGATTAATTTTCTCCTATAAATAGAGAGGTTTAGGCTATTTGAAAAAGGGTCGCCCATTTTTGTACCAAAGCTCTACTTAACCAAATTTCCCTATTCAATAATTCGAGATTTCTTTAGCAATAGCCAATCCCATACTCCACCACAAACACCTTCATCCGCGACATATAGGGCAGTTTCCGAGTGCCTCACCAAGGAGTGTCGACCACTTAGCATCCATAGGACAATTCCCGAAGAGAAAAAGTGTAACACGACCTTTTTACCCTGTGATTGTCTTTTGTTATTGAATGATCGTTTTGTTGGATTGATCTTTAATAAAACTATGGTTTTATATCTTATATGAATTTCAATAATCTTCCATGTGTTTCAATATCTTGATTTTTGTTATACTTGTATGTTGTGCTTAATGCTCGATTAGATATAGGGTAGTTCCCGAATCTAGATCATTGAAAGTGTATAGGGCAGTTTCCGAGCACGTACTTTAGATAATATGCTCGTATTTCGAATAACTAAGGTTATGGAATTTCATAGGTTTTGGAATTGGCATAATTTATGAATGAGTTAGGTTTAAAAATGAGTTGACCATGTAAATAATATATTATGACAGGACCCGTCCCAACACTCCCCCCTCCCCCCCCCCTCCCCCCCCCCCCCCCCCCCCCCCCCCCCGAGATTAAAGCGGGACGCCCTTGCTCCCGGAGGAGGTATGTGATATCTCGGTCTTTACTACAGTCCGCACCGTATCCAACCTAAAGGGTATTGAAAACAGAAAGACTGTTAGTGGACAAAAAGTAATAAGTTTCGTAAACACATTTATAAAGACTTTTATACCCTTCACTAAAAAGCATGCATGCATAGTAAAAGCATTTATCCAATCACATATGTTTAAACAACCATAATCATACAGCTCCTGCCCAAAACCATTTACAGAAAACCATAACATAGTAAACATATATGGGATCTCAGCACAAATCCATTTACAAAAATCTAGAATATAATAACCAAATGTGGGATCTCAGCCCAAATCCATTTATCATCATAAAATACAATTTCTCCAAAACCGATTGAAATCATGTTTATCCATTATATTTCATATCACCAAACCTGTATCTCAAACCCAAGTCTCTCCAGGGTCCACCCAGGTCAATTTCCGTAGATCAATGACCCTCCCTGGAGGTTACAGACCATAGCCTTTCTGAGAGTAAGGAACCCAACTAGGGGGCGAATCCACTCAGTCAGTGCTCCGTGACTACTCCGAGGTCCACCCAGGCCAATGACCCTCCCCGGAGGAGAGAATCATATATAAAGGATGGCATACGAAAAACCTTTTGAAATCATTCTTTAAACCTTTCAAGGATTCATGCCCAGCCCCCATAAGCTGTCATGAACCATAAAATCCTTTCAAGGGTTCATGCCGGTTCCCATAAACCGTCATGAATCGTAAAACCCTTTCAAGGGTTCATGCCGGTTCCCATAAACCGTCATGAACCGTAAATCCATTTTGTGGGTCCCTGACCCGAAATCACAACCTTAAAACATAACTGGGTCCTAAGCTCGAATTCACACACAAACTGGGCCTCAGGCCCGAATCATAAACCAACTGGGCCTCGTGCCCGATTCCGTAACTAAATGGGCCTCGTGCCCGATATCGTAAACCAAATGGACCTCGTGCCCGATACGTAAGTCAACTGGGCTCCGAGCCCGATTCGTAAACTAACTGGGCCTTCAGCCCGATACATAAATCAACTGGGCCTCCGGCTCGATGCCTCATTAATCAAATGGACCTCAAGTCCGGGAGTTCGTAAATCAAATGGGTCTCGTGCCCGATTCCATATTTGCAACTCCGAAATCGATTCAAGAATCAATTGGGCCTCAGGCCCGAGAACGTCACTAAAAGGACTTCGAGTCCGTGGGTTTCCAAAACAAGTGGGTCTCGAACCCGAGTTTACCTTTTCAAATTCAAAACCATTTCATGAAATCATTTCCAAAACCATAAGTACGAAAAATTAGCGTAAAATCTGAAAACCTCGATTTACGTGCAAGCACGTAAATTGCCTCGAAAGCGTGAAACCATATAATTCACCAATATCCAAATAAACAATATATAATCACATTCATAATCCATATAAAACATTTATGCATGCATCACAGTTTAGAAATCAAGGTCCACTCACAGACCGTCCTAAGCTGCCACATCGGTTTGCGTGCCGTAAGCCTCACTAGGTAAATCGTCGTCACCGGGACTTCCAAACATGTCCAAATCAATCTATAGGGTTACTAACTACCTTATTAACTTCGCATTGAAGTCTCGTAATTTTTCCAAATTTTTAACTATTTTAAATCTCGAACCTAAACCTTCCGATGCACCGAAAATTATCGAGACGGTGTCCAATCGACACGAAACCAGTCCCAAAATATTCGTTACATCGAATAGAAGATTTCGCGTGTTGAACACTTCCCAAAATTACTGTTCACGCACCCTCACGCGACCCAAGAAGGTCCTACGCGTGAGCCCACGCGCTAGGACACTATTCATCTCCTTCAACCCTCAGCGAACCGGTCTGACTGGTTTGAACCGGCCGAACCAGTTCAGGGCCCAAACTCATCCATTTCTAATCCATTGTTTCCCATTTTGATTTATAAAGTTTCCTAATCTTATTTCCTACCTCCTTGATCAGCCATGGTGGTGGTGGGTTCCTCCGTCATTCACCGTCACTCACGGCCGTCTTAGCCCTCGAAATTGATTCCATTCACCTCACCATACCCCCAGAAGTATAACCCAAACGTTAGTTTCGATCAAAAACCAAAAAAAATCGAAACTTGAATTTTGAATATAACAAAGGCCCTCCGGTTACTCACCTCCACTGTCCACCACCGTTGCTCGTCATCATCCTCGTTCTCAGTCCTTCCTTTCACTCTCTCACGGTCACACACGAGCACTTATAATGATTATGGTGGTGAGGAAACCGGGTGGTGGTATGTGTGTTTGTTTTGGAAGCAAAGAAGAAGAAAATGGAGATGGTGTCGTGGAAGAGAAGAGAGATGTGATTAAATGATGGTGATGATCAGAAAAGAGTGAGATGAGATGGACGGTGATGATTTAGGGGGTATAGGAATGGATCGTCAGGATTAAAGATGGGATAATTGGAAATTATAAAATAATAAAAGATAATATTATTTAATTATGTAGATCCACAAATTAGGGGTTTGGGCCAATGGGATGAGTGACACTTGTCACTCATCCATGGGTCCCACCAAAATATCTGACCAATCAGAATATGCCACCTAATCATCGCCTCGATATACGTGCATAGTGAAATCGATTTTCCGTGACCCATAACTTTCTCTTTCGAAGTTCGATTTTAGCGTGCCGCCTGTCTACGGATTCGTATTGTCCCGATCTACGTAATGGTCCTTTCCACTCGCCATCGGACCTCCCAGTCCAAAAGTCAACTATTTTCTCCTATTGAACCAAATTACCAAATTACCCTTGGACTTCCGAACGTCATAACTTTTTCCTCGAATGTCGGAATCGAACGTGCCACCTGTCTATGAACTCGTGGCGTTCTAAACTACGTCACAGTCATCGGCCAAAGTCCATTTGACCGCCTGACCGAAATGTCAATGTTTTGCCAACGACTAGGGGCAAAATGGTCATTTTGCATCGTTCGTCCGATTTCGCCCACTAATCACGGATTAACCTCACTAATCATGATTAGTCACTAATCTAATCCTGGAATTCGAGACTGCTCGTTACATATTAGATTAGTTTAGATTAGTTAATCACGTAGGATGACAGGACTCGCCCCGATCCCACAGGGACCACAAGGGGACGTGCCCTGCTCCCGTCTGACACCCAATAATTCATACCAATTTTAGCCTCAAAAATATCAAATGCATAAATAACCAAATTAAAGTTATACATCAAATCCGAATTAAACAGATGTCAGACAAGGGATGAAATCCAAACGACAAGTTGCGAGCACGACTCTAACATACACCTGCGGGTACACTACCCAACAGGTGTTCAGGTACGCAGAAGTGGATATATGCCTCAGCCTCAGGTTCCTCCTCTACCTCAATAGCACGACCTGGAGGGGTTACCAAAACAATAAGGGTGAGTGGACCGAAACTCAAGTTTATAAAATCATTCGATAAGTAAAACATATAATTTACCCATCCGTTTTCCAAACATGCATGCCACCGAATTTAAAACCGTCAATCATATAATATAAACTATAAGGCATATAATAATACCATAAACATAATTTTAGCCACTGCATTATACACTCCAATCCCGACATCCCCTATGTCTGGCGTCCCTGACGTCCAATAAGGTCACAATCACAAGGCTACGCGTGCCACTCGGGTCTCAATTCCGAGTTCAATCCCCGAACCCTGTTCGGTTTACAGCGTCCCTGATGCTTAGCGTCATAGACGCTGGACGTACTAGACGTCCGTGACCTCTCCGGGGTACCTCATCTGGAGGAGACAATATAATATGGAAGGATCTATACAGTGCAGTACCAAATACATTTTATTGATATCCACATGCAAAACATATATGTATACATAGGTAAAATCTGAACCGATCGTTACGTTTCATCAAACGGGTCTCATGCCCAAATACCGTGAAATGTGCCATAACCGAAATTTCAATATCATCAAAACCATTTATTGATTCCAGCATGTGAACATATAAGTAAATCAGAAAACATTTAAGCATGCAAGGGTTTAATGAAATCGGACCCACTCACTGTACGATTCCGCTGCGAATCTGCGCGTACGGACCTGTACCGAGATTATCGTACAATTCCTGTCAGTTCAATTCACACGTAAGGGTCACTACAAGTCCTTAATATTTATTCAAAAGAAAGTTCAAAACAAAAACCGGTTCGGGGAAACCGTCGACACGTTTCCCGAGGCAGCCGGCCCTAAACTGACCCTTCAAACTATCTCAGATCAACATGGTTAATTCACCAAAAATGTTCAGAATAAATAGAGGAATAAAAGTCATGTTGATCATGATCGGAGATAAGCCCCAACGCGCCCTCACGCGCCGCCCAAAGTGGCTGCGCGTGAAAGTCACGCGCCTGACACTGTAGCTACAGTGTCAGCACCTTCACCCGTTTGTCTGTAATTCGGGCCTGCCACCCGCGGCTTGACCCGGTTAATTACCCATCAATTCCTACTCGATTTCAATCCAATTTGATCCTAACATGTTATTTAAGCATCTAATTTAAGTTCTGAGTTATTAATTAGCCAAATCAAATCCTTAAATGGCCCTTCGACCCGTGCTCATCCAAACGGGTTGATCACCCCAACTCACTGGTTTCTAAACCAAAATCAAATTAACCTTACAGGAAGAATCATAGTATCAGAAAGAACTGGAAAACACACTTAATTGAACCAACACTCACCTGGAAGTAGTCGTCCAAACCTCTGAAATTCTTCTGAACACGGCAGTCACCGTCCCAGCTCACCTGTGGCTGGTTGCCTTCGATTTTGATATGGTTGTGTTCTAAACACTCCCAGAAAGCTTACTCTGTGATTAGATTGGTCCAACACACCGTAGAAATTAAACTCTGATTTTCCCTCCAATTTTGCCCGAAATGGTTTCTCTGGTTTTCTTCATCAATTCTCAGCTCTTTCAGCATCAGAGTGATGCTCACTCACGTTCTGATCAGTTTTAAATAATCTCAGCCATCCCAGAGGCTCGTGGGAGTCCAATTTGTCCACTGAAAAATGTTCCCCGAAAAGCTTCGAACTTGAATTAACAATGGGGTCGTGCAGGGTGGATGCAACAGACCACGTTCAAAAGCAAAAGACAGCCCAGACTTTCCAGCACATATTAGCATAATCAATTGTGCACTGAACCACCGCACATGGTGGTGCCGCCCATGCCCCCCGCGGTTTGCTACAGTAACCAGGGCGAAATGACCAAAATGCCACTGGTTCAAATAATTACCAAACGGCCCCTCACTTCCTAGACCCGTAACTCAGCCATACGAAGTCCGATTTCGGCGTGCCGCCTGTCTACGGACTCAGGATATCGAGACCTATCTAACGGTCCTTGAGTCATGTGAAAATTTGTTGCCAAACGAAAAGTCAACATTTTCGCCCGTGAAGTCCAACTTACGGTAATGCCCCTGAACTTCCGATAGTCATAACTTTTACCCGGATAGTCCGAATTGGACGTGCCACCTGTCTATGGACTTGTGACGTCCCGAACTACGTCACGGTCACAGGTCAAAGTCCATTTAATCCACCAATCAAAAAGTCAACAATTTGGCCATGCCAATCACAAGGGTAAAAGCGTCAATTCATACATTAAATTACAATATTAAAATCCTCGAATTTCCGGGGTGTTACATAGGATAATAGAAACAATCAACTACCCCCTAATTAATTAATCAAACGATAATCATGGTTAGGTACCATCAATCCCCAGTTAAGAATGATCCCTACTTATCAATGCTACATCTACACAAAAGGGTTTTAATTTGCATATGTTTTTATTCAGTGTTGAGTAACTAAGCATTAAACTAAACACAAAGGCACACTCAACACTTAAGAAAACGTATGCAATTAAAAACCCTTTTTTTGTAGATTGTAGTATTGGTAAATATGGATCGTTTTGGACTGGGGATTGAGGGTATCCAAGCATGATTGTCTTTTGATTGGTTAATTGAAGGTAAAGATTGATTTTAAAGTCCTAAGTAATTAAACTAAACCTAAACTTAACCTAATCTATTATTTACATGTGGTCAACTCATTGTTTACCTAACTCATTCATGATTAGTTCATGGAGTGGGCTAAGGGCGATGCTCGAACCTAAAAGAAGCCCTTCCATCAGGTCGTGGGGATTGTTCCTAGGTTTGAAATTAGTGTGGGAGCTTGGTTATCGTAAGGTGGAGGTTGAGTCTGATTCCTAGATTACTATCAGGCTTATATAAAGGGTGTTTTTCGAGTTACACCCTTTGGGGACCTCAATTAGAGGCTGCGACACCTTCCTTGTGCGGTAATGGGAGTGATCCCTCTCCCATGAGAGCTCAATTAGGTAGTAGACGGGATGGCTGATTTGGGTGTCATTGGGCCGCTTGGGGTGGAGGTTTTTGGGCAGGCGCCTATCAGTATTTTGCCACGACTTGAGCTTGATTCTACTAGTATAGGCCAACTGCGAGCTGATGTTTGTTAGTTTTTGTTTCTTTCTGTTGTTGTTTGTGTTTCATCCTTTTACCAAAAAACGAAAAGAGAAAACAAAATAAGAAGGAAATGGAAATATTGTGAGAAATGGAAAGGAAAAATCAAAAAAGGAAAAAGGAAATGGAAACCAAAAAGAAAAAAAGCTCTCAATAGAGGTCACTCATTAGGATTCGAGCTTGAGACCTCCTTGAGGAGCTAAGCACCCCAATAACCTCGCCCAACAATGATACTTTAATTATTATTGAACTAAGATAATTAAATAGCAAGTCACATAACAACTATGTAAAAAAAAAATCGAGGCCCCCCAAGGTGATGGCTTATGGTGGCCGGCGACCAGCGTATCAAGCTATCCACAGGGCTGACTCTACTTTTAACCCATAAAAAAAAATCAGGAAATTGCTTACCTTGACAAGACATGATGCTAGCCTTGCCCATATATTTGTATTTAATTGGTACATCTGTCTCTACGGTTGTTTTATTTATTATCATTATTAAGCTGTAACATTATTATACTGTGAGCTTCTATTATCTTACGTTTACTATTTTTTATGAGTATTTTTGTTTCACACAACTTTTTAAAACGCAATGTTTTACTTTTTGACTTTTGGAACTTGAATTCAGTGTCCAAGTTTCGACTAAGCATATCTCGATTGTAGTTTCCACATGAGCTTTTCTAGTTGGGATGTGCTAGTATATATGTATGTATAGCTAAGACATTAATGGAGCTTCCTTATAATAGAGTTTGCTATCTCCATTATTATGACTTTTAACAGATAAATTACTTAATAAATAAGGAAACGATACTAAAATCAAACATTAAATTTATACATAAACAAAATTAATAGTTCATGGAGGAAGTTGAGAGTAAATAAATAGGTAGTAGACTCACGTAGAGAGTCAATAGCCTTCATCATTTGGCCCAGAAGCCCATAGGCTTATAAGGGGGGCCCGGTTCGATTCGCTATGGGTCATGGGTCAACCTTTCTCGAGATTTAATGGGTCAGACTTGAGCTTAGGTTTTTGAACTCGATATACCCGACCAGTAAAAGTCTAGCCCAGTCCATCCAAATAATCTCGGCTTGTAATTCCAGCCAAATTAACCAAACTTGCGCTTGAGACTTGAGAGTGAAAGTGATCGAGGCAATTTGATTTGAGAGTGAAAGGTAGTATAATCTTGAGTATCTTTTTTTAATATTTCTTTCTCATATTTATCTTTTCATTTTTCAAGTAATTCAAAAGGCCTAATTGAGCCCAGATCGAGTAGGCACATTTGGCCCAGCCTATGAAGTCCGATAATAACTCAACACGACAAAGTGCTTGGGTTTTTATGTATGTGACCAAACCCACCCGACCCAGTACTTTCCAAAAATCAACACACACCTGGTCATCCCGTTTTTGTTTATATAAAAATATTAAAAGTTATTTTATTATATTTATTGTAAAATTGTAACAAAGATAAAAGAAAATTTGACTTACGCGTTAACGAATACAAGAAGCTATGACACACCTCGACTTGGAATCTCGACTTAGGGCACGAAGGTCGTTGCATGCTAGCCGATATTTGGACGATGACGTCTAAATGATGAAAGCCATTTGATTTAAACGACACATTTTGGGAGAGGTTGGGTGAAACCTAACCGATTTAAACTGATCACACGTCACCCAATAGAGGAAGCTTAGAGCGTGAACAACAAAATTGATGATCATACACTACATACTACATGTAGATACCCGATTACATCGCTAGTTCATTTCAAGCCCGGGAGCGAGTGTCAGAGCAGCATCCGTATCTCCTCAAAGTACGTCTGCACCAACAAAAACCTGAGGGGTTTAAAAACAAGAGGGTGAGTGGACCCAATCTTATTTCATTGAAAGCCTTTAATAGTAAATAAGTTTTAATCCCTCGTTTTATTTGAAATTCCCAAAATAGTCATAAAAAAAACTTGACCGAAATACGAAAAATGATAATATTAATTTGAAAATAATTCAAATGCACATCTAGATGAGTCATGCAGATATCATAAATAAGCCACAATGTCAACCCACCAAGCACTTGCTCTTGAGTTGCTTAAGTCTCACACTCGTAACAAATACTGGATATCTTGCTCACGTACTACATCCACGTGAAGGACTAGCTGCAATGCACCATTACCACGAGTCCCCTAGAGCTTAGGGACAGGACTAATGCTTTTTAACTAGTATAGTGAGTATTACAGGTGAACGATCTCGTGGAGGATTGATGTGTGGCCTACAAATAGGCACTAGATACCAACGACTCCTAAGTGGATCCTAACACTATCTCAACAACGCCCTAAGAACTAATATGCAATGCAACATATGACTCGATAACGTATCACTATGCATACCAGCATACCAAAGTAAGCATCATATAACAATCATCATAATCAACAAAACACAAGTAACACATACTAAGTCACACATTCTCAAAGATATCACAAGTGAAATCATTGTAAAATGTGTGAGTAAAACATTATAAAATCAATTTTAGGGACGAGGGTCCACTCACATTAGTCAAGGAGTCGGATCATCCAAAAAATAAAGCTAATCGCAAGCTCCAAGTCTATCTAACCCTATCAAGAATAATTATACAAGTTACCAAACAGATCAAACCCCAAAACCTAGAGAAACCCTCTTAGGGTAGCTCAAAACAACGCTTAGAATGCTCAAAATGGGCTGAAACCTAGTTAAAACTGCTCAGAAAGACCAGAAACTGGGCCCATGCGTTGCTGTGAACTGGAAAAGAGCCTCATGCACCGCCATGCATAGGTGGAGGGTTGGAAAAGTATCTCACGCGCCTCCACTCTCCGGCAGGGGGCCTTACGCACCGACCACACGTGACCACGCACGCGTTTCACTCCTCTGCACATGTGCTACAATGTGAGGACCCGTGCCTTGGAGGCATGGTTAGCAATCCCACATTGCTCGGGGGGTTCTATGGGATGTGCCTTATATGTGTGGGCGCGCATCTATCCAATAGGAGACCTTTTGGGAGCTCACTAGCTTTGAATTCATGGGGAAATTCAAAATTAAGTGAGTAGGGACTGGTGTAATCCCAAGATGGGTGACCCACTAGGAAGTTACACGTGAGCTCCCGAGAACAACATTGTGAGGCCTGGGCCCAAAGCGGACAATATCTTGTTAGAGAAGGTCGGGTCATGACAATTTGGTATCAGAGCCCAACCTCGGCTAGAATTGAGTGTACCAGAGAGGACGCTGGGCCAAAAAGGGGTGGATTGTGAGGACCCGTGCCTTGGAGGCATGGTTAGCAATCCCTCATCACCCGGGGGATCTGGGGGATGCGCCTTATATGTGTGGGGTGCACATCTATCCAACATGAGGCCTTTTAGGAGCTCACTAGCTTTGGATTCCTAGGGAACTTCAAAGTTAAGCAAGTAGGGGCTGCTGCAATCCCAAGATAGGTGGCCCACTAGGAAGTTGCACATGAGCTCCCGAGAACAAAACCATGAGGGCTGGGCTCAAAGCGGACAATATCTTGTTGGAGAAGGTCGGGTCGTGACATACAGTGTCGCACGTACAGTATAGAGCCACACGCATCGCATGCGTAGCACAATGCCACACATGTAGCATATTCTAGGGAATATTCCCTTTTAACTCTATTTTAACATCGTTAGGAGTTGACGGAATATGTCCGTCTACTACTGACGGTGTCTGTTAGTTTTTTACGGCCGGTTCGGTCACCGTAGTCCTACTAGAGAGGATGGCCGAAACACTATTCGCGGTGGTCATTTTCTGCAAAACCGCCCAGTTTTCAACTGCAATACCACCCATCGACTCGCAAATGTAACATGACTTTAAAAATGATAGTTCTAAGTTAAGATTCTACCTCAAAATCACAAGAAGGGCGTCGTAGTCTCTTGGTTTTCCCAAAACTGATGAAGCTCCAATCTAAAGTCAAAAGGGCTTGAAATCTGCATGCAAGATGGGAGCTAATCTCGTCGTATGAAAAGGGTTTCAAGAGGTGTAGGTTGGACGAAAACTACCTGGTTTGCTCAGAATCTGGCGACCCTAGCGATTTTCAGTCGCCGTCACCTCTGTTTTGACATGCAATTAGTCTGTTAGAACGCTCTCAATGCAACTATTTCAATGTCCTAAATCATGGGCTTTGAGGTTACCTGAAAAGTTGTATAATTACGTCAAGTCGAAGTCAGGTTTTCACAGGTCTAAGTCGAGTCATTGTCGCCGTCCTCAATTCTCGCAACCAATGCAACATGCATTCAGTCCAAGGGAAAGTTCTCAACATAACGAGGATGGAAAAAATAATAGTAACTGAAATTACCTCGATTTGAGCCCATAACCAACGAGTTTGTGTCTGGGGTCACAACTGGGTCACAGAAGCGACCTCACAGTTCGAAGTGTCGTAGGGTTCACAAGGAAGGTTCATGGTTCAAGGTTTGTTGTAAGTGTTTCAAATTGGGGTATTAGTTGGGTTCATGGCCTCGTAGGGAGGGTCGCTGTGGTCGTCGTCTCTCGCTCTTCACAGAAAAGGAATGACGACGGTGGATCAAGTATCTCAATGTGGATTTTGCACGGGTCCGTGTGTGTGGTCGTCTGGCCATTCACGAGAGATCATTGAACTCTCTAAGGTGTTCTATGAAGGACGAAGACAATGAACAATGGGGTAGCTGTAACGACCCAGAAATTCGAAAAAGGAAAATTTAGAAAATTTGAAGGAAATGACGATTTTGCCCCTGGTTATAAGGGCCGAAAGTTGACTTTTTGACTGGGACCTTTTTTGGACTTTCCGTAAGTACCGTTGGATAGGTCTCAAGATGCTAAATCCGTAGACAGGCGGCATGCGTCAATCGGAGGTCGGATGTGAAAGTTGCGGGTCTACGAAGGCGAGGGGCATTTTGGTAATTTTGAAGGAAAATGGTAAAATGATAATTTGATGTGGCCATGTGATGAATCAGCAACTTAGGTGACTCATTCAGTTTATTAAGTGGCACATGTCACTGGGAGCAGGAAATTAGTGGTGGTGCACGTGTGTGTGTGATCGTGAAATTGGCGTGGCGGGATGATCGAGGCTATTCGAGGGGTGGAGGCATGAGTAGGCACAACTGCGGTTATCCTTTGTTTGATAAGTGTTGAGGGTAATTTCAAAACTTCAGTTCACTTGTCAGACGGGAGCAGGACCGAGCACGGTTATCTCTGTCCTTCGGGGACGGGTCCTGTCAAATTGGTATCAGAGCACTAGGTTGCTCATTATGTTGCCACGTCATGCCTCCGAAACGTAAGCCTCGTGCACGACCTGGTAGTGAGACGGGTATACAAGGGTATATGAGACCTCGTGATAATTCTCGGAATGAGACATCGTGCACACTGTAAACTACTAACTATGAAACACGGATTTGTGTAGGTCCTATGAATGAACGAGTCCAGAGGCTAGAAATGTAGCACAAATGGGCAAGTTAGATCCGGGATGAGATTATTCTCAGTGAATTCCTAAAGTGGAATGTGTGTCTAACAATTTTAGAATATGATGGGATATCCCTTAGGCCTTATCGGTCGTATGAGATGTGGTTCACCAGCGGTAATTGCTCGGTGACCGGGTATGCCAATGATGGCATGGATGAATGTTATAAGATTGGACTCGAGAGGATTCGAGACAAGAAATGGGACTCAAAGTGAGTCAGGAGATCGGTTACGACTCGAGATGAGTCATGGTAATGTATCAGGGCTTGGGATGAGCCGTAAAGGTTGAAATATAACTATGGTTTTTGACACGACCGACCCTTGATTGAGGCATGTTTGGCACCTGGGATGCCAAGGATAGGGATAGAGTCAAATACTGATGGGTTATGAATTTATGGATTGGTATTGTTTAATCCTGTTTACTGGACTTATGGACTTGGATGGGTTGTGTCAATTTCACTTAGTGATTGAAAGTTCGAGCAGAGACCCGGAGATTTGGAATTAGGAGATGGTCCAGCGCAGTGGGACACCAGTTGGGTCCACCGGGTGATAAAACGCTAAGGTTAATTGCTCATGATTGTGGGTCGTCTGGTCACATCATAAAGAAATGGTTATATCGATTGATAAAGTGATACGTCACTGTTGGGGTGCAATGGAGCAGGGATTGGCTCCTGCAGTGATGGTTGATGTGACAGGAGAGGGAAGAGTTGGTGGGGCCTATGATGGACCGTAGGGGCGTGGTCAGTTGGGACCACATGCCCGAGGATTGCAGTTACCTAGCAGGAGGCCTGAGTAACCTCTGGAGTGGTAACATAGATGTAAGTTTAACCATGACGTATGTATTCGGTAGGTCCCGGGCTATCCACTCTTCCATGTATTGAGAGTGCATATTGGACGGATATGGAGATGTCTGTGATTGGTTAAGGTATAGCAGTCGGTGAGTCGACTAGAGCTTCGGATGTGAAAAAAGTGATGATATTTATGTGGTAACCTTGGTAATTATATATGGTGAAATTGGTGAGACCTAAGGGGGGTAGACCTATCGACGTGAGGCTAACCAGGATGACAGATGTTATTCACTTAGTGGCTAACCTAGGGTGTTCCTGGACTTGGATGATTTGGATGTAATCCTTGGGTTGGATTGATTGATGACTCAAGATACCTCTATCGAGTATGTCGATTAGAGCGTGATATGTAGAGTCCAGGATTGCCAGACTCGAGGATGTTACCCTCTAGAATGATATTGAACCTCACAACCGATGGACTGTTGGTATGAGGTAATCAAAGTTCACAAGTCAGATGTATGGCACATGTGATTAATGTATGAGATGCCTAGTGATGGCTGAAGATGTACAAAATTTTTAATATTTTTCCTGAGGCTTTTCCAGGATGAGAGATTGAGTTGATAAGGGAGATCATGTCGAGTATAAAAATTATTTCTCGGACACCCTGGGATGTGGCACCTATGGAGTCATAAGGACTGAAGGTGCACGTACAGGACTTGGTGGATACGGGTTCATTCTGTCGAGTGTCGCCGTGGGGAACCCAGTGGTGTTAAAGCGAAAAAAGGGATGATGGTCCGAGCTTACATGTTGATTATGGACAACTTACTAAGGTAACGATATGGGAGAAGTATCCCGCATCACGAGCAAATAATTTGTGATTCTGTTGGAAGGTTGTAATTATTGAGCCTATTGAAAGAGGCCAACATGGTGATGACTATCGGTTATGAGTAAAAGAGAAAAATATGATGTTCAGATTTGATATGGCTAAGGTTAGTCGATGGTGATACCATTGGATGGTCAAATGGACCGGTTATATTTGTGAGGTGATGAGTCAGGTATTCTGACCATATTGGGATGGTGTATGGAACCATGATTGATGATTGGTTGGTGTACTCACATGTACAGATGGGCAGGTGATATACTGAACAAATGTATTAAATGCCTCAGAGGGAAAAATATATGGTTGAATAAGTGTTAGGTCTGGTCGACCAGAGTAGGTTTGTGGAACAGATACTAATAACGGTCGGGATTAGCGTGAATCCCAGGAGAAACAGATATATTAGTCAATGGAAAATAATTAAAGACTATCAAGGGGAACATGAGTTCTTTTGAGATTGGATGAATACCATGGAGGAAGTTCTCTACAATATTTTTCTAGTTATGGTGATTGACCCGGAAGGAGGTCAGAGTTATTGGAAATGAGAACTGAAATAGAATAAGTACAAATTGGAGAAACAATGACTTCTGTTCGATGTGACCCTTTTTGTGTGCATAATGCTATGTCACTATGAGATTTGGCATTTGGTGAGGTGTGCTTTGGTAGCATGGGGCTGGGATTTCCGATGCTAGCTGAACCCTCTGGAGTTTTACTTTCCTTGCATGATTTGGGATCGACCATAGTGATCCATGGGTCGAGTATGCAGAGGTCATACCGCTGGAAAGGGATGTACGAGTACTGTATCGACCATCGGGATTAGTGATGAATGATAAACATAAAGGCTTAATGATGATGAGGCGATGGTCAGGATACATTGAGGTTAAGATCGCATTGTCAAGTCAGATATCATTCACGGGGAGGCTAATAAGATAACTGGTCAAGAATTGACATGTTTGATAACGTAAGGATAGGTGAAATCCTGTTATTAATGGAACTTCATAGGATTGGAGTAGTACATGATTTTGATCATTTGGATTACTGGAGTCCAATTGCAGGATCATACTTGGTGTATGATGTTGGATGGAGTCGAGGTTAAGGAATGGCTATGATTGGCGATATCGTATGAATGATTGTACTGAGTTCCAGTTATTGGCAGGAGGTAGGCATCAGTGAGGCTTGTGATGATAAACACAATAGAAGTGAAGGTTCAATTCATGATATTGAGTGACCCAAAAAAGGGGTATGTAGTGATTAACATAATGAGGGGAATGAGTTCCCAATTTATTGAACCTCATGAGGTTATTGGCATGGTGGTCTGGCGGCCTATGCGTGGTGATTTAAGCCATTGTACCATGTCATGATTGGATGACATGTGATTGGGATGATGATACTGGTACTTGTGATTTCTGGATTGTGTATACTCGGATGTTGAGCGAGGCTCCGTATCCAGAGTAAGCTTGGATATGACTGCCTGTGGGGCAGGGGTTATAGAGAATTGTCTCGATGTTGATTTAATAATGAGGACTGATTTGTCTGATTTCGATAATTTTAATTATGAGTTATATTCTGTTGAACCAGAAAGGTATGTGGTTGATTATGTTTCTGGTTCACATACTTATTCCTCGGGAGAACTATTATGGTATCTACTGATTGGAATTTCGAGGACGAAATTCTTTAAGGGAGGTAGGTTGTAATGACCCGAAAATTCGAAAAAGGAAAATTTGAAGGAAATGACGATTTTGCCCCTAGTTATAAGGACCGAAAGTTGACTTTTGGACTGAGACCTTTTTTGGACTTTCCGTAAGTACCGTTGGATAGATCTCAAGATGCTAAATCCGTAGACAGGCGGCATGCGTCAATCGGAGGTCGGATGTGAAAGTTGCGGGTCTACGAAGGCGAGGGGCATTTTGGTAATTTTGAAGGAAAATGGTAAAATGATAATTTGATGTGGCCATGTGATGAATCAGCAACTTAGGTGACTCATTCAGTTTATTAAGTGGCACATGTCACTGGGAGCAGGAGATTAGTGGTGGTGCACATGTGTGTGTGATCGTGAAATTGGCGTGGCGCGATGATCGAGGCTATTCGAGAGGTGGAGGCATGAGTAGGCACAGTTGCGATTATCCCTTGTTTTACAAGTGCTGAGGGTAATTTTAGAACTTCAGTTGACTTGTCAGACGGGAGCAGGACCGGACACGGTTATCTATGTCCTTCGGGGACGGGTACTGTCAGTAGCAACTGGGTTTTGGGCTTCACGGGTCAGTATCATCAACTGAGTTTAGTGACGACATTGGGCCTTCTAGGATTGGGCTCTACCAGCCACAATTCCAAGATAAGTATAAGGGCTTAAGGTTTGGGCTTGGGTTTCAACTAAGAGCCACTAAGGCCAATCTAAACATGCAATTTTGTGTTATGGGTTTGGGCCTCCGATACCAAATTCATGAGGCCCAACGCACCTAATTAATCCAACACCAGCCCAAATAAAAATATGGATAAATTTAATAGGGGTAGAATGGTAAATTTCTAAATTCCCAATTCGTGTTTTTGATACGGGATGTATCAGACTAATTATCTTATAGTTGCTAGAAGTCGAAATTTAATTCATTTCAAAAACAAAATGTAAGGAGCTAATAAAAAAAATTTCTTTAATTTAAGATTTTTTATCAGTCTTTTTAAAAATGTTGGTTCAACTAGGACACCTCTAGTAGGACACTGATGAACCATGGAGGCATAAATCTGTTATCTTTCTGCTATCAAGAACGAATGGCGGTCGCTTACTCGCTTCTCTGTGAACCCAACCTCACTTTGCGCCCTCCTCTCTTAAGGTGAATCATGTTACCCAAAAGCCTTCGCCCAAGCCACGTGACCCAACTTTTTGTTTGGACGGGACATGTTAGAATGTAACCACACATAATATGACCCACTAGTGATGAGTTAATACTCCAACACCTCAAACCCTCTCGAGTTAGAATAATATTAAGCTATATTATTAAGATTTAATGTATATCAATATTAAGGTGTAATAGTATTTCTCTCTATTCTATAAAAATTGTGTCATAAAAAACCGAACACGTTCTCTCCAATTACGCAATAAAAAAATCATCATATTTAAAATGTAATATTAGTGCCTTAAAATATATAATTTTCAGTTGGTAGCGAAAAATTGTCACTTCTTGTAGTAATATAATATAATTATGTAAAAAAAAAAAGAAGCGAAGTAGGACTTGTCCATGTGGCGTACGTAGATTGTGCCAGCAAAAGTTTCTAGCATAAACTGCTAGAATCATGTATATATAAAAAATATATATGTTAATTAATGCCCGGCCATATCTTAGTGTCTTTGTGTTTTTGAGAGATAGCGAGAGTAAACTGGTGAAGTACGTGAGAGAGATGATGAACCTTTTTGTAGTGTACAAGCATATACTGCGTGGGCTTATGAAGATAGTAGGAATGAGAACTCAAATTGTGGAGATCGAGCCTGGAACAATCCTCAACTTCTGGGTCCCCAAAAAGATAAGCAAAACCCAAAAATCCAAGCCTGCTTTGGTATTCATCCATGGCTTTGGAGTGGATGGCATTCTAACATGGCAGTTTCAGGTGCTATCTTTGGCCAAGGACTACGCCGTTTATGTTCCCGATCTTCTCTTCTTCGGCGGATCCACCACCGACAGACCAGAGAGATCACCGGAGTTTCAAGCGGAGTGCGTGGCCGAGGGGTTGAGGAAGCTAGGAGTAGAGAGGTGCACCTTGGTTGGGTCGAGCTATGGAGGGATGGTAGGGTTTAAGATGGCTAAGTTGTACCCTAATTTGGTTGAGGCCATGGTAGTGAGTTGCTCGGTTATGGCTTTGACTAGATCGATCACCAATGCATCGCTTGAGAGGCTTGGTGGATTTGAACGCTGGTCTGATTATTTGCTTCCTCAATCGGTCCAAGGTGTGAAAAAAATGTTTGAATTAGCTTCTTACAAGTTTCCAAATTTTCCTGATTGGATTTACAAACACTATTTAGAGGTAACTACTTGCACTTCTCTATAAGCAAATTATAATAACAAAAGTTCCATTTTTCAAATCATTGTTAAAAAAAAAAATTGGAAAAAAAAAGTAGATTAAATTTGAGATATTTTAGCCGTTCGTGTATATATTGTTTTGTTTTGATACATATATAGATGATCAATCAATCAAAAAAATTTGAATTTATTTTATTTTTACAAAGACGATGTTGAATCAAGTAATTATTAATCAACCATTTTAGTTATACCATGTGCATATAAAAAAATTCATAATTAAAAATTAAAGCGATAAAAAAGCGAACAGAATTAAGGTGGCTGTGGCCTGTGGAAATGGTTAATCTTAAAGTTACGTAGATTAGTCAGCCAATTTTGGGAACCGGACTTGTACAAAGTTGATGCATGCATGCCCCTTTTGCTGGTCGTAGGTTATGTTTGACCACAGAAAGGAGAGGGAGGAGCTTCTAGAGGCACTGGTTGTGGAAGACGGCCCGGAAGAGGACTTTGCCATTGTTGATTATCGACAGGTTTGTAATTAGTAGTGTACGATTTTTGTTCCTCTTTACCGGCCCGTATCTTTGCTTATTTGACTAATGCTAGAGAAATCATTATTTTGAGAACGCTTGTATTTAAAGTTATGACTCTTGATTTAATTATTTGTGCTCATGTTTCATAACCTATTAAC
Organism: Prinsepia uniflora; assembly: GCA_032719365.1. Classification (NCBI taxonomy): domain Eukaryota; kingdom Viridiplantae; phylum Streptophyta; class Magnoliopsida; order Rosales; family Rosaceae; genus Prinsepia; species Prinsepia uniflora. The sequence continues at coordinate 13,266,255 of CM064875.1, forward strand.
TCATCGTAATATGTATCAAAATTAGTTAAAATGTAAAAAATAACATATCACAATACTTTTTTTATTACAATAATAATTGCCCTTTTCAAGTTTTCATTTTTTCAAAATTGTTACATGATTATCTAGTGTTAAAAATATTTTTTTTATACACGAAGTCAACCAATCAATCACATTTTGCTTCCTAAGTCATTTTTTACATAATTCATAACAAAAAAAAAATCAATAAATTAAAATAATTCAATAAATTAAAATAATTCAATAAATTAAAATAATTATCCATATAACCAATTAATTACCCGATAATGAGAAGGCAGATTTCATGAAAAGGATGCATACAGCTTGACTTTTGTATTTCTTCATGCATCCGTTGAAGAAAGATTCACGGATAAGCAATTAATTCCCCGAAAATATTTTATTCTTTTGATATCTTTGACCCCCTTTTTCTTGCAGAGGGTCCATCTTCTGTGGGGAGAAAATGACAAGATTTTCGACATGGAAATTGCCACAAATCTAAAGAAGTATGTCCTCTCTTTTTTTTCTCTGTCTTATTTATGCTTCGTGCATTATTCTATACAGTTATTACACAAACAACCCGTCGGTTTTTCTTGTGTATACACAAAACCTTCTCATATTTTTCAAAACTAAAATTAAAAAATTTTGAGATTTCAAATTATTTGACATAACTCTTTGTGTGAAAGTTTCTTCCAAAGTTGAAATCAATATTAAGAAATAAGAAAAATTATTGTCCATGTTTATAAACTTTATACCAATTTTAATTATTATTTATAAATTTTGTTATTAGTTACAGATATTCATAAACTATACCTAACCGTGTAAGAACAATTTTTCTATTAAATTTCTAAATGAATTCAATTAAAAATAAAAGTAAAATTGTCCTATCAATTGTGTATTTTTTTTAATAAAAATTGTAAATAAATTTAATATAATAACTGTCCTTACATAGTTATACCTAGTTAAGAGACATTCAGTATTAATAATAAAGTTAAAAAATGATAAGTAAAATTAATATAAAAATTTAGAAACGCGGACCATCATTTTTCTTTAAGAAATATTTTAAATCTCCTTGCAGTTAATTGCTTTAAAAAAATATTGTCTCGTGTAATTGCTACAGGATGTAAGAGATGCATTATATCCACGCTATGTGGACACCAGAGCATGAATAATATCTTATCAATTTGTATGGGCACCTTGATCATATATATATTTTTTTTGTTATAATATATAGTGGAAAACCATATATGTTAATGTAATACAATAATATTATTGCAGGCAACTAGGAGATAATGCAAGTCTACAATTTATAGAGAAGACAGGTCATCTTGTTCAGCTGGAGGGACCCTGTGTTTACAACAGCCAACTCAAGAAAATTCTGTCTTCTATTTTACAAGACGTTCACCAAGACTAAAGAAAGACACCTTGCTGGATTTGCAATTTGCAAATTTAATGTAGAAAAACTAAGTGTGATGCTTAATTTCTTACATCTTTTCTTTTTCTAAAAATAGACGGGCTGATGTAAACTGATGATACATAGTTTTAGACGGTGTCGTGGATGCTCTTTTTTAATCAGAATAAGACTAAAAACTAGCCCGAAAAAAGTAAGAACGGAAGAAAATTTAAACATAAGATGAAAAGTTTGAAGAGATATAGACGTGTGACAAGTTCAAAACAGAGAATTCAGGAGGAGGACATGGAAATCAAAGGAGGGTTGAGATCAGATGGTTGGCGAGTGATTGCTACTGCTGCTAAACAACAAAAGGAATTTCTGCAATTTTTGCGGCCTATGCTGCTTGCCTGCTCAAGCAAACTCATAATCTCTTGCACAAAATCAATGCACATCGCTCTTTGTGCAACCTAATCCTGCCAATAATTGGAACCGACAACTAATTTCCACTAGCTGAATCATAGGGAAACGCGAGCGTGATTTATGCAAATCACACTAGCATGGCGCCGAAAGCATCCAAAGGAAATGAAAAGGGACGACCAAGTCATCTTGAAGAAGAAGCATGCGTGGATGCACGTATCGATCATCCTCACTCCCATGCTTCCTGTAAAAGGAATCGAAGCTTTCTTCTCAAGGGACAACCAACAACTCAATCAAACAAAAAAATTAATCAAACTTAATCAATTTCAACAATTGCAAACTCTCAAAAGTTTCTTTATTACCGAAAAGCTTGAGTTCTTGGAAAAACCTGTCTCTACCATCCATGATCAAGATTCAGTTATTCTCTTATCCCTTCTCAGTTCTTACTCCAAGAAACCCCATGCTTTCTTTCACTCCGACTTGCACCCCAATTTCGTTTTTGGAGACTCCCTAAGCACCAAACTTAATTCCACTTGCTTCCGCAGCTTATTTTGAAGGCTACCTAATAACTCCCACATTTCAGTTGCCTCAAACCAATCTTTGATACTCTCACACTCTTACTCGGAGACGTCATCACATCGTTTTTATTTCTTTGCCAACATCTTAGTATGATTTCCAATGGATGTTCATCAAGTTTATGGTCTCTCGACCAAGACTGCAAGCTCATGGCTAGTCTTGAGATTGTTAACTTCCTGCACTCTTAATTTCATCCTCATGCTAATATTCAAGCATTTTTACTTTTAAGTGTTTGCACTCCCCCTCTCCTTTTCTACATTTTGTTTCTTTAAGTCTGATTTCGATAATGGGAATGTACCAACCAATGAGTTCTATGGCTACCAAAATCATAGAAACATCTTTGTGTTCTGATTTAGTATTCGATCAGTCTAACTTGAAGAGTTTGATCCGTCTAACTTTCTCCTAACTATGAATTACATGCTGCTAACATGAACATATCGACAATGAACTTGGACGCGTAAAAGATAATATTTAAAGTCCTCGAAAGAGGCATAGAAAAAAACAGCGCAAGCAAGATACCCACTTGCTCTACTTTCACCTTACTCGGATAAAGATTCTTGGGCCGCAATTCAAAATTCATTTCTAACCCTGTCTAGCAGCACCTTCTACTAATAACACATTCTACTAATAGCACCTTCTACTAGTAGCAAGCCTATTTTGAAGGTAGTTAGAAGGTCAACTCAGCTGTACAAGCTTATCTATGGCAGGATTGTGACATTATGGCCCAAGGCTTTCAACCTCCTCCTCATCCGCACTTGCTCCACGCTCGCGACAATATTTTAGGCACAAACAATAATTAATATCAAACTACATTTACCTTCCATATTTAAAATCAAAATTTTCCGCATTTATTAACAGCAACCTTACCTCACGATCCCAGTCTCAGCCTTCCCAATCAACCCAAATGCCAACCACCTTCTACTCAATCCCAACCAAATTTTTCGCATTTATTAACAGCAACCTTACCGCATTTATTTACATCCCAGTTTCTATTCAATGCCAACCACCTTTGTCGATTGGGGCTAAGATTTCTATAGCCTGCTACACCACTTTTGCCCAAAAAAAAAAAAACACAGCTACAGCTTAGGCTTCCATTCTGCTTTTTCCTTCAACTCATTTCATATTTAACTTTTTCTGTTTGCTTTTCTACTTTTCTCACTCGAGTTTCATTTCGAGGGACTGGGTTTTTACTTCAGTTAGGGATTGGATTGCCCGCGGCCCTAATTAAACACAGACAAGGATCTTTTCAATCTTGACCATTGATTAGAAATGCACCGGCTCTTGGTGCAGACCAATCTGCATCTAAGCGAGTCCGCACAAGAGAGAAGTGTAACAAAATACATAAAAACATAAAGAGAAGTGATATTTAGGCACACGGAATTTTTCTCAAAGGATGTTTGTCTATGATCAACCTGAATACATAATCCATGTCACCATCTTATTACAACCGTTTACATCGGACAGCCCATTTATCACAAAAAAAAAAAAAAAAAAACTAGGGAATACATGCATCACAGTGACTTTTCTAAATTCAATTATGGAAATTCCAAAGGAAACAGGTTGTTGAGAGAATGAGAGGTGACTTTAGTCTTGGTTTACGTCTTGTAACATAGAGGAGAAAAATTTCTTAAGGCTCTTGTTGTAAACAAAGGGTCCCTCTAGCTGAACTAGATGACCTGTCTTTTCCATAAACTGTAGATTTGCATTACCTCCAAGTTGCCTGTAACAATACAATGAGATATGGTAAATAATAAATATTTTAAATACTAATAATAATATAAATAGAAGCAAAAAATAAGTTCATATTATAAAATTAAAATACATCGAAAAATTCTATATAACAAATTAAGAGAACACCTAAATTTAATAACTCTTTTGAGTTTAATGCTTAGCTAGGTTGTGGATTTGCATTGTGAGTCTTCATAAGTTATAAAACTAATTAAAAAATTTACAATAATTAAAATTTGAACACCAAAATTTTTTTAAATTTTTAGAATATAAAATAAAAGATATTCAAAAGGTTGCTCCACGTGGTGTATTTGATATCTTAGTCCCATATCCAATCCGCATATCATATCGTATCCGCATTTTTTTTAGAACAAAAATTTGAAGCATCCGTGCATGGATATGGCCGGGGTCAAAATGATCCTTCATGTGTCATTAATTAATTCATGAGATAATTCTAATAAATATATAGATGGACTTTTTAGTAGGGTGAAACTTATGTAGCGTTGAATGAGATTCTACTGAAATGGTAATTTGTTTGCCACGACTACTTTATTAATAACGTAACACGACAATCGAATACGAATATAAGACCTTCTCTATTAACTTTAATTGTATTTATTTTTCATATATTGAAGTCTAGGGCTGCCGTATGAATTTAAAATAAAATGCACTGAAGAAAACTAAGACAGACGTACTTTTTTAGATTTGTGGTTGTTTCCACGTCGAAAATCTTGTCATTTTCTCCCATCAGAAGAAGCACCCTCTGCAAAACTTTGTCATGCTTAGGATATTAAAGGAAAATCTTGAAGAAGAACAAATTAAATACTGTACATAGATCGAGCATTGAGTTATCTACAACAAGTAGTTCATTTATGCTTGAGATACAATATAATCTCCCTTATATTTTCGCCCATAAGTAGATGCGAAAATTACATATATTGATTATGGTTATAATTCCTTTATATATCGAACCGTGTTAATTATTATGTAAATTGATAACTTTGTGCTTAATTATTTAATGAATCAGCAATAGTATGATGGTATCATAATTCAATTAAATAGAGATCATAATAATTTATCCATGTAGATCGAATTTAAAATCTTTCATTATAAAATATAAAATAAAAAAATCTCGCTAAACTATAGTTATTTTCAAGCGATGTACCATGTTAAATAATGCTTTACCTGTTTATATTCATCAACAGTGTTAAAGTCCTCGTCTTCCACAACCAATGCTTCTAGAAGTTCCTTCCTTTCCTTTCGGTGCTCAAACATAACCTGTTGCAGCTCACAATATTCGTCGAAAGCGCATGTATGAAGGTCCAAACTAAACGTTTAAGATCTTCAAAGATACATCCAGTCGGGCTAGAGTTTGATTGAATTTGATAGCTCATCAAAATCTATATATTCTTAATGTAAAAATTGATATATTTTCATTGAAAAAAGCGCCGAGGAAGTAGATATAGAAGAAAATTTATTCAATTTAATCCCTTGAAATTAGTAGGATTAAAAAAAAAGTTTACTTCTATGCTGAATCCTATCAAAATCCCTACAATTAATGAAATCGCATCCAATTTTACATTAAAAATAATTTGAATTTGAAAATTATCCAATTCAATATATCTAATCTAATTTAAATGTGACCAAAGTTATTTACCTTAGTCCACATCAACAAACTTGAATTTGACTAAATTAAATAATCGTATCGGAATTTATCTTTATAATAATGGTATTATTTGTGCCCTAAATCGGAAACTTGATAATATATATATAAGCGCACATAGAAAATTTGTTGATTACTAAATTAATTAAACAAAGGGGACTACTCCTGCAATCATTGATGCCATATATTCATGATTACCTCCAAATAACTTTTGTAAATCCAATCTGGAAAACGTGGAACCGTGTAAACAACTAATTCAAACATCTTTCTCAAATCTTCAACCGATTGAGGAAGCAAATAATCAGACCAGCATTCAAACCCACCAAGCCTCTCAAGCGATGCATTGGTGATCGATCTAGTCAAAGCCATAACCGAGCTACTCACCACCATGGCCTCAACCAAATTAGGGTACAACTTAGCCATTTGAAACCCTACCATCCCTCCATAGCAAAACCCCACCAAGGTGCACCTCTCCACCCCAAGCTTCATCAAACCCTTGGCCACGCACTCCGCCTGAAACTCCGGTGACCTGTCCGGTTTGTCGGTGGTGGAGCCTCCGAAGAAGAGAAGATCCGGAACATAAACGGCGTAGTCTTTAGCGAAAGACGGCACCTGAAGTTGCCATGTTATTATGCCGTCCATTGCAAAGCCATGAATGAATAACAAAGCTGGCTTGGATTTTTGGGTTTTGGTAATCTTTTTGGGGACCCAGAAGTTGAGGATTGTTCCAGGCTCGATCTCCACAATTTGGGATTTCATTCCTACCATCTTCATAAGCACATGCAGAATATGCTTGTACACTGTAAAAATGTTCACCATCTCTCTCCCTTTCTTTCTCACTCTCTCACAAACACAAAGACACATAACTAACACACACATTTATACATGATTTCTGAAGACTCTGCAAGGAAGTTTTGCTGGCGCATGATCTACACCTCATATCCAAGTCCTACTTATATTACTCTTTAAAGCACGTGATAGATCGACGAGGATATTTTGATCGACGACTGGTTTCCTTCTTTTGCTGGCTTTCAACCTTGTGGTAGATTTCGCTAAGATTTTTACTCGCCCCACGCGGCTTGGATTCGATTACTGTGTGTGTGTAAATAGGACTTGTTTTTTTTTTTCCTGAGTGTAAATAAGACTTGAGTCTTGTCATTTTGACCGACCTGTGACTGTTGATCGGCTATACCGATTCCGTCCATTTGGTCATTTCACATAGGCCTCATCATTGGGCCGGGTCGGGCAAGCCCGGCCCAAAATTTTTTGGGCTTGGGCCGGGCCGGGTCTATTTCATAATTTAAAAAATACCGGGCCGGGTCGGGCGGGCTTGGTCATAAATATGAAAGCCCATGCCCTTTGTCGGGCCGGGCTTTTATCGGGCTTTACGGGTCGGGCCTACTAAGCCCACTTGGGCCGGGCCTACTAAGCCCATTTGTACCTACCTAATTGTAAAAAAAAAAAAGTGAGTTGAGCTTAAATATTATTATCGAATATTAAAATAAGCTAAGGAGAGGTATTATTGAATTTGGAGAATTGACTTAACTTTTCGACCATAAAGCCGAGATAGGATGAGGAGTCGTTAAGAAAGTCAGAGACCTAGTGAGTTTTTTTTTACTTTAGGGTTAGAGTTTGGTTTGGGCATTGGGCTTTTAAATGACACTAGGTTGAGATTTGGTTAGAGTTTTGGATTTTGGCTATGATAGTAGTAACAAGATTGAATTGGGTAACAATTCTTAATTTATAAATATTTTATATTTTCGAGCTTATGAGTCGGGTTTCCCTGGGCGGGTCGGGTTAGGCTTACTAGGCTTTATCGGGCTCGGGCCTATCGGGCCTAGCGGGCTTGAATACCCTAAGTCCAAGTCCAGTCCGTCAACATGCGGGCCGGGCCAACCCACGGCCCATATCAGGCCGGGTCGGGCTTTTTGTAATCGGGCCTATCGGGTACCCATAAGCCCGTGGGCTTCTGGGCCAAATGATGAGGGCTAATTTTTCACATCGATTCCTCGCCGTGTCTGTGTGCAACGTGTGACCGACCTGTGACTGTGCGTGTTTTATTTTCCTCGCCGTGTCCTTCTTTTCCTCTGCTTTTCTTCTGAATTTTGTCAGTTGCCTCGTGTCCTTGTCCTCTCGACTTTTCTTCTTTCTTCTTCATCCACGTAGCCATTATTTCCTACTTGATTGGGTAGGTTTTTTTTTCCAAAAGATGTAACAGTCAATCATCCTTACCCTTATTTATTTTGGTGGATAGGGTAGATAGTAATCAATAGGGTAGGTTTGTACATGATGATGTGAATTATATTATTGCATGTGTTTACAATAGTTATATATGTATTATGCACATTTTTATTGTAGAATCTTATCTGGTTTCTGACAAGATTCTGGGCTAACTACGCTTCCATTCAACTGTTTGGATTGACATATTCAATCTCGTCTTCATTATTTGAACTGGTGGCCATAAAATTCTCGTCGAATCGGTGTTGTTCCTATATCTCAGCAAGCATTTCTAATTCCAGAGGGAAGTTGAATTCACTTATGTGGTTGAATAGTTTTTTAACGAACTCCATTGCTTATATCTTTTCTTGTTCAGAATATATTCTACTAGACTGTAGACGTGTCACAAAAAATCATCTTCCATCAGATAGACCGTAGACGTGTCACAAAAATTCATCTTCCATCAGATGCTTTAACCAAAATTTTGGAGTCCATGAATTGTCTAGCAATTTCAGAAGTATGAAGCAATCTATCAATCCATTGTGTTATGGAATTGATACTCGAAACAATTTGTTTTATTTCTGGAAGGTTTTCTTTCGGAATGTCACTATCAATTGTTTCTGTAAGTACCCAAAATTGATATGGTTGGAAAAGAAATTCTATTTCTCTCCAACCTAGAGTACTCGCCATTGAAAATGTCATATATTTATTCCATTTAAATTTTTTACCACGTCATATACCATTGTTTTGATAAATGCCGAGAATTCTTTTAAATGATGAAAGTGAAAACTTTGGAAAATCTCTTTGTTAGTAATTCTCCAACCAAGAGTATCAACATCTCATTGTTCTTCTGTTAGAACAAAAGAAAGTTTTGGAAAATTATCTATCAAATTTATATTTTCGTGGTTTCGAAAATACAAATCCATGATTCTCTTGATGATCCAAAATCCTTTCTTTTGTGTTGCCAAAAACTACAAGAGGCATCATTTTTCGAGCAAGTTCAAAAGACAAATTTTTCTTATTTTCTTAAAAATAGAATTCATTTGTTCATTTTGAAGAATTTCAATTAATTGAAGAAAAGTTTTAAATGTTTTCAAAATTCAAATCTTCATTCCAATCCATTTGTTTAATGATTTGGAATCCCAGCTTTTTTCAAAAAAAAAAAAACATTTTCTTGTTTTATCAAAGAAAATTGTTGCTCTTTTTCTTTTAAAACGTTTTCAAAATTAGTTGTTTTTTCAACTAATTTGAAAGTTAATTGGCCCATATGTTTTCTAAACCCTTTATTTTCTTTTTGGATATGGGTTTTCCATGTTCCTTTTATTTCTTCATATAGACTGTTCTCTATTCCAGGATTGAAGAAATCTTTTACTTCCGAACTGGAATCTACCGCCATTTGTTTGGCATTCAAATGCTGGTTGAAAGATTTTACTGCTGTTTCATAATTGCCAAAGCTTTCATAGCATGCTTCATGGTATTTTTTTACTTGTGCATGACAAACATACCAGTTGTTGTAGATCTCTGGTTGGAACCCTTGATACACAACATAAACTTTTTGCTTCGGAAGGTTTTTCCTCACAACTGATGTCCAGGGCTGTTTACCCTTGTCCGTTGAGGGTTGTTTACCCTTATCCATTTTCTTCACCATATAAATCACTTGTTTAGTGATCTTCTCTACTAAGGAAATCTACAATGAAATTGTAAAATTGTTAGTTCCCTTTACATGTTCAACATTAAAAGTATATTGGGAAATAACATGATACCATATTAATCTGCGACAATCAATTATGACCTTTTTTATTAATCAAGAAATCACGAACTACTTGGTTATCAGTTCTGAGAATAAAAACTTATAGTGTCAAATAATATGAAATCTTTTCATGGCAAGTTTAATAGCCAAAAGTTATTTTTCAAAAGTAATGTATTTTACTTCATTTGGTTTAAATTTACTAGAATTATAGCAACAAATTAATTCTTCCTTTTGAAGTTTTTTGGGCATAATGGCTTTTAACGGTTTAATATCATTTTCTTTTAATGGTAAATCTCTATCATTCCAATATTCTTTTGGTATGACTTTTAAAACACAACCTCAACATAAATCTGAGACATCTGTTTCTAAAATCAGTCTATCACCTGTTTTAGGAAAATAAACTTTTGGAATTTTTGTTGGATCATTTTTTATACTTCTAATTAATTGTGAATCTTCCCGTGTCCAGTTAAATTTTTTTTTTATCATTCTTTAGTTTTTCTAAAAGAGGAAATTATTTTTGTGATAATTTTTTTTATAAACTTCGTCCATAATTTAGGACACCTAAAAAACTTTGTAACTGTTTTTTTATGTTTTAATTTTTCAGGAAAATCTCTTATTTTAGAAATGATATGTTCCTGAAGTTTTATTCCTAAATAATCTAGAGTGATTCCTAGAAAGTCTATTGACTCCTTTTCTACTCTATCTTTTTAGGGGAAAGGATTATTCCATGATTTTGGAATATTTTGCACAAAATTTGTAAATGACACTTGTGATCTTCCTTTGTTTTAAAGAACACAAGAACATCATCAATGTGTACTACACAAAATCTTTATAATCTTTAAAGATTTTATCCATCCACCTTTGATATACTTGTGGCGCTATGTATAGGCCAAAAGGCATAATGGTCCATTGGTAATGTCCGCTAGGTGTACTAAAAGAAGTTAAAGCTTTTTACTCTTTAGTTGAATTACAATCAAATTCACTAGAGATTTTAGCATCCTAAGTTTGGTTAATTAAGACATCTTTCTGGGAATAAAATGCCCATCAAATTCTAGTTGTTCATTCAACCTTTTATAATTAATCACCATTCTAGCTTTTTCTCTTTTTATTTTTGCATGGTTTCTTACCATAAATGCAGAATTGGAATGAGGACTTACAGTTTCTTCTATGAGTTTTTTCTCTAGAAGTTCTTTTATTTGAACATTGAATTTATCAATATCCATTCTAGTGTAAATCATTAGTTTGACTTTAATTATGACATTAAGATCTCTTAACTTTAGAGAACAATATCTAGAACTTTTAGACCATAACTTTAATGGGTCTTCACTAAAGTTTTCTTCAAGAATTTTATATATCAAGTGATTTGTTTCTAACTAGAATTTTTCTTCTTCTACTCGTTGTAGGATTGGTGTTGGGTCACCACGTTGGACTGACGCAAATCCAAATGTACATTTATATTTATGTTGTTGAAGTAAAGGAATTTCAACAAACACTTTTTTTAGAGTAAAAGACATAGAGCTATGATTGACAATCATAGGGAAATATGTAGAGAGAAGTATTTACTAGAATAAAATCTACATGCATATTTGAGAAACATAATATTTTTGGTAGAATGAATTTTTTAGGACAAACTACATAAAAGTACCCAAACTATAGGGTCGATTTCAAAAGGTACCGGAACTAAAAAAAGTTTCAATTGCGTACCCAAGCTATCAAAATATAACGTATATATACCCATCATTAGTAGTCCAAGTGGCACTTATGAGACATTTTTTAATGCTGAATTGGACTCCATGTGGATAAAAAAAAATAATAAATTAATAATTGAATTATATTAAAAATAAATAAAAATAAAAATAAAATCCTACTCCCTCCCCCACCCTTTCTCCTAGAATGATCCCTCATCCGTCTTCTCCGTCATCTCCAAAACCCAAATGCAAAACCGAGTTCCAAAAAACCATGAACAAAAGCAAGAAACGTGAGAATATCATAGCATAAATGCATATAAAATAAACAAATAATCTACCCTTAAATTTGCAGATTACAGTTAATTGACTAAATCAAGAATTTCACCACCCCAGACCCAACCCCAAATTGCCAACTTCTCCAACATCGCCTTAAACCCATGATGAGGAACTGATGATGATCATTGTCATTGCCGAATCTTCTAGAACAGTTTAAGAACAAGGCAAATATTCTCAAACGCCTTATACATGTCAGCTCTCAGCCTTGCACCAGTGATCACAACCTTGTCGAAACCAAACACCAGAAGAACAACCTTCGGCTTCGTCATCCAATAAACCAGCTTCTTGATGATTCCGACGAACTTTTTTGCTGCCAATTTCAACCGCTCTTCGCTTTTTGCGCCGGCGCACCCCATTTGCCCTCTAGAAAAGACCAGAGTCATCGTCGTTGGCTCCCTTATTGTCATGATCAAGGCGGAAAAATGCTTTGAATTATATTCGAAGTTTTGGGCTTTTCAATGCAATTTGCTTCAGATCCAAATCGCAGTCCATGTCCAGTGTGGCCACGATGTTTTAAAGATCGATGGCAAGAAAGATCGATGGCCACAGCCTGATCTTCGATTCCATCTTATACTTCCATAACCCCAAAAAATCTTAAAATGGTATCATGATATTTCCCAATATACTTTAATGTTGAACATGTGAAGGGAACTAACAATTTCATTGCATATTTTCTTAATAGAGAAGATCACTAAAACAAGTGATTTATGTTGTGCAGAAAATGGATAAGGGTAAACAACCCATAACAGATAAGGGTAAACAAACCCTAGACATCAATTGTGAGGAAAAACCCTCCGAAGCAAAAATTTTATGTTGTGTATCAATGATTCTAACCAGGAATCTACAACAACTAGTCTGCATGTCATGCACAAGTAAACAAATAACATGGAGCATGCAATGAAAGCTTTGACAATTATAAAGCAGCGCAGCAAAAGTTTTCAACCAGGATTTGAATGCCAAACAAATGACGAGAGATTCCAGTTCAGAAGTAAAAGACTTCTTCATTTATGGAATAGAGAATAGTCTATATGATGAAATAAATGGAATATAAAAATCTCAAATCCAAAAATAAAATAAAGGGTTTAGAAAACAAATGACCCAATTATCTTTCAAATTAGTTGAAAAAAAAAACTAATTTTGAAAATATTTTAAAAGAAAAAGAACAACAATTTTCTTTGAAAAATAAGAAAATGTTTTGTTGAAAAAACTGGGATTCCAAATCATTAAACAAATGGACTGGAATGAAGATCTAAATTTTGAAAAAATTAATACTTTTCTTCAATTAACCGAAATTCTTCAAAATGAACAAATGGATTCTGTTTTTTAAAAAATAAGATGAATTTGTCTTTTTGAACTTGCTTGGCAAATGATGCCTCCTGAAGTTTTTAGCAACATAAAATAAAGGATTTTGGATCAATAGGAGAGGATCATGGTTTTTTATTTTCGAAACCACGAAAATATAAATTTGGTAGATAATTTTCCAAAACTTTCCTTTGTTTTAATAGAAGAACAATGAGATGTTGATATTCTTGGCTGGGAAATTACTAACAAAGTGATTTGCCAAAGTTTTCACTTTCATCATTTAAAGGAATTATCGGAATTTATCAAAATAATGGTGTATGACGTGGTAAAAAATTCTAAATGGAATAAATATATGACATTTTCAATATCAAGTACTCCAGGTTGGAGAAAAAGAGATTTTTTTCCAACCATATCAAATTTGGGTACTTACAGAAACCATTGACAGTGACATTCTGGAACAAAACCTTTCATAAACAAAACAAATTGCTTTGAGTATCAATCTCATAACGCAATGGATTGATAGTTTGCTTCAGACTTCTGAAATTGCTAGAAAATTCATGGACTCCAAAAATTTGATTAAAGCATCTGATGGAAGACGAATTTTTGTGACATTGACAGTCTAGTAGAACATATTTTGAACAATAAAGGATAGAAGCATTGGAGTTGGTTAAAAAAACTAGTCAATCACAGAAGTGAATTGGACTTCCCTATGGAATTAGAAATGCTTGCTGAGGTACGGGAAGAACACCGATTCGATGAAAATTTTATGGCCTCCAGTTTAGATAATGAAGGCGGGATTGAACATGTTAATCTAAATAATCGAATGGAAACGTAATTTTTCCGGAATCTTGTCAAAAACCTGATAAGATTCTACAATAAAAATGTGCATAATACATATATAATTATTGCAAACACATGAAATAATATAATACACATCATCATGTACAAACCTACCCTATTGATTACTATCTACCCTATCTACCAAAATCAATTGGGGTAAGGATGATTGATTGTTACATCTCTTGGAAAAAACCAAAAGATCAAGTAGGAAAGAAAGGCTACGTGGATGAAGAAGAAAGAGAGAAGAAAATTCAAGAGGACAAGGACATGAAAATTCAGAAGAAAAGCAGAGGAAAATAAGGATACGGCGAGGAAAATAAAATACGCGGGACAAACAGTGAGGAATCTATGTGAAATGACCAAATGCACGGAATCAGTTATAACCGATCAATCCTTATTATAAACTAACGATTGAATAATTGAAGTAGGATATTATTGATTAAGAACTTTCCGAATTTTATATTTTATCGATGAATATCATGTTTTCTTTCAGAAAAAATTATCAATTTGAAATAATATAAATAATGTGCAGCGGCGATATATTACATTTTAGGTTTGTTTTTTTGGTCAAAATATTACATATTTAGTTCAACTATGATAATATGAGTATAAATTTCGACATAAATGTCAAAGTTCTTATTTCATTTTCCATTCACATCGCCCTGTAAGATATTTTGAAATTGACTGAGAAGATTTTCTAGTTACCTTTGTTACCTAAACACCCTTCTTAACACCATTATGAAAGTTTATTGTGAATTTCATAAATTTTTGCTTGAAAAATTGAAAAACAATTAGTTAATGGAAACTTTAAATGGACATGTCCCAAATTGCTTATAATTAATAGTTTAATTAATGTGTAATTATAATATTTTGCAAAATCACAACGGAAGCATCTTTCACGAAAACTGTCACTACAACTCACAATTTCATAATTTTTCTCATCGATCGGGAAAGAGAACCTGTAACACAAAGCAAGAAGTCAATTAGAACCTGAGAGTGAAAGAAACCAATATGGTATCAGAGCAGTAAACTGATCTGGTTTACTGGGGTGTGAATTGTGAAGAAATTGTATCAGATTGCAATTTAGCAAGCCAGTCTAGAAATGGCTACTACGGGTGGAAAGTTAAGAGTTCCACTATTTGATGGATCCAACTATGAATTTTGGAGCATCAAAATACGTACAATCCTACGTGCGCATGATCTATAGGAGTTTGTAGAAGTTGGATTGAATGAGGAAGTACCTTTGGTTACTGCAACACTAGAGGCTACTAGATAGGGAGCTGCAAGACCTCCTGAGGCTATTAGGCCAACTCGAGCTGACTACATTCGTGATGCTCGTGCTCTGGGAATGATCCAAATAGCTGTGGTGGATTCAATCTCAAGGATCTCAAATGAGCAGAGTGCAAAGGCCACTTGGGGTCTGCTGCAAAGAGAATACAGAGGATATGAGAAAGTTAGATCAGTCAAACTTCAATCTCCGAGGGCAGATGATAGGACCCACCCCCAATCCCCCGGGATTAAGGACTAAATCCTGCTCCCGTCTAACTTACGCATGACACGAAGGCTAGACCGTCGTCCAACCTCCATGTGCACGTAAGTCAGACAAGGGATTCTCGACCTGACCGTACTAAAAGTGTCCGGACTTCCCAGAGCGTGCCGAATCTACGGTGGATCATGGTATGATGTCTCCGTCTCTCTCGACCAACAGCCCGCACCGTAACAACCTGGAGGGTAACAAAAACACAAAAGACTGTGAGTAGACAAAAATAAAGTGTAAGTTAAAAACATTTCAATAAAACAATTACATTTATACCCTCCATTTAAAAACCAATGCATGCATATCAAATCCATGTCATAAAACCATTCATATCAAAACCATCAATGAAAACCATTTGAAAACTCGAATCAAATTCGTTATTCAAATCAAGGCCTCAACCTCAAATCACAAATCCATCTCAAAGTACGGGAACTCAGTCCCAAAACACATCAAATCCAAATCCTCCGGGCCACTGACCAAAACATCTGAAAACTAGTGAAAAACATAAATCATACAAGTTTGCTGGATCTTAAGTGCGCCCGAGTCTTTAAACTCAAAACCATTCGCAATATCAGGCCTTCCCGGGATATCAACGAGTCTTTAAACTCAAAACACAATCACAGGTCTCGGGGGGTATCATATCTGAGTCTTTAAACTCAAAACATATACCGAGTCTTTAAACTCAAAACATATACCGAGTATTCAAACTCAAAACATATCCGTCCAGGGCCCTCCCCCCCGTCAATCAACCTAGTCTTTAAACTCAAAACCAGATCCAGCGGTTTTTCTTTTTCTTTTCCGGGTCTTTAAACCCAAAACCATTTTCAATCAACAGTGAAAATCATAGAAAATCCATATTCGATTCGCAACAATGATTTCGTAATCCGGCATCCGGAACCATCATCCCGAACCCAAATCCAGATTTCCTTTCTAAGTCTCAAAACCAAATCCGAAACCAGTTTCAAAACCGTAATATCATGAACATGGCTCCAAGGCCGAAATCAATTTTCCAAAATCCATTTCAAATCATTGAAATCAAATCATATTTCAAATCTCAAAAGAAAATCATCGAAACCATCGTCAAAACATAAGATAAATCACAACCTCGTAAAACGTGCGATTCTATTAACATCTAGAAAATCGTGCCAAATCGTAAATCATCAAGAGCATAATCAAATCATAGAATCACGTATAGAAAACATATAAAAACATATATGCATGCATCAAGAGTTAGAAAGCAAAGTCCACTCACAGACCATAGCGTTGTCGCCTCGATACACGCGCACTTTTGCCAGTCCCGGCTAATCTGTTTTCACCGGCTTTCCCGAACCTGTCCAAATCCCAGAATAAGGTTACTAACTACTTCATAAAGCTTATATTCAAGCCCCGTAATTTCTCCAAATTTTTAACTATTTTTAACCGAGGCTTAAAACCTACGGACATCCCGAAACTTATCGAGACGATGTCCGATCGACTCGAAACTAGTGCCAAAATGTTCGTTACATCGAATACTTTAAAAGTCATATTCGAAAACTTCCCAAACTACCCTTAACGCGCCCCCATGCACGTCTAAAACCTCCTGCGCGTGAAATCCACGCGCATGAACAGTGCCATCGTCAACCTCTGGTCGACCCAGTTCAGACCGGGTTAGACCGGTCTCTGCAACTCGAACCGGCATGGCCAGTTTTCGTCCAATTCTCAATCATTTTTACTCCTTTCAATCCCATTAGCTTCGTCCCACACTAAGCATTCGATTTACTTAGTTAAATTAAAAATGAAGTACGGGGTCTTACCTCCCAAGCAACCTGCAAAACTCGAAAGTTTTCGCCTATCTGTTGCTCTGATTCCAGCCCTTTCAGACCCTGGTTTCGATTCCATTCGTCTCCTGAGAGTCTGAGAGTACGTTCCCAACCATCAAACTCGAGTAATTGCCACGAAATCACGAAACACCATTTTTGAGTAAAACCTTACCCGTCTTCGGTTTTCCAGCCACTATCCACGGCAAGCCACCCGTTCGAATTTATTCGACTCCCAGACACCTCAGCATCTTGATTTAGTAGTCAATTAGCCTCATTAACCCTTCAATTCGACTTCCATATTCGAAACTCAAACAGGGAATTGACGGTTTCTTACCTCTGTACATCCACCACTGTGCACGACAGTGCTTGATAGCAGCACCACCGTACACGCCACCATCTGCTCTGTCAGTCTCCTTCACACATCATGGGCTAAGGATGAACGATTGCTCACAGTTCACTCTCTCGTCCCCTATTTCATTCTAAGGCCATCGAGAGAAGGCCACGCGTCAAAACTCCTATGGGCACCACTTCCAATCAACAACCAAGTGTCCATCTCGGAGTGGGCACAGATCCCAATGCAGGAAATGTCTAGAATGCCCCTCAAGGACAAATTACCATTTTGCCCTTCGTAATCCCTAACCCGTAACTTTATTTCCCGAACTCCAAATGACACATGCCGCATGTCGTTGGAATTAGGGACTCGAAACCTTCCTAATGGTCCTCGAAATACGTGAAAATTCCATGTCACCCAGAAAGTCAACAAATTTCCCTTTTTTACCTAAATTACCAAATTACCCTCAAACTTTCAAACGTCATAACTTTGTGCTCGGATGTCGGAATCGGACGTGCCACCTGTCTATGAACTCGTGACGTCCCGAACTACGTCACGGTCATTGGTTAAAGTCCATTTGACCGCCCGAACAAAAGTCAACATTTGTTCCCATTCTAGGGGCAAAACTGCCATTTTGTACCGTCCGTCCGAACGTATCAAACTAATCACTGATTAACTTCACTAATCCGTCATTAACAACTAATCTAATCCCGATTTCTGGAACGGGCTGTTACAATCTACCCCCTCCCCCCCCCCCTTAATTAATTTCGTCCTCGAAATTCCGAATCTCGTACTTCTATAACTAACTGGTGGAAAAATCTACTAATTTTGCTTCTAGGTTTCCTTCCCGGTGTCCAACACTTACTAACTTAACTTACCCTGATGGTGCCCCAACCTGTCACTACCTCTCATCAAGGGTATCAACTCAATCCACTTTTAATTTTCTGGAGATCATCCCAATCGTACCGGGGTGATAAAAAAATCCATCGCGTTCCCGTGATATTTATAACATCACACTAGCTGACACGGCTCTACTGGTACTAGATACGCCACGACACCACTACCATCAATTCCCATACTTTTAACTCTTTCTTGAGTCAAGCGTACCTCGTACCAATGTCCCAGTATCTCTTGCAAGTTTGCTAACAACAAACACTAATCTCAAGTATATCTATTCAAAACGACCTCTACCGGTCTCGGTACTCCTATGAAGCAAGATTCGTACCACGATCCATACCACTTCCCGTCAGCGATCCGCGCCGACCTCGCCAGAGGCACAACATACTCGTCTATTCCCTTAACTTAACTAATCATTTCACCAGTGGTTCCATTAACCATCAACACAATTAACTTAAGGGAATACCATTCACGTTCCACACTACTTGTCAGCAACCGAACCCTATCACAAATCTGATTAACCCAGTTTACACATCACAATCTCAGGGTCCCACCAGCCATTCATGGCTCTGAGCGTTCAGCTCATGTAACACCCCGGAAATTCAAGGATTTTAATATTGTAATTTAATGTATGAATTGACGTTTTTACCCTTGTGAATGGTATGGCCAAATTGTTGACTTTTTGATTTGTAGGTCAAACGGACTTTGACCAATGACCGTGACGTAGTTCGGAACGTCACGAGTCCATAAACAGGTGGCACGTCCAATTCGGACGCTCATGGAGGAAGTTATGACTATCGGAAGTTCAGGGGGATTACCGTAATTTGGACTTTAGGGGCGAAAATGTTGACTTTTCGTTTGGCAACTAATTTTCACTCGACCCAAGGACCGTTAGGTAGGTCTCGATGCCTTGAGTCCGTAGACAGGCGGCACGCCGAAATCGGACTTTGTATGGCTGAGTTACGGGTCTAGAAAGTGAGGGGCATTTTGGTAATTATTGAACCAGGGGCATTTTGGTCATTTTTCCCTGGTACTGTAGCAACCGCGGGGGACTATGGACGGCACCACCATGTGCGGTGGTTCAGTGTGCAATTCTTTATGCAATTGTGTGCTGGAAAGGAAGGGCTGTCTATTGCTTTAGATCGTGGGCTGAACCATCCACCTGCACGCTCGAATTGATTAATGAAGATTCGAAGCTTTTTCGGGGAACAAAGTTCAGTGGACAGTGAGGCTTCCACGAGCCTCTGGGACGGCTTGAAATGTTTTAAACTGATTAAGTAGTGAATGAGCTTCACTCTGCAGTTGAAATGACTGAAAATAGGAGAGGAACTAGAGAGAAGCCATTTCGGGAAATTTTGGAGGGAAATTGGGTTTTCAATTTCTGGTGATCGTTGGACCAAACCAAGGCCTGGTTTAGCTTTCGGGGAGCAATTGGAACTTAGCCATATCAAATTTGAGAGGAACCAGCCACTGTTGACCTGGAACTGAGGTTCCTGTTTCAGTGGAGTTGCGGAGATTTGGACGATCATTTACAGGTAATACCTTGGTAAATTGATCATTTGTTTTAGTTCGTTTTAGCTTTAGGAAGCTTACTGGGAGGTTAGTTTGATTTTGGTTTGGAAACCAGTGAGTTCTGGTGATTGACCCGATTGGTTGATCACGGGTCGATGGGTCGATTGGGGACTTGTCGAGATTGATTAGTGACTCAGAACTTAAATTAGATGTGTAAATAACATGTTAGGATCAAATTGGATTGAAATCAAGTTGAAATTCAGGGTTAATTACCCGGGTCATATCGCGGGCTGAAGGTCCGAATAGCAGGGCTATCGGGTAAGGAAGGTGACACTGTAGCAGCTATAGTGTCAGGCGCGTGACTTTCACGCGCAGCCACTTTGGGCGGCGCGTGAGGGCGTGTTGGGGCTTATCTCTGATCACGATCAACATGACTTTTGTTCCTCTCATCATTCTGAACATATTTGGTGAATTAACCATGTTGATCTGGGATTGTTAGGAGGGTCAGTCTAGGGCCGGTTGTCTCGAGAAACGTGTTGACGGTTTCCCCGAGACGGTTTCTGTTTCGGACTTTTTGGTCAAATATTTAAGACTTTTTGTGACCCTTACGTGTGATTTGGACTGACAGGAATTGTACGATAATCCCGGTACAATTTCGTACGCGCAGGTTCACCGCGGGATCGTACTGTGAGTGGGCCTGATTTCATTAAACACTTGCATGCTTAAATTTTTTCCGATTTACTTATATGTTCACATGCTGGAATCAAGAAATGGTTTTGATGATATTGAAATTATGGTTATGGCACATCTCACGGTAATTGGGTTTGAACCCCGTCTGATGAAACTTAAAGTTCGGTTTGGATTTTATCTATGTATATATATGTTTTGCATGTGGATATCAATAAAATGTATTTGGTACTGCACTGTACAGATCCATTCTTATGATACTGTCTCCTCCGGATGTGGTACCCCGGAGTGGTCATAGCGCATTGCCTGCGAGGGGTCATTCTACGGAGGAACCGGACCGTAAAATGACTCAGGAGTAGGATTGCTTATTTGACGTCAGGCATTTGAGATGTCGTACCCGGACAGGGTTCAGGGATTGGACTCGGAACTGAGACCCGAGTGGCACGCGTAGCCTTGAGACTGTGACCTTATTGGACGTCAAGGACGTCAGACATTGGGGATGTCAGGATTGGAGTGTATAGTGCAGTGGCTAAAATTATGTTATGATTTTATTACATACCTCATGGTTCATATTATATGATTTATGGTTTTAAATTAAAATGCATTCATGTTTGGAAAACGGAGGGGTAAATTATATGTTTTACTTACTAAACGATTTTATAAACTTGAGTTTCGGCCCACTCACCCTTAATGTTTTGGTAACCCCTCCAGGTCGTGCTACTGAGGTAGAGGAGGAACCTGAGGCTGAGGCATAGATCTACTTATGCGTACCTGAATCCCTGTTGGGTGATTTTACCCGCAGGTTTATGTTAGAGTCGTGCTCGCAACTTGTAGTTTTGGATTTCATCCCTTGTCTAACATCTGTTTATTTCGGATTTGATGTAAAACTTTAATTTGGTTTTTATGCATTTGAACGTTTAAGGTTAAAATTGGAACATTATTTTGGGTGTCAGACGGGAGCAGGGCACGTCCCCATGTGGTCCCAGAGAGGATCGGGGCGGGTCCTGTCAGCTCATGTCAGTAATCCTCAACGGATCCCTCAGGATCATCCGGATCCCGTCCACATGCTCTGTCATATCGGAACTACGCCGCTCATTCATTTATCTACAACATCCCTCAACACTTAGTCGATCATCAAAACTCTGACCCGAACGTCACGCTGCAAGTCTAATTATATCGGCATAATGCTGACCACTATAAGTACGTACACATCTCAAGTACATGCACCAATTACCACCAGCCAGAACCACGGTTCATTCCTCCAAACACACGCAAGGACAACCCTAGGAACTTTAAAGAAAACAAAGATATTTTAGAATACCTCAACATAGCTCGTGGAGTATAGCCTCACGTGCTTCCAATGTTATCTTTGCGGTACGTCCACTAATCGACCACGACGCTCCTCTGTACCCAAAGTTTCTCCAAAGTGGATCTGTCATCTCCATAGGGTATCTCTAGGGTACACCAACATCCTTGTAACGTTACTAAGTCCCACCTGTCGACAAGCCAAATATACTTCACTTTTACAGTTCGTCGGTCTAACCCTACCTCTAGGCTGCCTTACAAGTCTTTCGAGGCTAACTCAAGACTATCCCAAACCTCCTGGTCTCCTGGGTCTCCTGACCAATGTGAAATCCCATCGCATCTCATCTATGAATACAAAGTAGACCCAGTATCAACACCAAGTCACAACTAATATATATGCGAGACGGACCACACACGTCCTGTACGACTCCAAGATGGTCAAGATCTTCAGCTACGTCCACTACAACAAGATAGAGAAATCTCCTCATCTGTATATTCAATATATCCAACCTCTGTCCTGTTATCTTATCCGCCTAATCCACCATACTTCAAGCCTGAGTCAAAAGTTATTCAGTCTCGATCCACTCACTCCTAAGTGGATCCCACTTCTCCTCCATACAACTTTTAGCTTCATACTATCACATCGATCCAGAAAGTCACATGTCTAGATTGTGGATTCTCTTAAATAACCTTATATTGATCAACAATACTTACTCCTTCTTACTTTCCTTCCATCATCCGTTAACGGAATACACAATGGTCCTCAACCATGTTATCACAGTTACCTTAATCCATTTTAACACCATTCTCTGACACTCAACACACCGGCTACGCCCGGTGTCACCAAATCCTCTCTCTACTCCTGAACACAACCACATGTGTCCACAATCAAAATGGATCACAAATTCTCACATCCCAATAATGAGTCTCCCAACTCATCTCCAAAGTATCTACCACACAACCAACTCACCACCTCGGGACCAACACAGTATCTCATTGTCTCAAACTTAACATCTCCTGATTCCGAGATTCCAACCACGATTCTGCATCCTCAAATATACCACCTCCGGACTACCTGTCCAAACGTCATTTTACTTACTACACTGAGGCAGTCCAACACTCCTACGGATCCAACCCACATATCCATAATCAAATCAACTTCACCGACCACTCGCTTGTCGGTTATCCCTGTTTATGCACAACCAAACGGGTATCAATCATGACTCCTTCTGATGATCGCATTGCAACCTTTCCGAGGTTTAACTCCGGGCACATGCTAGAACACAAGTCACCAAATTTCGAGATCCTCAATCATTGACCACAGACTCCCCAAGTACCACCCTCGAAGTCGTCACTCACCAAGTGCCAACCTCGGCACCGACCGACATATTCCAACACGTCAGGGGGGAAGTCTACTAACATCAACCTCACGAGCAGTCAACCCCGACCATACAAACCTAGCTCGATCCAACACGAGGCCTAGGTCCACCGCGCTTCTGCTGCGCTACTCTAATCAGACTCACGGTATCCTGACCGTTCGTCCCAACCATGACCTACCAATGGTCATCACCAATACCCGTTTGGTTAATGAATCCTGCCAGACACCGGCACCTCGTAATCGGTCACAACTTCAATTCACGCTGTGCCCATCATACCAAGTCAAACCTCCCGACCCGTGGCACGTTATTTTGATCTAGTGCTCTCAGCACACCAGTCCCGAGCCTCTTTACCAAGCCAAACCCTCAAGCTTCGCTCAGGCCGGGGAACTAATTTCCCTCGTGAACCAATACTCTAAACCCCCAACACTGGACTCGTCCAAAGTCATCCATCAACCATTCCCTACCTCGGCTACACCTAGCAGCACCATCTCCAATCCGACCGTAAGTCGGCCCAAGCCACAACCACCAACTCAGGTGTCCAAAACAATGTACTTCCTCTGGGTTCCCCTCCAAGGAACTCACAATCCAGACCTAGTCATCCCACGGGGTTTCTCAAATCATCCCCATCGTCCGTGTTATCCAAACCTACAACTGTCACTGGTTCACTATAACCTTACCACTCGGGTCGTCATTCCCGGCTAAGACCATTCCTTATCGTAACTCTACACACAACAACCAGTATCCCTCGCTAGGTGGAAATCCCTCGAATCTCAAAGTAGTTCCAACACGTCATTCCCGACTTGTACAAGTCCAAACGTGAACAATTTGACCAAATGGTCACAAGTCCATACTATCATGATCCAATCACCATCCGGCCCAACAGGCCACCATCATCCGGCCTCCTCAGCCCACGTACACCACTAGCTCAATAGGCTACTCTCGGGCCCCATAGGCCAACACGCATATTCAATCGTAACTCACTGGCTACCATCCCGGTTAACCACACCGATAAACATTTAACCCTATGGTCCAACCACATATCGAGCATAGCCAGCGTCCAACACGCTATCCTTTGCGGCCCTAAGCCGACATACGGCATACCTCGCACCGCGTATCGAGCGACTATCACCCTGGCACTAACAACCACCGCTAACTAGCCACAAACGAACGTACTAACACTATCACGTCCAAGTTGCTGACGGGCTGTTCCACCTCGAGACATCACATTTACAGTAGCATCACAACACCCAAGTTGACGAACCAACGACTCTGGGAACTAAACCTCGTGCAAAGCACACGAAACCTGCTCTGATACCAATTTGACAGGACCCATCCCCAATCCCACGGGATTAAGGGATAAATCCTGCTCCCGTCTAACTTACGCATGACACGAAGGCTAGACCGTCATCCAACCTCCATGTGACATGTAAGTGAGACAAGGGATTCTCGACCCGACTGTAATAAAAGTGACCGGACTTCCCAAAGCGTGCCGAATCTACTGTGGATCACGGTATGATGTCTCCGTCTCTCTCGACTAATAGCCCACACCGTAACAACTTGAAGGGTATAAAAAACACAAAAGACTGTGAGTGGACAAAAATAAAGTATAAGTTAAAAACATTTCAATAAAACAATTACATTTATACCCTCCATTTAAAAACGAATGCATGCATATCAAATCCATGTCATAAAACCATTCATATCAAAATCATCAATGAAAACCATTTGAAAACCCGAATCAAATCCGTTATTCAAATCCATGCCTCAGCCTCAAATCACAAATTTATCTCAAAGTATGGGAACTCAATCCGAAAACTCATCAAATCCAAATCATCCAGGCCACTGCCCAAAACATCTGAAAACCAGTGAAAAACCAGTGAAAAACATCAATCATACAAGTTTGCTCGATCTCAAGTGCATCCGAGTCTTTAAACTCAAAACCATGCGCAATATCAGGCCTTCCCGGGATATCAACGAGTCTTTAAACTCAAAACACAATCACAGGCCTCGGGGGGTATCATATCCGAGTCTTTAAACTCAAAACAAATACTGAGTCTTTAACTCAAAACATATCTGTCCAGGGCCCTCCCCCGTCAATCAACCGAGTCTTTAAACTCAAAACCAGATCCAGCGGTTTTTCTTTTTCTTTTCCGGGTCTTTAAACCCAAAACCATTTTCAATCAACATTGAAAATCATAGAAAATCCATATTCGAATTCGCAACAATGATTTCGTAAGCCGGGATCCGGAACCATCATCCCGAACCCAAATCCTGATTTCCTTTCCAAGTCTCAAAACCAAATCCGAAATATCATTTCCGAAATCCAGTTTCAAAGCCGTAATCTCATGAACAGGGCTCCAAGCTCGAAATCACTTTTCCAAAATCCATTTCAAATCATTGAAATCAAATCATATTTCAAATCTCAAAAGCAAATCATCGAAAACCATCGTCAAAACATAAGATAAATCACAACCTCGTAAAACGTGCGATTCTATAAACATCTAGAAAATCGTGCCAAATCGTAAATCATCAAGAGCATAATCAAATCATAGAGTCACGTATAGAAAACATATAAAAATAGATATGCATGCATCAAGAGTTAGAAAGAAAAGTCCACTCACAGACCATAGCGTCGTTGCCTCGATACGCGCGCACTTTTACCAGCCCCGGCTAATCCGTTTCCACCGGCTTTCCTGAACCTGTCCAAATCCCAGAATAAGGTCACTAACTACTTCATAAAGCTTATATTCAAGCCCCTTAATTTCTTCGCATTTTTAACTATTTTTAACCGAGGCTTAAAACCTACGGACATCCCAAAACTTATCGAGACAATGTCCGACCGACTAGAAACTAGTGCCAAAATGTTCGTTACATCAAATACTTTAAAAGTCATGTTGGAAAATTTCCCAAACTACCCTTCACGCGCCCCCCATGCACATCTAAAACCTCCTACGCATGAAACCCACGTGCGTGAACAGTGTCATCGTCAACCTTCTGGTCAATCCGGTTCAGACCGGGTTAGACCGGTCTCTGCAACTCGAACCGACGTGGCCGATTTTCGTCCAATTATCAATCATTTTTACTCCTTTCAATCCCATTAGCTTCATTCCACACTAAGCATTCGATTTACTTACTTAAATTAAGAAATGAAGTACGGGATCTTACCTCCCAAGCAACCTGCAAAACCCGAAAGTTTCCCCATATCTGTTGCTCTGATTCCATCCCTTCCAGACCCTGGTTTCGATTCCATTCAACTCTTGATAGTCTGAGAGTGCGTTACCAACCATCAAACTCGAGTAATTGTCACGAAATCACGAAACACCATTTTTGAGTAAAACCTTACCCGTCTTCGGTTTTCGAGCCACTATCCACGGCAAGCCACCCGTTCGAATTTATTCGACTCCCAGACACCTTAGCATCATGATTTAGTAGTCAATTAGGCTCATTAACCCTTCAATTTGACTTCCAAATTCGAAATTAAATCGGGGAATTGACGGTTTCTTACCCATGTACATCTACCACCGTGCACGACGGTGCCTGATAGCAGCACCACCGTACACCCCACCATCTGCTTTGTCAGTCTCCTTCACACATCATGGGCTAAGGATGAACGATTGCTCACAGTTCACTCTCTCGTCCCCTGTTTCATTCTGGTTTTTGCTTGAACCGTGTACAACCAATTAGTTTAAAACGGGTTAATGGCGGTGAGAGATGGTTCTAAGGCCATCTAGAGAAGGCCACGCGTCAAAACTCCTATGGGCACCACTTCCAATCAACAACCAAGTGTCCATCTCAGAGTGGGCACAGATCCCAATGCAGAAAATGTCCAGAATGCCCCTCAAGGACAAATTACCATTTTGCCCTTCGTAATCCTGACCCGTAACTTTATTTCCCGAACTCCAAATGTCACATGCCGCCTGTCATCGGAATCAGGGACTCGAGACCTTCCTAACGGTCCTCGAAGTAAGTGAAAATTCAATGCCACCCAAAAAGTCAACAAATTTCTCTTTTTACCTAAATTACCAAATTACCCTCAAACTTCCGAATGTCATAACTTTGCCCTCGGATGTCAGAATCGGACGTGCCACCTGTCTATGAACTCGTGACATCTCGAACTACGTCACGGTCATTAGTCAAAGTCCATTTGACCGCCCAAACAAAAGTCAACATTTGTTCCTATTCTAGGGGCAAATTTGTCATTTCGCACCGTCCGTCCGAACGTATCCAACTAATCACTGATTAACTTCACTAATCCGTCATTAACAACTATTCTAATTTCGATTTCCAAAACGGGCTATTACAACAGATTTTGAGTATGTAAGGATGAGAGATGATGAATCTTTTTCATTCTATACTTCTAGGCCGTATACCATAGTAGATCACATGAAGTCTTATAGTGAGGAAATAACAAAAAAAAAAGAATGATGCACAAAATATTGAGCAGCCTTACCAAACCCTATGATCTTATAGTATTAATTCTTAAAGAAACTAAGGATCTAGACATTGTCAATGTATGATGTGACGACTCAAAAATTCAAAAAAGGGAAAGTTGTAAATTTTAGAAGAAAATGATGATTTTGTCCTTGGTTTATAGGGGCAAAAGTTGACTTTTGTTTAGGGCACTTTTCGAACTTTCCGTAAAGACCATTGTGTAGGTCTCGAGACGCTGAATCCGTAGACAGGCGGCACACAAAAATTGGAGTTTGAACGGAAAAGTTACGGGCATGAGAATGCTAGGGACATTTTGGTAATTATGCTAAGAAGGGCAAAATGGTCTTTTGGTTGGGGTTTGTTGAGTCATTAATTGATGCAAGACGGGGACATCTGTCACCTTATAATTTGGATGGCTAGCCTGCACGTGGCATCAACTGATGATGCTGCTGAGTATTGATTTCATTCACACATGATGAACAAAACGAGCACCATTCCAATCCAACCTTCAACAATTCGTACAAGGTGAGACCAACCACAAAACTGAGACCGTGAGACTTACGCATGACACGAAGGCTAAACTGAAGTACAACCTCCATGTGACACGTAAGTCGGACAATGGATTCTCGAGTCCACCATCCCAAAAGTGACCGGACTTCCCAGAGTGCACCGAACTACTGTGGATCGTGGGTGTGATGTCTCCGTCTCTCCCCGACCAACAGTCCGCACCGCAATAACTTGGAGGGTATCGAAAACACAATTTAGACTGTGAGTGGACAAAAATAAAGTATAAGTTTAAAAACAGTTATAAAACAAGTACATTTATACCCTCCAATTAAAAACCAATGCATGCATATCAAATTCATGTCATAAAACCATTCAATATTCAGGATAAGCAGCCATGTAAGAAAAACCAAACACAATTTCCTTTTCTCAATTCCCGGGCCTCAGCCCAAAACCATCGAAAACCATTTCAAAAACCGTCACCATCAAATCTCAGTGAAAACCAAAGCATATTTGAACCACATTTCCATCCATCGAACCTGCTGGATCTATCCGAGTCTTTAAACTCAATCCAGACATCAATATAATTCGAGTTTTTAAACTCCTGAGTCTTTAAACTCAACAGGTCTACGGGGGAAAATCATAATATCCAAGTCTTTAAACTCCTGAGTCTTTAAACTCAATTCGGGTCTTTAAACCCAATCCAGGCCCGCCCCCGTCATATCATATTCGGGTCTTTAATCCCAATAACCAGATCCAGCAAATTCAGTCTAGAACCGTTTGAAAACCATTATTCATTTCCGAATCCGAATCCGCAATCTCATTAGGATCCCGAATCCAAACTCAGAACTCATATCCACATCCATTTCCAAATTCGAGTTCGAAACCATCATCCAGTACGCTAGCATCCGGAATAACCATTCTGAACCCAACCTGGAAATCCATTTTCAAGTTCCAAACCGAATCCCGAATCGTCACCCCGGAAATCTGATTCTAAAACCCGAAATCGCGTTAATCAAAACTATTTTTCTGAACTGGGCTTCAAACCCAAAATCACTTCCCATAATCCTTTTACTTTCATTGAAATCAAATCGTATTTCAAATCCCGAAGTCAAATCATAAAAACCGGGTTCAAATCACAATATCCATCAAAACATCGTAAAACGTGAAATTCCGTAAATACCTCGAAAATCGTGTAAAATCGTAAACCGTCAAGATCATAAATCAAATCATAGAATCACGTATAGAAAACATATAAAAACATATATGCATGCATCAAGAGTTAGAAAACAAAGTCCACTCACATACCAGAGCGTCGTTGCCTCGATACGCGTGCACCTATGTCGTTTTACGGCCAATCCACTATCACCGGCTTCCCCCGAACCTGTCCAAATCCCATAATAACGTTACTAACTACTTCAAAATGATCATACTTAAGCCCTGTAATTTTTTCGAATTTTTAACTATTTTTAACCGAGCCCTAAAACCTTCGGACATCCCGAAACATGTCGAGACGATGTCCGATCGACTCGAAACCAATCTTAAAATGTTCGTTACATCGAATAATTGTAAAGTCGTGTTGGAACTGTCCTCGAAATCTGTGCCACGCGCCCACACGCGCCGCCCAAAGGGGCTACGCGTGGGCCTCATGCGCCAGCACAGTGTCATCTTCAACCTTGCTTCGACCCGGTCCGACCAGTTCACGATTCAGGCCGAACCGGCATGGTCGGTTCATGGGTTTATCTGGTCCAGTTTTGTCCATTTACCTCCCTAATTAATTCTCCAATCCTATTTCAATGTTTCTAAAAGATCCATGCGTTCAAAATAAGAAAACCAAGATCAATATCATACCTTTAATTCTACCTTTTCGAACCGGTCAAGTTCCTCCATACGGTTCCATGGTTCCAGCCGTCAATCCTCTCTGGTTTTGCTCCTAAACGTCTTCTGAAATCCTTAGAAGTACATCTTAACCATCAGGACTTCACAAAAATCCTTAATTCTCAAATTACCATTTTTGGAATTTAAACAAAGGTTTCCCAGGCACTTACCTTCCCGTCCATCTGAGGTCTCAACACCAGGCTCATCAACTCCCTGGACGTCCAGAAACACCTCCCCATCTATTGGATTGAACAAACTCCATGAGAACACAAACTTTTCATTTTATTTGAAAAACAGACCTTCACGTGTTTTCGGATTTTTCACCATCTCTCACCGTCGTGGACTACCGTGCTTCTCCACCAACATCTCACTGTCCTCAGCCATCCTAGTTATTCCTCACGGGTTGGGGTTTGTGGGTTGAGGGAATTGGGTTCACAGTCAAATAATGACCATCCTCTGTTTCTCTGTTAGCACGATTACACCCGTTTATCCAATCTTTGAGGCAGCTGAGGATTATTCCAAAATCCTCTAGAGATGGGACAAGTGTCCCCATCTGGTTGGACAACAAATCCAAGGCAGCCACCTGTCAAAGTGTAATTGGGCATAGAAAAAGACCAAAATGCCCCTACCTTGACAAATTACCATGTTGCCCTTCATGCCCGTAACTTTAATTCCCGAACTCCAAATGGCACATGTCGCCTGTCGTTGTACTTGGGAGATAGAGACCTTCCTAACGATCCTCGAAATGCGTGAAAAGTCCACGTCGTTTGCAAAGTCTACAAATTTCCCCTATTTAACCAAATTACCAAAGTACCCTCAAACTTCCGAACATCATAACTTTTTTCTCGGATGTCGGAATCAGACGTGCCACCTGTCTATGAACTCGTGACGTCCCGAACTACGTCAGGGTCATCGGTCAAAGTCGATTTGACCATCCGAACAAAAGTCAACATTTTTGCCCATTCTAGGGGCAAAATCGTCATTTTGTACCTTCTGTCCGAACGCATCCAACTAATCACTGATTAAGTTCACTAATCCATCCTTACCAACTAATCTAATCCCGATTTTCGGGACGGGTCCTTACATAAAATGACATTTTTACCCCTGAAAAGGGAGTAGCTAAAGTTGACTTTTTGTGTGTGATACCTTTTCATAATTTTGTGAGGACCATTGTGTAGATCTCGAGACGTTGAATCCGTAGACAGGTGGCATGTCAAAAACGGAGCTCGGATGTGAAAGTTACGGATCTACGAAGTCCAGGGGCAAAACAGTAATTTGTCGAGCGAAGGGCAAAACGGTCTTTTAACAAACGAACGGTGGATGCTGACTCATGCTACCAACCAAATGACACATGTCACTTTGTCCCCTACCTTTGCCCAGATTTCATGGAAGAATGATGATGATTTTGGACATTAATCCCTTAATTAGGGATAATCATCATCTTTTGTCCACTAAATCTGTGATAAACATTGGTTTACATCAGTTGAGAGGATGAGAGATTGAGGAGATAGAGTTGAGAGAAAAAATCGAGGAATTGAGAGGAGATTTGAAAACTTGTGGTCGAAAATTTGAAAAACAATGGTGAAAATTCGAATTCGAAATTATGAGCTTGGAGGATCAAAATTGAGGCTTGAATAAACTTCCTGAGATCATTTCGAACCAACCCACAACAAAAACGAAGGGAATTAGTGTTGTATTGAGCAAGAACAGAAGCTCCACTTTCTGCTTAAAATCGAGCTTGGGTTCGAATAGCTGGAGGTAAGAACTTATGAAATTGATTATGTAAAAATGTTCATTTCACTCTCATGATGCTCTCTGTGTAAATTAATTGGGAAAACAGGGACGAATTGCGTGAACCCAATAACGAAACCCGTTTGAAGGTTCATCGTGGGATATGAGGATTTTGGTTGTGATTGAAGCAATTAAATTCACAGAACCTAAATTAAGATGGTTTAGACGAAATCCGATTAAAGAATGGAAGAAATCGAGGTCGAATTGAGGGAGATCGTGCCAGGTTTGATCGCGGGTTCACGACCCGTTTATCAGACATTCGGGTGAAAGAGACGGTACTGTAGCAGTATTGTTCACAGCGTGTGGCTTTCACCCGCAGCCGCTTGCGGCGGCGCGTGAGGGCGCGTGGCTGGGTTTCTGAGGATGGGTCCAATATACTTTTTGATGTTCTCGTTGATACGAACCTATTAGCGTTGGTTTCCGGTCAATCGGATATGGATTCGGAGTAGTTTCGAGAACCCGAAGCGTATAGTTTATGTTTAAATAATATTATTAAATTTCGACGATTAGTGAATTCATATATGGAACTATACGACAGTCTAGTAACCTTAAATTACTTTGTTTGATAGGCCGGAACATTCCCAGGACATCAGAAGAGAGCGAATAGTTTCAGGCTGAACAATCTGGACAGTGTGTGTGAGTGGACTTTGTTTTCTAACCGTGATGCATGCATATATGATTTAAATGGTTTATTATATGATTTAATATGATTTGACATGATTGATGTTTCAATCCGGTGATTTCTCAATTTTCTGGATTATTATATTATTTTTGGCACGATTTTCGAGAAATTATGAAATTGATGTTTTGGACGTAGGCCCGGGATTGAAAATGATGTTTTGACTCGAATTATGAGTCACGGATTGATTTGATGTTTTCTTGACATATTTCATGAATTTACGTGAAAATGGCAACGCGGGTTTACGGTTGCACGGATTTGCGTGAAAATGATATTTTGGGCTTGAGACCCAATGGAATTGTGATTTTGATTGGATTTGTATTTCCATGTGATTACATGATGATATTGATGACTTTTCGGATTTATAAAGTAAATGGGACTTTGGTTTTCTGGATTTGAGGAAACTATATTTTGGGGCTGTGACCCTGTATTAATAAATGATTTTGGTTTTTAATGCAACTGTTTTTCACTCGTTTTCATAATGGTGATGAGTTTCGGATATTTAGGGCTTTCGAATGGTAATATTTTTTTCCCCGGAGTGCACCCTGTAGATAACGCTCGCCTTCGAGATGGAATTGTTTACCCCGAAGAGGTCACGTAGCACGGTCTGTTGTCGTGCAGCCGAGGGAGGCTCGACTCAGACCAGGTGTGCTGGATTATATGGAGATCGGTCAGTGATGTGTTCACGATGATCTGGATTGTCGGCTGGTGATGTGATTCACAGCGACAGATGCTCGGATTTTGAGCGGTCCTTGAGCCTATTTGATTTTGCACGCGTTATAGGGATAAACGTGACTATATGAAATTGGATGTGAAAATAAGTCCCGTGGTTTTATTGAGATTTAAATTTGATTTGATGAACATGAGTTGCAAAGAAAATGTGGTCATGGAATTTAGAAAACATGTTTTGATTTTATCGGTCCACTGTTTATACTTGATTGATTTCACCTCATTACTCATGATTTATGATATGCATGCATGTTTGTGAAAACTAGAGGGTTAGAATGTGTTTTGGTAAATGTATATACGAACTTCATTTTTGTCCACTCACACATTTGATGTTTTATTTAGCCTCCAGGCCAGTGCACATGTACAGGGGCTAGAAACGAGGCAAAAGAATAAGTAGACCGTTGCGCACTCTAACACCGTTCAGAGTACGAGTTTGATCCCTACTTGTAATATTACCTATGCTCTGTGAACCGGTTGACTAGTTAAACTTGTAATGTCAACAGGTCCTGTAAAACATAACTATCTCTTGTCTGACAATGTCTGGCGTTTGTTGTGTTGTATATGTTTATGTTTGGTTACTTTTGGCCCTTTAGCGTTATAGTCAGACGGGAGCAGGATCCATCACGACTATCGAGGGATAACCGAGGTGGGTCTTGTCAAATTTGTATCAGAGCATTAGGTTGCAGTCTGAGTCTTGCACATTGGTACTGATATGTTTCTCTTGTAGAAACATCACAATATGCCTCCGAGACGTGAGCCCCGTGCACAGCCTGGTGATGAGATTGGGGGTCCGAATTTGGAGAGAGCTCAACGATTGGGAGCCATTGGGTTTACTGGCCAGACTGACCCAGAAGAGGCCTACGAATGGATTACTCATTTTGAACGGATCTTCGACATTATGTAGTGCCCGCTGGAGGATATGGTTATGTTAGTCACGTTTATGCTGAGTAGCAATGCATATAGATGGTGGCATGGGTTACAGATGACTGGCTTGAATGCCCGCACCCTGACTTGGGACGGTTTTCGTGACCGCTTTTTGGCTCAGTTTTATCCCCGTTCTTTCCGCAATGCTAAGGAGGTTGAGTTCTTACAGCTACAATAGGGGAGCATGTCAGTGGCTGACTATGAGCAGAAGTTTTTGACTTTATCCAATTTTGCTCCATTGTATGTGGCGACTAAGGAAGATAAATGTCGACGATTTGAGTATGGATTGAGGAGCGAGATACAGGCCGCTGTGACTGTGGTATCTTATACCACATTGAGAGAATTGTCTTATGTTGCTGTTCGCTTTGAGACGAGTTTGCTAGTACGACAGCAACACCAGGGCTTTGGTCGGCGCCGTGAGCGACAGTACTAGGGATCTACGAGTCAGAGGACTCCGAGGAGAGGTGGTTTTGGTCCTGGATCTTTTGGTGGTGCTCGTTCGAGTTTTAGCAGTGGGAGGGGTTCACAGAGATTTGTGTTTTGACCTCCAGCGACTGCACAGTTTAGTGAGGCATCAGTAGGATCCACCGGCCGACAGAGTAGTGGGCCCAACCGGGGCAATGCTCTTGTTTGCTTTTATTGCAGGGAGCCGGGTCACATCAAGAGGGACTGCCCACGTTTGGCCAGTGGTAGTGGTACAGGTTGGGGCACTACTGAGCAGGGTCCGAGTACAACCTCGATTTCAGATGCAACAGGTGGGAGAGGAGTTGGTAGAGCTCGTGGTGGATCACGAGGACGCGACCGGACTTCGGGACCGCAGACTCGAGTTTATGCAGTAACTCAACAGGAGGCCCAAGCAGCCCCGGGAGTGGTGACATGTATGCTTACTATTTTTGGTCATACTGCACGTACTTTGATAGACCCGGGAGCTACCTACTTTTTCGTTTCTCGAGAGTATGCCCTATTAGCAGATAGAGAGATGTCTGCTATCGGGTGTGATATGGGAGTCAGTACACCGACTGGAGATTTATATGTGGTAAACCAGGTGATATGAGGTTACCCTATTTTGATAGGGGATGTGAATCTAACAGTTGATTTGATACTCCTAGATTTGTATGATTTTGATGTTATCCTTGGGATGGATTGGTTGACAACCCATCATGCCTTTATCGAGTGTTTCGATAAGAGGGTGATACTCCGGAGCCCAGGATTGCCAGAGGTGATATTTCAGGGAGATCAGAGGGTGTTACCTTCTAGAGTCATATCGGCCCTCACGGCAGATAGATTATTGAGGAAGGGTTGCCAGGGTTATTTAGCTTATGTGGTCGATGTACGGGATACCCCAGTTAAGGTCGAGGACATCCCAGTAGTGTGTGAATTCCCAGATGTATTCCCTGAAGATTTACACGGATTGCCACCTCCTAGGGAGATTGAGTTCACCATCGAACTGATTCCTGGTACACGACCTATTTCTTTGACACCTTATCGGATGGCACCGGCTGAGTTAAGGGAATTGAAGGTTCAGTTGCAAGATCTATTGGATGTGGGGTTTATTCGGCCAAGTGTATCACCATGGGGAGCCCCCGTATTGTTTGTGAGAAAGAAAGAGGGCAGTTTGAGATTATGCATGGATTATAGGCAACTTAGTAAGGTCACAACAAAGAATAAGTACCTTTTGCCACAGATTGATGATTTGTTTGATCAGTTAAAGGGAGCTAAGTATTTTTCGAAGATTGATCTCCGTTCTGGTTACCATCAGTTAAGGATTCGAGAAGAGGATAACCCAAAAATAGCCTTCCGAACCCGATATGGTCATTATGAATTCCTGGTGATGCCATTTGGATTGACTAATGCACCTGCGGCGTTCATGGATTTGATGAATCGAGTATTCCGGGAATACCTTGACCAATTTGTTATTGTGTTCGTTGATGACATTTTGGTGTATTCAAGCAGTAAAAGGGCGCATGAGGAGCATTTGAGGGTTGTGCTTGATACGCTAAGAGAGAACCAACTCTTTGCTAAACTGAGTAAGTGCCAATTCTGGTTAACTAGTGTTGGTTTTCTGGGACATGTGATTTCCGTGAAAGGAATTCGTGTTGATCCCCAGAAGATTGAAGCGGTAGCAAACTGGGAGCAGCCGAAAACAGTGACCGAGGTTAGGAGCTTCTTGGGGTTGGCCGGTTACTACAGACGTTTCGTAGAAGGATTCTCTGCGATTGCTGCCCCATTGACCCACTTGACCAGGAAGGGAATTAAGTTCATTTGGGATGAGGACTGCGAGCAAAGTTTTCAGGAACTGAAGAAAAGGTTGACCTCTGCTCCTGTCTTGACCCTTCCAGATGATAGCGGGAATTTTGAGGTGTACAGTGATGGATCCTTACAAATATTGGGGTGCGTGTTAATGCAACATGGAAAGGTGATTGCATATGCCTCCCGACAGCTGAAACCGCATGAACGTAACTATCCTACCCATGATTTAGAATTGGCTGCAGTGGTACACGCCCTAAAGATCTGGAGACATTATTTTTATGGAGAGACATGTAGACTTTTCACTAATCATAAGAGTTTGAAGTGCTTTTTCACACAAAAGGAATTGAATTTGAGGAAGAGACGATGGTTGGAACTACTTAAGGATTATGACTGCACAATTGAGTACCATCCTGGAAAAGCTAATGTGGTAGCTGATGCATTGAGTCGGAAATCAGCACATCCTGTGGCACATCTACGAATGATACGTTTGCCCTTATTGGTTGAACTCCGTAGGACTGGAGTTACTTTGGGATATGATAACTAAGGTGTTTTGCTGGCTAGTTTCCAGGTGCAACCGATTTTGATTGATCGAGTCATTGAAGCCCAATTTCAAGACCCTATCATTTGTATCCTCCGAATTGAAGTTGAAGCGGGGGAACGGTAAGATGTTACAGTTAGAAAGGATGGAGCCTTAGTAAAGGAGGGAGGACTATGTGTGCCCGGAGATGTAACATTAAAGAAGGAGATTCTGGAAGAGGCTCATAGTTCGGCGTATGCTATGCATCCAGGTGGGACTAAAATGTACCGTACGCTTCGAGAACATTATTGGTGGTTGGGTATGAAACGGGAGATTGCTGAGTATGTTAGTAAGTGCTTGATATGTCAACAAGTAAAGGCTGAGAGGCATATACCCTATGGAGCACTGCAACCACGTCCAATCCCGGAATGGAAATGGGATCATATAACGATGCATTTTGTGTTTAAACTTCCCAAAACGCCCAAAGGACACGATGGAGTTTGGGTAATTGTGGAAAGTCTTACCAAGTCAGCGCATTTCTTACCTGTAAGGGAAGACTGCTAGATGACACAGTATGCCAGACTATTCATTGATGAGATTATTCGCTTACATGGCACCCCTGTCTCTATTGTATCTGATCGAGATCCACGATTTACGTCCAGATTCTAGCAGAGCTTACAGGAAGCTTTGGGGACAAGATTGCATTTTAGTACGGCATTCCACCCTCAAACCGACGGGCAGTCGGAACGGACCATCCAGACCTTGGAGGACATGATGAGAGCATGTGTCTTGCAATTCCACGGTACTTGGGAGTCACATTTACCATTGATGGAATTCGCCTACAACAATAGTTACCAAGCGAGTATTGGGATGGCTCCTTATGAAGCCTTGTATGGACGGCAATGCAGAATCCCTTTGTGTTGGACTGAAGTGGGCGAAAGGAAATTATCTAGATCAGAATTGGTAGACTTGATGACGGAGAAGGTTAAACTCATCCGGGATAGACTCAAAACAGCCCAAGATAGACAAAAGAGTTATGTGGACCGCCGAGTCAGAGATCTTGAATTTACAGTTGGAGATTGGGTTTTCTTAAAGTTATCTCCTTGGAAAGTTATAGTGCGATTCGGTAGACGCGGGAAATTGAGCCCCCGTTTCATTGGACCATATGAGATTGTTGAGAGGATTGGCCGGGTTGCTTACAGATTGGCATTACCTTCTGAGCTTTCCAGGGTCCATGATGACTTCCATGTGTCAATGCTGCGGAAATATGTGTATGATGAGTCGCATGTGTTAGAAGAACAGCCCATTGAGCTCAGGGAAGACCTAAGCTTTGAGGAACAGCCTGTACAGATCTTAGATCGAAAAGATAAAGTGTTTCGCCGAAAGACGATTCCCCTAGTGAAGGTTCTTTGGAGAAATCAGAACGTGGAAGAGACCACATGGGAACCAGAGACCACATGGGAACCCGAAACACAGATGCGAGAGCAGTATCCCTATTTCTTTCATTGAAATTTCGAGGATGAATCTTAAGGGGGAAGGTTGTAACGCCCTGAAAATCCAAACCTTGTAAAATTATAAAATAATATGTAAAATGACATTTTTACCCCTGAAAAAGGAGTGGCTAAAGTTGACTTTTTATGTGTGATACCTTTTCATAATTTTGTGAGGACCATTGAGTATATCTCGAGACGCTGAATCCGTAGACAGGTAGCATGTCAAAAATGGAGCTCGAATGTGAAAGTTACGGATCTACGAAGTTCAGGGGCAAAACGGTAATTTGTCGAGCGAAGGGCAA
Source organism: Prinsepia uniflora (assembly GCA_032719365.1). Classification (NCBI taxonomy): domain Eukaryota; kingdom Viridiplantae; phylum Streptophyta; class Magnoliopsida; order Rosales; family Rosaceae; genus Prinsepia; species Prinsepia uniflora. The sequence continues at coordinate 13,305,122 of CM064875.1, forward strand.
AATGGTCTTTTAACAAACAAACGGTGGATACTGACTCATGCTACCAGCCAAATGACACATGTCACTTTGTCCCCTACCTTTGCCCCGGATTTCATGGAAGAATGATGATGATTTTGGACATTAATCCCTTAATTAGGGATAATCATCATCTTTTGTCCATTGAATCTGTGATAAACATTGGTTTACATCAGTTGAGAGGATGAGAGATTGAGGAGACAGAGTTGAGAGAAAAAATCGAGGGACTGAGAGGAGATTTGAAAACCTGTGTTCGAAAATTTGAAAAACAATGGTGAGAATTCGAATTCGAAATTATGAGCTTGGAGGATCAAAATTGAGGCTTGAATAAACTTCCTGAGATCATTTCGAACCAATCCACAACAAAAACGAAGGGAATTAGTGTTGTATTGAGCAAGAACAGAAGCCCTACTTTCTGCTTAAAATCGAGCTTGGGTTCGAATAGCTGAAGGTAAGAACTTATGAAATTGATTATCTAAAAATGTTCATTTCACTCTCACGATGCTCTCTGTGTAAATTAATTGGGAAAACAGGGACGAATTGCGTGAGCCCGATAACAAAACCCGTTTGAAGGTTCATCGTGGGATATGAGGATTTCGGTTGTGATTGAAGCAATTAAATTCACAGAACCTAAATTAAGATGGTTTAGATGAAATCCGGTTAAAGAATGGAAGAAATCGAGGTCGAATTGAGGGAGATCGTGTCGGGTTTGATCGCGGGTTCACGGCCCGTTTATCAGACATTCGGGTGAATGAGATGGTACTGTAGCAGTACTGTTCATAGCGCGTGGCTTTCACACGCAGCCGCTTGTGACGGCACATGAGGGCGCGTGGCTGGGTTTCTGAGGATGGGTCCAACATACTTTTTGATGTTCTCGTTGATACGAACCTATTAACGTTCGTTTCGGGTCAATCGGATACGGATTCGGAGTAGTTTCGAGTACCCGAAGCGTATAGTTTATGTTTAAATAATATTATTAAATTCCGACGATTAGGCAATTCATATATGGGACTATACGACAGTCTAGTAACCTTAAATTACTTTGTTTGACAGGCCGGAACATTCCCAGGACATCGGAAGAGAGCAAACAGTTTGAGGCTGAACAATCTGGACGGTGTGTGTGTGAGTGGACTTTGTTTTCTAACCGTGATGCATGCATATATGATTTAAATACTTTACTATATGATTTGATATGATTTGACATGATTGATGTTTCAATCTGGTGATTTCTTGATTTTCAGAATTATTATATTTTTTTGGCATGATTTTCGAGAAATTATGAAATTAATGTTTTGGGCGTAAGCCCGGGATTAAAAATGATGTTTTGACTCGGATTATGAGTCAGGGATTGATTTGATGTTTTCTTGGCATATTTCATGAATTTACGTGAAAATGGCAACTCGGGTTTACGGTTGCACGGATTTGCGTGAAACTGATATTTTGGGCTTGAGACCCAATGGAATTGTGATTTTGGTTGGATTTGTATTTCCATGTGATTACATGATATTGATGATTTTTCGGATTTATAAAGTAAATCGGGACTTTGGTTTTCTGGATTTGAGGAAACTATATTTTGGGGTTGTGACCCTGTGCTAATAAATGATTTTGGTTTTCAATGCAACTGTTTTTCGCTGGTTTTCATAATGGTGATGAGTTGCGGATATTTAGGGCTTTCGGATGGAAATATGTTTTTCCCCAGAGTGCACCCTGGAGATAACGCTTGCCTTCGGGATGGAAGTGTTTACCCCGAAGAGGTCACGTAGCACGGTCTGTTGTCGTGCAGCCGAGGGAGGCTCGACTCAGACCAGGTGTGCTGGATTATATGGAGATCGGTCAGTGATGTGTTCACAATGATCTGGATTATCAGCTGGTGATGTGATTCACAGCGACAGATGCTCGGATTTTGAGCGGTCCTTGAGCCTATTTGATTTTGCACGCGTTGTAGGGATAAACGTGACTATATGAAATTCGATGTGGAAATAGGTCTCGTGGTTTTATTGAGATTTAAATTTGATTTGATGAACATGAGTTGCAAAAAAAATGTGGTCATGGAATTTAGAAAACATGTTTTGATTTTATCGGTCCACTGTTTATACTTGATTGATTTCACCTGATTACTCGTGATTTATGATATGCATGCATGTTTGTGAAAACTGGAGGGTTAGAATGTGTTTTGGTAAATGTATTTATCGAACTTCATTTTTGTCCACTCACACCTTTGATGTTTTATTTACCCTCCAGGTCAGTGCACAGGTACAGGGGCTAGAAACGAGGCAAAAGAATAAGTAGACCGTTGCGCACTCAGACACCGTACAGAGTAGGAGTTTGATCCCTACTTGTAATATTACCTATGCTCTGTGAACCGGTTGACTAGTCAAACTTGTAATGTCAACAGGTCCTGTAAAACTTAACTATCCCTTGTCTGACAATGTCTGGCGTTTCTTGTGTTGTATATGTTTATGTTTGGTTACTTTTGGCACTTTAGCGTTATAGTCAAATGGGAGCAGGATCCATCATGACTATCGAGGGATAATCGAGATGGGTCTTGTCCGTTAAATTATATCAAGAAAGCTCAAGGGAGTCACTGGTCAGCTGGGAATAACTCTAGTACAAATGTGGGGGAGTGATTGTAGTCGGTATACAATTGACTGAATCAAAGGGGGCTAACATTGGCTCATTTACGCAAAGTCACATATAGCCAGGCCGAGGGGCCAAGCATCCGCCAAGACCAACCTACTATATACATATCTATCATGCCTAATGAAGATGGCTGAGTTGATGGAGTTCATGCAATGTTGAGTCGGTAGAAGGGAAAGAATCGGTCTAATTGTATATTGCCTTCTTGTACTCCTGTACTGCTTTTTATATTATTGCGAAGACAGAATCGCCGCCTTCTTGTATTGCTGTTTATATTTTTAATAATATGCTTTGACTTCAATTCGTTCATTAGGGTTTGTTTGGCACTTTGGCACACTACCTGTTCGATATTTGGTTCCCTTCTACGCGGCCCCATATAATACCATCGAGTATTACCTTTCTTTCCTATCAAATTTACGAATAAGCCCATGGCTGATGAAACTAGCCGATAAACTAGTTATCGACTACTTAATCTCTCATTAGGACCAAAAATGATAGTGGAGGGTGAACCAATCGGTCCAATCTAAAACATTGTTCAATACTTTAATCTTTCATTGAGTCATTGTGGTTCAACTATCAAAATAATAGGAAGCACCTATTTAGTCTTTACTCTTTATTCAATCTCTCATTGTGTTTAAAATGATTTATATCATATATGTATATGTATATGTAATTATACAGCACATAATTTATTGATTTTTATCCTTAAAAAATCCCGCCTAGGCGCCCGCCTGGACTTTGCCTAGCCGCCTAAGCTCTAGGCCCCAACCCACCGCCCTGGAAGCGCCTAGTGTCGTTTGGAACATTGGATTGTAATATTTTGAAAAATCTCAATAGAAGCATCCTTCATGAAAACTGTAGCTATAATTCCAGATTTCTAATCGGTTTTATAATTTTTGATAATAAAACATCAAAAATCTTATTCTATTTTGATGTGATAATTACTAACACACAATTTAATACCCTGCAAAAATTGTAGTAAATAGTATAGTTTAAGTAATAATTGTTCTATGGTAGGGATTAGAGAACTTGCTAACTAACATGAAGAGCGAAAAAAAAAACAACTAAATAAAATGATTAAGTGGAGGGAGAATTGCTAGTGTTGGATAAAAGCTGACAAAACTAATGCAATGTTATGAAATCTAAGGTAAAGTTGATAGAGAGAAACTAGCTAAAGGTTCAATCTCCATACACCAAACATATGCACATGAATGAATTTTTCAGAAATTTCTTTACAAACTGGTGAATGACAATATCTAGAATCAATTGTGAAAAGCACTAATTAGAATTAAACTTCAAGTCGCTTCCTCACCATTCTCTTCATGTCATCTAATAATGAACTGCAAGTTAAATGAATACATAGAGATCATTAAGCTCTACGGAAAATTTAGACATTATCGAGGCAAGCACAAATATGAACCACATCTTAGTTAAACTTAGGTTTTTCTTAACATACCAACCTCCCATGATAGTTGCTACTTATGAATATAGGAGTATAGCTATAAGATGAAATTCTATTATATTCTAACACCAAATCCTAGCATACTTACCAAGCTTTTGACCTAACAAGGATACAAGAATGAGTTCTCCATAAAAAAGATAAACAAAACACAGCCACCAATAAGCAAAAGAAATTTTGAAATTTAACCAATCCATTGAACATATGTTTTGGGCTTTGAAATCACTCATAACTACAATTGAGGGATGTGGTCACTGTTATTGCATAATTGAGGGAAATGATGAGACACTACTGCTTTTGGGTCCCAGTTATGGCGCCACTACTCTTGTACAGAATACATAATTTTTGGGTTGAAAAATGAGTGTCAACATTTCTGCTGCCAAGTTCAAGGCTTGGGCTTTTAGTTCAATTATGCTTCTGCTGCCCAATGAGAAAGGGAAAGTCTTAGGTACGCCCAAATTAGCCACATCACCATACATACTCATCATTTCATTATTAGTTTTTCAAACAGTGAATTGAGTGTTTTCAACATCACTGTGCTCCATTTTTTTTTTTGTTTGGAATCAATTATTGATTTTTGAGCGGAAAAACTTATCATGGTTTTGATAAGATTTCAGGCCAACTACACTTTTAACATGTTATTTATAGTAGCATATTCAACACCGTCTTCTTCTTCAAAACTCATTGCCATCAAAATTTCACTTTCCTATGAATTTCTTTTTCTTCTGTGGCAATTTCAAGTTCTATTGGGAAATCTAGTGTTCCCCTTTGACTGGCCAATTTTTCAATCAAGTCCATTGCCTTCAACTTCTATTCTTTAGAAAATGTATAGCTGGAAGGTAGACCCATTATGTAAATTCCTCTCCTATATGTGGCTTTTTCCAAGTTCCGGGAGTCCACAAACTATTTGGCTATTTCCGAGATGTCGATCCAACTATCAATTCATATGGTTTTAGGATTGAGGCATGTTGCAATCTATTTAGTTTTGGGAAGCGGTTCTTCTGGAACATCTTTATCAATGGTTTGAGTCAACATCCAAATTTGATATGGTTGAAATAATTTTTCTCTTTCCCTCCATCCCATTGTGCTGGACATGAAGAATGTCAAATATTTATTCCAATTGAAATTTTTTGTTATTTCATAAACCATAGCCTTAATAAAACATGGAATATTTTTAAATTCATGAAAGTTGAAGTTTTCGAATACTACCTTGATTATAATAACTCATTCAATTGATTCAATGATCTAACTCTTTTGTACACAGTTTAGAACAAAAAAGAGTAGAAATTTTATCATTCAAATTAATATTCTCATATTTTTTAGAATACTTGTCTTTGAATTTCTCCTGGTGGCCATGAATTCTTGATTTTATGCCTTAAAAAATATGACCAGGTAAACTTGTTCTTGCTTTTTTAAAGAAGCAAATTCTTTTTATTCTCTTGAAGGCTAGATCATAATAAATAGTTCTCATTATATCCGTTGGCTAAAGAAAATTATCAATTTATTCGAAACTAAAATCTTCATTGCGATTCATTTGCTGAATGACTTTGAGGCAAAGTGTTTTAATCAAAACATTTTGATTTCTTATTGAAGAGATTTCATTTTCTTTTTTAGAAATGGTTTTTTCAAACGTGGATGTTTCTTCAACTAGTTTGAGTGAAAGTTGTGTCATATGTTTCGAAAAACTTTATTTTCTTTTTTAATATGGGGTTTTCATATTCCATTAATATCTTCATAAATGTGTCCTTTAAATCTAGGATTAAAGAAGTTTTTTACTTCTGAGCTGAACTCTTCTGTCCTTTTTTTGGGCAGAGTAAACAAATTCATTGAAGGCATTGGTTGCATTCTTAATGGTATCAAAACCTAGCAAGATGCTCTATGGTATTTATTTACCTATGTATAACAAAGTGCCCAATTTTTGTAGATTCCTAGTTGGAAATCTTGGAAAACAACATAAACTTTTTGATGTAGAGGGTTTTTCCTTACGAATTTTGACTCGGCCCGTCCCTTAATTACATAAAATCCGGACCGACCATGCTCCCTTCTGACCATTCTTTTCAGACAAGGGATATCACAAATTTCCAATATATCACTCTTTTATTAGATTAATGAAACTAAACTAACTTACACCACCATTTGTCTGGGGATAGTGGGTTGGATGTGGGCGGTAACCCCATAAGGGTGGTTTAGTTTCATTAATATTATAAAAGAGTGACATAGTGGAAATTGGTGAAATTCCTTGTCTGACAAGAATGGTCAAACAGGAGCAAGGTCGGTCCGGGTTTCACAGAATTAAGAGACGGGCCCGGCCGATCCTGTCAATAGTAGTCCAAGGTTGATGTGGAGGGTTTATCCTCACGATAGTAGTCAAGGGTTGCTTACCCTTATCTGTTAAGGCTTGTTTACCCTTATACATTCATGCACATACAAAAAATCACTTGTTTTAGTGATCTTCTCGACTAAGAAAATCTGCAAGAAAATTGATAGTTCTCTTAACATGTTTGACATCAAAAGTATATTGGGAAATAATATGATACCATTTTAATCTTCAACTATTAGTTATGGCCTTTTTAGTAATAAAAAAAATCTCAAATTGCATGGTTATCAGTTCTAGGAACAAAAACTTTTGGGGCCAAATAAATATGAAATCTTTTTATCGCAAGTTTTATTGCCAAAGTACTTTTTCAAAGGTAATGTATTTTACCTCGTTTGGTTTGAATTTATCCTGAATTATGCACAAATCAACTCTTCTTTTTGAATTTGTTTTGCAATTGCATATTTTAGTGGCTTTATACCATTTTCTTTTAATGATATATCTCTATCATTCCAATGTTCTTTTGAAATGACTTTTAACACACAACCCCAGCAAAAGTCTGAGACATCGGTTTCTAAAATAATTCTACCACTTGTTTTAGGAAGATAAACTTGTGGAATCAATTTAGATTCTCTTTAATATCTCTTTTTATTTCTAAATATTTTTCAGACCAATAAATTTTTTTTATCCCAATATCATGGAGGTCTACGAAACAATTCCTTGTTTCTCTATCTTTAAATCATGCAGAGATTCTAACTCTTCATGAAGTAGTTCATGAATATATATGGTTGAGAGTCATTACAAGGTATATTCGAAGTACTGCATTCCACCAATAATGAATTGATGACTATATACGAAGATAATGTTGTCTACATTAAGCACATGAAGACCGATTTCATTAAAGGAGATAACACCAAGTATATTGCGCTAAAGTTCTTCTTCAACCAATAATAGCAAGAGTATTGAAAGATTGAGATCAAGTCAACCCGATCTCAAGACAACCATGTAGACCTTTTTACCAAGTTATTGCCAAAGTCTACATTCCAACAGCATTACGAGGCATTGGCTTACCTAGATTGGTTGATCTACCTAGTTTGTAATTTTTAGGAGGCGTCGAGATCAGGAGTAGTATCCTAAAGTATACCAAATATCCAAAAGAATAGTGAGTATCCTGAAGTATACTCACATGACCATCATGTGCTCTTTTGTCCTACTACCAGTTTATTTTGTCCCACAACCAATTTATTTTGTCTCATTGGACTTTATTACTTGGCTAGATTTTAATAAGGCACACTTTTGATATGGTCACCTCATTAACAATGCATCCTAAAAATGCAATGATTCAACTCATATGCATTTGCTATGCATTTGCTCATATTTTTCCTTCAACCACGGGTTTTTCCCACTAGGTTTACCAGGAAAGGTTTTGGTGCAACAACTTTAATGCATCATATCCTAAAGTCGTACTATCTACACATGATCCAGAAGAGACAACTCCAACTACCTATGGAGATTAAGATGCGACTACTTCGTATCTGCGCACGTTGCACTCTTTTGCCTTAAACTATGATTATTTTTGTCTCACATGAATTTTTGTCATCTGGTAAGGTTTTAATAAGGAAAAACATAGGTGTGCAATTAACCAGCACTATTAGATGAAATATCTAAAGGGAAGTGAATTATTTTCCAATTCTAATTCCAAAATATTCAGAGTCTCCAAACATTCTTCTTTTTCTCTCATATTAGATATCAATATCGATCTCATTTCTACAAAAATAAATTTACAATGCAGTCGTTTATGGGTCTCCTCTACTTCCATTGTACTAGAAAGTACAAAATGAGAATAAGATAAGAAGTAGAGAGACTCAAATTTGAATCACGTAATTTACAAGTAGTTTTTGATAAAAAAAAAATAATAATTACAAGTACTCTTTTGTTGCCAAAAAAAAAAACCAATAATTCCCTAGCTTATTACCATTTGCTATCTCTTTAGTGCTATGAGTTTATGATCTAGTAGTATTCATTTTCACACATTATATGGAAAATCTTATATTCAATATTCATAAAAAGGGAAACCAATAAATAATGTGTATAATATAATCTTACTCTTCTAAACTATCATTGTATTAAAAATAAACTCTTCAGCAGATTACCTAATTTTGCACTTGTTAAATGTAAAAATGAAGCAATTGGTAGATTTGTACGTAATATGTGGTCTCGCGATAAATAAATAAATTATACTATTGTTGCATAATATTTAAGTCCAAACTAAAAATAAATATGAGATGTATCATTTTACCTTTTATTAAAATCATTACATATGACAATCTAATAAGTATAAAAGCTTCATATACACTAAAAAATTTCAAAATCCTAGCCTATGTTTTCTCTCTCAATTTCATCAAAAATCCTCTTCCCACCTCTTCTCTACCATTTTCTCTTTTTCATTTACGTTAGTAATAAGAGTCTCTTGTGATATTTATTTTCCCCATCATTATTATTTTGTTGTCTTTTCAAACCATCTGTTAACCAAAATTTTCCTTTAAATTTTGTTTCCCCCAAATTTTGTTCTACCTTGTTGTTGAAGGAGTTTGCCACAATATTTTTCATTGATTTTGGTCATAATACTTAAATTAGGATATTTGGTCCTTTATTTACATTTATGCACCACTGAATAAATAGAGTTCAACCCTTCTTTGGTCCGCCCCTACTCTAGAGTTCTTCAAGACCATACCTGATGAGTTTGATAACGATGGGTGTTTCTTTTAGTTGAGACAATCTCTTTAGGGTTAGGTGCAATTAGAATTTTGGTTGCCTTTGGCTTTGTGGGCGTATTTTGTAATTTTTCATAAGTTTTGTGATGTGAGTTGTACGGGTTTTGTCCGCATTAATTTGTCATATTAGTGTGTAAATCTTATTTTCATAGCTTGATTTTAATGGATTATAATATAATTATGTCATTTTTTATCCCCAAAAAGAATCTAATAAATAAAGAAAAATGCGTACCTAATACTTACTAGACTACTAGTTGTTGATATATCAAAAACCATGTTTTTTTTTTCCTTTTGTTACGTCAAAATTAAGAGGGAAAATATACGTTGCATATCAATTTCAATCTTTACGAGTATCAAATTTAAAACCTAAAGTCTCCCATAACATAATAAATAGGAATTTCATTGTACCAATAATACTAAATACAAAAAAATTAAACTTTTAAGTTGGGTTATTCACTTTTCTCAAATAAATTCCTCTATAAAACTATAGTTGCCTAGTAGGCTAGTAGGTACCAGAAGCGTGGTATGAGTTTTGCGCCATACCAGGGACATGCGTCCTTGCCATGTCTACCATCAAGCTTCTTCAATTCTTACTTCTAAAAAGAAAATATGTTTGTCATTTAAATCAATTTCGACTATTGAAGGCACATTGATCCGTCTGAACAATTCTGACTATTAATGTACGTAAAATTCACACCGTATCAATAATTGAAACAGGCTAAACCGGCTATTTAGAGGAGACCTTAAGCTATAAGCAATGAGCAGGTGATAAATGAGTTGTAAAGAAGAAAATGCCATGTCTACCTTTAACTATCAAGTTTTGACAGTGAAGATTCCCCGGCTCAAAAGGAATCACCAGCTCTGTAAAGAAACTTGAAGTTGAAAAATACATTTTACACTGTTTCCTCAGTAGCAAGGATAAATTTTCAGGCCTGTTTCCTCAGGTTAATCTGATTTGTTTCCTGAAATTTTTAACGTAAACGATGGAGCTACCAATCCGGAGATTAATCCTAATAACAGAGGCAATGCGAGTAGAAAAATATCGAATTCAATCACTCGACATTTCAGATTAAAAATCAAATCGTTCGGACGAACAGCATTATGGCGTTAGAGTTTCTGAAATATAATGAAAACTCATGAAATAAATGAGAATTATCAAACATCAATGCAAAAGGAATGAGAAATTTCATCGCTTCAATGACCAAATAACACACAGCATGCCCAATAAATCAAGAATTAGAAAAAAGGAAAACTATTGATAGAGAGGGCAGGCGCATAAATAAAAAGCTAATTTGACCAATTAATCTATCAATGTTTGCTTCCTTTAAATTTACCAAATTGTGGCTGAGCTCTCTGCTAGAAAATAATCTCCACCGGGTACTTGTGAATGCAATCTTCCCATGGACTATCAGGCGAAGGTTTCACATTCTGAAGAGCCTCCCACACCGCGCTGTTACACTTGAACCCACTACCAAACGCAATCTGCCAGACCCGGTTTCCCTTTTGAATCCTTCCCTTTGCCTCGGTATAAGCCAGCTCATACCAAATCGAGCTGGATGAGGTGTTACCAAACCTATGGAGCGTCATACGAGATGCCTCAACATGAACCGGGAGAAGCTGCAAGTTCTTCTCCAGCTCATCAATCACAGCCCTTCCACCAGCATGGATACAGAAATGATCAAAAGCAAGTTTGAAATCGGGGATATAGGGCTTCACCTTCGCGTTGAAATACTTGTTTGAAACAAATGTAGCAAAGAAGAGGAGTTGCTCACTTAGAGGCAGGACAAGAGGACCTAATGTTGTGATGTTAGCTTTAAGAGCTCCCCCAGCAATTGCCATGAGTTCCTTCGACAATGAAACACCGGTTTTCCCTACATCATCCTGCTCCTGATATACACACCTAAATGCCCTGTCATCAGCCCCGCAGTGAGTCCTTACAACATGAACAAGCTTATACTTTGCCCTACGCCTATCCAAGGACTTGTTCGAAAGCAAAATCGCGGAGCCACCAATACGAAACAAACAATTTGGGATCAACATGGATTTCTTGTTCCCAAAGTACCAATTTTGAGTGATATTCTCAGTGCTAACTACAACCGCGTAAGTATTCCTATGGATTTGCAACATGTCTTTAGCAAGATCAATGGCAATAACTCCTGCACTACATCCCATACCCCCTAAATTAAAGCTCCTAATATTACCCCTGAATTTATACTTGTTCACAATCATGGCAGACAACGAAGGAGTTGGATTAAACAAACTACAATTCACAACAAGAACACCAATGTCCTTAGGCTTAAGACTAGTATTAGCAAACAGATTATCCAAGGCACCAAAAATCACCTGCTCAGCCTCCTCCCGGGCCGCCGCCATGGACGGCCGTGGCGGGATGAAATGCATTGCTTCCGGGACATAAGTCTCCTCTCCAAGCCCAGAGCGCTCAAGAATCTTGGCCTGGAATTCGAGCGAGGACTCGTCAAAGTCCCCAGTGAGCTTTGAATGCTCCATAAACTGAGTAAATCTGACTTGCAAATGAGGAGGCGGCTTATAACAGGAATAGTCCACAAGGTAAACGGATCTCGGGCGGGTCGTAATGTAGAGGGTGGATCCGAAAACAATTAGAGTAGACAAAACGATGACACTGAGCAGATTGTACTGGAGTTGGAGCCATAGTTGGTGAATGTCATCTGTGTTCATCCGACAGGCTTCGATAACAATAACCCCCATTACAGGAACTAAGCAGAGTTTCAATAAATGGGTTATCAAGTAATGGTAACCCAGTTTCACGTACTTCAAGTTCACACTTTGTAAGAAATCTGGTAATATGCGGTGGCGTTGGCGGTGGCTATGGTGGATCTGAACTACACCACTGGAAATGGGTTCAGAGCTCATGATGGGTTCGCGAAATAGCCACTTGGTTTTCGAAGTTTTAAACTTGGCTTTTATATTTTGCGAGGTCGGTTTTGAGTGGAAGAGCTTATAAATGGCGACGAAGATGGATCTGAGTGAAGAAATTGATTGGTTGATCAAATAGTTGGATACACCTAAAACAACAACCCAGTAAGAAGATACTGAGGATGCTAGGGATGTGAGTGTGTGTTGGTTCTGCTACCCCTCCTCTCCTTGTCGCTGTTTGGTCCGGGATTTCGGAAGAAGAAGAGGAGTGATGCAAGAAATGGATTGGTAAAAATTTTAGGAGAGAATTTTTGGGGCGATTGGGAGTTTAAATTTGAGGGGGAAGGGACGTGTCGAATAGACAGGGGAAGCTTCAAAGCGATTTCTCCGGAACTCTCGACTTCAAAAATGACAAAATTGTACGAACGCTGATGGTGGTCGCTCTCTCGTCTTTGGGTTGTGTTGTTTCCAAATATTGTTGCTTTCTTCTACTCTCGGTTCACCTGTTTGGCATTTTTATGCAAAAAGGAGAATATCTTTGGTACTTCTAAGAGGCTTGTAGACTCCTTCGATCTAGGAATGGAAAGTAATAAATTCATATGTACACCTTCTATAATTTTTAATTCTCATACAGGCATCATTGTAAAATAAAAAAATAAGAATAAAAAATTTCCCAAAGCTGCAACTATGTCCAATGGGTCATGTCCAGTCACGGTTGCCCCATTAGGTTGGAGTGTGCTCTAGTCCACCAGAAATGGATGATTCTATATAAAATTTTATGTAATGTTAGTTTATATAATCTACTTATTATATTATTTTACACTTAAATAAGAGATATAGTGATATTTTTATAAATTACATCATATCTTATCCATATAAAAGGTGTGTTTGTTATAATTTTAGGTGTTATTGAATTTTATTTACATGTTTTTTTGTATAAAATATTTTTTAAGATGTATTTTATTAATCAATGAAATTCACTTAATATCATTGAAATTTGATAAAAAGAATTTATTTTAATTAAAATTTAGCCCATTTTATTTTTAATTCCGGAGTTCGTGTCTAAACGTAATAAAAGTTATATTATGATAAAGATGATCAGAGGTCCTAATATGAATAATTGACCAAACACTTTTTTAATTAGGATAAAAGTTGAGATTTTTAGATTTTCTCTACCTCTTCAGAAGGGCGCAACGTGTGTTCTTTTCCAGCATGCACTTATTAATAGAAGAGTCAACTTCATGTAGAGTAGTACTTTTTCAAGATTAGTTTGTTCACTAAAGCCACAAGATTTTGCCCACCTTTTTCCTGATATTATGACATGGATCAAGAGCTGCCTATTTGGTGTCCTTTTTCCATTTGGTTCATATTTGTATTGCCTCGAGACTTGGATGCATTTCTCAAAGTGGATCACAAGATTTTGATTCTTCTTAGTTACTCTTTAAGATCTTCAAAGCATTTCAATTTACACCTTTACTTAATTTGACGTTGGTTTTTCGTTAAACTTATAAAAATATATATATATTTTACAAATTTTTTATATAATTTATATTTATAGAAAGAAAAAAATAAAAATAGTTTTAAAAGACTTTATTTCTTAATTTTTCAATGAAACATTAATCTAATTCAACCTCCACACATTTATCAGCAGTCTTAGCGCGTCAGTAAAAAAAGTTGGTATCATAATTATCAAGCCACAAATTTATCTGAAGACTTATATGAGAATTGTGAGGAGTAAATTAAGAACATTGAAATGTAGTGATTTATTATGAAAAATATCCCTAAATATAAATATTCTTTTTATCGTGAAACATCCACAAATTTTGAGGTGTTTGCAAACATAATTATATGTTTGAAAATTGGAGTTGTGTTGTAGTATTCTATTTCCTTGTCCAAATTTTTTGCTATTTTTTGAGGATTTCTAGTGGCATGGTTCTGATACCGTTAGACTTGCTGCTTTAAAAGTATTAATCTTATTATAATGTATCTAATAAGCTCTTCTAAAAATTCACTAAAATAACTTCAAAAATTCGGAAAAATTAACACAATAATTCATCGTCACAAATTTTTATTTAAATGTTCTTTTTCAATCATGACGAATTTTGGTTGGTGAGAAATTATTGAGTGAATCATTTTTTTGGCGATTGAGTGAAAAATTTGTGGAACATGACATTTTCTCATGGCTTATTACACTGTTTACACTAGGGACACGCCACGAATTCTCAAAATGCACCAGGAACGAAAATTGCCTCAGTGTAATGCGGGAACAGTACCACCGTCAATACCATTGCACCATTTCATTGACGTCGTCCTTGACGACATTTATTTTTGCAAACGTGGAGCACTCTTTGCAGACGTGGAGCACTCTTTGCAGACGTGAAGCACTGTTTGCTGAGTAGATGACTGTTTGCATAGGTGGAGTCGTCATGGCTCAGTAGGACCCAATTTGATGATCACGTGTGTGGGAAAATTGAAATCGAAACATTGAGAATTCGAATTGGGGCTAAATTTTGTCCACTAGGGTTTCAAGGACGGTGGGATTTGGGGCAGAATTTGGCTGTAGAATCGCGGGGGATTGTAGGGGTTTCTGACAGGACCCATCCCGGAGGAGGTATGTGATATCTCGGTCTCTGCTACAGTCCACATCCGATGTCAACCTGAAGGGCAGTCAAAACATTAAAAGCTGTGAGTGGACAAAACAAGAGTTTATAAAAACATTTCCATAAGAAGACATTTGTACCCTTCACTAAAAAGCATGCATGCATTCGAAAACCATTTAACCAAAGAAACCATATGTGGGAACTAAGCCCAAAACCAAGATTGAAAGAACCATAATGAAAATGACCATACGGGGCCACTGCCCAAATCCATAAGGGACTTAGCCCAAATCAGAAGAAACCAACCATACGGGCCACTGCCTAAAACCTGTGTAAACACACATCATATATCATATAGCATACATCATATATACATATAATTCACATAACCAATCCTGTCACGGTTTACAAAGCTACGCGCTTGCTAGCCGGGGTCTCAAACCCAAGTCTTCTCAAAGTCAAAGTCAATGCCCGCAGACCACTGACCCTACCTGAGGTTATAGTAACCAGCCTTCCTAAGATTAAGGAACCCAACTGGGGCGACTCCCACTCAGTCAGTGCTCCGTGACTACTCCGGAGTCCACCCAGGCCAATGACCCTCCCCGGAGGAGATAATAGAACAAGTAAAAGAAGGTAGATGAACATATATATACATAACATAAGCATTCATGCCCGGTTCCCCTGAACCGTCATGATCTATAACATCCATAACAAGGGTTCATGCTGGTTCCCATAAACCGTCATGTACCATAATGACCTGACAAGGGTTCATGCCGGTTCCCATAAACCGTCATGAACTTGAAAATCCATCTAGGGTCCCTGACCCGAAATCATCAGTATAAAACAACTGGGTCTCGTGCCCGAACATATGACATCAGCTGAGCACCGTGCCCGATATCTAAGGGTCAGTCACGACTCCGATCATAGTGATGCGTGCAACCATCCATACAGGACTGCCCTTAATCCTGGTATGTCGCCGTGAACGTATCAACCGACGCGACCATCACAAGATCATGGTGCACTCATCACCGATCGATATCCTAAACCGTCAGCACTCCGAAGTCGAGCATCCCCAGGCTGCCTGACCACGAATCGTGCATCGTGACCTCTCCGGAAGGAACACATCCCAATCCGAAGGCGAGCGTCATATCGTCGATCGCCGTGCACATAGCACTCACCGCGATCACGATTTAGACCCGAAGGTCGTAAATAGCGTCATATGCCCGAGACCAAACCAAATGGGTCTCATACCCGAGTTTATCCT
Source organism: Prinsepia uniflora (assembly GCA_032719365.1). Taxonomy (NCBI): domain Eukaryota; kingdom Viridiplantae; phylum Streptophyta; class Magnoliopsida; order Rosales; family Rosaceae; genus Prinsepia; species Prinsepia uniflora. The sequence continues at coordinate 13,321,077 of CM064875.1, forward strand.
TTTAGAAATTCAAAACCATTTCATTTAGACCAATAAAGACATACAAACCCGTATAGGTACCGTATAGGGCCGAAACCTCGAAATGCGTGCCTATACGTAACCACACATCCAAATGCACTCATGGCATCACAAACAAGTATTTAAAACATATAATAAACATTTATGTATGCACCAATTTAGAAAACAAGGTCCACTCCCAGACCGTCCGAGTTGCCGCCTCGATTTGCGTGCCATAGGCTCTCCCGAGCCAATCACCATCACCGGGACTCCCGAACCTGTCCAAATCTTAATAGAAGGTTACTAACTACTTAATTAACCTCATACCAAAGCCTCGTAATTTTTCCGAACTTTTAACTATTTTTAAACCGACCCTAAACCTTCCAATGCCCCGAAACATATCGAGACGGTGTCCGATCAACACAAAACTAGTCCCAAAATGTTCGTTACATCGAATAGGAGATTTCATATGTTGAACACTTCCCCAAATTACTGTTCACATGCCCTCACGCACCCCTAGAAGGCTCAGAATACTATTCATCATCACTAACCTTGGACTGGACCGATTTTACTGTTCATGCACTGTGCTGAACTGGTTTTCTCTGGTTTTTGGACCGGTTCAGGGTCCATTTTAGGTCTATTTCATTCCCTTTTGATCCTAATACCTTCCTACATTCATTTCCTACCTTTTAGACTTTAAAAACCGAAGAAAACTCACCAAAAACCCGTCCTTTCCGATCGGCCATGGTGGCCGGATTTTTCCCCGCCGTTCACGGCTTTTCCCAGCCATCCTAAGCCCCAAAAAATCCCATTTGACTCCTAGAGTTCCTAGAAATATTTCCCAATCCTTAGAATCAAATAAAAACCAACAAAACCGAAATTTGGATTTTTGAATATTTACCTATGGTTTCAAGTTTCCCCGTCGTGGCCCCGCCGTGGGCCGCCGTCCTCAGTCATTGTTCTCAGTCCTTCACTCTCTCGCATGGTCACACATGAGTACCCTAATGGTTATGGTGGTGTGGTGTTTGTGTGTTTGAAGAAAAATGAAGAAATGGTGCATAAGAGGGGGGATTTCGGGTTTGTGAGAAAATGCAAAGAAATGAAGATGATGATGTTGATCTGGTGAGAGGAGTGAGGATTAGATGATTAGATGAGTGGTGGGGATTGAGTGTTTAATTGAAATGGATGGATAGGATTTAATGTTAGAAAGTTTAATTATAAAATAATTAATATAATAGTATTTAATTATGTAGATCCACAATTTAGGGGTTTGGACCAATGGGATGAGTGACACTTGTCACTCATCCATGAGACCCACCTAAAATATCTAGCCCAATCAGATTTTGCCAAATCATCCCCGTCTCGAAGTACGTGTCTAGTGAAATCGAACTTCCGTGACCTATAACTTCCCCGTTTGAAGTCCGATTTCAGCGTGCCGCCTGTCTATGGATTCGTAACATCCCGATCTACGTAAAGGTCCTCGGCCCTCGGCCATTGGACATCCCGATCAAAAAGTCAACTATTTGGCCCTTTAAACCAAAATTACCAAATTGCCCCTAAACTTCCGAACGTCATAACTTCCTCCTCGAGCGTCGGAATTGAACGTGCCACCTGTCTATGAACTCGTGACGTCACGAACTACGTCACAGTCATCGGTCAAAGTTCATTTGACCGCCAGAATGAAAAGTCAACATTTTGCCCACGCCCAAGGGCAAAACAGTCATTTTGCATCGTTCGTCCGATTTCGCCCAACTAATCACGGATTAACCTCACTAATCACCGATTAGCCTCACTAATCACCGATTAGCCTCACTAATCGTGATTAGTCACTAATCTAATCCTGGAATTCGGGACGGGTTGTTACATTTCAATCGGAGGGAAAGGCGAGCTGAGAGGCATTGGAGTTGAAGGATGCCCATTCGTCAAGAACCTGGTGCAGAACAACCTGATTATGGTATGTTTTGAAACGGTTTTCCTTTTTACTAGGTCTTGTTTGTGGTGTTTTCTTAGTTTCCTAGTGTCGTTAAGGTAGAGTGAAGTCGGTTTTCTTGCTTTAATCAAATTGAACTGTATGTTGATTCGAGGCTTTATTGTTCAATTAGTTTTGTTGTTTTCTGAGTTTTGCTAGTTGGAACTGTATGTTGTTCAATTAGTTTTGAAGGAGGCCTTGTTGTTCAATGAGTTTTGCTCCAGTGGATATATAGAGATGGAATTGAAGTCAATTTAGTTAGTAGATGGGCAATGTTGTGGAAATGCTTTGGTTGGTTGTGATTTTGAAATCTGTGATGTTTGTCGGGGCATTGGTGTGGTAATGGTTTGAATAAGGTAGTGGGGTAGAGCTTGGCGTGAGTTTTGGAATTGTAAATGGGTAGTATAGACGAATAAAGCAGTGGGGTAGTGCTTTTGTGGGTTTTTGAAAGGTAAATGGGTAGTATCAGGCAGTAGGAAGTGGGGTAGTGCTTTTCGTGGGTTTTTGAAAGGCAAATGGGTAGTATCAGGCAGTGGACAGTGAGGTTGTGGTTGGCGTGGGTTTTAGTTTAGTCAATGGGCTAGTGCTTGTGGTGATAGGCTTTAGTGTTCGCAGTGGGTTGGACTAGAGGTGTTTGCCTTGTTTAAAATGGTTAGATTGTGTTATTACGTTGTGTTTATAATACGGCCTTATAATGGTTTTACGTGGTACTAGGTGGAGCGGATGATATAGTGTCCATCGGGTTACATCATGGTGGAAGTATCTCAAAGACAGGAAGATTGTGGACATATGCTGGTGAGTCAATTGCCTGGTATGATTGGTGCTGTTGGGAATATTTGTATGTGCTGGACCTAAATGGGTTGGTGCAGGACCAATTATATGGTAGGGATAGGCTTAATCAAAAGACAGAATTTTATTTCAAGGAGCGAAGGAGGTTCTTTAAACTAGATAATGACCGGACACTTTTAGACTTGGCCAAAAAGTCAGCAAAGACGAAATCTAGGACCTTGAACATATATTGTAGGCATGCTGTTGAGGGTGTCAATATTGAACAGGTGCCTGCTACGATAGAGTTTCATGATGGGAGCCTTACTCTAGCACTGGTTCATGATGATGAGGGTACTCAAGGTCTGAGATCTAATGATGGTGAGGGTACTCAAGGTCTGGGATCTCATGATGAGGAGGGTACTCAAGGTCTGGGATCTCATAATGGTGAAGGTACTCAAGGTCTGGGATCTGATGATGGGGAGGGTACTCAAGGTCTGGGATCTCATGATAGGGAGGGTACTCAAGAATCAGCTTAGGTAGTGCTTGAAAATGAAGAACCGATTCAGGTTACTCAAGAATCAGTTTCTCAACAATCAATTCATCAGCAATCAATTAGTCAATAATTAGTTCAGGTGGAGCAAGTAAATGAAGAACCATCTCGAGTTACTCAAGAAACAGTTGATGATGAATCAATTCAGGTTACTCAAGAGCCGGTTCAGGTTACTCAAGAAACAGTTGATGATGAATCAGTTTAGGTTACTCAAGAGCTGGTTCAGGTTACTCAAGAAACAGTTGATGATGAATCAATTCAGGTTACTCAAGAGCCGGTTCAGGTTACTCAAGAACCAGTTCAGGTTACTCAAGAGCCGATTCAGGATGAATCAGTAGTTACTCAAGGGCGAGTAGATGATGAACCAGTTACCTAAGTATCATTCCGAAGGCCTAGCTTGACAAGGAAGGCTAAAGGGAAAGCCAAAGTAATTGCTCCTGAGGTTCAACCAGCAGCATCTAAGAAGGCTAAAGTCCTTGTTCTTGAGGTTCAACTAGCAGATCCTAAGAAAGCTAAAAGGAAATCCAAGGTTTTGGTTGAAGAGGAATGTAGTGATAATGGTGAAGATAGTGGATCTAGGGAAGACAGTGATGATCCAGACTTTGTTCCTTTTAAAGAGGAAACATTTAATTAGGAGGATGAGGTACTCTTAGTGGTGAGTGATGATGAGCTATTTGGGGAATTTGGGGCATATGTGGAAGTTGAAAAAGGGCTAGTGGTAGATGAGATGATGATGCCCCGTTGAAACCTAGGATTGGCACTTTGGATGACCTTAGTAATGATGAAGATGCAATTCCTAAAAAAAGGTCTAGGAGGAAACCTGTCCCCAAGTGCAGAGATTTTGTTCCCAATCTTGACATGTAGGATCCTAGGTTTGAGTTAGGGCTGAAGTTCTAGAATGCTGCTACATTTAGAGATGCAGTAAGAAAGTACTCTGTAATGCAAGGAAGACAGCTAAAGTTCTTCAGAAATCAACCAGATCGTGTGAAGGTTAAATGTTGTACTGAGTGTCCATTTGTTATTTTAGCATTTTCAGTGTAAGGGGGAAAATGTTTGCAGATAAAGGAGTTAAATGAGGAGCATGTGTGTGGCACGGAGACATTCAATATTCATGCTAATGTCAAGTGGATGGTAAGGCAATATGCTAGTGTAACGACCCGTCCCAAATTCATAGATTAGATTAGTGACTAATCATGATTAGTGAGGCTAATCCGTGATTAGTTTAGCGAAATCGGACGAACGATGCAAAATGACCGTTTTACCCTTGAGCGTGGATAAAACGTTGACTTTTCATTCGAACGGTCAAATGGACTTTGATCGATGACCGTGACGTAGTTCGTGACGTCACGAGTTCATAAACAGGTGGCACGTTCAATTCCGACGTTCGAGGAGGAAGTTATGACGTTCGGAAGTTTAGGGGCAATTTGGTAATTTTGGTTAAAAGGGCCAAATAGTTGACTTTTTGACCGGGATGTCCGATGGCCGAGGGCCGAGGACTATTACATAGATAAGGACGATACGAATCCATAGACAGGCGGCACGTCGAATTCGGACTTTCGACGGCGAAGTTACGGTTCACGGAAGTTCAAGGGTACTATTGCACGAATTACGAAACGAGTTACCTTTTGTCCTTAAGTGGGCCAGATATTTTACAAGGGCCCAATGGATGAGTGACAAGTGTCACTCATCCATTGCTCATTATGTTCCCATACATGCATACCATCCCTTAGTCGTGCAAACCATCCCCCATAACACTCAAACCCGATCTCACCATTTCTCTCCATCTTTGTGCAACCCAAACCCATCCAAACCTTCACCCATGATCATGACTAAGGCCCAGAGGCTGAGAGGAGGAAGTGAGGAGGTTGGTGGCTGGCCTGGACGGACAGAACCGCCGTGGACGGCGGTGAGGAAGGAGAAACCCGCGAGGTAATCGGTTTAACCGATTTTGATGCATTTTCCATTTCATTGATTATGGGTCATTTCATTGCTTTCTTTGAGTCAAATAGATTCCTAGGAAGCTATAAAGATGATTTTGAGGAAGGTTTAAGACTGGGGAAGCCTGGGGGTCGAACTGGGAAAATTTGGTCGTGAGATCCATTTTGGGTTCACGGGTTTTAGGCGGTTTTAGTTAATTGGGTTGGACTCCTAGAATTAAAATAGGAATTATAGGATTGAATTGGCTTGAAATCGGACCAATGTTGAACCGGGCCGGCCGGTCTGAATCGGCCGCTCGAGGTTGATGGTGATGCTACAGTGCCGGCGCGTGGGCCCACATGCAGGTAACTTCCAGGGGCGCATGAAGGCACGTGAAGGGGAATATGGGGGAGGTTCCAACATGTCAAATCATCTATTCGATGTAACGAACATTTTGGGACTGGTTTTGAGTCGATCGGACATCGTTTCGATAGGTTTCGGGCTGTCCGAAGGTTTAGGTTCGGTTTTAAAAATAGTTAGAAAATCGGGAAAATTATGGGACTTCAATGAGAGGTTAATGAGGCTACTAGTAACCCTCTAAATGAATTTGGACAGGTTTGGGAGTCCCGGTGATGACGATTGACTCGGGAGACGATTATGGCACGCGTATCGAGGCACGACTTCGGACGGTCTGTGAGCGGACCTTGTTTTCTAAATTGGTGCATGCATAAATGTTTATTATATGTTTTAAATACTTGTTTGTGATGCCATGAGTGCATTTTGATGTGTGGTTACGTATAGGCACGTATTTCGAGGTTTTGGTCCTATACGGTGCCTATACGGGTCTGTATGTCTTTATTGGTCTAAATGAAATGGTTTTGGATTTCCAAAAGGATAATGAATGTGATTTGATAATGTTGATTTGGATGTTTGTGAATTATATGGTTTCACGTATTTCGAGGCGATTTACGTGCTTGCACGTAAATCGAGGTTTTTCGATTTTACACTGATTTTCCATACTTATGGTTTTGGATATGATTTCATGAAATAGTTTTGGATTCGAAAAGGTAAACTCGGGTTCGAAACCCATTTGAATTACGGAATCGAGCTGGAGGCCCAATTGGTTTACGATTCGGACTTGAGGTCCAGTTTCTATGTGGATTCGGGCCTAGATCCCAACTATGTGTTACAAATGGTTTTTTATGGTTCATGACGGTTTATGGGAACCGGTATGAACCCTTGAAATGGATTTACGGGTCATGAGGTTTATGGGAACCGCATGAACCCATGAAAGGATTTTATGGATTATGACGGCTTATGAGGGGCCGGGCATGAATCCTGTAAAGGTTTAAAGAATGATTTCAAAAGGTTTTTCATATGTCATCCTTTATATATGATTGTCTCCTCCGGGGAGGGTCGTTGTCCTGGGTGGACCTCGGAGTAGTCACGGAGCTCTGACTGAGTGGAGTCGCCTTCCAGTTGGGTTCCTTACTCTCAGGATGGGCATGGTTCGTTACCTCCAGGGAGGGTCACTGATCTACGGACATTGACCTGGGTGGACCCTGGAGAGACTCGGGTTTGAGACCCCGGTTAGCACACGTGTAGCTTTATTTTACCGTGACAGGTTCTGGATATGAATATAATGGATAAACATGATTTCAATTGGTTTGGGAAATTGTGTTTTATGATGATAAATGGATTTGGGCTGACATCCCACGTATGTTTACTATGTTCTGGTTTTCTGTAAATGGTTTTGGGCAGGAGCCCGGGTGACTTGTATTTACAGAATTTGGGGCTGAGACCCTAATTATGGATGTTTTAACATATATGATTAGATAAATGGTTTTACTATGCATGCATGCTTTTTAGTGAAGGGTATAAAGGTCTTTTATGAAATATGTTTTATAAACTTTTTATTTTTGTCCACTCACAGTCTTTCTGTTTTTAATACCTTTCAGGTTGGATACGATCTGGACTGTAGAAGAGGCCGAGATATCACATACCTCCTCCGGATCCTGGTGTACTCTGATAGCCCGAGAGGGCAAAGGTCGGAAATATCCCTTGTCTGACACTTCGTGTCAGACGGGAGCAGGGTCATCCCGTACTAATCCCGAGGGGGGATTGGGATGGGTCCTGTCAGCTAGGCAGATGTCAAGTAGTAAATGGGAGTTTACAAAATTTCAAGATCTTGTCTGTCTTGAAACTGGCTACAGACCATCAAGAGCCACATGTTCCAGGGCAAGGATCATGATTCAGAATCTCGTTGAAGGGTCGTGTCAAATACAATATGAAATACTTGGAGAATACTGTCTTCAATTATTGAAGACCAATCTAGGGTCAACTGTGATTGTAAAGTCCGAGTTGGGGTCTGATGGGATAGCCAGATTTGAGAGAGTATATGTTTGCTTCAAAGCTAGTAAAGATGGATGGGTGAACGGTTGTAGACCGTTTATAGGGTCCATATAAAAGGGATTCACCCGGGCCAACTTCTCTCAGCAGTAAGAGTTGATGCCAACAATGGAGATCTTGCAAGACGATTTGAATATTCGAGATAACATGAGGTTGTTAGTTATGACAGACAAGCAAAAGGGACTGATTGAGGCAGCTAGTCAGACTTTTCCTAATGCAGAGCACCGCCATTTCTTAAGGCATCTGTTTGAAAACTTCAACCAGAAATATAAGTGGATGGCCCTTAAAGAACAGATGGATGCGATTGCAAGAGCCACAACCATTCCTTGGTTTCAGGAAAAGATGAGGAAGAAGGAAGATATGAGCCCTGTTGCAACTAGATGGCTAAAAGAACGTGATGCTAAGCAGTGGTGTAGATCCCACTTCAGGACTAATTTCAAGTGTGACATTCTCCTAAATAATCTATCTGAGGCATTCAATAAGGCTATTGTGCCGTATAGAGCCAAACCCATTTTTCTGTCTTGGACAAATTAAGGCAGTACATCACTGCCTTGTGGACTAGGAGACATGATTAAGGTCAATTGTGGCATGGCCACCTAGTGGGCAAAAGGATTCAGGCCCAGTTAGAAGATCATAAGCTCAAAGGGCAGAGGTTGATTCCCACTCATTGTGGGAATAAAATTTTTGAGATCATTCATCCATTCAGACAAAGATTTTCTGTGGACTTGAATCTCCAAACCTGCTCCTTCCGAAGATATGACCTTAGTGGAATCCCATGTCCTCATGCATGCAATGCAATAAGCCGGTTTAAAGGAAATCTAGAGATGTTTGTCCATCATTGTTATAATCATGACACGTATACGAAGGCATATGAGGGGATCATTACACCATTGCCTAGTAAAGACCAATGGGAAAATATTGGGGCTCCACCACTCAAGCCTCCTAATATCACAAGCAGACCGGGAGGCCGAAGATGAAAAAGAAGAGAAGTTAGACTGATGAGGCTTCATCAAATCCTACGAAGTTTCCTAGATACCATTCCACTTTAAGGTGTGGCAATTGTGGGTCTAACGAATACAAGCGTCCTGCATGCACAGAACCAGTAGATCCTACTAAGGAAGCAAAGTTCAAACGCAAGCAAGAACAAAGGAAAAAGAGAGACGCAGACAGAAAAGCACATGCTGGGAATGTGGTCGATGCACAAGTATATCTACTGTATTAGATGTATATTAACTGTATTAGATGTAGGTTTGATGGATTTGATGTATATATTTGTGATTAGTATGTAGGGTATGAGGAGTGTGTATGTAACGACTCGTCCCTAATTTTAAGGATTAATTAAGACTAATTATGGATTAGTGAGCCTAATCAGGGATTAGCCGAAAATTATCGGACGTTCAGGGTGAAATTACGATTTTGCCCCTAAACGAGGGTAAAAAGTTGACTTTTGACCCAGGAGGTCCGAGGTCCTAGGGCCTAAGGCCAAGGACCGTTACGTAGATCGGGTTGATACGAGTCTGTAGACAGGCGACACGTCGAAATCGGACATTCGACGGGAAAGTTATAGTTCACAGAAGTTCGAGGTAACTATTGCACGTTTTATGGGCGGTGGTGGAACCCACGGGAATCAGGTAAACCCGTAACCCCGTTTAATTTGAATTTTGGATTTTGTGATTTGAACGTTAGGGGGGTTATCTGTTGTTTAGGTTGTGTTTAGGAGATTGGTAGGATGATTAGGGAATGGTTTTGAACGGCGGAGGACGGCTGAGCGACCGAGAGGATTTTCAGTGGCTGGCCACCGAATTCGGTCTCCAGCTAGGTAAGCTTAAACATATATAAGCCCTAGGATAAAGCCAATTAGTACAACCCAACTCACCATAAGGGTAATTCTAAGCCTAAACACCCCCCTCTTCTTATTCAGAAATTTCTCTTCTCCAATGTCAAGCTTCCGATGCAGCCCGGGAATTATTTTCTTCGACCTTTTGCACATTTTTGTGTCCAACCACTCCCAAAAGTCACACCCTTTGCCACAAGATCTATGCCACCGAACCTGCATTATCAAACCCATCAGTTACCCAGGTATCAAATGGCTACAAACCCAGAATTTATGAATTCAATCCAAAAATTCCAACAATTATCAATTAATTTGCAACAAGTATCAAACGGCTACAAACCAATCAATTATCAATTAATTCCAACAATTCCTAATCTCCAACCCAGAATTTATGAATTCATTCCAAAAGTTCCAACAATTATCAATTAATTTGCAACAAGTATCAAACGGTTACAAACCAATCAATTATCAATTAATTCCAACAATTCCTAATCTCTAACCATCAGTAAAACCAGAAATTCAAACCATACACATTATCTGTAAATCCAAAAATTCAAATCTATCCATAAATTCAAACCCAGCAAATGCAAACTCAGAAATGGAAACCCAGAAATACAAACCAAATTGAGAGGGATAGCCTTCTTACCCGAGTATTTGCACAAACGAGAAACCTTCTCTCTGGGTTATCATCTGTCCACGAAGTCTTCATTGTGGCCACCTTCCCACAAAAGCATCTTCGTTAATCTTTTGTTCCTCGACTCTCTTCCATATTGCCACCTTCCCACGAAGTCTTCATTGCTGCCACCGTTCCCTATCGCTTCAATCACCCTCTTTCTAGTCGCACTGCCAACCCAATCGCAAATCCCGTACTCCCAACGCAACTTCCCACGAATTCGATGCTACCAATTCCCCCCAAATTTTGAAACCCTAGCAGAGGAATTATCCCCAATTCGAATTCTCTCAAGGTTTCGATGTCCCTGGTACACCTCATTTTACACGTCCTCATCTACTCAGCAAAGAGTGCTCCACGTCTGCAAAGAGTGTTCCACGTCTGCAAACATAAATGTCGTCAAGGATGACGTCAGTGAAATGGTGCAACGATATTGATGGTGCTACCGTTCCCGCAGCACATTGATGCAAATTTCCGTTCCTGGTGCATTTTGAGAATTCGTGGCGTGTTACTAGTGTAAACAGTGTAATAAGCCTTTTCTCATTGGTGTTTTAAATATGGCTTATTACTCACTTTACTTCTCTAACCGGATATTAAATATCACTTTACTATTTAAAACGGATTTAGTTCCAATGTGCTGTCACAACTGCACATTTAGTAGCATCGTTGCTCTATTTGTTACCCTCTGTTAGTTTGGTGCTTACGTGGTAATCCCTATTGGTTGTTAATTATTTACCAAAAATTATTAAAATTAAAAATTTTAAAAATTTATAAATTAAAAAGGAAGATGAACATCTCGGTTTCATTGTTCATCTTCCTTCATGTTCCACAACCAATTATTTGACAAATTTTGCAGACAACGGATGAAAATTGAGAGTTCACTCCGAAACCAACCCTCCCTCTGACCAAAACCCACTTCTCCTCATCCATTTTTCTCAATTTCTTCCTCACATCCATTTTGTTGTCCGCTTATTAACAAATATATTGAGAGGTGGAAGTTCCTATTCAATCTTTTTTACCGACCTTTTTCAATATTTTGTCTACTAATGCCTATGTCCATTTTGCAAATTTGCATAAATTTGTTTTAAAGCCTTATTACCTTAAGAGGGAAAAGCATATGGCTTTAGAGAATGTGGAAAAAACTTTTGCACAAGTATGTTATTCCTATGTGCGAAATATCTGTGTAATTTTTAGAGCACCGAGTTTTGTTCTTTGTTGTGATGCTGGTTGAAATGGTGAAAAGACGCGTGAGTTCTTTTCCATTTTTTTGTCTTTCCATTTTTCTTTATGAAATTGTTGGTAAAAATATTAATAATTGCTATATTCACATAAAAATAAAAATAAAACGAAACTTTATATTTAAAATGAAATACACAAGAAATCAAAGTAAGAGACACTTTACAGGTGATCGAGTCTAGAACTTGATTCTATTTCTTTAAGACGAAATTGTCTCCTCACCGGTGCTCAAGGATTTTACTTGGCAAACGTCTCTGAGGATATAACGATCGGCTTCTTATGAAAGCAGCAGTTCAATCCACTAGAATAGCGAACTCAAACTGTGTTTAAACTCTCTCTTTAAATATTCTAAAACTATATATTTTTCTAGACCTAATATTCAATCTCCACAAACTCCACAAATGTATTGAATGATTGAATATTTTTTTTTTTAATGAATGAAATGAATTGTGGAGAACTCTATTTATAGATGTATTAACATCTCTTCATAAAAGACACATATCTTAATAAGAGATATATCTATTAAAGAAAATATACATTTTTTAATAAAGAACATATCTCTTTATAAGAGATATATCTCTTAATAAAAAACACATTTTTTTTAATAAAGGACACATCCTTTTAACAAGAGACATTATATATAACAATTTTCTTTTTAAATTTCCACATCATTAAAATTTAAATATAAATATTTAATTTTCTAGAAGAATAATAAATCCTTCATCTTCATCTTCAGGTTCGAGAGGCAAGAGCAGCAGCAGACAGCTCAGAAGTTGCTACAGAATGTAGCAAATAGGAAAAAGGATGGGCAGCTAGAATTAGGGGGCCCAGTGATAACAAAAGCATTGTATGGAAGTGCCAAAGCTTTGAAGAACAGAGATGAATCGGTAGACTCAAATGATTCACAGGTCATTGATGTTACATTGCCTCTTAATTTCCTTGTCAGCGAATCCGGGCAACTAAAGGTCTGTTCTTCTATAATCATCTTAAAGTGTTTTTTGATCTTCATTCCAACAACATATTTCATCCTCTACGGCGAGGGCCTCATGTGCATCTTCAGCCGGCAGCTCCAGCTCAACCCCAACTCCAACTTACTTGTCATCACAGCCGGTGAGTCAACTCCAACCCACTTGAATCCAGGTATTGATAGAAGGCCATAAAGTGACTACCTACATATGAACCTAAATTGGTAAATACAATTTCCTATCACCCATACAACCACAAAATCGTTATGAATTTCATCAGAACCAACCAACATTCTCACAAATCCAAAGCGTAACAATCAATGCTTATGAAAGCCATATTCAATGAAAAGCAAAAAACAAACAATATTTTTTAAAAAAGCAATGAAGACATTTGAATACCTGAGTTTTTCGATGGCGAACCAACCCATTACCGCCCTTCATGTGCTCCTTTCCAACCTCTTCAATCTCTGATTTTGCAGAAATGGATTCTGGTCAATGAGCGGATAACAAGATGGATGTGAGGAAGAAATGGAGGAAATTGGATGAGGAGGAGAAGTGGGTATTGGTTAGAGGTTCTGGTTGGAACATGAGGAAAGATGAACAATCAAACCCAGATGTCTTCATTTTTATTTTTTATTTTTAAAATTTTTTAATAATTAACTAATCAATTAAGGACTGCCACACTATTGGACGGACGATGGAGTAATAGTACTACTAAATATACAATTATAACAATATATTAAAATTAAATTCATTTCGAATATTAAAATAATATTTAATATCTGTTTAAAGAAACAAAGTAAATATTCTACAAGTTTCTACCTTGAAAGATAGATCAACAAGCACGAAATTTCAGAAGCCTTCCAATCAAAATACAAGCAGAAGGCCCAATCCACTGCCCAATAAAAATAAATCTCTGGCCCAGTAGCCTGAACCTAGATTACTCATTCAAGGCCCAATAGTAGAAAAATTTGCTGAACGGGCAGGCGCTCCGACTTCAGCATACAATAACCAATCATATGATACAATAGCCAATCATATGAAGCCACGTTTCAAGCCAATACTACGTGTTCTAACCACCGTTTTCTTGGTTGCCACTCTAACCCAATTGCCCAAGGTCCTCAAAGAATTCTCCTCTCTCAGAAAAATATTATCAATTTCTCCGCAATTGAGCTTCCTCCCATTTTCAGCTTCTGATATTAGGTATATGGTTCTGAACCTTGTGTTATTATTTAATTTCAGCTACTTTCAATGTTGTGCTTTCTTCGTACTGCTATTTCTTTTAGCAAGCTGGCGTTTCCATTGATTTAGCAACAGTTTTAGCAATCTCTACTGATTAAACTTTATTTATACCATCATCTTGAATCAAAATATCATGATTTCTTGAGCTATTGGTGTTTGGTAGCACTTTTGGTTTTACATAACTTTTAATCTGCCATAGCTTCACTGAGGCATACCGTCGAACATTTGGTGTGCGGTTTTTGCATTTTATTGATTTCTTGATGCATGTACACTGTTAGTGCCAATCTTTTTTCTTTTTCATGGCAATCAAATTGGATCATAAATTCAACAAGAATCCACCTGATAGCCGTCTGATACTGTCTGCATGCCAGACATGTCCGACTCTCGAGTCCTGGAAATTGAACATGCACCTTGTTATGGGGCATTGGTTTTTAAGTTCTCTAACTTTTACAGATGTGAGGAAAATCAATTCTGCTTGATGTTAATTTACATTTTTGTTTTGTGCTTCCCAATTTTCATTATAATATAAAACAGTAATGTTATATAAGAAGTTGAGATTTCGTTTGACTTTGGTGAAAACTTGGGTGACGATTCCTTCGTGTTGGTCTTCTTGTGGCTCTAGGGTTTGTCAAAATAATGAATTCATTGATGGAGTTAGAGAGACTATCTAATAAGATGAACACTCTGATCGATTACTCAAAAGCTATCTGATGCTAAGTTTGTTTTTTTTGTTCTTTTATTGTTCTTCCTTTGTTTACATCTACTTTTGGCCAGACAGGGATCCAAATTCTGTGATTTTTGTCAGGTTACAACTGAACATTATTCGAAATTCGGAATGGGTATTCTTTTTACTCAACCTCACTTGTAGAGTTACATGATTGTAAGATAATAATTGTGATTTTGGTGTCTCTTTGAGAATTTGATAAATGAGGGTTTTGTAGTTGGTTCTGCATGAAATGATATGGTTGCGTCATTTTGAATCGTAAGGCCATTGGTATCATCTTGTCAAGATCATATGTAACTGATCATGTATCAGGTTGTACCGACAATGGAATCCCCGAAAACTCAACCTGAGCCATCACCTGCTGCTGCAACCCCAGCCACCACTTCGTGTCGAAAGAAGAAGAGTGAACACGCCTCCTTCTTGGAGGATGTGAAAGATCATATCGATGAGTTTGTCAATGCATCTATGGATGATCACAAAACTTGCTTCAAAAAGACAATCCAAAAGGTTTTTCCCACCTCAAACCTTCGTTGTTTAACTGGGTTTGATACCGGTTCTGATTCTATAGTTTTGGATTCGTGTTCAGATGTTTGGAATGTCAAAGATTGTTGCTGAAAAGAATGCTGAGGCCAAGGAAGTTGAAAGTTTTCCGCCTGAAAAAAATGCTGAGGCCAAGGAAGTAGAAAGTTATCTGCCCCTCCAAACCACAGTAGCAAAATAGAACATCTTCTCTTAACTTGCTTAGGTCGACATATACAGAACCCAAGTTTTTTGAAACTTGGCTTTAACAACTTCTGGTTATGCAAAACTTGTTAAATTGTCGCATTGGAGTTTCAATAGTAGGATATGTTATTGCGGATGGTTATAATTCTCCTTGAATCCATGATTTCAATATTTTTTCAAATTGATATTTAATTTGATTGTATGTCATCTTGAACTTGCATTGTTTTGAATCTCATAATGTGACAGTAACATCTCATCGTTGTGGCCCAAAAAATCAGGCTAAGCCAAATTATTTGAAGCAAAAATACTTATGGTTCGAAAGTCGAAAATCAAGGAATAAATCGGGCATAATATTATCGATCAAGCAAATAATGAAGCGATAGGTGAAAGATCATTGTTTAAATTAAGCTTAAGCTATACAGACCTATGCCATGCAACCCAAAACATATTCGAGGGCTCAATAACCTCAAAAGTCTTGAAAGGCAAACCCGAGCAATTTGTTAAGCTAAGAGCACATTAAGTTTATGCTAATTATTTCTAACCACGCAAAGGCGAACGAGCTAATATTTGTCAAGCCCAAGCTCATTATGCGAATTTGATCAAAAGCCACATAAAACACCGGGACTTAGTAAGTATGTTGTGATATAAACGGTGATGGGAGTTTCACGAGGACTAATTGATAATCCGAAAAATAATAAATTTGGGTCGATACCTTGCTTAGAATTAGGGCTTTTAATCGGTTATTTGATTTGATTTTTTTTACCAAAATCGAAATCGAACTGAGTAGGGAACCAGTTTCTGTTCGATTCAATTTTCAGCCCAATTTCCAATTTGACCCGAAAAACGGTTGAATCGGTTTGGTTCGGTTATTGACCGGTTTAATCGAATTTTCGACTAGATCGAAGGAGATATTGAAGGTTGGAGATGGTAACAGAGGGGCGATGGAGGCGTGAAGCAGCCGTGAGGGCTCGTGTCTTGACCGTTCGAGACAAAGACAGAGAGATCGACGTAGAGAAGGGATGGTGTGATAGAGATGGAGAGATCGAGTTAGAGACGTGATGGTTGCAATGGACGCGGAGAGATCCGAGGTAGAGCGGTGATGGGAGGCAGTGGGTGAGTGCAAAGGAAAGAGCCAAAGAGGGAGATGAAAGCCACATGGTGCGATGAGAGGCTGAGATGGAGAGAGATCAAAGCCAGCGTGAGGCCGTTTGTCAGGACCCACCCCTAATCCCCCGGGATTAAGGGTTAAATCCTGATCCCGTCTAAACGGACGTAGGCTAAACGGACGTCCAACCTACATGTGACACGTAAGTTGGACAAGGGATTTTCGATCTGATCGTCCAATAACTTCCGAACTTCCCAGAGTGCGCAGAGTCTACTGTGGAACGTACGTGTGATGTCTCCGTCTCTCTCGATCAACAGCCCGTGCCGCAACAACCTGGAGGGTATCGAAAACACGAAAAGACTGTGAGTGGACAAAAATAAAGTTTTAAGTTCAAAAACAGTTAACAAAAAACACAATTACATTTATACCCTCCGTTTCAAAAACCAATGCATGCATATCAAATTCATGTCATAAAACCACGTATGAAAACCAAACGCATTTTCCTTTTTCTCAAATCCCGGGCCTCAGCCCAAAGTCATCAAAAACCATTCATCCGGGCCACTGCCCAAAACATCATCATCAAGTCTTAGTGAAATCCAAAACACATTTAAAGCCACATTCTCGTCCATCGAACCTGCTGGATCTATCCGAGTATTTAAACTCCGAGTCTTTAAACTCAACAGGCCTACGGGGGAAATATCAATATATCCGAGACTTTAAACTCCCGAGTTTTTAAACTCAATCCGGGTCTTTAAACCCAATAATCAGATCCAGCAAATCCAATCAAAACCATTTGAAAATCAATTCTAAATCCATATCCAAACTCGAATCCGAAACCACTGGCCCGAAGCGTTTCTGACTTCCAGAACCTTCATTCCGAATTCAAATCCAGAACTCATATCCATCTCCTTTCTTTTGATTCAAATCCAGAACTCGTATCCGGAATAACCATTCCGAACCCAAACCCGAAATCCATTTTCAAGTCCCGAATCGAATCCCGAATCGTCATCCGGAAATCCGATTAAAAAACCCGAAATCACGTTTCTCAAAGCCACTTTTTGAACTAGGCCTCTAAGACCGATAACCCTTTTCTTAAAACACTTTTCCGAAATCCTTTTTAAATCATTGCTATTAAAATAATATTTTAAATCTCGACATCAAATCATTTAAAACCAATTTCAAATCACAATATCCATCAACTTATCGTAAAACGTGAAATATCGTAATTTCCTCGAAAAACGTGCAAAAACCATAAACCATCAGAATCATAAATCAAATCATAGAATCAAGTATATAAAACATATAAAAACATATATGCATGCATCAAGAGTTAGAAAGAAAAGTCCACTCACAGACCATTCCGACGTCGCCTAAATACGCGCACACTTACGCCGTCCCCGGTCATTCCGTTATCTTCGGCTTTCCCGAACCTGTCCAAAGCCCACAACGAGGTTACTAACTACTTCACAAAAGTCCTACTCAAGTCCCATAATTTTTCCCGAACTTAATACGTAACTAAACGGAACCCTAAACCTTCGACCACTTAGAACAAACCCGAGACGACATCCGATTAACCCGAAACCTATCCCAATAGATTCGTTATAACATTTAGACACAAAAACATGTTGGAAAGTTCCTCAAATTCCTCCCCACGCGCCCTCACGTGCCGCCCAAAGTGGCTGCGCGTGGGCTTCACGCGCCTACTACAGTGTCATCGTCAACCTCTGTCTAGCTGGTTCGAATCAGACTGGCTGACCGGAACCGGCGTGACTGGTTCTCCCTCATTTCCTGTTCAAATCCAGTCCTTTCAATCCCATTCGTTTTGTCCCTTTCCCAACGACCATTTCCAATCCTAAAATCTAGAAATCACAGCCCCTAAGCCGTCGTCCTCAAGCTCGAATCAAAACTGCCTGAAACCTCTGTTTCGGTTCCCGGTCAACCAGGCCATCCCCCATCACGGCTTCAACCTTAGACAACTCCTAAGGACCTACTGAGTCTCACAGCACTCACGAAATCCCTCGACTCAACCCCAAAAGCCATGACTTTTGAATTGAGTGAAACGGGAAAAACAGAGCACAAAAAGAAAATCTAAGGGGTTACCTGCTTATCAATAGCCACTGTGCTTGCCGCCGCGTCCTACGGCGTTCACAGAGTCACCCTAGCCTCCTCCTCAACTTTGCTAGAATTAAAACACTACAAGACCACCACCAATTCCCTCGACACCTCTCTGTTTCCCTGAAACTCCAACCTCACACCCCCAGCAATTTCTTGCACAATTTCCACTCTCAATCCAGTCACCAGCTCCCTCCTTCTCTCTGTCACTCTCACCAATTCACAAAGCCTCACACACACTCACTGAATCAATCAAGAACCCTCGCTTTTTCCTCTCCCTATTTACTGTGAAAAATGCCCAAAACTCACTAGAACCCTCTAGGTGTCCCCCACGTGTCCATCATCCTATGGACATCAACATAAATATCCAATCCCACAAACCCACTTGGGCCTTATCTGATTGGCCCTAAGGTGAAATGACCAAAATGCCCCTAGGTTCAAAATTACCATTTTGCCCTTCAACTTTTCAGACCCATAACTAATCCGTCTGACGTCCGATGACAGCATGCCGCCTGTCGTTGTACTCAGGACGACGAGATCTACCTAACGGTCCTCGGTCAACTTTTCCCCCTATTTTAACCAAATTACGAATGCCCTCAACCTTCCGAACATCATAACTTCCTCCTCGGATGTCGGAATCGGGCGTGCCACCTGTCTACGGACTCGTGATGTCCCAAACTACTTCACGATCATCGATCAATACCCAATTAACAGCCTGAACTCAAAGTCAACATTTTGCCCATTCCAGGGGCAAAATCGTCATTTTGGGCTAACGGTCCAAAAGTAACCCACTAATTACCGGTTAACTTAGCTAATCCGTTATTAATTACTTCGCTAATCCCGACTCCCAAGACGGGTCGTTACAATCTACCCTCCTTAAAAGAATTTCGTCCCCGAAATTCCACTGCTCGAACCTTACACCTGGGATTTCCTATCCGGTGGTCAACTCTTAAACAATACCAACTGGTTCAATCACCTTGTCGGAATAAATCAACAAGGTCCTAAAGGCACTCCTAGATTGTGGGTTCTCTTCAATAACCTCATATCGATCAGTTATAGTCACTCATTCCTCAGTTCCTTCCATCATCCTTCAACGGAACTCACCAGAACACTCGCTACACTTGGCGTCGCCAAGCTCTGCTCTACTACGGAACACACTACAAGTTAAGGGAGGTTACAAATCCAGGTATTTCAACCACAAGTTTCGCCAACTCAACTACTAGCCATAAGGCTTCTCATCTTCTACAGATCACAACCACACTTCCGTTGTGCTACTCTGATCAACCCACGGCATCCTGACCGTTCGTCCAGGTTCATGACCTACCCATGGTCCTCCTTACCTGGCTCGGCATACGAACCCTCGTCTAGAGTCGTCCACCAGGCAACCACTACCTCGGCTACACCTAGCAGCACCATCTTCATTCCGGCCGTAAGTCGGCCCAAACCACAAGGACTACGATACCACAAACCCCCACTCACGGTTTCCCTCAGGTACTTCTCAACACAATCTAGTAATCCCACGGGGTTCCACAAATCATCCCCATCGTCCGGGTTATCCAAACCCGCAACAGCCACTGGTTTACTACAGTCTTGCCCCTCGAGTCGTCACACCCGACTAAGACCATCACTAGGGGGAAAATCCCTCGAATCTCAAAGTAGTTCCTAAACCCTGCCACTCAAGGCATCCGGCTACTCGTAGCCGCACAAATCTAAATTAACCCAACTAACCAAAAGGTCACCAATCCATACGTTCCACATCCAAATACTGTCTGGCCCAACTCGTCTCCGCTAACTGGCCTCCTTGGCCTACATATCTCACTAACTCCGCAAACTACTCTCAGGCCCCTCGGGCTGACCAACCTACTCCTCCGTAGCTCACCAGCGACCGTCCAGGTTAATCCTGCTGGCGTATCTCTGACCTTAAGGTCCATCCATCAAACAAAACCAACACCAACGCACTAACCGTTCCTGCCTTAAGCCAACGTACTTCAAATCTCGTACCGCGTATCGAGCGACCAAAATCCTGACACGAACCACCACTACTAACTAACCACAACGAACATACTATCACTATCATATCCAGGTTGCTGTCGGGCTGTTCCGCTTCGAGACATCATGTAACACCCCGGAAATGCGAAAAACGAAAATTTGGAAAAATTGGGGAAAATGACGATTTTGCCCTTGGAATTGGGCAAACGGTTGACTTTTTATTCGAGCGGTCAAACGAACTTTGACCGATGACTGTGACGTATTTCGGGACGTCACGAGTTCCTAGACAGGTGGCACGCCTGATTTCGACATTCGAGGAAAAAGTTATGACGTGCGGAAGTTTGAGGGTAATTTAGTAAATCGATCACAAGGGCCGAAAGTTGACTTTTTGATCGGGACATGGTTTGGACTTTCTGGGAAGACCGTTGGATAGGTCTTGGGACGCTGAATCCGTAGACAGGCGGCATGCGTCAATCAGAGTCCGAACGAAAACGTTATTTTGGTAAATTGTGAGAACACGGGTAAAATGGTAATTGTAGTAGAGACTGAATTAAACGGTGCTATTAAGGGATATTAAATGGTTTCAATGGCTGATTCAACCTAAGTGGATGAGGTTTAATTATTATGTGACATCTGTCACTTACATTAGGTGGATTAATGGCACTTAGTTGCTATTTTGTACATTAACTAATTAATAAAACGGTTGTATTGTTAAGCATATGAACTGTTCGTACTTAACCAAAAACAAAAAACAGAGAACAAGAAACCGTCCACCTTGTGTAGTCCAATTCGTCCAAATTGATTGATCACGATTCCATTGTTGAACTGAGGTTGAACAGAGAGAATTATGCGAGGAAATTGAGTGGAAAACCAAAAAGAAAAGGGTTGGGAAACACTGAGAATACCCGAAAACTAAGAACAAAATGTCGAATTTGATTGTGTAGATGCTTTTGATTGAAATTGATTGAACAATTAGTCTTCTGGGAGCTCAACGAAGTGAACCGAATCATTTGGGTGGTCAATTGACGGTGAATCGACAAAGAACAGCCCCTGCGACTATGTCGAAGTTGGGTGCTTGGGTTCGATTACTTGGAGATAAGAGTTCTTGCAATTGACTTTGAATTAATACTTAGAATGACTAGAGAATGCTACCTGTGCAATCAATTTGATGAAATAAGGTGAAATGAGATAGAACCGGATTAGGGACCCGTCGGGTTTCGAGGTTGAGTCGTGGACTTTGGGGCATGGTTTCACGAAATTAAGTTTACAGACCCTTAATCCATATTAACTTGATGCTAATGAGTGAAAGAAACATTGAAATCGAGTTCGAATTGGTGAAGAACTAATCGGGTTGCATCGCGGGTCAGAGGATCCGTTTACTAGGTAAACGGGTGGAAGGGGTAACTGTAGCAGTTACTGTTCACGGCGCGTGGACTCACGCGCCGCCGCTTGCGCGTGGCACGTTTTCTGAGGAAAGTTTCAACAGGTGTTTTACTCCCTGTAATGTAACGGACATTTTAAAATTGGTTTCGAGTCAATCGGACACCGGCTCGATAATGTTTCGATGGTCCGACGGTTTAAGTTATATTTTAAAATAATATTTAAATCCCGGAAAAATTATGAGAAATTGATATGATGTAAATTGACTTGTTTATAACCCTGTATAATGATTTTGGATAGGATTCGGGATTTCTGGCACGTATCGAAAATTACGGAAACGCGTGCAGCTCGGGAAGCGAGCCGGTTGGACGGTGTGTGAGTGGACGTTTGTTTTATAAACCATGATGCATGCATAGTTAAATGTTTTCCATGATTGATTGCATAAATTGCCTTGCAATGATGTCCTGATGATGTGGTATGATTATGTGTGATTTAATGAATATTTTAATCGGTCTTTCGGGCACGTTTTTCGAGGAAATGTGAAAATGGTATTTTGGGCTAGGCTCGGAGTAAAAAAGAATTTAAAATGATATTTTGACTTAATTGGTGAGTCAATGATGATTTCTGGATTATTTTACTATGTTCCATGTGATTTCACGGATTTGCGTGATATTGATGTTTTAGGCTTGAGGCCTACCTGGATAGTGTTTTTGACTTGATTTGAGGTCATGGATGTGATTGATATGTGTTGTGATATGGATTGTGATTGTGATTGTGGATACTGGATCATGCTGGATGATGCGAGTGCAATGTCTAGACGTGACTCGGACGTTGCGAGAGTGCAGTTCCCGGGTATGGTACGTCTAGAGGATGCCTGTGCAGTCCCCAGACATGATGGATATGACTCGGATGTTGCGAGAGTGCAGTTCCCGAGGGACTCGGATGCTGCGAGAGTGCAGTTCCCGAGGTTGGCCTACGCGTAGTGCCGGTGTGACAGTGTGATGGTTTGTGCACTTGTGAATGGTGCGTATTGATTGATTGATTGAGTACTTGATTGTTGACCTTGTACCTAATACTGTTTGATGTTGATTTTGATTACGTACTGGTATTGAGTACGAGTTTTGGTCTGTGTGGCCAGGTAACTATGTTTTCATGATGTTTTAGCCTGAGAGTTGGGACGGCCTAAGAGCCGGGATTTGACTTGTTACGTGGTCTGGCTGAAAAGCCGGTGATTGTCATTCATTTGTTTTTCCCTATGCATGCATGGTTTGATAAACTGGAGGGTAAATGATGTGTTTCAAACGTATTCGAAATGATATTATTTTTTTCCACTCACACCTTTTCTGTTTTGATGACCCTCCAGGCCGTGGCACAACGTTAGGGCTAATCTCGAGGCGGAGGTATGAGCGGTAGTTATCCCTTGTCTGATAGGTGCTGAAGGATAGTTTCGGGACTTCAGTTGACTTGTCAGACGGGAGCAGGACCGGGTACGGTTTTCGAGGTCCAGTTGGGACGGGTCCTGTCAAAGTGGTATCAGAGCATTTGGTTACGGATCTGTTATGCCTCCGAGACGTGAGCCCTATGCACGGCCTGACGATGAGTTAGAAAGTCCAGATGTTGAGAGAGCCCAGCGTCTGGGAGCCACTAGTTTTACGGGCCAGACTGACCTAGAAGAGGCCTATGAATGGCTTATTCCATTTGAACGGATTTTCGAGATTATGAGATGCCCACCGGAGGATATGGTTTTATTAGCCACCTTTATGTTGAGTGGAAATGCTTATCGATGGTGGCGTGGATTACAGAGGACTGGTGTTACTGCTTATACGTTGACATGGGAGATGTTCCGGGATCGTTTCTTAGCTCAGTTTTATCCCCGATCTTTCCGCGATGCTCGAGAAGTCGAGTTCCTGCACTTGAAACAGGGGAAGCTATCAGTAGTCGAGTATGAGCAGACAACTGAGGAAGATAAGTGTTCCCGGTTTGAGCAGGGATTGCGGAGTGCCATACGAGGCGCTGTGACGGTAGGTTCGTATTCGACCCTGCGAGAGTTATCCGTTGCTGCTGCTCGAGTGGAGGCAACTTTACCCATTCGAGAGCGAGATAGAAGCGCGGAACGCTACCGAGAGCATCCGAGTACTGGAAGTATGAGTCAAGGAGATAACCCAGATGATACTCGAGGAGGTGTGTCACGATCCCTTCCCGTAGAACAATCGGGTAGCATTTCGATTTCATCGCCATCACGGTGTACACGAATCACTTGCTTTCATTGTGGAGAGCGTGGTCATATTAGGAGAGAATGTCCCCACCGGTCGGATCAAGGGGCGACCGATCGTACAGCTGTGGATCGACACCAAGAACCAATATCGACAGGTACTAGTAGCGCTAGACCTAGGCGACCAGGTCGTGGTCAGCCTTCGAGTTCACGAACGTAGATCTTCAAAACTGTCATAGTGTGTTACACGGTCTTGGTGTGACTGTAATTGTTGTGATTAGTAGTACATGTTGTATGTTGTGGTTGTGATGTACAGTTTTGTACTCTTGTACTGTTATGTGTTTGTACTGTTATGTGAGCGTTTTGGCTTGGGTCGTTGTACTGTTGTATGTTTGTTGTGTCGGTTGTACTGTTGTGTTTGTTTAATAAATACTGTGTCGGGGCCGAAATTCCTTAAGGGGGGAAGGTGGTAACGCCCCGGAAATGCGAAAAACGAAAATTTGGAAAAATTGGGGAAAACGACGATTTTGCCCCTAGAATTGGGCGAACGGTTGACTTTTTATTCGAGCGGTCAAACGAACTTTGACCGATGACTGTGACGTAGTTCGGGACGTCACGAGTTCATAGACAGGTGACACGCCTGATTTCGACATTCGAGGAAAAAGTTATGACGTGCGGAAGTTTGAGGGTAATTTAGTAAATCGGTCACAAGGGCCGAAAGTTGACTTTTTGGTCGGGACATGGTTTGGACTTTCTGGGAAGACCGTTGGATAGGTCTCGGGACGCTGAATCCGTAGACAGGCGGCATGCGTCAATCGGAGTCCGAACGAAAACGTTATTTTGGTAAATTGTGAGAACAAGGGTAAAATGGTAATTGTAGTAGGGACTGAATTAAACGGTGCTATTAAGGGATATTAAATGGTTTCAATGGCTGATTCAGCCTAAGTGTAACGACCCGTCCTGAATATCGGGATTTAATAATATTTAATTATGATTTATTAATCTGGGATTAGTTGGGTGATTTCGGACGAATTGTGCAAAATGACCGTTTTGTCCCTAGGCGTGGGCAAAATGTTGACTTTTTATTCGGACGGTCGAATGGACTTTGACCAATGACCGTGACGTAGTTTGGGACGTCACGAGTTCATAGACAGATGGCACGTTCGATTCCGACATTCGTGGTGAAAGTTATGACGTACGGAAGTTCAAGGGCATTTTCGTAATTTGGACGAAATAGGGGAAAATGTTGACTTTTCGATCGGGAGGTCCGATGGTCAGGGGCCAAGGACCGTTAGGAAGGTCTCGATGCCCTGAGTGCGTAGACAGGCGGCACGCATCAATCGGAGTCCGTATGATCGAGTTACGGGTCAGGATGCGTGAGGGGCATTTTGGTAATTTTCTGCACAGGGGCAGAATGGTAATTTGACTGAGTGTTTGAACGGTTACTGTAGCACCGTGGAGGGGAACATGGCCAGCACACGGGTGGTGTGTTTATGGAGCAAATTGATGGCCTAAAACTATTGTTTATGGGTTGTTTGGATTGTTTAATTGCATTGTGCGATGCCAGGCTGTGTGGGACGGTGGATTTGGCCATTAACTATGGCTGGTGCACGAAGAAAACAGAGTGCTTCCCACATGTGTTCAGCCTTTCCAGGGCCCAATTGAGCGGATTTGTGATGGGCAATGTGTTTAAGGGACTGAGTGAAGTGTTCTGGGATTGAGAAGGGAAGGAAAGGAGCAAAATTGGTGTGGAATTGTTCAAAAACCAGAAACTGGTTTTTGAAGAGCTCAAAATCGAATTTCGGTTTTCAGGCCAGCCCAAGGCAAATTGATGATTCATTTAGTTCTCTGGGATCATTTCCAGTCGAACCAGATCAAATGGGGCAAGTTTGGAAGCTCCTAGAGCCGTGGACGGACGAGGTGGACGGCCGGAAAATCCAAGCTTGAGTCGTGGTGATTGAGGTAACTTCGTGTTAAATTAATCATTCGAATTGGTTCGTATTAATCCTAATAAGCTTACTGGAATGTTAATTTGGCAATGGACTTGAGTTGGGTGAGTTGTTATCATCGACCCGTTTGGCTGTTCGGACTTGGATTGGTCGATTTACTCCATGTCGAGATTAATCATTGACACAGAACTGGAATTAATTGGTTAATGTTTGTTTTAGGATAAAAAACGGATGGAATCAAGGTCGAATTGAGGGTTATCTGGCCGGGTCAGATCGCGGGTAATCAGACCCGTTTACCAGTCATACGGGTAAAGATGGTGACTGTAGCAGTCACTGTAGCAGGCACGTGGCTTTCACGCGCAGCCACTCACGGCGGCAAGTGACGGCGCGTGGGCATGAATCTCTAGGTACGATCAATATGATATTTGTCCTATACAATGTAACGAACATTTTGGGATTGGTTTCGTGTCGATCGGACACCGTCTCAATATTGTTCGGGATGTCCGAAGGTTTTAAATCCAGTTTAAAAATACTTAAAAATTCGGGAAAATTACGGGACTTGAATAGGATGTTAATGATGAGGTTAGTAATCCTCTAATGTGATTTGAACAGGATTGGGAGTCCTGGTGATAGTGGTGTGGCCCGGGAAGGCCTATGGCATGCGTATCGAGGCGCTCAGTTAAATGGTCTGTGAGTGGACATTGGTTTTATACATTCGATGCATGCATAACTGTTTCATGATTTTTATAATTGTGATTAAATGATTTACTTTGGATATCGGTGAATTTAAATGATTTCACGCATTTCGAGGTGATTTACGTATTTGCACGTAAACCGAGGTTTTCTGGATTTGCACCGATTTCCATAAATGTGGTTGGATATGATTTCATGAAACGGTTACGGACTTGATAAAGTAAAATCGGGCCAGGGGCCCAGTTAACTTGTGAATTCGGGCCGGAGGCCCAGTGGACTTATGAATTCGGGTCGGGGGCCAGTTAACTTATGAATTCGGGCTAGGGGCCCAGTTGATTTATACATGTGATTCGGGTCGGGGACCCTAAAATGGAATCGAATAAATGATTTTGGATTTAAATCAACTATTTGGACTTATAATGGTTTTGATGATATTGAAATTATGGTTATGGCACGTTTCACGGTATTTGGGCTTGAGACCCCGTTTGATGAAACTTAAAGATTGGTTTGGATTTTATCTATGTATATATATATATATGCTTTGCATTTGGATATCAATAAAATGTATTTGGTACTGCACTGTATAGATCCTTCCATATTATATTGTCTCCTCCAGATGAGGTACCCCGGAGAGGTCACGGACGTCTAGAACGTCCAGCGTCTATGACGCTAAGCATCGGGGATGCTGTACCCGAACGGGGTTCGGGGATTGAACTCGGAAATTGAGACCCGAGTGGCACGCGTAGCCTTGTGATTGTGACCTTATTGACGTCAGGGACGTCAGACATCAGGGATGTCGGATTGGAGTGTATGGTGCAGTGGCTAAAATTATGTTCATGGTTCATAGTATATGATATATGATTTTAAATGATGGTGCATGCATATACTTTTACTGGGGGCATAATTGTCTTATAAATGTTTTAAACATACTCGTTTATTTTCGTCCACTCACAGCTTTTGTTTTTAATGCCCTTCAGGTTGATTCCGGATGCGACTGCAGCAGAGACTGGGACATCATACACCTCCTCCATCGATCCTTACGCACTCTGGAAGCTCGGTTGGGCAGTGGCAACAGGTTATCCCTTGTCTGACACCTCTTGTCAGACGGGAGCATGACACATTCCGTGGTAATCCCGGGGGGATTGGGATGGGTCGTGTCAAGGCGAAGCCCGATTGGGCAGTGGCAACAGGTTATCCCTTGTCTGACACCTCTTGTCAGATGGGAGCATGACACATTCCGTGGTAATCCCGGGGGGATTGGGATGGGTCGTGTCAAGTGGTATCAGAGCAGGTTTTGCTCTTTTGTGCGCGAAGGTCGAGGGTGTGATGTCTCTTTGGGCTGCTGTTCCGTTGTCAACCTGATAGATAGTTTTGGATTTGAATAGTGGATAGGGTGTGTTTGGCCCGATACGCCGTGCATTGATGCGATTCAACCCAAGTGGGGTTGTATACGATTAACTGGTAATGTGGGACCGTCGGTTCGGTCATGTGATGATGGATTGTTGTGCTGCTGGGCACAGCCGGGTTCAGGGAACCCCATTGGAATAATGATATGGAAATACGAAACTCAGTTGAGTAATGGTCTAAATTATGGACCCTGGTAGTGTTGGCTAGTGTGCGGGGTGTTGGTGCATCGGAGTTAGCCGATGACCTTCGTGGTGGAACCCACGATGGAACCCACGTTGAATTGACGATTGGATTGGATTTGACGTCTATACGATGTCAGGACCGCGGAGTCGGTCAGGTGGTGGATTTTACTGCAGAAGGCAGTTGGGTTCGGTGGACCCCTAGGGTGTGATTTTGGAACCCTAATTTATAATCGATGGACCGGAAAAGTGAACTTTAAATGAAAACTTGTGCTGCGACGTGCGACTAAGGTCGTGGATGACCATGTGGATGACTCTAGTGAGTCTAGTCAGGATTATGGGTTTCGATCCACGGATGCGGTTACAAGATATGATGTGGATTTCCGTGTGGGATCGAATGGTAGTGTGATGCGTGGATACAGATCTTGACAACCGATAACTGTTGGTCGACAGTTGTGTCGAGATGACTGGCTATCGAGGGTATTTAGTGTGGCTTTCACACTTGAGGATCAAGGGACGTTCAGGGAACGTTCATTATCCTGATGTGCCGATGGCAAAAATTGGAGGTACCCATAGTCGTGGGGTACGAGTGCTGTTACGGGATCGTCGTTCGTAATGAACGGAGATCCAGGGTAACAACTTTGCACACAGTGTGCTAGCATGGATGTTCGTGTGCTATGTTGGTATGTTGGTACTTTTATGGCAATACTAGTATGGATGCCTGTGTGCTGATACTAGTATTGATGATAATGCGTGGTGCTGGTACTAGCACTGGTGCTGGTACCGGTGTCGGTGATTGTGATGACGATGAGCCACCAGTTGGGGTGTGACTCTGTCCTGATGGACATATGATTGTTATCTGCGACTCAGTGGTGGTTGAGTCATGGACTAGATGGGATCCAGTGGAGGTTGTGACGTGTTGGGATAAGTCCCAACAGATATATGATGACATGTGAGGAATGGATCAGAAGGTATGATTGGAATTTGGGGAATCTAGGGATGATGTTCCCTATGTCATGTGTATTGGTGGATTTGGGGAGTTGTTGTCAACTCCGAGATTGGTAAGATTGTGTACTGCTTATATCCCCTGAGAGTACAAGGAAATTATTGAAATTGGAAAAGTCGACGAAAACCATTCGTGGTATTGATGTGAGATTTTGTGATTGTGAATCACTTGGAACCTGAGGATTGAACCTGTAAAGGTTGAGATGTGAGACGGAGGCAGTTGGGTATGCACATCCAGGCAGAGTTGTGGATATTCCGTTTGGAATCAGGGTATGTGCATAAATGATTATTGGCGGACGTGAGGTCCGAGGAATGAATTGATTTTGGACACGTGGTGGTCCAAGTGAGGTAAGGGCGTGGGCAGTCCAGTGGTTGGACTTGACATCTCATTTGGGAGCATATCTGTTTCCAACATGGTTGGAACTCCCGATTCGGGGAGAGTTGTGATTGGGAGACGAGAGGAGTGCTCGTTTCCGCATCGGTGATTGGTATTCCGAAGTCATTGGGGCTGACTTCTTATTTCCTGTCGTGGCAGATGATGATTGTTGCTACCAGTACGTTGAGCGTGTATTGGTGGGTGGACCCATGTTTGGCTTGGGGTCATTGGACACAAGAAGTTGTGTACGATTTTGGATTTGGTGGTGAAATGCGAGGTCATCTTTCCACCAAGGGAAATTTGGCAAATAATTCAATGAGGGTGTAAGACCCTACGATCAGCTTTCAGATGGATTGTTAGCTATGTGGGCATATGTGGATCCTAGGCGGATCTGATTGGTGATGTTGTCGACTTTGGGCATGGTGACGATCTAGGATCGTGATGTTACTTGTCAGATGAAGTAGTGATGGATCTCGATCGTGATCTTGATGATCCAGATGGGTGGAGAGTTTATCACTCTTACCTTGGTATATGAGTCGTAAATGACGGGACTGAACTTCTTTTCGGAGTGGAGTCCATATGGTTGTTACTCGGTTGAGTAGGTTTCCGAAATGGTCGGATTTTGTCAACCTTTGACGTGTGAATATTGGGATTGGCTTCCCTATGAAGTCAATCGAGTGTTTTGGACAGGCAACCGATAGGTTCGGTTTTGTTACGTCTTGGTGGACGTAAACGAGATTTTGGGTTTTGGAATCGAATTTTTGGGTGACGATTCAGGATTCGATTGCGAAGCTCGAAAATGGATTACTGGATTTGGGTGCGGAATGATTATTCCAATGCTAGCTTACGGAATAATGATTTCGTATTCGGATTTGGACATGGATTGAAAATATGATGTTTGGGTTCGGATTCGGGATTTCTTACGAAATTGCGGATTCGGATTCGGAATTGGAACTAGATGATGGGTGGAGTTCATTTTGTCTCATGTTGGTTTGGGCAAAGGTACTTCATTATTGGAACGTGTTTGGCTATGACCTGGGTGGTTATAGGCAGATTGATGGATTGAGGTGCGTACAGGGTACGTTGTACGAGGATTGATACTGGTTAGGTTGAGTGGTGCCTAATGGCGGTACATGGGATGTACCCGTGGTGTGTGTTTAAACGTGTTGTTAATCGGCTTGGTTCCGATATCATTTGGTTGGTTGTGATTGTGGACTGGACATTGGATACTGTGCGCCGAGCAGAGTGATTTTTTCGGGTTCAGTGATTGTATGAGCAGGTGCTCTTAGCCATGGTTGGCTAGTGGAAACCTAGTATTGAGAAGTGTGATCACTGCTAGGCTGGTATTCAATGTGTTCCAGTTACACCACTTGATTGTGTAAGTTGACAGTATACGTACACTCAGGATGAGTGAGTTGGTGGTCTGTGAAACCACGAGTAGCCATGTGTGACTTGATCACACCGTGATTTCCCAGCGTCATGGTTCGCTGACGAAGTC
Organism: Prinsepia uniflora; assembly: GCA_032719365.1. Classification (NCBI taxonomy): domain Eukaryota; kingdom Viridiplantae; phylum Streptophyta; class Magnoliopsida; order Rosales; family Rosaceae; genus Prinsepia; species Prinsepia uniflora. Next base: position 13,351,986 of record CM064875.1, read on the forward strand.
GGCGGTTATGGATATTGAGATTGATATGTGTCGCAGGATTGGGCTTGCCCTGCGAATTGAGATCATGTGGTTGATCTTACGCTACATCGAGAGTGATGTAGTACGTGGTGTTGTCACTAACTGGCAGATGGTTGGGGCTTTACTAGGGTGGTAAAGTCTTAGCGGTGACAGTTTAACTGGTGGTGTCAGCGTGGACTGACAAATGAGATTTGGTGACTCCCAATGAGAGCAAATGTAAGGATATTTTGGCAATGGAAGGGAACCATCTAGCTGAAGGAGTCAGCTTAATGGTTAAGCGATTTTATCGCGGATCAGATGATTATGTCCACTCGAGGTGGTCGAGTGTTGTTGTTGTGACGTATGACTATGATGGGATGTCTGGGTACAGACGAGACTGGTGTTGTTCCAGTAAGTGGGTGTACAGGTGTACACAGATGTGGGGTCGAAATGTTTTCCACAAGGTGGTTGTGGAATAAGGTTGTTGGTAATTTCGAGGACGAAATTCTTTAAGGAGGGAAGGTTGTAACGACCCGTCCCGAATATCGGGATTTAATAATATTTAAATGTGATTTACTAATCTGGGATTAGTTGGGTGATTTCGGACGAATTGTGCAAAATGACCGTTTTGCCCCTAGGAGTGGGCAAAATGTTGACTTTTTATTTGGACGGTCGAATGGACTTTGACCAATGACCGTGACGTAGTTTGGGATGTCACGAGTTCATAGACAGGTGGCACGTTCGATTCCAACATTCGTGATGAAAGTTATGACGTACGGAAGTTCAAGGGCATTTTCGTAATTTGGACGAAATAGGGGAAAATGTTGACTTTTCGATCGGGAGGTCCGATGGTCAGGGGCCAAGGACCATTAGGAAGGTATCGATGCCCTGAGTGCGTAGACAGGCGGCACGCATCAATCAGAGTCCGTATGATCGAGTTACGGGTCAGGATGCGTGAGGGGCATTTTGGTAATTTTCTGCACAGGGGCAGAATGGTAATTTGACTGAGTGTTTGAACGGTTACTGTAGCACCGTGGAGGGGAACATGGCCAGCACACGGGTGGTGTGTTTATGGAGCAAATTGATGGCCTAAAACTATTGTTTATGGGTTGTATGGATTGTTTAATTGCATTGTGCGATGCCAGGCTGTGTGGGACGGTGGATTTGGCCATTAACTATGGCTGGTGCACGAAGAAAAACAGAGTGCTTCCCACATGTGTTCAGCCTTTCCAGGGCCCAATTGAGCGGATTTGTGATGGGCAATGTGTTTAAGGGACTGAGTGAAGTGTTCTGGGATTGAGAAGGGAAGGAAAGGAGCAAAATTGGTGTGGAATAGTTCAAAAACCAGAAACTGGTTTTTGAAGAGTTCAAAATCGAATTTCGGCTTTCAGGCCAGCCCAGGGAAAATTTATGATTCATTTAGTTCTCTTGGATCATTTCCAGTCGAACCAGATCAAATGGGGCAAGTTTGGAAGCTCCTAGAGCCGTGGACGGACGAGGTGGACGGCCCGAAAATCCAAGCTTGAGTCGTGGTGATTGAGGTAACTTCGTGTTAAATTAATCATTCGAATTGGTTCGTATTAATCCTAATAAGCTTACTGGAATGTTAATTTGACAATGGACTTGAGTTGGGTGAGTTGTTATCATCGACCCGTTTGGCTGTTCGGACTTGGATTGGTCGATTTACTCCATGTCGAGATTAATCATTGACACAGAACTGGAATTAATTGGTTAATGTTTGTTTTAGGATCAAAAACGGATGGAATCAAGGTCGAATTGAGGGTTATCTGGCCGGGTCAGATCGCGGGTAATCAGACCCGTTTACCAGTCATACGGGTGAAGATGGTGACTGTAGCAGTCACTGTAGCAGGCGCGTGGCTTTCACGTGCAGCCACTCACGGCGGCGCGTGACGGCGCGTGGGCACGAATCTCGAGGTACGATCAACATGACATTTGTCCTATACAATGTAACGAACATTTTGGGATTGGTTTCGTGTCGATCGGACACCGTCTCGATATTGTTCGGGATGTCCGAAGGTTTTAAATCCAGTTTAAAAATACTTAAAAATTACGGGACTTGAATAGGATGTTAATGATGAGGTTAGTAATCCTCTAATGTGATTTGAACAGGATTGGGAGTCCCGGTGATAGTTGTGTGGCCCGGGAAGGCCTATGGCACGCGTATCGAGGCGCTCGGTTAAACGGTCTGTGAGTGGACATTGGTTTTATACATTCGATGCATGCATAAGTGTTTCATGATTTTTATAATTGTGAATAAATGATTTACTTTGGATATCGGTGAATTTAAATGATTTCACGCATTTCGAGGTGATTTACGTATTTGCACGTAAACCGAGGTTTTCTGGATTTGCACCGATTTCCATAAATGTAGTTGGATATGATTTCATGAAACGGTTACGGACTTGATAAAGTAAAATCGGGCCAGGGGCCCAGTTAACTTGTGAATCGGGCCAGGGGCTCAATTAACTTCTGAATTCGGGCCGGGGGCCCAGTGGACTTATGAATTCGGGTCGGGGGCCAGTTAACTTATGAAATCGGGCCAGGGGCCCAGTTGATTTATACATGTGATTCGGGTCGAGGACCCTAAAATGGAATCGAATATATGATTTTGGATTTAAATCAACTATTTGGACTTATAATGGTTTTGATGATATTGAAATTATGGTTATGGCACGTTTCACGGTATTTGGGCTTGAGACCCGTCTGATGAAACTTAAAGATTGGTTTGGATTTTATCTATGTATATATATATATATGCTTTGCATTTGGATATCAATAAAATGTATTTGGTACTGCACTGTATAGATCCTTCCATATTATATTGTCTCCTCCGGATGAGGTACCCCGGAGAGGTCACGGACGTCTAGAACGTCTAGCGTCTATGACGCTAAGCATCGGGGTTGCTGTACCCGAACGGGTTTCGGGGATTGAACTCGGAAATTGAGACCCGAGTGGCACGCATAGCCTTGTGATTGTGACCTTATTGACGTCAGGGACGTCAGACATCAGGGATGTCGGATTGGAGTGTATGGTGCAGTGGCTAAAATTATGTTCATGGTTCATAGTATATGATATATGATTTTAAATGATGGTGCATGCATATACTTTTACTGGGGGGCATAAATGTCTTATAAATGTTTTAAACAGACTCGTTTATTTTCGTCCACTCACAGCTTTTGTTTTTAATGCCCTTCAGGTTGATTCCGGATGCGACTGCAGCAGAGACTGGGACATCATACACCTCCTCCATCGATCCTTACGCACTCTGGAAGCTCGGTTGGGCAGTGGCAACAGGTTATCCCTTGTCTGACACCTCTTGTCAGACGGGAGCATGACACATTCCGTGGTAATCCCGGGGGGATTGGGATGGGTCGTGTCAAGGCGAAGCCCGGTTGGGCAGTGGCAACAGGTTATCCCTTGTCTGACACCTCTTGTCAGACGGGAGCATGACACATTCCGTGGTAATCCCAGGGGGATTGGGATGGGTCGTGTCACTAAGTGGATGAGGTTTAATTATTATGTGACATCTGTCACTTACATTAGGTGGATTAGTGGCACTTAGTTGCTATTTTGTACATTAACTAATTAATAAAACGGTTGTATTGTTAAGCATATGAACTGTTCGTAATTAACCAAAAAAAAACAGAGAACAAGAAACCGTCCACCTTGTGTAGTCCAATTCGTCCAAATTGATTGATCACGATTCCATTGTTGAACTGAGGTTGAACAGAGAGAATTATGCGAGGAAATTGAGTGGAAAACCGAAAAGAAAAGGGTTGGGAAACACTGAGAATACCCGAAAACTCAATTAAGAACAAAATGTTGAATTTGATTGTGTAGATGCTTTTGATTGAAATTGATTGAACAATTAGTCTTTTGGGAGTTCAACGAAGTGAACCGAATCATTTGGGTGGTCAATTGACGGTGAATCGACAGAGAACAGCCCCTGCGACTGTGTCGAAGTTGGGTGCTTGGGTTCGATTACTTGGAGGTAAGGGTTCTTGCAATTGACTTTGAATTAATACTTAGAATGAATAGAGAATGCTCTCTGTGCAATCAATTTGATGAAATAAGGTGAAATGAGATAGAACCCGATTAGGGACCCGTTGGGTTTCGAGGTTGAGTCGTGGACTTTGGGGCATGGTTTCACGAAATTAAGTTTACAGACCCTTAATCCATATTAACTTGATGCTAATGAGTGAAAGAAACAGTGAAATCGAGTTCGAATTGGTGAAGAACTAATCGGGTTGCATCGCAGGTCAGAGGATCCATTTACCAGGTAAACGGGTGGAAGGGGTAACTGTAGCAGTTACTGTTCACGGCGCGTGGACTCACGCACAGCCGCTTGCGGCGGCGCGTGAGGGCGCGTGGCCCGTTTTCTAAGGAAAGTTTCAACAGGTGTTTTACTCCCTGTAATGTAACTGACATTTTAAAATTGGTTTCGAGTCAATCGGACATCGACTCGATAATGTTTCTAGGGTCCGACGGTTTAAGTTATATTTTAAAATAATATTTAAATCCCGGAAAATTTTTGAGAAATTGATATGATGTAAATTGACTTGTTTATAACCCTGTATAATGATTTTGGACAGGATTCGGGATTTCTGGCACGTATCGGAAATTACGAAAACGCGTGCAGCTCGGGAAGCGAGCGGGTTGGACGGTGTGTGAGTGGACGTTTGTTTTATAAACCATGATGCATGCATAGTTAAATGTTTTCCATGATTGATTGCATAAATTTCCTTGCAATGATGTCCTGATGATGTGGCATGATTATGTGTGATTTAATGAATATTTTAATCGGTCTTTCGGGCACGTTTTTCGAGGAAATGTGCAAAAGGTATTTTGGGCTAGGCCCGGAGTCAAAAAGGTTTTAAAATGATATTTTGACTTAATTGGTGAGTGAAGGATGATTTCTGGATTATTTTACTGTGTTCCATGTGATTTCACGGATTTGCGTGATATTGATGTTTTGGGCTTGAGGCCTAACTGGATAGTGTTTTTGACTTGATTTGAGGTCATGGATGTGATTGATATGTGTTGTGATATGGATGGTGATTGTGATTGTGGATACTGGATCATGCTGGATGATGCGAGTGCAGTGCCTAGACGTGACTCGGACGTTGCGAGAGTGTAGTTCCCGGGTATGGTACGTCTAGAGGATGCCTATGCAGTCCCCATACATGATGGATATGACTCGGATGTTGCGAGAGTGCAGTTCCCGAGGGACTCAGATGTTGCGAGAGTGCAGTTCCCGAGGTTGGCCTACGCGTAGTGCCGGTGTGACAGTGTGATGGTTTGTGCACTTGTGAATGGTGCGGATTGATTGATTGATTGAGTACTTGATTGTTGACCTTGTACCTAATACTGTTTGATGTTGATTTTGATTACGTACTGGTATTGAGTACGAGTTTTGGTCTGTGTGGCCAGGTAACTATGTTTTCATGATTTTTTGGCCTGAGAGCCGGGACGGCCTAAGAGCCGGGATTTGACTTGTTACGTGGTTTGGCTGAAAAGCCGGTGATTGTCATTCATTTGTTTTTCCCTATGCATGCATGGTTTGATAAACTGGAGGGTAAATGATGTGTTTCAAACGTATTCGAAATGATATTATTTTTGTCCACTCACACCTTTTCTGTTTTGATGACCCTCCAGGCCGTGGCACAACGTTAGGGCTGATCTCGAGGCGGAGGTATGAGCGGTAGTTATCCCTTGTCTGATAGGTACTGAAGGATAGTTTCGGGACTTCAGTTGACTTGTCAGACGGGAGCAGGACCGGGTACGGTTTTCGAGGTCCAGTTGGGACGGGTCCTGTCACATCACATCCACAGTAGCATCACACCACCCAAATCGACGAACCAACGGTCCTGGGAACCAAACCTCGCGCAGAACACACAAAACCTCGCTCTGATACCAATTGTCAGGACCCACCCCTAATCCCCCGGGATTAAGGGCTAAATCCTGATCCCGTCTAACTTACGCATGACATGTAGGCTAAACGGACGTCCAACCTACATGTGACACGTAAGTCGGACAAGGGATTTTCGATCCGATCGTCCAATAACTTCCGAACTTCCCAGAGTGCGCAGAGTCTACTGTGGAACGTACGTGTGATGTCTCCGTCTCTCTCGATCAACAGCCCGTGCCGCAACAACCTGGAGGGTATCGAAAACACGAAAAGACTGTGAGTGGACAAAAATAAAGTTTTAAGTTCAAAAATAGTTAACAAAAAATTTATACCCTCCGTTTCAAAAACCAATGCATGCATATCAAATTCATGTCATAAAACCACGTATGAAAACCAAACACATTTTCTTTTTTCTCAAATCCCGGGCCTCAGCCCAAAGTCATCGAAAACCATTCATCCGGGCCACTGTCCAAAACATCATCATCAAGTCTTAGTGAAATCCAAAACAAATTTAAAGCCACATTCTCATCCATCGAACCTGCTGGATCTATCCGAGTCTTTAAACTCTCAAGTCTTTAAACTGAATCCAGGCCTCAATAATCCGAGTATTTAAACTCCGAGTCTTTAAACTCAACAGGCCTACGGGGGAAATATCAATATATCCGAGACTTTAAACTCCACTCAATCCGGGTCTTTAAACCCAATACGGGCCCGTTCCCCGTCAATCACAATATCCGGGTCTTTAAACCCAATAATCAGATCCAGAAAATCCAATCAAAACCATTTGAAAACCAATTCTAAATCCATATCCAAACTCGAATCCGAAACCACTGGCCCGAAGCCTTTCTGGCATCCAGAACCGTCATTCCGAATTCAAATCCAGAACTCATATCCATCTCCTTTCCAGATCCGAGTCCGCAACCATCATTCCGTAAGCTAGCATCCGGAATAACCATTCTGAACCCAAACCCGAAATCCATTTTCAAGTCCCAAATCGTCATCCGGAAATCCGATTCAAAAACCCGAAATCACGTTTCTCAAAGCCACTTTTTGAACTGGGCCTCTAAGCCACTTCATGAACGTGAAGGAGGTGAGGTGAAAACGTGAGACTGAAGGAGGTGGAGATGAGGTGAGTGAGATTGAAGCTTGAAGGAGATGAAGTGAGGGCTTAGGGCTCACAATGTTGAAGACTTGAAGGAGATGACGTGAATTGAATGAGGTTCTTCGATAATATTGAGCTCCAAGTGATGAAGTGGCATCGTTTTGATTTAGGTTAAATTTCGGTTCGTTTTGGGCCAATTAGGTCCTAGGTTGTTGAGAACCAAAATTGAATCGATTCTTTTCTGGTTTGATCTAGTTTTCTTAGTTTTGGTTTGGTTATTTTTTGGTTTGGTTTTCTTTGGTACGGTTTTAGTTCAATTCATGAATTCGGTCAATTTTTTCAAACCGATTACAATGGGCACGCTCCAGCGCCCATATACCAATAACCATGAGGCTCCAAATTTTGTTCTTTTCGATGCATGTGAGGGGAATATAAAAGAACATATCAATTGCTTCATTGATGCATTGGGTGCTCATGTCGGAGGCTGCAACCTTCGTCTTCGATAGTAATCTTATGAGTCGTGCTTATACATGAAAGGATCTAGCTAGAAAGTTTTGTAAGAAGTATTTCTAGTACGAGGAGAGTGTAACAACCCGAACTTAAAATTAAGCTAATTTCTGTAAATTCTAAACTTTAGGCCAAGTATGCTCTAAAACCGAGTTGACAAGACCCCTCCAGATTTCCCCTTTGAAATCTATGCAAAGCCATGTTCCTGTCTCATAACCCTGGAAATTCAAAATCTTTCCAAGCTGACGAGGATTTTCCTATTGTTGTCTTGGTGGAAGGGAATAGCGAGGAAGTATTTTGTTGATGAGTCTCGTGTGGAGCTGAGGGATGAATTGTCATTTGAGCCTTTGAGGAGCTACTTGCAAAGCTCGGGGATCGGATGTGGGCCTAGTACCCACATCTTGTTTTGATAAGCAGGAATTTTGGGGACGGAATTTTCTTGAGGGGGTGATTGTGATGATCCAGGCCTAAATTATCCCTATTTTGTAATTTAAATTAAGAAAATATGATTTTTCCTTTGAGTGTTAAGGGGATTCAGGAGTCATTTTTCATTTGAAAATACTTTCGGAAAGAGTATGTCGTTCCGCGATTATCAAATAAGAATAGGACTTTTCACGGATTTCAAGAGGAAAATTCGGGAGCATTCTTGTCAAAGAGAGTCACCCAGACTTAACTCAACAATACTCGACAAAGATATGCAGGACATTCCATGAACTTTTTCAAAGATTCTGTGATCTTAGCTTAGACTGCTATGACGAGAAGGACGAGGAGGAACTCAAAAAGACATGAAGAACATCACGTGAATTATTTTTTGTCGCATTTTGAAATTTCAACAAAGACTCTATGTTACTTTCATTCAACTGCAATCTCAACACTTGAACACATGGCACCTAGTAAAGATCTAATAATTCGATTCCATTCAGTTTAGCCTTTTGATTTAGGTTCAAATTGGTTTCGACATAGGTTGGGTGATAATTTTTTACACGACTCGATGCATGACTTGAAATCTGCACAAAATTTACTCGGGTTAATCCACACGATTAAACTTTTGAGTCATTTTAGGTCATCCCGTTATTGAAGGATTTCATGGACGAAGAAACCGAAACAAGAAGAAAACAAAGAAAATACCTGAGAGATGAGAGAGAGAGAGAGAGAGAGAGAGAGAGAGAGAGAGAGAGAGAGAGAGAGAAAGAGAGAAAGAGAGAAATAGAGTAATTGAGAGTCTTTGTAAGAGAGTGATTTCATTCATTAACCTTACACTAATTGGATTACTCATTACATATAACAAGAGGAGTTAGGGTTAACAACCCTTCTAACAGTATAACAAACTAAAGCTATTAGAACAACAAACCTACAACTAGATAACAACCCAATAGCTGGATACAAGCTTAACCGATTAACTAATAGCTAACAGATTAATAACTAAAAGACTTACTTATCTAAGACCCTTCCTCAATCTAATGCAGGAGGGATGAAGTAGAAGATTTCCACGAAAGTATTCAAATTGAGGAGAGCGAAGTTCATGAGTCATAACGTCTGCTAGTTGATTAGAGGATGAAACGTGAGCTAAGTGAAGAGATTTAATTTGGACACGTTCATGAATAAAGCGGACATCAACTTTAACATGATTTGTTCGGACGGTGAAGACAGGATTGTGCACCATTTGAATCACAGAGACACTGTCACACCAGATCAGTGGTGCATGGGAATGAGTGAGATGCAAGTCAGTGACCAAATAGCCATGACTGGATTATGGTGAAACCTTCAGCCCTGTGGTAAAGCCTACCACTGTTACGCTTGTCTTGGCCTTATTTTCTCAGTTTAATTGGCCATTGAAGCAACTTGATGTCAAGAAATCCTTTCTTAATGGGATCCTCAAGGAGGAAGTGCTTATGTCCCGACCTCTTAGTTTTAAAAGCTCAAGTTCACATCAGAAAGATCACATATGTCTTCTACATAAATCCCTATCTGGCCTCAAGAAATCTCCTCGTGCTTGGAATGAACGATTCACTAGTTTCCTTCCTAGATTAGGTTTTTAGTCCACCTGGTTTGAAGCTTCCTTGCTTGTGCAACAAACCTCTACTAACTTGGTTTTCTTCCTACTCTATGTGGATGATATCATCCTCACAGAAAGTTCCATGACAGCAATACAAGCTGTTATTGATTCTCTCATCACTGAATTCGATATGATAGATCTTGGTGACCGTCAATACTTTCTTGGCATTTAGATTACAAGAACTTTTTCTGGTCTATTTATGTCTCAAGAAAAGCACATTCAAGACCTCTTCACCAAAACGTCTATGTTTCACAGCAATGGCTTTGACACGCCAAGTGCTCCTGGAACACGACTTCGTAGGCATGATGGTCCAGCTTAACAAAATCCATCTAACTTCAGAAGCATCGTGGGAGCCTTGTAATACCTCACATTCATAAGGCATGATATAGTCACTCAAGTCTACCAGTTCATGCAAGAGCCTTGTGATTCTCACTTAATGGAAGTTAAGAGAATCCTTAACTATCTTCAAGGCACCTCTCATTGTGGTATCAAATATGATCCTGGCTCTCTTGATCTTACTGTCAATACTAATGTTGATTGGGTAGGTGATCCTAATGATAGAAGATCTATTATAGGTATGGTAGTGTTTCTTGGCGCTAATACAATTTTCTAGTTTTCCAAGAAACAACAAACCGTCTCCAAATCAAGCATAGAGGCTAAATATCATGTCGTGGATATCACTATAGCTGAGTTGGCCTAGATTCGTCAACTTTTGTGTGCAATTCACATTCCCATTCTATAGCCACCCTCATTTACAATGATAGTACATCTGCCACTAGCATGTCTGAAAATCCCAATTTCCACTCACGAGCCAAACATATTGAGATCGATTATCGACTTTGTTCGTGAATTGTGTGATTCGTGGTGATTTAGATGTTCAACATGTTTCTTCCTACAATCAGTTTGATGATATGTTCTCTAAATCTCTTAATGAGAATATGTTCAACCTTCATGTTTTCAATCTGATGGAGCATCAGATTGAGGGGGGGATGTTAACAGTGCACTTAAGTGACTCAGCTCAAGGTCGTCCAGTGCATCACGTGCAGCAATACAGGTGGTCAGTGCTGCAGTGCAGTAGCATCAAAGTAATCCAGCTTACGATGAAGATGTGATTGTGACAAGTCCATGACTTTTGGAAACTGTTTTAGAGTTGACGTGTGTGTTGTTGTCCTTGTAACTAACATACCTAATTCTAATAGAATAGTCTGAAGCTTGTACTTAACCCTAACCATGGTACGTAGGCTCTAAGCTACTGAGTCTGTGTAGACCTATATAAACCATGTAATGTGCATCAATGTAAGCATGTGTCGAATATTGAATAAAAAAATCCTTTTTGCTCTTCAAGTTACACTCTCTCAAGCAACTTCTCTCCCCTTTCGATTCTCTCAACACAAATTACATCAATTTGGCAATCAACTTAATGTTTAGCTAGGGACTCAAAGTTAACCAACTGACGTGAAACTAAACAAAATTTAGTTTGCAGCAGGATGGAGATGCTGATTAAAAGAATGATAATTTCACCAAAACATCCTCACTACAGTGTCTGTTCCACATCGACTTTACCAAAACTCCCTATCAAACTACATCTACAAAAGGGATTACATAGCACACTCGTAGAGCTATTGGTGTATTTAGGAAAAATAAACCCCAATTTAAAAAAACTAAAAAAAAAAAAAAAAAAACTAAATAGATAACACTACCCAAACCTACGGAAGAAATTGAACCCAATCCCCTCACGACCCACAAGAAAATAGCCCCACCAACTCCATCGGTTCAAGATCCAATCACTTCAAAACTAAGTGATTTTGGCTAGAGTTGTAGATGAGTATGTGGCCGAAGCAGAGGCAGTGGCACATGCATCTCTCGTATACTGCGAATTGTTGGTGAACAAACCCTCCCAAACATGATATAAACTTCAAATTAATATGATGTCTGGTTTGCTTGAAAGTGCAAAGTTTAGCTACCAACACTATTCATCAATCTTTTCATGGCAGAATATAGGGAACTTTGTATTGTATTGGCTGTGTATATAGGTATAATATTAGGCTCATCCAATGATCTTATGAAGTTTTTTTCTATTGAAAGTAGAGATTTTTGTCAAGACAAACGATAAATCATCACTAAATATTGAAGTGAAAAAAAAAAGACCCATCTCTCACTTACTAGTGAAGATAAATCTTTACTTATTTCAAAGTTTTGTTATGGACTAGGCTGTAGTACTTTTGAAAGGATCTTTCAAATTTTAGTTAAGAACTAGTGTGACATCTCATATATTAGTATTCTATTTTTAAAATTATAAATGAGAAATAAACTAAATAAGATATTGTCATGTCACATGCTACATTAATTTGTGGCTAAAGTTTCAACAAAGTTTTAATGAGCCTAAACATGGTACTACTTTTTTTTTAATAAAAAAGATACGTAATTTCTTTAATTAATCAAAAATACAAAATAAAGTAAAGACAAACTACACTATAATAGTTTGACAACAAACATGGCTAGACACCTCCAATAACTAGGTTCAATATATGCCAAAACTATATCGAGGGAAATCATACACTAAACAATATAAATTTAAATTCGCTAAGCATCATCAATTCATGACTAATACTGCTCAAACAACTAATCTTTGCAATGCTTCAATCCTATAAAAGGGAAAACTACTACTAACCCGATATAAGAAAAGTTGGACTTATTTGCAAAAAAAGAAAAAAAAAACTCAAAACAAAAAAACTCAACAAAATGCATAAATTGACCACTTCCACCGTTGTTATTGCATATCATCATCGCCACCTTTGTTGAATAGGAATTTCATTCTCCCCTATATCGTATATGTTCTGATCTCTCTTGACCAGGACCACTACCACTAATGGAGAACCCTGATCATTCGATTAAAATCCACCAAGCCGCATCACAAGAAAAACTCCTATGAAGATAGATTAAACTCATGAAGACAAGAGTTTTATGGGTAAACTGACCCATTGTGACGCTGAAACATGTAAACATGATCAACATAATGATCATAAAGCGAGAAAAGGGAGCTTGAAGACGCACGAACATCAGTGAATCGCCATCAAAACCAGTTGGATTATCTGCTCCAATCATTATATTCCTATAGATACCACTAGGAAACCCCATAGGCCCGAAAACAACAATTCGAATAAGAAGTTTTTGAGAGAAGGCGGCTAGGGTATTTTAGGGATTTTTTTTTTTTTTGTTCTTTCCATTTGTTAGTTTTAGATATAAGGGGTCTTTTTTTTCAATCATGTGCATGAAAGAGTAGAGAGTCAAATTTAATGTCACGGGTCGTCAAAATGTCAAGGTCTACTCTTTGACACTTCGAATACAAATTAAGACTGTAAATTATTACAAGTTTACTTCAAAAAAACTTTAAAACGCAATTATATTTATAGGTAGAATTTTAGTAGCGGTGATTCAGTTAAAGATGAATTACCATGTGAAGTTATTGTTTGAATTGATCATATATATGTTCAAATTTAATCTTTATTTACCATCAAATTTAATTTTATTTACAATTTAAGAACAACTTTTTCAGACGTGTACATATAGAGATAAATTTGAGAAGATTGTCAAACTTTAATTCTAAAAGGTCGATTATTTTGCTAAACCAATTAGACATCAGTATCATGTCTCTCTTCCATACTCAATATTAAAATTAAAATAATTATTTATGTGAACTTTTTTAACTGTCATTCATTTCTCGGATATATTCATTATCGTAATATACAATAATTTTTTTTTTATTTTTTCATCAACAAAGACAACCTTATACATATATACATATATACATATATATATATATATATATATATATTCATATAACAAGATCTCTTCATTTCCACGAAATTGAAACTTGTACCAGCCAACGAAACCAACTTAATTATTTCCTCCTCAGATTTATTGACTGGCATCAACCAACACAAATAAAATCTCAATAAACCGAGTCAAACCGGTTGGGTTGGGTAGTTAATTTTGGGCTCAGCCGTACTGGGCAGTATTGATGAGTTGCCGGCCTGTGCCCTCTGGTGAGTCTGGTCTTAGAAGTAGCCACGCGGCAAAACCTCATCGTGGGAAACATTCAACATCTCACTTTTGAAACCAAAATTTCCCGCGTTTAATTTCTTTTTCCTATAATATTATCCTTGAAACCAAAATTCTAAGTTTACAAGTATAAAACTGTCATGGATTTCAACCCGACTAAAAAAACTGAGTATAACAAAGTTTTTATTATTATTTTTAACAATAATTAGTAAGAATGAAAATACTACAGTTTAATACGTACGTACAAACTATTACACGATGTGTAAAATATAATTTTATTAACTGAATATTATACATAAACATAGAGTTACAAACTTACGATACGTACATACATGCGGGCTTTGGTATACATACATGCATACGTACCTATATACATACACAAGCTTAATTAGGGCAGAAAGAAACGAACGAAAGAAACTGAAACTACTGCAAAAAGGTACATGAACATACAAGAGAATCACTAGTGGTGATTTCTCAAACTACTAAAATTAATTATATCATGACTACTACTACGGTACTATATATATATATCACTGAATATATATTTAAATTTAAAATGGAGCAGACCGATCGATGAAGTGATGGATCTTTTATTTATTAACTAGTGGGTACATGGAGCTCTGCTGGAAATTCAGCGGAGCTTGAGGTTTCTCATCCTGCAAACCAGAAACAAACTCAGATCACAGTATATATATATATGTTGAATAATTATTTCTTGTCTTTAGAGTAAAAGAAGATTTTAATTATTGGGTTTTCAAGCTTAGTGTATCACATTGATAATGCATGATGGGATTAGTGACCAAAATCGATAACTATCAAAGGAATGCGAAAAACCGCTAACACGATTATGCTGGATATATTGTTCGTGTGAGGATGTTTTGTACCGCACGCCACATTAAAAGGTTCTTACAAGAACTTATAAAGAGTTAAGCTACTTCGTTTTTGTCGATTGATTTTGGATCCAACTTGTAGGCCGGTCTAGCTAACTAGATAAAATTGGTCTACAAATTAAGTAGAGTTCCTAATTATAATATATATGGTAAAACTTCAAGGTAATTTCATTCGTGATTTAGGAAGCCAATGAGTGTGTGTCTACGTATATTATATATGTGTGTATAGTCAAGCTAAATATAGCATGGAATAAGATGGGAATCAAGGATTGGTGAGTGATGATTTTGAATGACTGAGTGTATTATAAGCATAGATTTGATATATATTGTAAGACTTCGCAAGAGGAGGAATTAAAGTAATATTATTTAAAAACTTATAGACATTTATTTTGTGTGGGTGGAGGACTTTGACAATGGTGTATACATATATATGATATATATATATATATATATAGAGAGAGAGAGAGAGAGAGAGAGAGAGAGAGAGAGAGAGAGGGAGAGAGAGAGAGAGAGAGAGAGAGAGAGAGAGAGAGAGAGAGAGAGAGAGAGAGAGAGAGAGAGAGAGAGAGAGAGAGAGAGAATATTTTGCTACCTCTTTTCCTCATCATTCATGTGGTGGGTATGGCTACCTCCTCCACCAGAATTAGCATTCCGGTAATCAGGGAAGGGCACTTGACCTGACTCAATATGCTTCACATCTTCAACGAGAAGCTGATAGTGTCTCTTGACCTCCTCCGGGGTCTTACCCCCGACCGCCTTGGCCACATGGTACCAGCGGTCGGCAGTGTCCGAGTCATACACAGCAAGAGCCTTCTCAAAGGCTTTGTTTTGCTTGGCAGTCCAGGAGGAGGACATTGAACTTGATGCCATTAATTTTAAAAGCTCAGAAAAAATGAAGGCAAAGGAGGAAGAGGAGGAGTTGGCACAGTCAAATGATGAGAAGACCTAAGTCAATATGGTAAGTTATTGTGTTATGTGGTGAGAGAGGTAGCAAATGGTTGCTCCCTTTTATAAGGAGAGTGGAGTACTACAAATTCCAGTTGGCGAAGAGATATCTTGGAAAAAAAAATTATGTGGAATTTCAATAATTTGTCACCTTACCAGAAATATTTTAATTATATTTATTGATAATCCAAGTGGTAGGACAAGGAGGGTGAAGAACAACATTAATATTGGCAGGATCAAAATCAGTATCTCCCGCAATTATTGATAGGTTATTTAGTTATTCATATGTATCAAATCAATCAACGGTATTGGTAACAATTAAAACCCTCATTCCTAACCGTTCATTTAATTTACACATATAAATAATTATATAATTCTAATTTAGTTAGTTTTTGCAAATTAAAATGATCTTGAAACGATGATTAAGAAGTTAAAAAAGTTCGATTAGCTAGATAAATCAAAATGGTGAAACGAGTAAGTATTCTATAAATGATCTTCAAACTGAGTAAGTATTTCATAAATGATCTTAAAACGATAATTAAGAACTTAAATGATTTGATTATATAAATTAAAAAAGTGAAACGAGTATCTATCCAAAGAGTTCAACTACAAGTATTATACTGATAGGAGTATTATACTGATAGTAAATTCTGGTTTCCTTATTAAATATGCATTATTTAGAAGTTGTTAAAAGACTCAAGCACATAAACCTAGAACCACTCTCTCTAGCTTGCTTATTTTGCAAATTAACCTGTCTAATGAACCTAGAAATAAGCAAATTGGAGCTGTTTAGGCTCATGGAAGCTGCTAGGTCCCTGCATATTATAAAATGGTGGTTTTGGTAAAAAGTTGGACTTACAAGATAAGCGGTACCAATAGAGGCAAAAACAAAGTAGAAATTCTCAAGGTGTGAGGCTGTGAGCTTCTTCATATCTGTTGAGCTTTCGTTCAGATTACATCACTGCCCTCTGTTTTATTCTCTAACTTTTAAGGATCTTAAGTGGGCCCCATACATGCCCATAACCACAGTCAATCAGAAGATCGACTGACCTTACTAAACTTTCACGTGTGCAATATCACAAACCATTTTTTTTCCATTTCTTTGCTTTCGAAATTCCGTGGTATACCGGTTGCATTTTGCTGCATTGATTCATCGAACAGTTTAATCCAATGTTTCTATTAGCAAAAGTGTATAGTACGACATTTTATTTTACACAACGTAAATCTCGAAATGGTAAGGCATAAATTTTTGAATTATTTTAAAGCGTAACAAAAAAAAAAATACATATATATCATAATAAAATTAATTCCAATTCATAAGTTTATAACTTACCGGTAAAATATTGTACGTTTGGTTCATAATTAAGTTTCCCAGGAGTGAAACTTAGGGTTGTTCAGTAGATCACAAGCAACTTTATTACAAGGTCTTCTACACACTGAGACATATTGCGTTGAAAAGTCTATATATATAATGGAAGATAAGCATCGTAGAAGCATACAACTAATAACTCAGTGTAGATAAATGATTTCTACTCAATCACAACATAAGAATATTGACGTAAAGGGATAATATTTGTATCTCATTATGTTGATACCTTCTTATTTGTTTTGTACATATATCATAATCGGGACTGTTTATTCTCTAGCTAAATTATCATTTCAAGAAAATCTCCATAAAAATAAATAAAACTGAAAGTCATTTATTCATTCATATATATAAAATAAATGAACGCTTTTAGTAACAATGAATTAAGATCTTGACGGTGAACTATCATTTAATTGATACATAAGAGTGACTTAATAATCTCCAATTTTGTTGATTTTTAGTATAAAATGACTTTGAAATGATGATTTATGAGTTCAATATGTTCGATTATGATATATATTCGTATAATCATAATTAGATAATGAAAAAATTATACGAGAAAATACTAACAGAATATAATGCAAATATTATCCTAAATAATTCTGATTAAAATATTACAATCCTGTCATTGAAAAATATGATGCATCTACTAAAATGATGCCCTCTTTTGTTTTAAGAGGTATATTTAGGTGGATGCCTCTATCCTCTTGGGTATAAAGTGATCTTTGTTAGTGCACTCAGTCCTGAACAAAGCTCCAAGCCCTCTAGCTGGCCCTGCTCTGTCCGTACAATGATTCTATTGTGTTTTTAGTCCAAGGAAAGATCTGTTAGTGACTAAGAAAATCACTGAGAAGTGACTTGGCACAATGCTAAGTGGACTACCAAGTGGCAGTTGACAAGTGTGTGAGTGTGAGTGAAGAAAATGTAAACGTGCAGTGAGAAGTGTGTGTGCATTCTGTTATTGAATCCAAGTGTGAGTGAGGTGCATTGAATGTAAATCAGCAAGGAATGTGTGTTTGAGTGAGGTGTAAAGGTGCTGATGTGTGATGATGTCATTGACACCTCTAACCGTTTCACAGTAAAAGTGTGTGAGTGTGTGAATCGGGTATATGAGTGTGTGTGTTGCTAACAATCGATTAATGAGAAAAATCTGAAGATAGAGCTCATGGGTAGTGATATTTCTACACTGAGAATTCAGAAACAAATATACTTTCATTCACACAAATTGACAAACACTTGGTGTGCACTATCATCCAAATCGATCATCAATTTCATTTCTACAGTTCTAGTGTCCAGAATTGAAGGAAGAAGAAGAACCTAATCTAATCTAGCCTAAACCAATCGAGCTAACCTCGATACATCAGCTAGAAAGAGAAGGATTGAGAATTGTACCTGTTAGTGGTTGAATTAGCCTCTACATTCTTCTCATGTGGTTGATCGATGTTCTGCCTCTTGTTTTGTCCTTCTGGTGTCTCTGCTAACATGGTATCAAAGCAGTGAAGATCTGCTGTCTTTGGGGCGTGGTGAAGCTGTGAAGAAGGAGTTGTACGATTGCTTGTGAATCAAGGCAAGATGACTGGAATTGGTGGTGATCCAAAGTTGCCTGTGTTTTCAGGAGTTAATTATGATTTCTGGAATATAAAAATGAAAACAGCACTTAAAGCAACTGATCTATGGAAAATTGTTGATCAAGGAGTGAATGATATGGAGTATGATAGTGATGATGAAGTGATAGAGACGGCTCAGACCAAGGCAGATCAGATCAGAAATGCCAAGGCCTTGAACCTGATCCAAAATGCAGTTTCTGAGGAGATTTTTCCCAGAATTTCAAATGAAGAAAGTGCCAAAAATGCCTGGGATGTTCTGAAACAAGAATTCAGAGGGGATCCTAAGGTAAGGGCAGTTAAACTTCAATCACTACGAAGGGATTTTGAGTATACTAGGATGAGAAGTGATGAAACTTTTTCAGCATACATGTCCAGACTATATGGAGTAGTAAATCAAATGAAAACCTATGGAGAGACCATTACTGAAAAACGTTTGGCTCAGAAAATACTCATTAGTCTAACAAAATCCTATGACTCAATTGTATCAATCCTAGAAGAGACTAGAGATTTGGACACTGTTAGTGTTGAAAGTATTACTGCATCTATAAGGGCATTTGATCAAAGATTAGAAATGCATGATGACAGTGAAGTAGAGAAGGCATTCTCTAGTATGAGTTTTCAAAATCAGTCCAGAAGTCATTCTGGAGGAACTCAGGGAGGATACAAGAAAAGGTTTCCTAGTAAATCCTGGGGTTCCAATAAGGGCAGATTTGGAGCAAAGGATAAGCAGGAGTCTGAAGTTCAGAAGGGTGAAGAAAATGACCCAAGACCAACCTGCAAGACTTGTGATAGGAAGCATTTTGGTGTGTGCTATACCAAGAACAAATTCAAGTGTTTTAAGTGTGGAAAACTGGGCCATATTTCTAAAAATTGCAGAGTCAAGCAAACTGCACATGTGGTACAGCAGGTGAAAGAACCAGAAAAGAAAATGGAGGGAAACTTGTTCTATGCATGTCATTCAGCCTCTGTTGAAAGAAATGCTGAAGTTTGGTACCTTGACAGTGGTTGTAGTAATCACATGACAGGCCATGAATCTCTATTGTCTGATATTGACAGGACATTGAATGTTAAGGTGAAAATGGGGACAGGTGAACTGGTTCAAGTTGCTGGAAAAGGATCTTTACTTGTTCACACTAGCCAGGGTAACAAGTACATCAGAGATGTTATGCTTGTACCTAGTCTAGATGAAAATTTGCTAAGTGTAGGGCAAATAATTGAGCACGGGTACTGTTTAGTGTTTGGAGATCAGGCAGTGGAAGTGTTTGAAGATACTGAAATGCAGCATAAGATTGCAAGGGTTCCTATGACAGGGAGCAGATGCTTCAAAATGTCCCTGGATTATGGTTTTCATGTGGCTAGGAAGGCTGAATCAAAGGAGGATTTGGAGCTGTGGCACAAAAGATATGGACACCTAAATCACTCAAGTCTACAGATGTTGAGTAACAAAAATATGGTAGTTGGTCTACCAAAGATGGTTGGGGACAAAGTCTTGTGTGAAGGGTGTATCACAGGGAAGTTCCATGTGACCCCCTTTGACACTGAAGAAGCTTGGAGGGCCTCAATTCCACTGGAACTCATACATTCAGATGTATGTGGACCAATGCAAAAAGAAACTCTTTGTGGTAATCTCTACTTCCTTACTTTATAGATGATCACACAAGAATGTGTTGGATTTAATTTCTTAGACACAAGGCAGGAGTGTTAAATGTGTTTAAGAAATTCAAAGCCACTGTTGAGTTACAAAGTGGATTCAAAGTGAAGAAGCTAAGAAGTGATATGGGGGAGAGTATACTTCAAATGCTTTCCAAGAATTCTGTGATGAACATGGAATTGAGAGGCAACTA
Source organism: Prinsepia uniflora (assembly GCA_032719365.1). Taxonomy (NCBI): domain Eukaryota; kingdom Viridiplantae; phylum Streptophyta; class Magnoliopsida; order Rosales; family Rosaceae; genus Prinsepia; species Prinsepia uniflora. The sequence goes on from CM064875.1 coordinate 13,372,291, forward strand.
ACTGTTGCTTACTCTCCTCAGTAAAATGGTGTTGCTGAGAGGAAAAACAGGACAATTGTTGAAATGGCAAAGTCCATGCTGCATAGTAAGAAGCTATCCTATGAATTTTGGGGTGAGGCAGTAAGTACTGCAGTTTACATCCTGAATAGAAGTCCAAACAAGGCTGTGCAAGGAAAGACACCTTTTGAGAAGTTCACAGGAAGGAGGCCTGGTGTCTCACACTTGAAGGTTTTTGGGAGTATATGCTATCTGCATATCCCAAATCAGAAAAGACAGAAACTGGATGAATCAGGAGAAAAGGGAATATTTATGGGCTATGGAAGTTGTGAGAAGGGTTATAGGGTCTACAATCTAGCTACAAAGCAAGTGGTGGTGTCTAGGAGTGTGATCTTTAATGGAGAAGGTAGCTGGGATTGGAGAGAAGTTCAGAGTTCTCAGACTTTTGTTCATATGCCTATGAATATAGAAGAAATTCAAGCAAGATCTGATACTGATACTTCTAGCTCTCAGAACACAAGTCCAAGCAATGGAGCAGGTCATGATGCTAGTCCTAATGCAAGTGCAATTTCTGGGCACACGGCAGGTTCTGAAACCAGGGAGGAAACCAGTGAGGGTACCAGTAACACCCCAGTGAGATTGAGAAGTCTCAATGACATCAATGCTAGATGTCACATGAGTGTCATAGAACCTGAGAGTTTCAGTGAAACCTCTCAAGATTCAGCATGGAAGAAGGTAATGGAAGCTGAATTACTGATGATAGAAAAGAATGATACTTGGGAGTTAACTGATAGGCCATTTGACAAGCCTGTTATTGGAGTTAAATGGATATACAAAACCAAGTTAAACCTGGATGGATATGTTCAGAAGCATAAGGCAAGACTTGTAGCTAAGGGGTATTCTCAGAAACCAGGGGTGGATTTCAATGAAACCTTTGCCCATGTGGCAAGGTTGGATACTATCAGAACCCTAATTGCTCTAGCAGCACAAAGGGAATGGAAACTGTTCCAACTTGATGTGAAATCTGCTTTCCTAAATGGTGTATTGGAAGAGGAAGTGTATGTAGACCAACCTGAGGGGTATGAAGTAAAGGGTAGTGAAAAGAAGGTTTACAGACTGAGGAAGGCACTCTATGGACTCAAACAAGCACCACAGGCCTGGTATGGGGAGATTGATGCTCATTTACTTAAGTGTGGTTTTGAGAGAAGCACCAGTGAGGCCACTTTGTATTTGAAGGGCAGGAAGAGTGAAGGAACTCTTATTGTTTCTATCTATGTAGATGACATTGTCTACACAGGTGATAGTGAAGAACTGATGACCAAATTTAAGTAGGACATGATGAACAGATATGAGATGATAGACTTGGGGCTACTGCATCACTTTCTAGGAATGGGTGTACTGCAATCCAGCAGTGGAATTTACATTCATCAGAGAAAGGATGCAGAGACTTTGTTAAAGAAGTTTGGTCTACAAGGGTGTAAATCTGTTGGCACTCCTCTGGCCACAAATGACAGGCTACAAAGAGAAGATGGGAGTGGTGAGGCAAATGAACAATTATACAGGCAGATTGTGGGAAGTCCGTTGTATTTGACAGCAACTAGACCTGATGTTATGTTTGCAGCAAGTCTGTTGTCTACATTTATGCACAATCCTACAAGGAAGCATCTTGGCACTGCAAGAAGAGTCTTGAGGTATGTGCATGGGACATTAGACTATGGTTTGGAGTACAAGAGAGGGAAAACAGCAACCTTGGTTGGTTTCTGTGATAGTGACTGGGGAGGATCACTAGATGATAGTAAGAGCACTTCTGGGTATGCTTTTACTTTTGGAAGTGGTATTTTTTCATGGGCCTCTGTGAAACAGACAAGTGTGGCTTTATCTACAGTAGAAGCTGAATATGTAAGTGCTTCTGAAGTAACAACTCAGGCCATACTACTCAGGTTTGTGTTGCAAGATTTTGGTGAGGAACAGCTAAATCCTACGGTTCTTATGTGTGATAGCATGTCTGCTATTGCTATGGCTAGAAACCCAGTATTTCATCAAAGGACTAAGCACATTAGTAGGAAGTTCCATTTCATCAGAGAAGCAATCTAGAATGGTGAAATCACAATTCAGTACTGCAACACTGAAGAACAAATTGCAGATATTTTCACTAAGGCTTTGCCTAAGCCTAGATTTTGCTACCTAAGGAAATTGTTGGGAATGGTTCCAGTGATTGGCTTAGGAGGGGCTGTTAGTGCCTAAGAAAATCACTGAGAAGTGACTTGGCACAATGCCAAGTGGACTGCCAAGTGGCAGTTGACAAGTGTGTGAGTGTGAGTGAAGAAAACGTAAACGTGCAGTGAGAAGTATGTGTGCATTCTGTTATTGAGTGCAAGTGTGAGTGAGGTGCATTGAATGTAAATCAGCAAGGAATGTGTGTGTGAGTGAGGTGTAAAGGTGTTGATGTGTGATGATGTCATTGACACCTCTAACCGTTTCACAGTAAAAGTGTGTGAGTGTGTCAATAGGGTATATGTGTCAGGACCCACCCCAGTTTCACCCCGAAAACCGAGGTAAATCATGCTCCCGTCTGACACCCCGACACAAAACCACAGTCATCTCACTAAAAACCACCAAAGTACAAAGTCAGACGCAGGAGAAAATTTTAAACATCACGAAGTCAACTATATTTACAGAGCATAGTACCAAAATACAAAAGAAAGAAAACCGATACACAAGATACACGCACAATGGGAAAATTTAAAACACTCCGGGGTCACTCCCGTAAATTCTATGCCTCCAATGCTGCCTTGACGCCGACACCCATGCTAGCTCCACGACCTGGAGGGCAATTAAAACAGAAGATGTGAGTGGACCATAAATTATAAAATAATTTCCAAAAACCATTTCATTATAAAACAGGGTTTTAGCCCTCCGTTTTGAAATCACATGCATAACCCAGTTACTGAAAACAGTTATAAATCACATACAAATCGTCATAAAAACAATTGTAGAATCATCATAAAAACAGTTATAGAAATCATATCATAAGCATCATAAAGCCATATTAGAAAACATCACCTCATAAAACCAATAGATACCAATGTTATTATCTGATCAAACCTGCTGGACCTATCCGAGTCTTTAAACTCCCGAGTCTTTAAACTCAATCCAGGCCTCAATAATATCCGAGTCTTTAAACTTCCGAGTCTTTAAACTCAACAGGCCTACTGGGGAAATATCAATATATCCGAGTATTTAAACTCAATGCGGGCCCGTCCCCCGTCAAATATAATCCGGGTCTTTAAACCCAATAACCAGATCCAGAAAATCCAATCCAAAACCGTTTGAAAACCATTTCTAAATCTACATCCAAACCCAAATCCGAAACCACTGGTCTGATGCCCTTCTGGCGTTCAGAACCGTCATTCCGAACCCAAAACCGGAATTCTACTTTTCAACGTTAAACCAAAATTCCGTTTCTCGAAATCCGATTCTAAAACCAAAAACCTTTAATAATCAAAATCACGTTCCAAAATCCCTTTAAAATCATTCGAAATCATTTATCATGTGAAATCCTGAAACTATAACATCATAAGCAGAAATCAACCTTTTATCGTAAAACGTGCTAAATACGTTATTTCTCGAAAAACGTGCAATTATGAAAAACCAACACCACATATTCAACAATCATAAAATCATATGTAAAACCATAAAACAAGTATTTAAAAGCAGTTATGGATGGTTGAGTTTAGAGAAAGGGTCCACTCACAGTCACTGGTACGTCACTCGCTCCCCGTACGTCCCGTACGTTCCTCAGCTTCCTCGGGAAATCCCGATCCTGTCAACAAGCACCAAAGTACGTTACTAACACATCTACGAAGGTCCACCTAATTTTCCCCAAAAATCCCCGGGTCCTACACGTAACGAACCGGAACCTTAAACCTTCAACCTCGCGGAACTAATCTCAAACGACGTCCGATTAACCCGAAACCAATTCCAATGGACTCGTTACAACTTCTAGACCAAAACTTATGTTGACCGATTTCCCAAACACCGCCTCACGAGCCCCCACGCGCCGCCCAAAGTGGCTGAGCGGGCCTCACGCGCCTGCACACAGAACACTGTTCATCGTCGTCTACCTTGGGCGAACCGGTCTGAACCGGCGTTCCGGTTCTTCGCCCTTCCGTCTCATTTTTCTTCCCTTTCTTCACCATCTTAATCTTCTAGTCCTAAGGAACCTGTCCCCCTCACTCAAACACCACGACACCGTCCCTAACCCGTCGACTCAAGCTCGAAGCCAAAACCCAAACTGTCCCCTGTTTCACGATCCGTCCACCCAAGTTCTCCCCCGTTACGGTGGCAACACTAGACGCTTCCTAAGACCCTCCTGAGTCTCACCCAACTCACCAAAAGCCTCGACTCCGTCCCAAAAGCCACGACTTTTGGTTTGAACATCACGGTAAAACAGAGTAATTACACGGGGATTCGAAATTACCTCTGCTCAGGCCGCCGCCATTAGCTCAGCCGTGTGTCAGCAGCTCCTCTCGTCCTCATTCGTCCTCGGGACGCCACCACCAGCCTCGATTGGTCGAATATGGTAGCACCACCACACAAATCCCTTTCTATTTTCTGATTCCCCGTGAACTCACCCTTCCTTCTCGCTCACTCACGACCACACAACCCGCTCCAATTCACTCCTCAACTCTCCCTTAAGCTCTCACACACTCAGCAAGTCACACAAACACCCCTCACCGCCTTCACCTGCTCGATTCGCTCTCAGCCTCACCCTGTCTCTGTTTTCCCGAATAAACGGTTACCTCCCCAATTATTTGGACCTGTGAGAGATCCTAGAAGCCACTGGACCCTTAGCACGTGTCACCATCCCAAAACCCCTCTCACAAGTGGCTCAATCTCAGCTGTACACCTGTCCCTATCCTATTGCACAAATTCCAATGTGCAAAAGACCAAAATACACCTCCTTTGAACCAAAATTACGATAATGCCACTACCTTTCTAGACCCGTAACTCACTCATACTTGGTCCGACGACCACGTGCCGCCTGTCATGGAACTCAGGGCAACGCGATCTACCTAACGGTCCTAGGTCAACGTGTCAAAATCCGATCGTACGAAAAGTCAACTTTGCCCCTGTTTTAGCCAAATTACAAAAGTGCCCTCAACCTTCCGTACATCATAACTTCCTCCTCGGATGTCGGAATCGGGCGTGCCACCTGTCTACGGATTCGCGACGTCCTAAACTACGTCACGGTCACCGGTCACTACCCAGTTGACCGCTCGAACTAAAAGTCAAATTTTTGCCCAAACTAGGGCCAAAATCGTCATTCTACGCTACCGACCCTATCAGAACCAACTAACCACCGATTAAGCTCACTAATCCTTCACTAATCACTATCTTAACCCTACCTTTTGGGACGGGTCGTTACAACCTACCCTCCTAAAAAGAATTTTGTCCCCGAAATTCCACAGCTCGTTCCCAACACTAGGGGTGTCCTACCCGGTAATCAACACTAACTCAACAACAACTACTCCTAGGTTTCCGATCTATCATCTCCACCTTGGGTATTTCACACCATCCCCAACTACCAGTTCACCACTTCTAACCCTCACTCAATAAAACGAGAACTTCATGGTGTACGCAAGGGAAACTCTATGAACGGAAAACAAAGGTATTTTAAAATACCCCATATAGAGTACCCAATAGAATTCATAGAGTACATCCTCACGTACTACCACCGAAACTTCCCGGAACCAACTCAAATCCTAACCCAGAACAATCTTCTACTTCGACCACTTATGGGAATAAATCTACAAAGTCCTAAAGGCAAATCCTAGATTGTGGGTTCTCTCCCTTTAATAACCTCATATCGATCACTCCAAGTCACCTAGGGTAAGGCCTAACTATACCCCGAAATCCAATAACAAAGTAGATACAGCACAACCAAGGATAGTAAAAATACCTGTCCTCGCACCTGGTGCCGACTGAACCTCCTGCTGAGTTATCGCAAACACTCGGGCCTGAGATCCTGAAGATCTACCACGTCCTCCCACACCACTAGTGGCACCACCACCTCCTCTAGTACCGACTGTCCCTGACGCTGACGCTGTACTCCGTCCGGGCTCCGCCGATCCTCGACCTACACTACCTTCCTGTGGCAACAGTAGACACTCACGTCAGAAATGACCTCACTCCCCATAGTAGTAACACACATCCCGACCAGAAGGACTCGGTCTTCCTGTCGACGCAACAGACGTCACACTGGTTTGCGGAGTCGGTTGTGCTCAGTAACCACGGAATCCTGAACTCTGGAAACTACCAGGTCTACCAAAACGATCATCGCCCGACGACGATGCTCCACTGAAGTTACCTCTCTTCGGTGTCCTCTGACTCCAAGCTCTAGGAAAATGTGGCTCCTGGCGTCGTACCGGCAAGCTAGCCTCAACTCGCACCGCAGCATCTGACAACTCTCGGAGGGTAGCAAACGATTCAGCCGTCACTATGGCTCGAATCTCACCTCGCAGGCCCAACTCAAACCTACGGCACTTCTCGGCTTCCGTAGCCACAAACGTAGGAGCAAACGGACACAACGTCTGAAACTTCTGTTCGTACTCAGCCACACTCAGATTCCCCTGTTGAAGCTGTAGAAACTCAACCTCTTTAGCATCTCGGAAAGAACGAGGCTAATACTGATCTAAGAACCTCTCCCGAAACGTCTCCCAGGTCACTGTGTGGGCGTCCCAACCAGACAACTCGAGGGTATACCACCACTCGTACACCGCACCATCCAGTAAAAACGTAGCCAGTAACACTCGATCCTCCAGTGGGAAATGCATTACTGCAAAGATCCGCTCAAGTCTCGTGATCCACCTCTGAGCTTCCTCAGGATCTGCCCCACCACTAAAAGTCGTAGCCCCGAGCCGCTGGGGTCGCTCAATTGTAGCACTCTCTGTTCCTCTCGCCACTTCGTCTTCAGGTCGTGGAGAGGGTCTATGTCTCAGAGGGATCGTCAATCGCACACTGAAAAAGGCATAGAAACAGTCAAACAACCTAAACACAACCTCACAACAGACACAAACCCAACAAACTCGACAAACCTATGCTATGATACCAATTGTCAGGACCCACCCCGGTTTCACCCCGAAAACCGAGGTAAATCCTGCTCCCGTCTGACACCCCGACACAAAACCACAATCATCTCACTAAAAACCACCAAAGTACACAGTCAAACGCAGGAGAAAATTTTAAACATCCCGAAGTCAACCGTATTTACAGAGTATAGTACCAAAATATAAAAGAAAGAAAACCGATACACAAGATACACGCACAATGGGAAAATTTAAAACACTCTTGGGTCACTCTCGTAAATTCTATGCCTCCGACGCTGACCCCCGCGCTAGCTCCACGACCTGGAGGGCAATTAAAACAGAAGATGTGAGTGGACCATAAATTATAAAATAATTTCCAAAAACCATTTCATCATAAAACAGGGTTTTAGCCCTCCGTTTTGAAATCACATGCATAACCCAGTTACGGAAAACAGTTATAAATCACATACGAATCGTCATAAAAATAATTGTAGAATCATCATAAAAACAGTTATAGAAATCATATCATAAGCATCATAAAGCCATATCAGAATACATCACCTCATAAAACCAATAGATACCAATGTTATTATCTGATCAAACCTGTTGGACCTATCCGAGTCTTTAAACTCCCGAGTCTTTAAACTCAATCCAGGCCTCAATAATATCCGAGTCTTTAAACTCCCGAGTCTTTAAACTCAACAGGCCTACGGGGGAAATATCAATATATCCGAGTCTTTAAACTCCCGAGTCTTTAAACTTAATGAGGGCCCGTCCCCCGTCAAATATAATCCGGGTCTTTAAACCCAATAACCAGATCCAGAAAATCCAATCCAAAACCATTTGAAAACCATTTCTAAATCTACATCCAAACTCGAATCCGAAACCACTGGTCTGATGCCCTTCTGGCGTCCAGAACCGTCATTCCAAACCCAAATCCGGAATTCTACTTTTCAAACGTTAAAACCAAATTCCGTTTCTCGAAATCCGATTCTAAAACCGAAAACCTTTCATCATCAAAATCACGTTCCAAAATCCCTTTAAAATCATTCGAAATCATTTATCATTTGAAATCCCGAAACTATAACATCACAAGCAGAAATCAACATTTTATCGTAAAACATGCCAATTACGTTATTTCTCGAAAAACGTGCAATTATGCAAAACCAACCCCACATATTCAACAATCATAAAATCACATGTCAAACCATAAAACAAGTATTTAAAAGCAGTTATGCATGCTAGAGTTTAGAGAAAGGGTCCACTCACAGTCACCGGCACGTCACTCGCGCCCCGTACGTCCCGTACATTCCTCAGCTTCCTCGGGAAATCCCGATCCTATCAACAAGCACCAAAGTACGTTACTAACACATCTAGGAAGGTCCACCTAATTTTCCCCAAAAATCCCCGGGTCCTACACGTAACGAACCGGAACCTTAAACCTTCAACCTCGCGGAACTAATCTCAAACGACGTCCGATTAACCCGAAACCAATTCCAATGGACTCGTTACAACTTCTAGACCAAAACTTATGTTGACCGTTTTCCCAAACACCGCCGCACGCGCCCCCACGCGCCGCCCAAAGTGGCTGCGCTTGGGCCTCACGCTCCTGCACACAAAACACTGTTCATTGTCGTCTACCTTGGGCGAACTGGTCTGAACCGGCGTTCCCGGTTCTCTGCCCATCCGTCTCCGTTTTCCTCCATTTCTTCACCATCTTCATCGTCCAGTCCTAAGGAACCTGTCCCCCTCACTCAAACACCACGACACCGTCCCTAACCTGTCGACTCAAGCTCGAAGCCAAAACCCAAACTGTCCCCTGTTTCACGATCCGTCCACCCAAGTCCTCCCCCGTTACGGTGGCAACACTAGACGCTTCCTAAGACCCTCCTGAGTCTCACCCCAACTCACCAAAAGCCTCAACTCCATCCCAAAAGCCACGACTTTTGGTTTGAACATCACGGTAAAACAGAGTAATTACACAGGGATTCAAAATTACCTCTGCTCAGGCCGCCGCCATGAGCTCAGCTGCGTGTCAGCAGCTCCTCTCGTCCTCCTCCGTCCTCGGGACGCCACCACCAGCCTCGATTGGTCGAATATGGTAGTACCACCACTCAAATCCCTCTCTGTTTTCTGATTCCCGTGAACTCACCCTTCCTTCTCACTCACTCACGACCTCACAACCCGCTCCAATTCACTCCTCAACTCTCCCTTAAGCTCTCACACACTCGGCAAGTCACACAAACACCCCTCACCGCCTTCACCTGCTCGATTCCCTCTCAGCCTCACCCTGTCTCTGTTTTCTCGAATAAACGGTTACCTCCCCAATTATTTGGACCCGTGAGAGATCCTAGAAGCCACTGGACCCTTAGCACGTGTCACCATCCCAAAACCCCTCTCACAAGTGGCTCAATCTCAGATGTACACCTGTCCCTATCCTATTGTACAAATTCCAATGTGCAAATGACCAAAATATCCCTCATTTGAACCAAAATTACGATAATGCCACTACCTTTCTAGACCCGTAACTCACTCATCCTAGGTCCGACGACCACGTGCCGCCTGTCATCGAATTCAAGGCAACGAGATCTACCTAACGGTCCTAGGTCAACGTGTCCAAATCCGATCGTACGAAAAGTCAACTTTGCCCCTATTTTAGCCAAATTACGAAAGTGCCCTCAACCTTCCGAACATCATAACTTCCTCCTCGGATGTCGAAATCGGGCGTACCACCTGTCTACGGATTCGTGACGTCCTAAACTATGTCAGGCACCGGTCACTACCCAGTTGACCGCTCGAACTAAAAGTCAACTTTTTGCCCGAACTAGGGGCAAAATCGTCATTCTACGCTACCGACCCTATCAGAACCAACTAACCACCGATTAAGCTCACTAATCCTTCACTAATCACAATCTTAACCCTACCTTTTGGGACAAGTCGTTACAATATGAGTGTGTGTGTGTGTGTTGCTAACAATCGATTAATGAGAAAAATCTGAAGATAGAGCTCAGGGGTAATGATATTTCTACACTGAGAATTCAGAAACAAATATACTTCCATTCAAACAAATTGAAAAACACTTGGTGTGCACTATCATCCAAATCGATCATCAATTTCATTTCTACAGTTCTAGTGTCCAGAATTGAAGGAAGAAGAAGAACCTAATCTAATCTAGCCTAAACCAATCGAGCTAACCTCGATACATCATCTAGAAAGAGAAGGATTGAGATTTGTACCTGTTAGTGGTTGAATTAGCCTCTGCATTCTTCTCCTGTGGTTGATCGATGTTCTGCCTCTTGTTTTGTCCTTCTGGTGTCTCTGCTAAAAAGATCACCATAATGTTACCAACTCCTCTGGAGTTTGGGACCCTTTTGGATATAGTTTGTTCAATTTGGACATAATAAGCATAATTTCTTTTTTCACTATAGGGTTTAGTAGTTTGTACCTTGGCACAGTTTTTTTTTGTCCAATCAAACACTACAATATCAATTAATGTGGGCAATAACCTGAGTTCAACAAGCTCCTAGTTTTATATCTGGTTAAAAACCAGGTTTAGATTCACCAGACAATTGTCATTTTAATCTAGAAACCATCATCTTCAACATGAGTCTAATCAGTGACATAGCTAGAAAATTAATATTTATGGGGATGTGGTTATATAAATAATGGTAAGCGTATATTTTTAGCCAAAACACTTTGGAAAACCAATTTCTTGATTCCCTTCCAAAGAGTAAATGTTCAAATAAACACTTTATATAGACAATCATATATGGTCAGAAAAAATGACGACTCGAAAAGTAATAACAATAATGGACCGGGAGTGAAACAATTTTATGGGCATATATATATATATATATTAATATTTGTAAGGAACTGTGATATCTTCTATTTTGAGTACACAAAAGGTTAAAAGTATGCAAAATAAAGACCGACGCACTCACAAGTATAAATGATATAAACATGTTAATGAAAAAAATAGAAACCAATAAGAAAAAAAAATGAGAAACTAACTTCAAAAACTTATAATATTCCCCATCACTCGGAATCAAAAAGACTAGATCCCAGTTCACTACATCTATATACAAGTATAAATTGTATTGAAAAATATGTACTACAGCAGGGGTCTGGGACGCCTCTGGTTCTATCTCGGCTCCACCCATAAATCTAATCATCATTACTTGATTTAATAACCGTCGTTCGTTAAATTTAGACTCTTATTTAGCCGTCTCGACTCGAATAAATGATAGATATCATTTATATAGATAATAATTGGAATCAATTATTTTGCTAGGGTTCATGATTTGGTTTTTGGACCTTTCATGTGGACAAACAGTTCTAATATTGAACTGAGAAATACAAATTTGAGTACTGCCCATATATAACAAGGATATCCACATAATGATCTCCTTTGCTTTGTCCCTTGCTGTTACGTACTCAAGGATGGTGCATTGGAGTCACAAACAATGATTCACACAGCCTCCCACTTGTTTTCGAAATTTTAGCACATTTTGATCCACAAATCATTGTTTCTGATTTCTTCATTGGGTTTTTCTTTGAAAAAAAAGGAAAAGGTTGGTTTAAATTTAACCTCTCTTGGAGCGAACTCATTTGGAGTCTGGCTGGATGTGAATCTGTTTTTTTAACTTGTGATATTTATGGTCAATTACAGCCATTTCATGGGCAACCGACTTGCAAGAATATTGTTGATATAATCATTTACTGGCCAGGCCAGTTGTGGTTTTTGAATTTTGGGAAAATTTCGAGGCTGTTTAATAAAAAGTTATCCGTGAAAGAGATGGAGAACAAAAGTAAAACCGAAAAAGAAATAATGGAAATAAAAAGTGAAAATTGGAAACAAGAAACGAGTTATTGGGTTTCGCTTTTTTATCTTCATTCTTCCTTCTTCACTTCATCCTCTTTATACCATTGCTGTCATCAACTGTATGCAATTGGAAAAAAAAAAAAAGAATTATCAAACGCCCTATTCACTTTACTGTCATCAATTGTATGCGTCTTTGCATCTCTATCTCGCACATCATGTGACTCGATCTCATGCGCAAGAGAAAAACGTATTCCCTATTACTGATGTATACAACTATATATATACGTACACTCGTCCTATTACTCTGACTACGTGTGTGAGGAGAAAATAAGAATATTGTACAGCACGTTTACACCCGACTAGCTAGGATTTTCTCCTCATGTTGGCACAGCATATTATTTCTTGCCTCAGATATGTTATGTTATTGAATGTTGAGCATCGATTCGACAGGCTCTGAACAAAATCAAGTGACTTCTATCTTCTCCTATCTGATTTCAAGTAGTAAGATGAACCCTAACAAATTACATATGTGAAGGTACTTGAGGGTTAAAGAGTATCCCAATCAAGAGAGAGTGACAGCATTTTTTTTAGGCTCAAGCGAATATCTGTTTGGAATGAAAAGTAAAGCCTGAGGCATCCGATTATGGAGGGGCGGTGATGTGATGCCATGGCTTTAATCTCCAACTTGGTTAAGTTAGCCCCAACCTATGGGTCTACATTTTCCAAAAATCTTGCAACTAGACATTCGTTTAGTCAATTCACAACAATTCTACCATCCACAATACAAATTTTTTGTTACCGAATTCAAATTCAGTAATGACCTGCATTTAGATTCAGTTTCTGTCATGAAAGTTAGGTAAGAATTGAGTATATATGAAACCACTATTCTATTAAGCTGGCAACATCGTTTAAGATGAAAGAGTCTTCATTGTTAGAGATTAATTATTAAGAACTCCTTATATTGTATGAACTCTTTAGGTGTTCTATCATAACTCTAACAAGTATGTTTTGATAGGCTTAATTAAACACTACTGTTCTCTAAGAGGTACACTGAATTCAGTGCTAAGTCCTATTGCAAGGATAAGATTGTTTCTAATAGGTACGCCGAATTCCATGCTAAGGCTAATTGCAAGGATAAAATTATTCTCTACAATAGGTATGCTTAACTAGTGTTATTAAGTCCTATTGCAATTATATAAGTATCTAGTTTGTTGGAGAGTAGAAGACAAATATTTATTATTTCACCAATCGAGTGAATCACCCTAGAGGAAGCTGAGGTGCTTTCTTGTTTTGACATTATATTGTGTGTGTTTGTGATCCTAATTACTAAAATAAGTCTAACCATGTAATAATTTTTACATGTTAACCTACGAAACCATATTTTCTCCAAATGCACATATACATGTGTATTTGTCTCTCGTTTCATGCCATTAGTGAGACACAAGTGTGAGTTGGGAGGGTTATAGCCCTTTGTGTGTCCTATTACTCTTCGAAATCTTTATCGTGGATTGAATATATACAGCAAATTAATATACAGGCACAAACCAATGAACTAAAAATGAGGTGGGTCAAATTTTAACTAGGGTAATTTTTTTTTATCAAATTTCAATGATATTAAGTAAATTTTATTGATTAAAAAAATATATATTTTGAAAAAATACATATTTTTTGTAAAGAAACAATAAATAATCATATAAATAAAATACAATAACACCTAAAATTAAAACAAACACCTCTTTTACATGGATAAAACATCATATAATTTTTAAAAACTTTATTATCTCTCTTATTTAAGTGTAAAACAAATTAATAAGAGGGCTATATAAATTAACATTAAATAAAATTTTACATTGGGTCATTAATTTCTGGTGGACTGGAGTACCCCAGCCCTTGGGAGTAGCACGTGCCGGGTAATATATGTACATCCTATTACTTTTCTCAAAAGAAAAAAAAAACGTGACAAGAGAAATAAGAACATCAGTCCTCCTATCCTAATGGTAAGATCGATCCATATAACCTGCATATCATCAAATCACATATGCATTTGTGTGTCGATAAGTCTGTAAATAAGTAGAGGTATGGATCGAAACATCGATCGAAAGTGAGGAAATGTGGCCTCCTTCATTGACAAGTTGCATGCACATATCACCAATCATGGCCATGGGATACTGGCCACATGCTAATGGGGCTATCACTTATCATTAGCTGAAAACTACTTTGAGCAACTTTCTAGGAATCTATACGAAATTTAAAGAGTGAGATGCCTGCGTGTCTTGAGATTCAACCCTTCATCTTAGCGATATTTGGAATCCTTATCAGTCTATCTCCAATAAAAAGAAAAAATATATCATCTCTTCTTGATTCCTCCTCTCTTTGAGGACTATAACTATATTCTTCTCCCTAAGTGGTCCTTCCTTACAACTTGGGGGAGTAGTTATTACTCCAATAATTGTGTGCTTAAGCTTTCTATATTTGGCTCTTTTATGCCGCCACCCTTTTACTTTTTTATCTAAGTACGCGGAAAAATACTTGCTCATCAAGTTCGTTTCCCAAGGTTGATTACTAAATTTTTAGTATGCATGTATGGTATAACCAGTAGTGCATATCGATCATTCCAATTGATCTATATAGCCGAATGATTGAATAATCTCTAATTTATTTAATTTTTTACCTAATTAATTTTTATTTGACGTTTTAAAAAAGTCAAAATTTCCAATTATTACGGACGGATTGAAAAATATACCCTACGCGTACGTGGGACGATGTTATATTCTTCGCTCTATTTTTTTTGTTTTATCATTTTTTTCTAACGTTGAGCCGATAAATACCCGGGATTCTGCGACTTATATAATGGTGAGGGGCAATAGTCCACCGACCACGACCCGCACGCAGCTGTCTCTGGCTGGTCCTAGCTACGTTTACTGCAAAAGCATAGAAATCGCCTTTTAGATGGAATCTTTCCTCAAAATGGTGATGTGGAAGTCTAGTTTCAATTGGTTTAATTATGGCAATGATTTTATTGGACTTGACTACGTGGAGGATGGATATGCATGCGTAATCCTTGCTTGTGTGAATGACATGTCCTCAACTCTTAACAAACTTGTAACCTCGAGACTTATACGTTGAGATGTGAGAAAAATGTCCAAAAAAAAACACAATTATAATTTGTTTTTTATATGATCTTGGGCTACTTCTCTCATATCCAATTGACTTTGGAGTGAAACCTCAGCTTCTTAAAAAAATCATGTTTTACATATTTATTAATTTTCATAAAATTTTACAGAGTTAATGATATAATTATATAGAGTTACATGACAAAGTTTTAGAGAACCATATATACCGAGTTATATATATTATAATTGAGTTTTAGTATAAAAATTGATATTGAGTTATATAATTTGATATATAATTTTTTTTTGAAGAATTTTATAATCAAATCATAATTATTCTTTTAATAAAAATTCTCCAATTAAAATTAAAAAATTATTTTGAATACTACAAAAATAGTTATAAAAATATAAAATTTCCAATAATTAATGATATTTGAAAGACTACAACGGCCGCTAGGCACAGGGCCGGCCATAAGGGTGGGCAAAAGGGCTCAAGCCCTGAGCCCATTATAATATAGGACTCAAAAATAATAATAATATATTAAATATTTTTTAATAAGAATTAAATAAAATAGACGGAGAAAATCAAGGGTTATTAATATTAATATGGGTCGTTTTTCATGCAGACATGAATTCAAGAACTAAGAAGGTGGTTTCGCAAAAAAAAAAAAAAAAAAACTACTGTCATGAGCCTCCAAATATTTGGACTGGTCCTGACTAGCCTAAGCATCATTCAAATAGTTTTATTCATTTGATTAATTTTTATTTTTTTTTCTTCAAATATTAAATAAATTTATGCAATTTTTTTTTATTTAAATACTGATAATTTCTATAGAGAATAATATTTGATAAGAGACCTGAATTTTTATATATATATATATATATATATATATATATCGATAAGAGACCTGAATTTTATTGAACCTATTGAAAAAATATAAAAATTACAAATCATAAACTTTGCTAAAACATAATTTACACTAAAATGTTGAAGTTTACAATATCTATTGATATTTTTGAATACACTTAAACTTTTAACGAGTTATGAAATGTCATAACTGAATAACCTCAATTTTTAATGACTTTATAAATCCCTATAAAAGTATAAAATGAATACCATCAAACTTTTAACAACTCCTTTTTTTTTTTTTTTTTTGGAAAGGATTAACAGCTCTCTAAAAGTCATACACAAACTTTTAGAGACATATAAATTGTAAGAAATTCACAATTGAATATGCACACTCCTTGAAGTTAGACTTAAACTTACCTATATTTTTCGATAATGATATCTCAAATTATGTTCGTTCACATAAAAATATACATGCATTAAACATTTAAACCCGACCTATCGATCATGCACCTCCAACTAGAATCGTATTTTTTATACTATGTTAATTGGAGCAATAATTGGACCTTCATCAAGAAGTCTAATCACCAAGGTATATCATCAAGCTAGTGATTGACTTCAATTGATTATTAAATTACAATATCTTAAATTACGTTCCTTCGTAATTTTTATAAAAACCATAAACTATCGGCTACTAAAATCATTGTTTTTACGTTATTGAATATCGACTATCGTCTATTAGAAATTAAAATTTTTATACTCTTAAACCTACGATATTAATTTACTCTTAGATAATGAGCTAATAACTATATGTATGTAACTCACTAAAAAAAAGCTAATGACTGGCCAGTATCGACTATCGACTATTAAATTAACAGTATATACATAAGGCATTATTGATATATATATATATACATAATTGAAGATAATTTGAATTGATTTCCGGTGCCAAACTATCTTTTCGTTTTAATTACAAAAAGTAGAAGAAATAAAAATTGAATGATCGATATGGTAGGATCGATCTTGTGAATTGATAACACTTATGTGGCTTGTATGTATTGAACAAGATAGGAAGCAAAGTCATCGGACAAGAGATTGTTATCAAGTTGTTGAAAGATCAATAAGAATTGAAGATTTGAAGATGACGTTTGGACCAGGGAGAGAAGGTTGATATAGTAGAAGGACGTGGCCGGGTTTGGAGCAGCAAATTAGCTGACATGCATATAAATGGTGATCATCGTCTTCCTTGTACTGTGATTCTTGGTGTCAGAAGAATCAGCAGGGACACACCAAATATGATATTGTGGGGGCGGCGTGATTCTTGTGTCCTCTCCTCAACTTGCCATTCATATTCTGGATCTTGCAAAGTCAATGTTATTGTCTCAAGTCCTTCCCACCTTATATGATTTTTTTCTTTTTGGTGATGTTGTTGAATTTGGGCCGGTACAAATATTTGAAAAGTTAAAGTTAAGAATAGGAAATTTACTTTTAATTTACACATATAATCATTAAAATATAAACCTTGATTCTTTATTTGTTGATTTTTTTTTTTATGAAACCACCTTGTTATTTCTTGAATGATTGCCTGCGTGACAAATGATCCATATTAACACTAATGGCCCTTGGTTTTTTTTCCTGTCTCCTTTATTTGATTATTTCTTTTAATATTTAATATATTATTATTTTATTGGCCCTGTATTATGTTGGACTCAAGACTTGAGCCCCATTTTGTCTAACCCTATGGTCTGCCCTAGTGTTGAATTAGAGTTGGGCTGGGACCGGACTAGGTATTCGGCCTGAGCATCCATAATAAAAAATTGACCCGATGATTTGGTTCATTAATATCAGAATCCGAAATTGATTCGGCCCAAATTCTAAATTTGTTTGATCAATGGATGAACAATTTCATTAATCGAAGTGTGAATGGGAGTCCAACTAGAAAATTCAACCTTGACATTACAAATAAGATAAAAGCCCAAACCAAAAACAATAAAAATGGGTCCATTACAACAAAAATCCACAACATCAAAGCCCTAGTAGCAATAAACACAAGGAGACCATTGCTAGCAGTTCTGCCGCTACCAAGAGAAATCTAATGAAAATAGAGCCGTGAAAGGAGATACGTAGAGGATGGTGTTTGGACAAAAAAACTCACATACATTTTGCATACTCAACTAGTCCAAGAGGTTAACAAATACCTTAAAATGAACCCATCAAAAAATGGAAATGAGTTGTTGAATAGAGGTGGCAGCTAGGAAAACTAGTGGTTCTTGGGTTTTTGGATTTTAGGTGTGATGGACGATAAGGTTGTGAAAGATTTGTGGAATGAAAATGATAAAATGATGAAGGTGTGGGATGAGAGAAAATGTGAGGAGATCTATGACACACACACCACACACACAAAAAGGAGAAATCTTAAACCAAAAAAGGAAAGACAAGAGAAGGATAGGGAAAGAGGTGAAGGTTCCCCAAATCCACCACTAGATGGGGAAGATTTTGAAAACCCCCACCCCCACAAGAAACATGGGTGGCGGCCATTAGAGAGAAAGTAGAGTTTAGGGTTTTAAAGAGAGAGTAACGGTCAATTTGGATAACTAAATATACCGGGTGGTTAGCTCGGATCAGATCTGGTTTATATTAATTTATGGAAAAATAAATAAATGTAAAATGGAAAAAATAATTGAGTAAACAATGAATTTCAATATGAATGAAAATGTTGACTTTAGTGAACACCAACCAGTTTTAGATTCTCCTACTAAGAGAGTGTATGTATGCACTCGATCTGGATGGAGGAGTCGTCGATTGGGTGGAGGGAAAAATAGTGTTAGAACCTAATTGTCCCACATTAGAAAAAAAAAAAAATTAGAAGGTTTTAAAAGAGTTTTTTAGGCCCATTAGAAGAAGTTTTACCCTTGCACTCTTCACAAAAAGATAGAAAAAATTATGCGAAATCAGGAAGAAGAGTGAAAAAGAGTGAGAGTGTAACACCCCGGATATTCGAGAAGATGAAAAATGACCATTTTGCCCCTGAAAAGTCAAAGAGTTGACTTTTGACCAAAATGTTGACTTTCTGATCGAGGAACTTTTGGATGTTCTTAAAGGATTATCGTGAAGGTCTCGACTCTTGAGTCCGTAGACAAAGCGACATGCAAAAAACAGAGTTCGGAAATTTTCGTTGTAGGTAAAAAATGTGCAAGGGCAATTTGGTAATTTTCCACTAGGGGCATTTTGGTCATTTTCTAAGGGTCTAGAGTTTTCTAGAGAAATCTTCATTTCTCCTTCTCTTTCCATTCCACTGACCTTGTATGTCACAGCACGTCTACCCTAACATGATATTGTCCATTTTAGGCCCACTCACTCACAGTTTTGTTTCCCGAAAACTCATATGTAACTTCTTAATAGGTCACCCATCTTGGGATTGCTCCTGCCCAATCTCGTTTAACTTTGGAGTTCCAACCAAACCCAAAAACCAGTGAGCTCCCAAAAGACCTCACACTACGAAGATATGTACCCACACATATAAGGCATTTCACATTTTCGTCCCCAAGCGACGTGGATTATTCACCGTTCTTTCCAAGACACAGGTTTTATAATCCACCCTATTAGGGCCCAACGTCCTCGTTGGCACACTTTCGGTCGGGGTCTAGCTCTGATACGATTATTGTGAAAGTATATCGTAGCTCTGATACCACCTTAACAGGACTCGCCCTGATCCCACTAGGACCACCCGGGGATGCGCCCTGCTCCCGTCTAACATCGCCTCAGTGCATATACCAAAAACGCCCTTAACAGGTTAAATGAATCAAAGCATAATGTTTAAACATAAATAATTCTGAATTTAGGATTCCACAATGTCAGACAAGGGATAGAGCACTACAAAACAAAATGCGAGCACAGTAACAGTTTTACTAAATGATGCTCTACCTACCTAACTCGGGTAATCAGACACGCAGCTACTCAACACTATGCCTCAGCCTCGGGATTCGCCACTACCTCCGGGTCACGTCCTGGAGGGGTAAAGAAAACAATAAAAGTGTGAGTGGACAGAAAATAAAAGATATTTCAAAACCATTTATAATCAATAGTAAAAGTACGGGTTTACCCCTCCGTTTCCTAAATCATGCATGCATTAGTTCAAAAGATAATTAATCATATCCGAATAATAAATTATATAATCGCACCACAATATAATAGTATAAACATCCACAATAATAGTATTGCACCGTATATCCCAACCCAAACATCTTAGATGTTCGACGTCCCAGATGTCTAATAAGGTAACGGTCCTAAGGCTATACGTGCCGCATGAGGTCTCAATCTCGAGTCCTATCCCTGACATCCCAGATGCCTGGCGTCCCAGACGTCTAATAAACAATCCTACTCCTGAGTCACTCTATACGGTCCCGGTCACTCCGTAGAATGACCCCTCGCAGGTAATGCACCATGATCACTTCCAGGTACCATTATTTGGAGGAGATACTATCCATATGGGTCAATATATACAGTGCAATAGCATAAACCAACAACATCCTAGTATGAATCCATAAACCAACAGTATAATAACCAGACGGATCTCATGCCCAAAATAGTGTAATACGTATAGATAACTATGACTAATACTGCCAGGACCTGACCCAAATCCCCCTGGATTTACGCGGGACGTGCCTGCTCCCGTCTGACACGAAGTGTCAAGGGATAATTCTAACCTTAGCCCACTTCCGAGGCTTCCATAGTGCGCAAGGATCGGAGGAAGAGTGTGATGTCTCGCCCTCTACTACAGCTCGCATATGCAATCAACCTGAAGGGCATTAAAAACATGAAAAGCTGTGAGTGGACAAAACAAATAATTTAATTTATAAAACACATTTCACGAAAATAAATTTATGCCCTTCACTAAAAAAACGAAAATAAATTTATGCCCTTCACTAAAAAAACATACATGCATTCGAAAACCATTTCTCAAATCATTCTCATTTATTTAAATCATTAGGGCCTTAGCCCAAAACCGTCCACCAAAGTATAGGGGATCTCAGCCCAAAACCAATCATGTGGGACACAGCCCGAAACCAAAACCGTAGGGACTTCGCCCAAATCAATTCACATGGGTCTCAGCCTAAATCCAGTACACATGGGTCTCAGCCCAAAACCAATCATAGAATACGGGGTCTCAGCCCCAAACTAATCTCCGTAAAACCTCATACATATATATATATATATAACCCAACCTCGGCATCTCATATGCCCAATCAAGAACCCGTCACGATATATCTATAGTATGTATACTACTCGGGTCTCATCTCCGAGTCTACTCCTAGGATCTAGGACGTCTGGGAGGGCCTGTCACCGGACCCTGTCCGAGACTATCACATATCTCTCACTCCTGGGATGTGCTCCCTCTTGGAGTCACTCATCCCAGAGTGGATCGTGACACTCCAGGATCATCGACGTCTAGAGGAGACTACTCACACGGGAGGGTATATACATATTCAAATACTTTCAAACAAATCACAATTCAACTGGGTCTCATACCCGAACATCTCAACAGGATTTCTCCAATCCAATTCAAATCCAAATCTCACAGGGACTCAAGCCCAAATTCATATCTCAATAGGGTCGTAAACCCGAATTCTCATTTCATGAACCACAACTAGGACTCAGGCCCGATATCACAATTCAACGGGGCCTCAAGCCCGATTTCACAATCAACTAGGTCTCAAGCCCGATATCACAACCAACTGGGCCTCAAGCCCGATATCACAACCAACTGGGCCTCAAGCCCGATACCATAAATCAACGGGGCCTCAAGCCCGATATCACAAATTAATTGGGCCTCAAGCCCGATACTATAATCAATTGAGCCTGCAGCCCGATTTCTCATTAAATCAAATGGACTCCAAGTTCGATGGTTTCTAATCAAATGGGTCTGATGCCCGATTCCATATTTTCCATTCCGAAATCATTTTTGAAATCAAATCACTCGATACCACAAGCACGTATAAGAACCCAGCCGAAGCCCAATGTATCACATAAAACACCAAACACCTCGAAATACGTGCAATCACACATTTTCCTCCAAAAAGGCCAAACAATTCATATTAAAATCACATGCACTCATGGAATCTCAAATTATGCTTATAAACACATATAAAACATGTATGCATGCATCGATTCATAAAACAAAGTCCACTCACAGACCGTCCAAACTGCATCTCGATACGCTCACCATAAGCCTCTCCCGAACAATCACCATCACCAGGACTCCCAAACCTGTTCAAATCATACTAAAGGGTCACTAACTACTTAAATAACCTCTCATTAAAGCCCCCTAATTTTCCAGGATTTTTAACGTATTTTAAACTCGATCCTAAACTTTCAGACATCCCAAACTATATCGAAACGATGTTCGATCGACTCGAAACATGTTCCAAAATGTTTGTTACATCGAAAGGATGATTTCATATGTTGAAAACATCCCTAAATTCTGGGCTACAAGTTGTCTTCAACCTTCAGCAGACCCAGTCTGAACCGAGTCTCTGGTTTTCGGTCGGACCGGGCCGGCGAGATCGGTCCAGTGTTCTATCTCCCTCATTTTCATCCATTCCAATTCCTATAGCTTCCTCTCATCAATTCCTATCATTCTACGGTTTCAAAACGTACAAAAGGGGTTAGGAATTTACCTCCCGGATCGAAGAACACACGGCCCAGTTTTGGCCGTCCTTCCAGGGTCGTCTAACTATTGATTTCCCTTGCTTCCAATCTCCACAAGTTCGTCCATGTCCCAGAAACCAGACCCAATCATTAAAACCCACCCTAAAACGTCCCAACATGAAATTGAAATTTTGAACATAACAGGGTTATCGAGTTTACCTTCCTCCCGAGGCTCCCCCACCGCCCACGGCGGTTCTGTCCTCGACCACCCACCATCAACTTACCCTCAGCCTCACTCTCTTGGCCTCAAGCTAAATCAAAGGGGAAAGGTTTGGTTTGGGCTTTCGGGCTGTTCGATCGAATGAGGAAAAGAAGAAGATGGGTGGCGCACGTATCTGTGTAATGGGAGCAACGGATAGATGACACTTGTCACTCATCCATTGGGCCTAGGGAAAATATCTAGGCCCACTCCAGACAAAAGGTAAGTCAACTGCCTCATAAAGAATGTCGTCGTAAATAGTTCTCCAGAACTTCCGTGAACCGTAACTTTCCGGTCGAACGTCTAATTTCGACGTGTCGCTTGTCTACAGACTCGTATCGACCCGATCTACGTAACGGTCCTCGATCCTCGTGCATCGGACCTCCCAGGTCAAAATTCAACTTTTTTGCCCTTATTCAGGGGTAAAATCGTAGTTTCGCCCTGAATGGCCGTTAATCCTCGGCTAATCCTCGATTAGCCTCACTAATCCATAATTAACTCTTAATTAATCCTTAAAATTAGGGATGGGTCGTTAAAAATACCCAATATAATCCACACACAATAATACAATATAGTATAATGTAAACAATTATGCATGCAATCACTTTAGAAACCTAAAGCCCACTCACAGTACAGTCCCACTGCTTAACCGAATGCTTAAAACCTACCGTGAAGCTAGATCATAGTCTCCGGCCTGTCCAAAACATATCCACAGGTCACTAAGGAACTCTATAAACTCATATCTAAAGCCTAGGAATAGTGTCAGCCCGAAACCGCATCCCGAGGCTATAAACCTCAATTTAACCCATAAAACGATCTCCGATCGACCAGAAACCACCACCGTTGGATCCGAATCGTTGATACCTTTAGAATGGCTCTAGTTCCACCTCAAAAAGAGTTCCCATGCACCGGCCCCATGCGTGGGTCAAAGTTGACCAAAAAATCAACGCTGACGTTAGTGAAAAGTCAACGCTAATGTTAGGTCAACGATCAAAGTCAACGCTGATGTCACGGCTGACGTCAACCGCTGACGTCATTTGACAGTGTCAGGCCTGACACCTGTCAGACTGACAGGTGCTACGTATTAGCCGCTAATTGGTCCGCGTCACTAACATCGCAGTGACATGTGGCAACCCGTGATTGGGCCATGTCACTGACATGTCAGTGCTTATTGGGCACTGACATGTAACACGTGTCCTTCCACCATTGGGCCATGTCATCTGAAAACCTGACAGGTGATGACGTTAGCTGATAACGTCATCACCCCTAACCTCTCGACGGGTTTGTAAACCGGGTCTCCTAGACTCGCGACCTGACCTGGTTCAAAAACCCAGATTCCTCATCCATTTTTTATGCTATTTCTTCCTATGCACTCGTCTCGATCCCCCATTCGATCTGTGTGATCAAAACTAGGAAAAACTATCTAAAACATACCTTTAACTTGATGAACAGTAACCCTCCATCTTCGAACTGGTTTTCGAGCCAACTTTGGCCACCGCAGATCCTCCAATCAAGCCTAAAGTGATCGTCTGGGTCTCTAGAATAGTTTAGGATCTATCAGGTCTCTCAACAAACGTCAAAACCCAAAGTTTTAAAAATGGGGTTAAATGGGTTTACGGGTTTCTTACCTTTCCGTCGCGATTTGCTGCCATGTACAGCCTCACCGTCCTCCTCACGTCCCTCAGGTCTCACTCTCACTCAGTCTCTTGGATGAATACTAGAGATGATGAAGAAATAGGGTGGTGAAGTTTATGGGGTTTGTATGTGTTACAGTTTAGAAAGAAATGAAAGATAAAGAAATGATGAAGATGAAAAATGAAGTGAAAATGATGATGATAAAACCCTAATCAAATCCAAAACCATGGGGAAATGCACCAATGGGATGAGTGACATTGGAGTAGTCACGGTGCAATGCTTGCGATGGGCCATTCTACGGAGGAACCGGACCGTAGAATGACTTAGGAACGGGATTGCTATGATTGGGCATCTGGGACATCGAGCGTCTAGACGCTAGGCATCTGGGATGCTATACCCGGACAGGGTTCGAGGATTGGACTTGGGATTGAGACCCCGAGTGGCACGCGTAGCCTTGGGACTGTGACTTATTGGACGTCAGGCACGTCAGACATCTGGGATGTCAGGATTGGAGTGTTTAGTGCAAAGGCTGTGATTATGTTTATGGTTTTACTATATGCCTTATGGTTATTATATATGATTTATGGTTTTAAATGCTGATGCATGCATGTTTGGAAAACGGAGGGGTAAATTATATGTTTTACTTATTAAACGGTTTTGTAAACTTTGAGTTTCGGCCCACTCACCCTTTATGTTTTGGTAAACCCTCCAGGCTGTGCTACTGAGGTAGAGGAGGATCCCGATGCTGAGGCATA
This sequence comes from Prinsepia uniflora, assembly GCA_032719365.1. NCBI lineage: Eukaryota > Viridiplantae > Streptophyta > Magnoliopsida > Rosales > Rosaceae > Prinsepia > Prinsepia uniflora. The sequence continues at coordinate 13,397,452 of CM064875.1, forward strand.
GATCTACTTCTGCGTATCTGAACCCTTGTCGGGTGGTTTGACCCGCAGGATTATTTTAGAGTCATGCTCGGAACTTGTAATTTTGGATTTCATCCCTTGTCTGACATCTGTTAAATTTGGATTTGATGTATAACTTTATTTTGGTTATTTATGCATTTGAACGTTGAGGTTAAAATTGGAATGTTATTTTGGGTGTCAGACGGGAGCAGGGCACATCCCCTTGTGGTCCCCGGGGGATCGGGGCGGGTCCTGTCACAGACCATCCTAGTTGTGTCTCGATACACATGTAATAACCCTCCCCGAGCTAAATCACCATCACTGGAAAATCTGAACCTATCCAAATCATACCATCGGTCACTAACGGATTCAATAAGGTCATATCTGAAGACCATGAACAGTACCAGCCCGGGAACGGGTCCCGAACACGTTTTTCGAGCTAAAAACTTGATTTAACCAACCTAACGATCTCCGATCGACTCGAAACCATCATCATTGGATTCGGATCGTCGAAACGTTTAAAATGAGAGTGGTCCTACCTTGAGATTCGCGTTCACGTCCCCCCCCCCCCCCCCCCCCCGCGCATGATCAACGCGAAAGTCAACTGCTAACGTTAGCAAAGTCAACGCTAACATCAGCGTTCAACTGTCAACGGTCAACGGATGAACTCATCGCTAACGTCAGCACTGACAGGTTCTGACAGTGCCACGTGCCACCTGCGTACTGGTCCATGTCACTAACATGTCAGTGACACGTGGCAGCCTGTGATTGGGCCACGTCACTGACATGTCAGTGCTAACTGTGCACTTACATGTGACACGTGTCACCCTTCTACTAGTCCCTTTTTGACACTTGTCAGATGTTGATGTCATCTTGTCTTCAACCTCTCGACGGGTCCTCTAAACCGAGTCGCACAGATCCACGACCCGACCCAACTCTAAAAGCCTCATTTCTGAACTTATTTCATCCATTCTCCTTCCTATGGGTTCGTCTAATCCTTCCTAATTGATCTACAAACTCAAATCTAAGAAATCAACATGGGATCATCCCTGTTCGAATAGGAACAGTAACTGGCCTCCTGCAACCTTAGATTCCGGCCAGCTGCGGTCATCCCAGCCTCCACGAACTCGTCTCATCCTCTAAGACCTCATCAAAACCACCAAATCGATCACCAAGTGTCCAAACACCATTTACCATTTTTAAACTAAAAACTGGGTTTCGGTTTGCTTACCTATGTCGTGTCTTCGCCATGCCTGAGGTTATCCTCAGCCCTTCGTCCATCATAGTCTCTCACTCTCAATCTCTCAGTCCCCACAACACAGTAGGATAAGGTAGTGGGGTGATTAGAGTGTACGAGTTTGTGGGTTGCACGGGTAAAGGAATGAAAACAAAGAGATGAATGAATGATGAAGATGAAGATAAGCCCAAAATATTGGGGTTTGGGTCAATCAGATGGGTGACACTTGTCACTTATCTGGTGGGTCCTCCCCATATTTTCATCTAATCAAAACAGTCCACGTGTCGACATTTCTCGATATATATGAATAGTACTATTTTTCCTTTTATAACAGTAACTATCTCGTCGAACGTCCGATTTTGACGTGCCGCCTATCTACGATCTTGTAACGTCCCGATCTACGTAACGGTCCACGATCAAAGTCTATAATATGGTCTAGTCAAAACTCAACATTTTGCCCAATCCTAAGGGCAAAACTGTCATTTTGTACCATCCGTCTGAATATCCTTTTCTAATCACCCTCGACTAACCCCCGATTAGTTGTGATAATCCTTAGTTAATCAAACTTATCTTTCATTAATCCCGAAACTCGGGACGAATTGTTACAGTCTTCCCCCTTAAAATAATTTCTTCCTAGAAATTCGAACTAATCTAAGTCCACCACCAAACTGTGGATAGAAGTGCAACCTGCCTCCCATTCTGGCCTCACATGCAAGCTCATATTCTATGTACACGTGGGTACACCCTTGTGTAAGTAGAAATCGACAAATTGACCACATCTTTCGAGTTGATACCACTTGACAATCGCTACCTCAAACAGACATTCCGTAAATCAGGCTGACATCCCTCGTCTTTTCAGTCTGAAGACCCTCTCTGTTATCAATCCAAACTGACATTCTGCTCTCACTAAGAAACCATCGCTTCACCAAGCAATCACTTAGCGTCAATCCTATGCACCATATCCAACACACCCACAACATCCATCACAGACATACCATTAGGCATCTCAAACCAATGCAAAGATATCTCGTACCATAACTCGTACTCCCCAACGGTTAATCCTGAATGTACCACTTTTTCTTGCTTGTACTAGAAGCAGTCTCGTCCCTTCCAGTCACCACAACTCATTGTCCATAGAGATACAACTTTTCCTAACACCCTCGAAATACAAAACTGACACCTCACCAGTGGGACTCCCTCGGGTTCCACACACAACTAACTCTCAATCATCTCCCATAACGTAGCGTAAGATCCTGCCGTCACAAAGGCACGAATCTCACCTCACATGTCAAGCTCAAATTTGCGGCATTTATCGACCTCGGTACTCACATTAGTCAACCTCTTCAGCGATCCACGCTGACTCTGGTGAGAGTCACAAAGTAGTAGCTTCACGTAAAGAAACCTAATCACAGTTCAATTCTGGAGTCTATATGTCCAATCCCGTGCCCACCAGATTATACACTCCAATCAAGTGTCCATTCTGAGTCTCCTAGTCACCTGACCAACACTCCACCTGTGGTCATCCTAACCATCCACTCACTTTACCTGAGTATAACCGGACTTCATCGAATACCTGCCCAGAAGTGATAACACATCTCAACTCTAGGGTTCCACTAGCCATCCATGGCTCTGAACACCTGCTCATACTAATCACCGAACCTTCACAAAATCACCCTGGTCTAGTACACAATACTCAATATCCAGTCCAGTCCACGTGCCATCCTTTATGAGTAATACCAACTCAGTAATTGATACTCGACACATCGACTAATTAGTCGATCACTCAATATTATCATCTCATACGAGATTAACTTTGAAAAGAATTCAATCCCATATCAGTACACGTGCACTATCCAACCTCTGTTTTGTATTCTCATACCTCATCATTCCTGCGATCCAACTACTTACACGACACTATCATCTCAATCATCTCAATCCACACAATCCACTGGCTCCACAACATCTTAATCCTGATCCACCTAGGATGACACGACCCATCTCAATCCCCCCAGGATTACCGTAGGATGTGTCATGCTCCCGTCTGACACGAAGGGTCAGACAAGGGATAACCAAAAGTGACAGGACCCACCCCGATTATCACCTCGATAACCGGGACGAACCCTGCTCCCGTCTGACAATCACACTTAAAGTACCAAAACAACCTCAAGAAACCATAATTATAACTATCAGACCAGGGAGAAAATGTAATACATCAGTAACACAGAGCATAGTGTTATTCAAAAAAGGCACAAAAATCCTACTAGGCTATCCACGCAACGGAAAACGCCGCAAAGCTCTATGCCTCTGTCCCTGCCTCAACGATCACCCCGACGCTTTTCACCACAACTTGGAGGGTAATTTAAAACCAGAAAAACGTGAGTGGACTAAAAAGAAAACAAACGTATGAAAACAATTTATAAAACAAACAGGATTTTTCCCTCCGTTTTAAAGAAAACATGCATGCCCAACTAAGTACTAGAAAACAGTGAGATAAACAATAATTAAGCATTCCAAAAGTGTATCACAAAAGCAAAATGTATCAATAGTAATGTCCTGATCAAACCTGCTGGGTCTATCCGAGTCTTTAAACTCAATACAGGCCTCAAATGTAATCCGGGTCTTTAAACTCCCGAGTCTTTAAACTCAACAGGCCTACGGGGGTAATATCGTAATATCCGAGTCTTTAAACTCCCGAGTCTTTAAACTCAATCCGGGCCCGCCCCCGTCATATATATAATCCGGGTCTTTAAACCCAATATCCAGATCCAGAAAATTTAATCTAAATCGTTTGAAAACCATTTCTAAATCCACATCCAAACCCGAATCTGAAACCACTGGTCTGACGCCATTCCTGCATCCAGAACCGTCATTCCGAACCCAAATCCGGAAATCCACTTTTCAACCTTAAAACCAAATTTCGTGTTTCCGAAATCTGATTCTAAAACTGAAAACTTTGTTTGTCAAATCATGTTTCAAAACCCATTTATCATCATACGAAATCAGTAATAAAAAGCATGGCACAGAAAGCACATATATGACATTTCTCGAAAAACGTGCTAAAACCCGTAATTGTCTCGATAAACGTGCAACAAGTAAAACATATGTAATATAGGCAATGATCATAAAAACATTCTTAAAAACATAAAACATGTAGATAAAAACAGTTAGGCATGCTCGTTAAAAGACAAGGAGTCCACTCACAAATCCGTAAGCGTCAATCGCGCTCCGTACATTCCTCAACCGTCTCAGGAGTGTCACGTCCTGTCAAAAGTCACACAATCGGGTCACAAACACTTCATTAAGGCTTATCCTAATTTCCCCAATTTTTCGTAATTTTAAACGCAATTTAAACGATAACCCTAAACCTTAGAATCCTCGTACAAACCTGACCCGATGTCCGATCGACACGAAACTTGTCCTAAAAGATTCGTTACAACATTTAGACTCAAAACCATGTTGGAAGGTTCCTCAGATTCCTCCCCACGCGCCCTCACGCGCCGCCCAAAGTGGCTGCGCGTGGGCTTCACGCCCTTGCTACAGTGTCGTCTTCAACCTCGAGTCAGCCGGTTCGAACCGGGCTGGCTGAACCGAACTGGCGTGACCGGTTTTCCCTCATTTCCTGTCCAAATCCAACCCTTTCGATCTCAGAAGCTTCGTCCAATTCCCAGCAACCATTTCCAATCCTAAAACCGAGGAATCAAGGCCTCTAAGCCGTCGACTGCAACCTCGAACCAAAACTACCCGAAACCCCTGTTTCGGTTCCCGGCCAACCAGACACTCCCCCGTCACGGCAGCAACCTTAATCGACTCCTAGGAACCTATTAAGTCTCACACAACTCACAGTAACCATCGACTCATCCCCCAAAGCCACGATTATTGAAATGAATAAAACGGGGAAAACAGGGGATTTTGAGCTTACCGTCGATTTGTCCTCCGCCGTTCGCACCGCCGTGCACCTCCGTGTCCACTGGGTCTCCCTCAGCCGTCCTAGCTTCCTCTCAGCCTTGATTGGATCAACACACGCCACAACCACCACCAGCTCCCTCGACACCTCTCTGTTTCCCTGAAATTTCAACCTCACACCCCCAGTACTTCTTGCACGATTTCCACTCTCCAGTTACTTACTAGTTCCTTCCTTCTCTCTGTCACTCTCACCAATTCACACAAGACCTCACACATTCACTGAATCGATCAGCAACCCCACCGTCTCTCTCTCTGCTTCTGTTAAAGGAACAATTTGCACGGTTTTGAAAGTGTGAAATTTGTGGCCTTGCACACAATAAACACTCCTAGAAACCTCTAGTTCCCCACCACGTGTCCAACTCTCCCTTGACAGAAAGAAAATATCCAATCCCACTAATCCAACTGGCCTTATCTGATTGGCCCAAAGTGAAAAGACCAAAATACCTCTAGGTTCAAAATTACCATTTTGCCCTTCAACTTCCTAGACCCATAACTAATCCGTTCGACGTCCGATGACAGCGTGCCGCCTGTCGTTGTACTCAGGATGTCGAAACCTATCTAACGGTCCTCGGTCTACGTGAAAACCAAAAGTCCAACAAAAATTCAACATTCTCCTCTATTTAGCCAAAATTACGGTAACACCCTCAACCTTCCGAACATCACAACTTTTTCTCTGATTGTCCACATCAGATGTGCCACCTGTCTACGAACTCGTGACGTCCTAAACTATGTCACGGTCAATGGTCAATGCTCGTTCAACCTGCAAATTAAAAAGTCAACTTTTGGCACACTATTCACAAGGGTAAAATCATCCTTTATATACAAATCTTTTACTAAATTACAACTGTACCCTTCTCGAAGGTACGGGTTGTTACATAAAGCCACTGCCCCAACGAGCTTCTAGAGTGCACAAGGATCGATGGAGGACGTATGCAATGTCCTAGTCTCTGTTGCAGTCGCATCCGTGATCAACCTGAAGGGCATTAAAAACAACAAAGGCTGAGAGTGGACGAAAATAAATAAGTTCATAAAACACATTTCACAAAGATATTTATTCCCTTCATTAAAATGTATGCATGCATCGAAAACCAATAAGTAAACTATTTACTAAAAACAACCATTAGGGCCTTAGCCCAGAAACCGTAAAACCAAATCACGTGGGTCTCTACCCAAAACCATGAATACCGAAAACCAAACATATATTATATAAATCCGACATCCAGAATACCAATTCCAATTCCAAGTGGGCCATTGCCCAAAACCATAACCATAAATACCATTTCTAGGAAAAACATGTTTAAACCATCCTGGGCATCCCAGATGCCTAGCGTCCCAGATAAGCAACACGTGCTGCTTGGGGTCTCTCCGGGTCAATATCTCTGACATCCCAAATGTCTGACGTCCCAGACGTCCAATCATAGCAATCCTGCTCCTGAGTCATCATACGGTCCGGTAGCTCCGTATAATGACCCCTCGCATGCAATGCACCGTGACTTCCCCAGTGTCCTAGACACCAGGAGGAGACCATCACATATCCTCATATCAAGATGGTTTATGGAAAACAGTTTATCAATCATTTCAAACATCTCAAGGGCCCTGCCCGGAATTTCCATAAAACCATCACAAGTCCAACCATCTATTTTTCAATTCCAAAACCATTTATTCAAATCCATGTAAGGTCCCCGGCCCTAAATCACATTTATAACCAACTGGGCCTCATTCCCGATTTTGTAAATAACTGGGCCCCTGGCCCGATTTCATAAAGAAATTGCGCCCCCGGCCGATTACGAAACTCAATTGGACTCCAAGTCCGAGGTTTCCAAAATAATTGGGCCTCATGCCCGAGTTTAGCATTCCAATTTCAAAACCATTTCATGAAATCATATCCAAAACCATAAGTATGGAAACTCATTGTAAAACCGGAAAACTTCGATTTACGTGCAAGCACGTAAATCACCTCGAAATGCGTGAAACCATATAATTCACCAATATAAAAATCAACATCATTTAATCACAATCATAATCCATATAAAATAGTTATGCATGCATAAAATTTATAAAACCAAAGTCCACTCACAAACCGTCCATAATTGCTCGTTTTCGCGCTGCATGCATTCCCGTAATTTCCGACATTATCCAGAAATCTCGAATCCTGTCCGAAATCATTCTTTAGTGTCACTAAGGACTCAAATAACAGCATACTAATTTCCCATAATTTTCTGGGAATTAAACATTAGTTAAAAACGTAAAATAAACCTTCGGACCCTCGAAACAACATCGAAACGGTGTCCGATTAATTCGAAATCAACGCTAAAATGTTCGTTACAATGTATAGGACAAAAGTCGTGTTGAACTCACCTTGAGAATCGGCCCCACGTGCCTCCGTGAGTGGATGCACGTGGAACTCACGCCTATGCTACAGTAATGCTACAGTGTCACCTTCTTCACCCGACTAGCTTGCAAACGGGTTGTTCAACCGACTAGCCTGCAAACGGGTTGTTCAACCCGCGACACAACCCTATTAAATCCATATCAAAACTCACTCAATTCCTTTCCTTCTTCCACCTGAACTCTTCCTTTACATTTTAATTTAGGTTCTCATTCATTAATTACCGTCAACAAGCTCTAAATCGATCAATCCACCTGTGATCAAACAAACGGGTCAATCTCTGAAACTCACCCGAATCAACCCAGTTTTCAAATTAACTTAAACAGAAGCTTCATAGGACCTAAACGAACCCTAAACCATAATCAATTTCAGCAAAACTTACCCGTAGGTGATCGTCCTCAAGCCTGAAATTTCTTCAAAACTGGAACTTGGGTTCTTGGCCAAACCGTGATCGATTCCCTTCAATGTTGGTACGGTTGAACTCAAAATGGTCCCAGAAAGCTATTTCAATCCTTGGTTTCGTCCAACTCGCCTCACAAATAAAAACTCGAATTTTCCCTCCAATTTCCAAATTCTCCAATCTCTGTTTTCTCTCAAGTTCTCAGCCTTTCCTTAACATAATGATCCTCTCTCACTCCCCAGCTCTCTGTTAATTGAACCGTGCAGCCAACAACCGTGGGAATCCCTCAGTCCCACTGAAATTTGTTTCCCGAAAAACAGACCCAAACTCAATATAAAATAGTTCCCGTGCCTGGTTTGTTTCAGTTCACCCACACTGCCTCAAAGCTTGTAAACTATTCCCATGTCCAGCCACTACCACGGTTAAACAATTGTTTGATCAGAACCACCAAGCACGGTGGTGCAGGCCCTGTTTCCCACGGTTTTCAAATAGTACTCTCCTTGAAAAATTACCATTTTGCCCTTCCCTTGGAAATGTACCAAAATGCCCATCCTCGTTCTAGTCCCGTAACTCATCCGTCCGATGTCCGTTTTCAGCGTGCCTCCTGTCGTTGTACTAAGGGCATCGAGTCTTACCTAATGGTCCTCGAATTACACTAAAATTAGTGGTCAATCAAAAAGTCAACATTTTCCCCCTTGTCGTCCGAATTACGAAAATGCCCTTGAACTTCCGAACATCATGACTTTCACCTCGAACGTCGGAATCGTATGAACGTGCCACCTGTCTATGAACTCGTGACGTCCCAAACTACGTCACGGTCATCGGTCAAAGTCCATTTGACCGCCAGAATTAAAAGTCAACGGTTTACCCACAACTAGGGGCAAAACGGTCATTTTGCATCGTTCGTTCGATTTCGCCCAAATAATCCCCGATTAACCCCACTAATCATGATTAGTTATTAATCTAATCCTGGAATTCGGGACGGGTCGTTACAACCTTCCCTCCTTAAAGAATTTCGTCCTCGAAATTCCAACCGATGTAATCTCAACCGTTCCTCCCTCCTTAATTAGTTTCGTTCTCGGAATTCCAACTATCCTGATTCCACAAACACCTCGTGGAGGGTACAATCGACCTCGTAACACGTGTACACTCATACACCAACTAATCAGAACAAGACTTGTCCGCACCCAAACGTACCACTAGTATTCACGTCGTATCGACTACATTCGACCCCGTCGAATGACAGAACCACACGTTTCGAATTGACACCACTTGTCAAACCTACCATTTAGTTGACGCAAAAACTCGACGGTCCCTTCCTCAATCATCAACTTATCCTGGCGTCTGCTCCCACTGGGAGTCATCAGACCTCACTCAACAATCCACGTTGACACATCCCGACAATCTGTCACTACTTGACAGTTCTCAGTCGAAAACTGACACTTACCCACTTGTGGTTACACTAACCACCAATTTACTCAACCTGGGTATACGCCTACCAACATTTCACTCGACCTGTGTGTAACTAGACCCATCAGAAATACCATGACCCATTGTATAGTATCCAATTTCTAGTCCACGACCTCAACTAATCCAATGGTATCGGCACCAATTCGACTACTAACACGCTCACCGACATACTTCTGGTATAACCCATATACCATCACCAGGTACCACAAGCCTGCAAAGTATCGAACCTCAAACCATGTACAAGGTACACACATCTATCCATCGACCAGACTACAACCACCTAGGTCATAGCCAAACACGTTTTAAATAATGGAGTCTGTTTGTCCAATCCCGCATTAGACAAATCGAAACTCCACCCATCATCCAGTTCCAAATCCAAATCTGAATCCGCAATTTCGTAAGAAATCCCTAATCCAAACCCAGACATCATATTCTTAATCCATTTCCAAATCCGAATCCGAAATCATTATTCCGTAAGCTAGCATTTGGAATAATCATTCTGCACCCAAATCCAGAAATCCACTTTCAAGTTCCGAAATCGAATCCTGAATCGTTACCCAGAAATTCGATTCCAAAACCCAAAATCTTGTTCACATTTACCAAGACACACCAAAATCGAACCTATCGGTTACCTGCTCAATACATTCGATTGACTTCATAGGGAAGCCTATCCCAATATCCACACGTCGGAAACCTACTCACCCGAGTAATATACCATACGGGATTCACTTCGAAAAAGAAGTTCAGTCCAGTCATTTACGACTCACATACCAAAGTAAGGGTGATAAACTTTCCCCCTATCTGGATCATCAAGATCACGACCCAGATTCAACACTGCGTCCCCGACTACAAACGTCACGATCCTGCTCCACCTAGGATCCACACAGTTAACTACTAGACTCCAAACCATAGGGTCTTACACCCTCAACTAATCTGCATATTGTCACATCGTTCGACAACCAACTCCCACATCTAAACAGGTCAGCCAACGACGAGACACGCCGAGACTGTGGGTTCTCACTGATTACCTCGTATCGATCCTTACCATTCCACCCAGGAAAAAATCAAGGATGATCCAAAACGATGACGCCAATACTCATCCTACGTGAATGCAAACAAAACACGCTGCACTCACCAGGCCATGTAAACCAACATCGTCTACCACGAAGTAGAAAATGAGAAATCTCGTTTACCTAACTTCGAATACGTAACTCCTCATGATGACCCCAAAACACACATGGGCCCACCAACCAATACACGCTCAACGTACTAGTAACCACAATCAACGTCTGCCGGGGCAGAAACTAAGAAGTCAACCCCCAATGACTTCAGAATACCTATCACCAATGCAGAAACTAGCACTCCTCTCGTCCCTCAATCACAACTCCCCTCGAAACTAAAGTTCCAACTGTGTTGGGAACAGACATGCTCCCAATGAGATGTCAAGTCCAACCACTGGACATCCCATATCCTCAACTCACTGGGACAACCACGTGTCCGCAACCAATCCAATACTCCGACCTCATGTCCGTTAATAACTATTTATTCACGTACACTGATTCCGATTGGGAATTACTCAACTCTTTTTGGATGTGCATACATTACTACCTTCGTCTCACATCTCAACCTTTACAAGTTCAGCCTTCGAGTTTCCATGTTTTTCACAATCAAAAAATCCCACATCTATACCACCAATGATTTTCCTCGTCTTTTCCAATTTCAGTAATTTCCTTGTACCTTTTGGGGATATTAGAAACATAGAATCACACCATTCTCAGAGTTGACAACAACTCCCCAAATCCACTAATTCTCATGACATAGGGGACGTCATCCCAAGATTCCTCCTATCCTAATCATACCTTTTTATCCACCCACCTTTTGTTATCTCATCACCGTTAGGACTTACCCCAACACCTCACCATCTCCGCTGGATCTCATCCAGTCCATGACTCAACCACTACTGAATCTCAAATACCGAACATAAGTCCATCATGACAGAGTCACATCCCAACTCGTGGCTCATCACAATCTCAATCACCGACACCAGCACCAACGCACCATCATCGACACTTATGTCAGCACACAAGCATCCATACTAGTATCAGCACCAGCATACAAACATCCAACTAGCACACAGTGTGCAAAGTTGATAACCCTGGATCTCCGCTCATACCGAGCGACGATCCCGTACCTCTACTCGTACCCCACTACTATGGGTACCACCATTCTGACAATCCACATCAGGATAATGAACGTTCCCTGAACGTCCCTTGATTCTCAACTACTACAACCACACCAAGTACCCTCGATAATCAGTTATCTCCACAAGACTACCGGTCAACAAACAACGCTATCGAGATCTGTATCCACACGTCACACTATTATTCGGTCCAACTGGGAATTCCATATTTCATCTCATAACCGTACCCGTGGATCAAATCCCATGATAATATAGGATACCACAATTACACCCTATGGTTCCTCTGAACCCCACCGTCCTCTGCAGTGTAATCCATAACCTGTCCGACCCCGTGGTCCTGACATTGTATAGGCGTCAATTCCAATCCTACCATCAACTCAACGTGGGTTCCACCACTATGGTCATCGGCTAATTCCGATGCACCAACATCCCTTACACTAGCAGTCACTACCAGGGTTCAAATTTTACACCATTACTCAACTGAGTTTTGCATTTCCCAAATCACTACTCAAATGGGGTTTCTCTAACCCAGCCGTGCCCAGCAGCACAACAATCCAATACCACATGACCGAACCGACGGTCCCACATTACCTGTTCCTCACGTACGACCCCACTTGGGTTGAATCACGTTAACGCACGGCGTATCCGGCCAATCATACTCTATCCACTATTCAAACCCAAAAGCTATCTATCAGGCTGATAACGAACTACAGCCCACAAAGAGACATCACTTCCTCGACTTGCGTGCACAAAAAGAGCAAACCTACTCTGATACCACTGGACACGACCCATCCCAATCCCTCCGCGATTACCGTGGGATGTGTCATGGTCCCGTCTGACACGAAGTGTCAGAAAAGGGATAACCTAAAGCCACTACCCGAACGAGCTTCCAGATTGTGCAAGGATCGACGGAGGACGTATGCAATGTCCCAGTGTCTACTACAGTCACATCCGTGATCAACCTGAAGGGTATTAAAAACAACAAAGGCTGTGAGTGGAAGAAAATAAATAAGTTCATAAAACACATTTCACAAAGATATTTATGCCCTTCATTAAAACGTATGCATGCATCGAAAACCAGTAAGTAAACTATTTACTAAAAACAACCATTAGGGCCTTAGCCCAGAAACCGTAAAACCAAATCATGTGGGTCTCTACCCAAAACCATGAATACCGAAAACCAAACATATATTATATAATCCGACTTCCAGAATACCAATTCCAATTCCAAGTGGGCCATCGCCCAAAACCATAACCATAAATAACATTTCCAAGAAAAACATGCTTAAACCATCCTGGGCATCCCAGATGCCTAGCGTCCCAGATGCTCGACGTCCCAGACGTCATATCTCACTGTATAATAAGCAAGGCGTGCTGCCCGGGGTCTCTCCGGGTCAATATCTCTGACATCCCAGATGTCTAACGTCCCAGACGTCCAATCATAGTAATCTTGCTCCTGAGTCATCATACGGTCTGGTAGCTCCGTATAATGACCCCTCGCATGCAATGCACCGTGACTTCCCCAGTGTCCCAGACACCTGGAGGAGACCATCACATATCCTCATATCAAGATGGTTTATGGAAAACAGTTTATCAATCATTTCAAACATCTCAAGGGTCTTGCCCGGAATTTCCATAAAACCATCACAAGTCCAAACATCTGATTTTCAATTCCAAAACCATTTATTCAAATCCATGTAAGGTCCCCGACCCTAAATCACATTTACAACCAACTGGGCCTCATGCCTGATTTTTTAAATAACTGGGCCGCTGGCCCAATTTCATAAAGTAATTGGGCCCCCGGCCCGATTACATAACTCAATTGGACTCCAAGTCCGAGGTTTCCAAAAAAATTAGGCCTCATGTCCGGGTTTAGCATTCCAATTTCAAAACCATTTCATTAAATCATATCCAAAACCATAAGTATGGAAACTCAGTGTAAAACCGGAAAAACCTCGATTTACGTGCAAGGATGTAAATTGCCTCGAAATGCGTGAAACCATATAATTCACCAATACCCAAATCAACATCATATAATCACAATCATAATCCATATAAAATAGTTATGCATGCATAAAATTTATAAAACCAAAGTCCACTCACAGATCGTCCATAATTGCTCGTTTTTTCGCTGCACGCGTTCCTATAATTTCCGACATTTTCCAGAAATCTCGAATCATGTCCGAAATCATTCTTTAGTGTCACTAAGGACTCAAATAACAGCATACTAATTTCCCTTAATTTTCCGAGAATTAAACGTTAGTTAAAAATGTAACATAAACCTTCGGACCCTCGAAATAACATCTAAATGGTGTCCTATTAATTCGAAATCAACGCTAAAATGTTCGTTACAATGTATAGGAAAAAAGTCGTGTTGAACTCACCTTTTGAATCGGCCCCACGAGCCGCTGTGAGTGGTTGCTCGTGAAACTCACGCGCCTGCGACAGTAATGCTACAGTGTCACCTTCTTCACCCGACTAGCCTGCAAACGGGTTGTTCAACCCGCGACACAACCCTATTAAATCCATATCAAAAATCACTCAATTCCTTTCCTTCTTCCACCTAAACCCTTCCTTTACATTTTAATTTAGGTTCTCATTCATTAATTACCCTCAACAAGCACTAAATCGATCAATCCACCGGTGATCAAATAAACGGGTCAATCTCTGAAACTCACCCGAATCAACCCAGTTTTCAAATTAACTTAAACAAAAGCTTCATAGGACCTAAACGAACCCTAAACCATAATCAATTTCGGCAAAACTTACTCGTAGGTGATCGTCCTCAAGCCTGAAATTTCTTCAAAACTGGAACTTGGGTTCTTGGCCAAACCGTGATCGATTCCCTTCAATGTTGGTACGATTCCCTTCGATCCTTGGTTTCGTCCAACTCGCCTCACAAATCAAAACTCGATTTTTCCCTCCAATTTCCAAATTCTCCAATCTCTGTTTTCTCTCAAGTTCTCAGCCTTTCCTTAACAGAATGATCCTCTCTCACTCCCCAGCTCTCTGTTAATTGAACCGTGCAGCCAACACCCGTGGGAATCCCTCAGTCCCACTGAAATTTGTTTCCCGCAAAACAGACCCAAACTCAATATAAAATGGTGCCCGTGCCTGGTTTGTTTCAATTCACCCCCACTGCCTCAAAGCCAGTAAACTAATCCCCTGTCCAGCCACTAACACGGTTAAACAATTGTTTGATCAGAACCACTAAGCACGGTGGTGCATGCCCTGTTTCCCAAGGTTTTCAAACAGTACTCTCCTTGAAAAATTACCATTTTGCCCTTCCTTTGGCAATTTACCAAAATGCCCCTCCTCGTTCTAGACCCGTAACTCATCCGTCTGATGTCCGTTTTCAGCGTGCCACCTGTCGTTGTACTAAAGGCATCGATACCTACCTAACGGTCCTCGAATTGCGCAAAAATTAGTGGTCAATCAAAAAGTCAAAATTTTCCCCCTTTTCGTCCGAATTACGAAAATTCCCTTGAACTTCCGAACATCATGACTTTCACCTCGAACGTCGGAATCGAACTTGCCACCTGTCTATGACCGCCCGAATTAAAAGTCAACGTTTTACCCACGACTAGGGGCAAAACGGTCATTTTGCATTGTTCATCCGATTTCGCCCAACTAATCTCCGATTAACCCCACTAATCATGATTAGTCATTAATCTAATCCCGGAATTCAGGACGGGTCGTTACATAGGATCCACACTAACCCTATTAGCTAACTACCAGATTTCGAGTCATAGGGTCTTACACCCTCTTTGAATCCTTTCAACTGTCATATCACTTTTCATCAAATTCCCTCATCTAATCAGATCGCCCAAGGACATAACACGTCTAGATTGTGAGTTCTCTTCAATTACCTCATATCGATCAGTTCTAGTCACTTCTTTCACATTTACACACTTAATCAGACCACTCACCTCGATATCATTCATACTACACTATAACTTGAGGATTTCCTTCACTTAGCCCATGCTAATGTCCACTTAGGATGATCTAAGACAATGACATCAAAATTGATCCTACTTGAGTGTAAACACAGACCCCTCTACACTCACCCCATCTGGTGACACCATGCATCGTCTGCTGCCAAGAAGAAAATGAAAAGTCTCCTCCATCTACTTCGGACTCAAGAGAAGTTGCAATCATGTCGGAAGCATATTCATTAACTCTAACAAATTGGGTGTCAAGTCCAACCACTGGACTTCCCTCACTCGGACAACTGCCCACGTGTCTGTAACCAGTACAGCTCAGCATCCAACTCGCCTATCCGTTTATACCATTTATGCATATCCAAAAGGTAACCTATCACGATTACATGATTCTCATCTTCCTACCTTAATAGTTTCAACTCCCGTGCACGCAAGGGTGTTCTTCAAGTATCACAACCACTAAGATACCGGTCACCAAACTCTCGGAATACCTAGACACTTCTCGCGTGTCCTAGAAATCAACTCCAACTCATAGTCAAATCTGACCATACCAAACTGTCTCGGTTCACCCAACTACCACCAACGTAGTACTAGTTCGCACATCTCAACTCTAAGGAATCAAATCCTGAGCACCACTCTCGTGCACACTTACCAAGTAAATAATAACACCTGTCTCACAACCACTAAGGAACCTATCCAACTGTCACTGAAGTCTGGTTACTCACTCCGAGACGTAGGGTAACAACCCCGTCTGACATTTCCATATTGTCCTAAACCACACATTCACATTGGAATCTCATCATTTCACTTAATGTCAAGCCAACCAATCTCCATAGTCTCACTAGAGTCGTGCAACATGGTCATCCGCTACCTCGGCTATAGAGATAGCACAACTACCAACTTGACCTCAATGATTTTTCTCGACATCGAGAAGTTGTCATATCCAAATCAACTCGCCAACCCAACTTTTCCAGACCAACAACTTAAATAGTCTCCTCTACCTCAGCTGCCCTCTGCAGCAATACCAACCTGACATGACATGACTGTCCAACGGTCACAACTCGCAATTTTGTCATATCAATCCAGTAATATCATAATATACAACCATACTAGCTGACTCGAAGTCCCAGACCATCCCTCGGTCTCGACTTCAAAAGTCGTCATATTCAAAACCACTAACCGGCACACCAATCTTCAGAGCGTCCATCGATCATCACTCAAACGAGTTATCATATCCAGCCCTACTTAGGCTCACGCTCTAACACATGGCACCAATCAACTCATGGTGCAGATCAGCTCCGTAGCTACGCTACGACACCGCTATGGCATAACTATGGCATAACCATTGCATAACTATGGCATCACTATGGCATCACTATGGCACAACTATGGCATCAGATGCCAAACACCTCTTATCCATGATATATTTACACTAACTCTCGTACTATTACCCTAACTTTCAGGTTGATGATGGGCTGACTCTATAGAGACATCACATCATGCACATGCACACACACTCTAAGAGGGACTCGTGCTCTGATACCACCTTGACACGGCCTATCCCAATTCCCCTGGGATTAACTCGGGATGTCCCATGCTCCTGTCTAAACCATGTGTAACACGAAGGTCAGACAAGGGAAAACCATCCAAACCTAGCCCATTTGGGCTTCCAGAGTGCGCGAGGATCAGTGGAGGAGTGTGATGTCTCGACCTCTGTGACAGCCCTCATCCGCGATCAACCTAAAAGGTATTAAAAAAAATAAAATTTGTGAGTGGACGAAAATAAGTAATTTAATAAAACAAATTTCATAAAAGGCATTTATACCCTCCATTAAAAACCATGCATGCATATGAAAACCATTTAACTCAATCTAATCAAATATAATAATATAGTTAAATAACCAAAGCCATTTCTTTTCTCAAATCACCATTAGGGCCTTAGACCAAAACTATATATCGGAATCATATGGGTCACTACCCAAATTTATAAACATAGAAACCCGTAAAATCAGTAAATCCAATAAAACATATTTTATACCAATCCTCGGCATTCCGGATGCCTGGCGTCCCAGACGCCTGACGTCCCAGACGCCTAACGTCCCAGACATCATGTCACGATCTAAGGCTACGCCTGCCACCTGGGGTCTCCCCGAGCCAATCTATGACATCTCATATGTCTGACGTCCCAGACGTCTAGAAATCCTGCTCCTAAGTCACTATACGGTCTGGTCACTAAGTACAATGACCCCTCGCAAGCAATGGGTCGTGACCACCCCAGTGTCCTAGACAGCTGGAGGAGACCATACACATATCTACATATAAGGATGGTATATGGAAAACATTTTATAAAATCATTTCAAAAACTTCCAAGCCTTTCAAAAAAGGCCTATGCTCGGGATTTCCATAAAACCATTGTAAATCCATTTCATAAACCATAACTCGGCCTCAAGCCCGATATCATAACCAACTAAGCCTCTAGCCCGATCATGTAAACCAAATGGGCCTCCAGCCCGATATCTCATTAAATCAAATAGACTCCAAGTCCGATAGTTTCCAAATCAAATGGATCTTATACCCGATTTCATATTTCCAAATCTGAAATCATACCATTAAATCACGATTGGAAACACAAGTACGTCTAAACATCGTATAAAACCATGAATCTCAAAATACGTGTAAATACATAAATACTGAATACCACAATCATATTCATAGAAATCACATATATAAAACATTTATGCTTGGATCATATATATAAAACAAATATCCACTCATAGACTGTCCAAGTTGCGTCTCGATACGCTTGTATTAAGCCTCACCGGGCTAAATCACCATCACCGGAACATCTGGGCCTATCCAAATTTTACCAACGATCACTAACGAACTCAATAAGGTCATATCTCAAGCCCATGAGCGTGGTAAACGTAAAAGTCAAATTTTCCAAAAAGTGAACGTTGACGTCAGCGGTCAACGGTTAACAGCTGACATCATCGCCGATGTCAGCATGACGTCAGTATTGATAGTGCAACGTGTCACTTGTGTACTGGTCCATGTGACTGACACGTGGCAACTCGTGATTGGGCCACATCACTGACATGTCAGTGCTGACTGTGCACGGACATGTGACACGTGTCATCCTACTACTGGTCCCTATCTGACACCTGTCAAATGATGATGTCATCTCGTCTTCAACCTCTCGACGGGTCCTCTGAATCGGGTCGCACAAACCCACGACCAAACCAGGCTCTAAAAGCCTCATTTCTGAACCGATTTCATCCATTCTTCTTCCTATGGGTTTGTCTAAACCTTCCTAATCTATCTACGTATTCAAAACTAGGAAATCAAGCTGGGATCATACCAGCTCGAATGGGAACAGTAAATGGCCATCTGCAACCTTGGATTCCGGCCAGCTCTAGTCATCCCAACCTTCAAAACCAGCCTCCACGAACTCGTCTCATCCTCTAAGACCTAATCCAAACCACCAAATCGATCAGTAAATGTCCAAACACCATTTTCCATTTTCAAACAAAAAACTAGGTTTTGGTTTACTTACCTCTTTCATGTCTCCGTTGTGCCTCAGGCCGTCCTCAGCCCCTCGTCCATCATAGTCTCTCACTCTCAGTGTCAGGACCCGTCCCAAATCCTCCAAGATTAACATGGGACGTGCCTGCTCCCGTTTGACACCAAGTGTCAGACCAGGGATAATTCTGTCTCTAGCCCTCACCGAGGCTTCCAGAGTACGCCAAGATCATAGAAGGATGAGTGTGATGTCTCGATCTCTGCTACAGCCCGCATCCGCGATTAACTTGAAGGGCATTCAAAACATCAAAAGTTGTGAGTGGACAAAACAAATATTTTAATAAAAACATTTCATCGAAAGATATTTATGCGCTTCACTAAAACGCATGCATGCATTCGAAAATCATTTACCAAAACGTTCATAAAACCATTTGAAAACATTCTCAAAACCTTTCAAGGGTTCATGCCGGTCCCCATAAACCCTCATAAACCATAAAAACCTTTCAAGGGTTCATGTTGGTCCCCATAAACCGTCATGAACCATAAATCCATTTATGGGTCCTCGACCCGACATCACAAAAACCTGTAAATCAATACATGGGAACTCAGCCCAAATCCAGTAAACGTGGGTCTCAACCCAAAACTGTTCTCAGTGAAATACTAAAACATTGAATACGGGGTCTCCGCCCCAAATCACTTTTTAAAACATGGAACACGGGGTCTCCACCCCAAATCACTTTTCATAAGAACCACATACGTACTCATACGTATAACCTATCCGCGGCACTTCCGAGAAGATGTCAACTCGGGGCACACAGCCCCTAGGGAACACATCCCTGATATATGTCACGATTCATCTCTATACTAGTGTGCACACTACTCGGGGTCTCACTCCGAGTCTACCCCCAGGAATTCTCCATCTAGGAGGCTCCATCTTCGGACCTAGTCTGATCATCTCTCCGGAATCTGGTCTGGGACCACATCATAACTTTCACTCCTGGAACGGGATCCCTATGGGGATACGCATTCTGGTTTGTGGATCGTGACTTTCCAAGTCGACATCTGGAGGAGACCAAATAATCACATGGAGGGTATATATACATCTTCTAATACTTTCTTTCTCAAAACATATTTCAACTGGGTCTCATACCCGATTTATCTCAACAGGATTCCTCGAATCCGATTCAAATCCAGTTTCACAGGCCTCAGCCTAAATCCTCAGTTCAACAGGGTCTCATGCCCGAATTCTCATTTCATAAACCACATTAGGACTCAATGTAACGACTCGTCCCAGACGTTGGGATTAGTGAAGTGATTAGTGATGGATTAGTTGAGTTAATCGGTGTTTAGTGGGATACTTTTGGGCGTTTGGCGTAGAATGATGATTTTGCCCCTAGTTTGGGAAAAAAAGTTAACTTTTAGTTTGGGCGATCAATTGGGCATTGACCGATGACCGTGACATAGTTCGGGACGTCACGAGTCCGTGTACAGGTGGCACACCCGATTTCGACATCCGGGGAGGAAATTATGATGTTCGGATGGTTGAGGGCACTTTCGTAATTTAGTTAAACGAAGGGGGAAAAGTTGACTTTTCGCACGACAAGGTTTTTACACGTAGACCTAGGACCGTTAGGTAGATCTCGTCGTCCTGAGTACAACGACAGGCGGCATGCCTTCATCGGACGTAGGACGAGTGAGATGTGGGTCTAGGAAGGTGAAGGGCAAAATGGTAATTTTGGACTTAGGGGCATTTTGGTCTTTTAGTGGTGTTTGTCAGACGGAAGCAAGGTTCACCTCGGTTATCGGGGTGATAATCGGGTGGGTCCTGTCAATTGGTATCAGAGCATAGGTTTATGGTTTGTGTCTATTGTGAGGTTGTGTCTAGGACGTTTTACTGACTTTATGCCTCTTTCAGCGTACGATTGACCATGCCTCCGAGACGTGAGCCCCCTCCACAACCTGAAGACGACGCGGCGAGAGGGACGGAGAGTGCTACGATTGAGCGAGCTCAGCGCATAGGGGCTACGACGTTCAGTGGTCGGGCAGAACCCAAGGAAGCCCACAGGTGGATTACCCGACTTGAACGGATTTTTGGGGTGATGCGATGTCCTCCAGAGTATCGCGTGTTGTTGGCTACTTTTCTGTTAGATGGTGCAGCGTATGAGTGGTGGTATACGCTTGAGTTGTCAGGCTGGGACGCTCATACCGTGACTTGGGAGACTTTCCGGGAGCGATTCTTGGATCAGTACTACCCCCGCTCTTTCCGCGATGCCAAGGAGGCTGAGTTTCTGCAGCTCCAACCGGGGAGTATGAGTGTGACTGAGTACGAACAGAAGTTTCAGATGTTGTCCCAATTTGCTCCTGAGTTTGTGGCTACGGAAGCCGAGAAGTACCGTAGGTTTGAGTTGGGCCTGCGAGGCGAGATTCGAGCCATAGTGATGGTCGGATCATTTGCGACCCTACGAGAGTTGTCGGATGCTGCAGTGAGGGTAGAGGCTAGCTTTCCGGTACGACGTCGAGAGCCACCTTTTTCTGGAGCTTCGAGCCAGAGGACACTGAAGAGGGACAATTACGGTGGAGCGTCATCCGGGGGCGATGACCGTTTTGCCAGACCTGGTAGTTTCCAGAGTTCAGGGTTTCGTGGGCATCGAGCACAGCCGACTCCGCAAGCTTGTGCGGCATCTGTTGCGTCCACAAGGAGACCGAGTGGAGGACCCATTTGGGATGTTTCTAGTGTCATCTGTTTCTACTGTGGAGAGCGAGGCCACTACCGAAGGGAGTGTCCGTCCTTACTACTGGGGGGAGGTGCAGGTCGAGGTACAGCAGAGCCAGGACGGAGCACGGCCTCAGTATCGGGGACAGCAGGCACCAGAGAAGGTGGTGGTGCCACTAGTGGTTCTAGGGGATGTGGCCGAACTTCAGGATCTCAGGCCCGAGTGTTTGCGATGACTCAGCAGGAGGCTCAGTCAACACCCGGTGCCATGACAGGTACTTTTCCTATCCTTGAAGTGTTGTACACCTTTTTGTTGGATCCCGGGGTAGAGTTTAGGATTTTGTTTTTCCCCTAAGTGACTTGGAGTGACGAGGTTGAAGCCTACGGTGAGTTTCCGTTGAAGGATGACGGAAGGAATTGGAAAGGAGTGACTATAACTGATCGATATGAGGTTATTGAAGAGAACCCACAATCTAGGAGTGCCTTTGGAATTTTGTTGACTTATGCCGACAGGGTGATCAGAGTAGTTGAGGGACGTGAAGGCGAAGTAGTGAGTCGGTAGGTAGGATTCCCTTTTGGGTGAGTAAGCAGGATTGGATAGTTTTTGGTGAAGATTACCTTAAGATTTCCTACCAACCAAGAGACCGGGAGTCTGGGGAAGACTTTGAGTTGGTTTCCTGAAGGTGTAGGTGGTTGTACGTGAGGATATACTCTATGAACTCTGTTTGGGTACTCTACAATGAGATATTCTAAAATACCTTTGTTTCTTTTCATAGGGTTTCCATTGCGTACACCATGAAGTTCTAGTTGGTAGTACGGGGTGAAGGTACGTTCGACTTGAGAGAGTGTCAGAATGTCGAAACTGGTAGTAGGAGTGTTGTGGCGTACTTAGAACAGTTGTTGTTGGGTAAGAGTTGACCACCGGGTAGGAGACCCTAGTGTGGGGTACGAGCTGTGGAATTTCGGGACGAAATTCTTTTAAGGAGGGTAGATTGTAATGACCCGTCCCGGAAGTTGGGATTAGTGAAGTGATTAGTGACGAATTAGATGAGTTAATTGGTGTTTAGTGGGTTACTTTTGGGTGTTTGGCGTAGAATGACGATTTTGACCCTAGTTTGGGCAAAAAAAAGTTATGTTTTAGTTTGGGCGGTCAATTGGGCATTGACTGATGACCGTGACGTAGTTCGGGACGTCACGAGTTCGTGTACAGGTGGCACGCCCGATTCCAACATCCGGGAGGAAGTTATGATGTTCGGAAGGTTGAGGGCACTTTTGTAATTTGGTTAAACGAAGGGGGAAAAGTTGACTTTTCGCACGACAAGGTTTTTACACGTAGACCTAGGACCGTTAGGTAGATCTCGTCGTCCTGAGTACAACGACAGGCGGCATGCCTTCATCGAACGTAGGACGAGTGCGATGTGGGTCTAGGAAGGTGAAGGCCAAAATGGTAATTTTGGACTTAGGGGCATTTTGGTCTTTTAGTGATGTTTGTCAAACGGGAGCAGGGTTCACCTCAGTTATCGGGGTGATAATCGGGGTGCGTCCTGTCACTCAAGCCCGATTTCACAATCAACTGGGCTTCTAGCCCGATATCACGACTAACTGGGCCTCAAGCCCGAAACCATAAAGCAACGGGGCCTTAAGCCTGATTTCACATCCAATAGGGCCTCAAGCCTGATACTACAGTCAATGGGGCCTCCAGCCCGATAATACACCCAAATGGGTCTTAAGCCCGGATTCGTAAACCAACAGGGCCCTCGGCCTGATCGTACAGCTCAAATGGGCCTCCAACCCGATTTCTCATCAATTCAAATGGACTCCAAGTCCGAGAGTTTGTAAATCAAATGGGTCACATGCCCGGTTTCATAGTTCCAAATCAAAAATCCATTTCATTAAACCCTCATTGAAAACCTAGCACGTATAAGCATCGTATAAAACCGAAAATCTCAAAATACATGCAAATACATAAATCCTAGGCTACCGCAAACAAATGCACTCATGGCATCACAAAAAAATTTCTAAAACAATTATAAAACATTTATGCATGCATCAATTTCGAAAGAAAGGTCCACTCACAGACCGTCCGAAGCCGCGCCTCGATACGCGCGCCATAAGCCTCTCCCGGGCCAATCGTCGCCTCCGGGGTTCCCGAACCTGTCCAAATCGTAATAGAAGGTTACTAACTACTTAAATTACCCCTAACTAAACCTTCGGACAGCGCGAACTATATCGAGATGATGTCTGATCGACTCGAAACTAATCCCAAAATGTTCTTTACATCGAATAGATGATTTCACATGTTGGAAACACCCCCAAAAGGTGGCCCACGCACCCACATGTGCCGCCTGAAGTGGCTGGGCGTGGGTGCCACGCGCCACTGTTCATCTCCTTCTTCCTGCGACTGAACCAGGTCTGGCCGGTTCGCTTGGTTTTCGGTCCAGTCCGACCGACGAGGCCGGTCTAGCCATTTTCCTCCCTTATTTCAGCCCGATTCGAACCCTATTCAATCCTAATCTCTTCCTTTTTTCAATTCCTTTCATTCTAACCATTTAAAACAAAGAAAATGGGCTAAAGATCCTACCTTTGGATCGAAGAAACATCGACCAGTTTTCTCCCTCGGTTCCCGGCCGTCTCCGAGCACCTCCGACCATGGTTTCAATCTCCATCCGTTCCTAGGATCACCAGAGACCCTTTTCAATTAATAGGATCGATCGAAAACCCCTAAAACCTATTTTCCAAATTCAAACTTCATACCTTACCATTTTTGGTTTCTTGGTCTGCCGTCCACGACGGCGCTCGATCCAGCCATCGTTCGACTCGCCTCACCCTCCACTCTCACTTCTCAGTTTACACCACCAACATCAAATGAGGATTGAGGGTCGTGGGTTTGAAATTTTTAGGGTGGGTCGTGTGTGTGTTACGGGTTTGTGAGAATGGAACATGTGAGGAAGAAATGCATGAATGTGGGGTGGTCGGCAATGGATGGTTGACACTTGTCACTCATCCATTGGGCCTGTTTGAAATATCTGGGCCCCATAACAGGACAAAAATCCACTTGCCTCGAAAAATGTGTTATCGTGAATAGTACATCAAAACTTCCGTGAACCTTAACTTTCTCATTGAACGTCCGATTCCGACGTGCTGCCTGTCTATGGATTCGTATCGCCCCGATCTACGTAACGGTCCTCGACCCTCGGCCATCGGACTTCCCGGGTCAAAAGTTAACTTTTTGCCCTCGTTCAGGGGCAAAATCGTCATTTCGCCCTGAACGTCCGTTAATCCTAGTCTAATCCCCGATTAGCGAGGCAAATCCGTCATTAAGTCTTAATTAATCCCGATAATTCGAGACGGGTCGTTACACTCAATCTCTCAGTCCTCACAACACAGTAGGATAGGGTGGTGGGATGATTTTGATGTACAGGTTTTTGGGTTGCATGGGTAAGGGAATGAAAATAAAGAGATGAATGAATGATGAAGATGAAGATAAGCCCAAAATATTGGGGTTTGGGCCAATCAAATGGGTGACGCTTGTCACTCATCTAGTGGGTCCTCCCCAGATTTTTATCTAATCAAAACAGTCCACGTGTCGACATTTCTTGATATACATAAATAGTACCAATTTTCATTTTAGACCCATAAATTTCCCGTCGAACGTCCGATTTCGACGTGTCGTCTGTCTACGAACTTGTAACGCCCCGATCTACGTAACGGTCCACGGTCAAAGTCCATGATATGGTTCGAGTTAAAAGTCAACATTTTGCCCAATCTCAAAGGCAAAACTATCATTTCACACCGAATGTCCGAATATCCTCGACTAATCACCCTCGACTAATCCTCGATTAGTCGCGATATTCCTTAGTTAATCATACTTATCTTTCATTAATCTCGAAATTCGAGACGAGTTGTCATAGATACATTCGAATTTCGGGGATGAAATTCCTTAAAAGGGGTAGATTGTGATGACCCGGAAATTTGGAAAAGATAATTCCGAATATTTGGAAAGGAAATTACGTTTTTACCCTTGGTTTTTGTGGTCAAAAGTTTACTTTTTGCTCAGGATATTTTTTCAACTTTTTGTAAAGACCTTTGTGCTGGTCTCGGAGTTCTGAGTCCGTAAACAAGCGACACGTCTAAATCGGAGTTCAAACGAGTTCATTACGGGTCAAAGAAAGCTAAGGGTATTTTGGTAATTTAGCTTGTAAGGGCAAAATGGTCTTTTACTCTTATTAAGTGGTCTGAGTTAGCATATCCTTACAGATTGGTGGCATCTGTCACCATGAGAAATGGATTGCTGGAAACACTCGGCGTGTGTGTGTGTGCTGTGAATTAGTGTTTTGTTTGAATTCAGTCGAACAGAAAATTAGAAAACAAAATACTTGAACAACAAAACTGCAAACCACACCAGTTTGATCATTATGTCAGCTACCTATGGAAACCCAGAAAACAGAGAGATTGAGAGGGAATTAAGAGAGAAAAACCGAGAAGAAAAAAGAGACGAACCAACTGAAATCCCTGAAAACCCAAACCCAAGAAACTTGAGGAATTGAGAATTCGAAATCCAGTTTTGGAGATTAATAGTTGAAACTAAGTTCATAAACAATTTTCTGGAACTCAAACGAATCGAACCAATCAAGAACTGAAAGGAATTGATGAGGTTTGTGCCCAGAACAGAGGCTACGACTCCTTCGAAATATCAAATTGAAATTGGACTAGCTTGAGGTAAGAATTCATGGAATTAAGATCATGTATCCTTAATGAGGTTATTTTGATGCAATTGGATTACTAAAATGTAGGAATGGGTGCATAATTGAACAATTAATTGGGTCGTGGAACCGGGTATAAGGATCCGTTTACAAAAAAACGGGTGAGGAAGACAAACATAGCTGTTACTGTAGCAAGCGTGTGGACTTCACGCTCAGCCGCTTTCGGCAGCCCATGGGGGCTTGTGGATGAGAATTTCGAGGTATAGTCTATATGAATTTTCATGTAATCGATGTAACGAACATTGTGGCATAGGTTTCGAGTCGATCAGATACCTTTTTTTATATAGTTTCGAGGGTCTAAAGTGTTACGTTATGTTTAAATACGTATTTGAATCCCGAAAGATTAAGGGATTGTAATGTGAGGTTACTTGGGATGTTAGTGACCCTTAGTGATGGTTTTTGATAGGATTAATGATTCTTGGAATTATGGAGTAGCGTACGGCTCAGAATCAAACCGCGTGGACGATATGTGAGTGGACGTTTGTTTTATAAACAGTTATGTGTGCATAGTAAATGTTTTCCATGATTTATTGAATGATATGAGTTGCAATGATTTGAACGGTGGTTTGATATAATTATTTATTTGAATTTGGAGTCAAATGTGAATATATGATTGAATTGATGATTTCCAGATTTATGAAATGAGTTCTAGACACTATTTTACGATAATTTTGTGGAAATGCTTTGTGAAAGCTATGTTTCGGACATAGGCCATGTTAAAATGTTTTGACTCGATTTGAGGCATGAATTATGAAAATGAGTTTAAAGACTCATGGCTAAGGAGGCTTGATATGATATTGAGTTTAAAGACTCGTTGACCCAGGAGGCCTGATATGATATTGAGTTTAAAGACACGTTGATCCGAAAGGCCTGATATGATATTGAGTTTAAAGAGTCAGAGCTTAAAGATTCGTTGCATGATATATATACATTGTTGAGTTTAAAAACTCGAGGTTTAGAGACTCGTGCTTATGTTGATATGTGATTTACTCTGAAATCTTGTGTTTTTGATTATCGATATTTGTGTCCATATGGTTTTCATGTGATTTGGCTCGAAATCCGGTTGTTCATATGTTTTACCCTATGCATGCATGTTTTATAACTGGATGGTAAAAGGATTCGTTTTGTAAATATATTTTCAAATGGTGATATTTTTGTCCACTCAAACTTTTATTATTTTGATGACCTTCTAGGTCGTGGTACGCAGATTGGGGCTAATCGAGAGACGGAGGTATGAGGGGGAATTAATACGGGTATCCCTTGTCTAGCAAGTGTTGAGGGTATTTTCAGAATTTCGGTTGACTTGTCAGACGGGAGTAGGACCAAGCACGGTTATCAAAGTCCTATTGGAACGTGTCTTGTCATTGTACCTATATATATATATGTGTGTGTGTGTGTGTGTGTTGTTCTGTTCAAAGGAAAGAATAGGATTTCAGTGAGGTTGAGTCGCAAAGGGAAGAAAATATGAAAAAGAAAGGAAGGGAAAGTGTAACGACCCGTCCCAAATTCCATGATTAGATTAGTGACTAATCACGATTAGTGAGGTTAATCGGTGATTAGTTAGGCTAAATCGGACGAACGATGCGGAATGATCGTTTTGCCCCTAGTGGTGGCAAAACGTTGACTTTTCAATCGGGCGGTCAAATGGACTTTGACCGATGACCGTGACGTAGTTCGTGACGTCACGAGTTCATAGACAGGTGGCACGTTCAATTCCGACATTCGAGGAGGAAGTTATGTCGTTCGGAAGTTTAGGGGCATTTTGGTAATTTTGGTTAAAAGGGTCAAAATGTTGACTTTTTGACCAGGAGGTCCGATGGCCGAGGGCCGAAGACCGTTACGTAGATAAGGACGATACGAATCCGTAGACAGGCGGCACGTCGAATTCGAACGTTCGACGGTGAAGTTACGGTTCACGAAAGTCGAACGTATTATTGCACGTTTTTCGAGACGGACGCTTAATTTGACTTTAGTGGACCCCAGCTTTTTCTCAGACCATTCCCCATCATTTTCATTCATGCATCAAACTTCCCCGTGCATTTTCATTCTTCATCCAAACACAAACCAAACCCGATTTCAGGGGACCCCAAACCCATTACAACCTTCAACCCTTGACCCCATATGCTTACTGGAGAGACTAGAGAGTGATGAGATGATGGTGGAGGACGGTGGCCGGCCAGGTGACGCCACCGTGCACGGCCGAAGCCACGAACCCGAGAGGGTACGGTGAGGTCCAAATTCCATTTTAATTTGATCTTTGCATTATGGTTGCTATTAGATGATTAGGATGAGCTTAGGGGGGTTATTGGGAAGCTATTAGGATGTTTTGGGTGGTGGTTAGTGGCTGAGAAGCCATGGGGAGGAACTCGGAAAAACAGAACCGTGAGGTTCAAGAATCAAACCTCGGGTTCTATGTGTTTTTCTTCGTTTTGATTATCCAAACATACTCCTAGGATCGAAATAGGAATTATAAGGTTGTTTTGGAGTGGAATCGGACCAAATGGAGACGGGAAAATGCCTGAACCGGCTGCGCAGGCTGGACCGGTTCGATCGCTGGAGATGACGGGTACTGTAGAGGCGCGTGAGGCCCACGTGCAGCCACTTCAGGCGGCGCTTGCAGGCGTGTGGGGGAGAATTTGGGGATGTGTTCAACATGTGAAATTATCTATTCGATGTAACGAACATTTTGGGACTGATTTCGAGTCGATCAGACACCGTCTCGATATGTTTCGGGGCATCGGAAGGTTTAGGTTCGATTTTAAGAATAGTTAAAAATACGGGAAAATTACGGGGCTTTGGTGGGAGGTTAATTAAGTAGTTAGTAACTTTCTATTACGATTTGGACAGGTTCAAGAGTCCCGGTGATAGTGATCGGCTCGGGGAGCCATATGGCACCCAAATCGAGGCGGCAGCTCGGACGGTCTGTGAGTGGACCTTGTTTTCTAAATTGGTGCATGCATAAATGTTTATTATATGTTTTAAATGCTTGTTTGTAATGCCATGGGTGCATTTGTATGTGGTTACGTATAAGCACGTATTTCGAGGTTTCGGCCTTATGCGGTGCTTATACGGGTCTGTATTTCTTTATTGATTTAAATGATTTGATTTTGGATTTCTAAAAAGATAAACTCGGGTATGAGACCCATTTGGTTTTGTCTCGGGCATATGACACTATTTACGACCTTCGGGTCAAAATCGTGGTCGCGACGGGTGCTATGTGCACGGCGATCGACGATACGACGCTCGCCTCCGGATTGGGATGTGTTCCTTCCGGAGAGATCACGATGCACGATTCGTGGTCGGGCAGCCTGGGGAGGCTCGACTTCGGAGTGCTGACGGTTCAGGATAGCGATCGGTGATGAGTGCACCATAATCTTGCGATGGTCGCGTCGGTTGATTCGTTCACGGCGACATACCAGGATTGAGGGCGGTCCTGGATGGATGGTTGCACGCATCACTATGATCGGAGTCGTGACTGACCCTTAGATATCGGGTACGGTGCCCAGTTGAGTCATATGTTCGGGTACGAGACCCAGTTGTTTTACACTGATGATTTCGGGTCAGGGACCTTAGATGGATTTCCAAGTTCATGACGGTTTATGGGAACCGGCATGAACTCTGGAAAGGTCATTGTGGTTCATGACGGTTTATGGGAACCGGCATGAACCTTTGTCAGGTCATTCTGGTTCTTGACGGTTTATGGGGACCGGCATGAACCTTGGTTATGTTATTACGGTACATGACGGTTTATGGGAACCGACATGTTACCTCGGTTATGTTATGACGGTATATGACGGTTTTTGGGAACCGGCATGTTACCTGGTTATGTTATTACGGTACATGACAGTTTATGGGAACCGGCATGTTACCTTGGTTATGGATATTATGGATCATGACGGTTCAGGGGAACCGGGCATGGATATTATGTTATGTATATATATGTCCATATACCTTCCTTTACTTCTATTATCTCCTCCGGGGAGGGTCGTTGGCCTGGGTGGACCCCAGAGTAGTCACGGAGCACCGACTGAGTGGAGTCACCCCCCAGTTGGGTTCCTTACTCTCAGGAAGGCTATGATTACTATTACCTCGGGTAGGGTTAGTGGTCTGCGGACATTGATCTTGACTTTGAGAAGACTCGAATTGAGACCTGGGTAGCACGCGCGTAGCTTTGGAAACCGTGACAGGATTGGTTGTGTGAATTATATGTATATGTGATGTATGCAATATATGATATGATGTATGATGTGCGTTTACACAGGTTTTGGGCAGTGGCCCGTATGGTTAGTTTCTTATGATTTGGGCTGAGTCCCTTATGGATTTGGGCAGTAGCCCATGTACTTGATTTCATTATGGTTTTCTGGATAAATGGTTTTCGAATGCATGCATGCTTTTTAGTGAAGGGTACAAATGTCTTCTCGTTAAAATATTTTTATAAACTCTTTGTTTTGTCCACTCACAGTTTTTAATGTTTTGACTGCCCTTCAGTTTGACGGCGGGTGTGGTGTCAGGACCCGTCCCAAATATTGCCTCGATACCCGAGACGAACCCTGACAGGACCTGTCCCAACTGGACCTCGATAACTGTGCCCGGTCCTGCTCCCGTCTGACAAGTCAACTGAAATCCCGAAAGTACCCTTCAGCACCCGTCAGACCAGGGATAGCTGTACTGATTTCTGCTCATGCCTCTGCCACGTAATCTGCCCCGAGTATCGTGCCACGGCCTGGAGGGTCATTAAAAACAAAGGTGTGAGTGGACAAAAATAATATCAAGTAAAACACATTTGAAACACATTCGTTACCCTCCAGTTTTACAACTCAAGCATGCATAGGGAAAAGCACATAAATTATTTAAATCATATTATAAAATCAGTTCACTATAATAATAAAGCATATAACTCGGGAATTACACATCCGAGGATCCTCTGGGAATTACACATCCAGAGTCGTCATCCATTGCTGGGAATTACACATCCAGCCTCACCGGGAATTAAGCATCCGGTCTCTCCAGGAATTACGCATCTGGAGTCCCTCCAGGAATTACACATCTGGAGTCATAAAACATCAATACACAAACAAAAGCATTATTTCAAATCAAGTATCAAAACCATATCAAAAACCATCATCACGGGGCCATATGCCCAAATCTCATTTCTCGTCAATCCGTAAAATCAATACACGCAAATCCGTAAAATCATATCCGAAAACATCACAAACCCATTAAATTAATTTCCCAACCCATAATCCAAGCCAAAACCAGTCACAAATCTCGGGCATTCGCCCAAAACAGTCATTTCACATTTTCTCGAAAAACATGCCCGAAGCACCAATTAAAATAATCATTAAATCTCAAAATAATCATATCAAATCATTGCAATTCAAATCATGCCATAAATCATATAAAACATTTAACTATGCATGCATATCAATGTAGAAAACAAACGTCCACTCACACACCGTCCAACTGCTCGTTTCCCGCGCTGCACGCGTTTCCGTAATTTTCGACACTCGCTCGGAATCTCGAATCCTGTTCACAATCATTATTCAAGGTTACTAACACGTCACTTTACATCATAAAATTTTCCCATAATTTTCCGGGAATTTAATATTAATTAAGTACGTAACTTAAATCTTCGGACCCTCGAAACATTATCGAGACGGTGTCCGATTGACTTGAAACCAATTTTAAAATGTCCGTTACATTACAAGGAGTAAAACACCTGTTGAAATTTTCCTCAGAAAACATGCCACGCGCCCTCACGCGCCGCCGCAAGCGGCTGCGCGTGAGTCCACGCGCCGTGCTACAGTGTTGCTACAGTTATCCCTTCCACCCGTTTCTCTGATAAACGGATCCTCTGACCCGTGATACAACCCGTTTCAATCTAAGCTAATTCGAACTCAATTACTCTCGTTCTTTCAACCATTAGCATCAATTCAATATGGATTAAGGGTCTGTAATCTTAATTTCATGAAACCATGCCCCAAAGTCCACGACTCAACCTCGAAATCCGACGGGTCTTAACTCGGGTTCTACCCAAACACGACCTGTAACATTCAATTAATCATACCAGAAGCATCTAACAATCATTCTAAATATGAAATCGAAGTCAATTTCAAGAATCATCACCTCTAAGTAATCGAACCCAAGCTCTCACTTCAATGGCGTCTCAGAGCCTGTTCTCTGTCGATTCGCCTCCAATTTCTTGTCCAATTGATTTGATTCTCTTCGTCGAGCTCCCAGAAGGCTAAATATCTAATCAATTTCATCTGAAACATTGTACAAAATCAAAATCGACATTTGGTGTTCTTCGGTGATTTTCGGGTTTGTTCTTGGGTTTCCAGCTCAATTTTCTCTCAATTATTCCTTCAATCTTACTCGTTTTCTCTCTGGGTTCCTCTTCCCTTTTCAAACTCTCTCTGTTTCCCCCTTTTCATCGATCAATTTGGTCAATTTTGAACAATTGAAATGGACGGTTGAATTTGTCATGTTAGGCATTCAACAATGCCACTAATTTGCTTAAGCAAGTGACAAATGTCACTTAGTACTTAATCTTAATCTAAATAGGCTGAACCAGCCAAGTTAAATTATTTAAAACCAACTGTGGCACCGTTTAGGGCCTTAACGACCCAAATTACCATTTTACCCTTCATGTGACAATTTACCGTTTTGCCCTTGAACTTTCCAGACCCTCAACTTTTTCGTCCGAGCTCCGATTGACGCATGCCGCCTGTCTACGGATTCAGAGTCCCGAGACCTATCCAACGGTCTTCCCGGAAAGTCCAAACATGGTCCCGATCAAAAAGTCAACTTTTTGCCCCTTTTACCAACTTCCGCACGTCATAACTTTCTCCTCGAATACCGGAATTGGATGTGCCACCTGTCTACGAACTCGTGACGTCCCGTACTACGTCACGGTCATCGGTCAAAGTCCGTTAGACCGCTCGAATTAAAAGTCAACTTTTCGCCTAATTTCAGGGGCAAAATCGTCATTTTCCCCAAAGTTTCCAAATTTCCTTTTTCGAATTTCCAGGGCGTTACAACCTTCCCCCCTTAAAGAATTTCGTCCCCGAAATTCAAATACAAGATTTATGGAGTAAAAATACAATCACTTTATTTAGAAAACAACCGTTCAACAACATTTACAAATGTACATTAATCCATAGAGTACTACCATTATGCTGAACTCCCCTCGGGTGGGTCATTAGTATCCTGCTGTTGAAGAGAAAATACCCGAGAAAGTGGGCCTGAAGGTTGACCACGTCCTCGTGGTGCACCTCTCCTGTTACCAGCTCCCCTCCCACTTGCAACTCCAGAAGTTGAGGCCATCCCCGAACCTTGCTCTGTATGACTGCCACTCGGGCTACCACCCGTCAGTTGGTGTGGACAATTTCTCCGGATATGTCCGAACTCACCACAGAAATAACAAGTACCCCTACCAAAATGGGTAGCTCGGTTATAAGGTCTGCCGGTTGACGGTACTGAAGCTCTACTCGACTGAACAGATGCCTGAGGGACTGCCGTAGGATCAAAGGAATGTCCTTGTCCACCCCCGCTAAAACCCAACCGAGATCCAGAAAATCCGGAGCCAAAACTACCTCTTTTGGACGACGTTCCATAATTCATTGTCTCAGTTTCCTGACGCTCTCGACGTCGTCCAAATTCGTGTGCAGGCAAACTTGCCTCAACACGGATAGCGGCATCTGAGAGATCTCGGAGAGTGCCATAGGATCCCACAGTTACAACAGCTCGAATCTCATCTCGTAAACCAAGTTCAAAACGTCTACATTTATCACCCTCTGTGACTACCACCCTTGAAGCAAAACGAGCCAGATCCAAAAATCGTTGTTCATATTCGGCCACGGTCATGCCCTCCTGTTGTAATCGAAGAAATTCAATTTCTTTCGCAACACGGTATGAACGAGGGTAAAACTGATCCAAAAATCGCTCACGAAATACTTCCCATGTCAACGTGTGAGCATCCCATCCTGTTAACTGTAAAGCATGCCACCACCGGTATGCATGGCCATCCAAAAGAAAAGTGGCTAACAATACCATGTCCTTCGGGGGACATCCCAAAATGTCAAAGATCCGCTCCAGATGAGTAATCCAATCATCAGCACCATCCGATCCTGAATCACCACGAAATAACAGTAGCTCCTAACCGTTGAGCTCTCTCGATATCCGGGCCTTCTCTAACCCGATCCTCGTCCCTCTCATCTTCAGGCCGTGCACGGGGCGCACGTCTCGGAGGCATCACCGAACACAAAAATCAATAACCAAATGCTCTGATACCAATTTGACAGGACCTGTCCCAAATGGACCTCGATAACTGTGCCCGGTCCTGCTCCCATCTGACAAGTCAACTGAAATCCTGAAAGTACCCTTCAGCACCCGTCAGACCAGGGATAGCTGTACTGATTTCTGCTCATGCCTCTGCCTCGTAATCTGCCCCGAGTACCGTGCCACGGCCTAGAGGGTCATTAAAAACAAAGGTGTGAGTGGACAAAAATAATATCAAGTAAAACACATTTGAAACACATTCGTTACCCTCCAGTTTTACAACTCATGCATGCATAGGGAAAAGCACATAAATTATTTAAATCATATTATAAAATCAGTTCACTATAATAATAAAGCATATAACTCGGGAATTACACATCCGAGGATCCTCTGGGAATTACACATCCAGAGTCGTCATCCATTGCTGGGAATTACACATCCAGCCTCACCGGGAATTACGCATCCGGTCTCTCAAAGAATTACGCATCTGGAGTCCCTCCAGGAATTACACATCTGGAGTCATAAAACATCAATACACAAACAAAAGCATTATTTCAAATCAAGTATCAAAACCATATCAAAAACCATCATCACGGGGCCATATGCCCAAATCTCATTTCTCGTCAATCCGTAAAATCAATACACGCAAATCCGTAAAATCATATCTGAAAACATCACAAACCCATTAAATTAATTTCCCAACCCATAATCCAAGCCAAAACCAGTCACAAATCTCGGGCCTTCGCCCAAAACAGTCATTTCACATTTTCTCGAAAAACGTGCCCGAAGCACCAATTAAAATAATCATTAAATCTCAAAATAATCATATCAAATCTTTGCAATTCAAATCATGCCATAAATCATATAAAACATTTAACTATGCATGCATATCAATGTAAAAA
This sequence comes from Prinsepia uniflora, assembly GCA_032719365.1. Taxonomy (NCBI): domain Eukaryota; kingdom Viridiplantae; phylum Streptophyta; class Magnoliopsida; order Rosales; family Rosaceae; genus Prinsepia; species Prinsepia uniflora. The sequence continues at coordinate 13,433,226 of CM064875.1, forward strand.
ACAAACGTCCACTCACACACCGTCCAACTGCTCGTTTCCCGCGCTGCACGCGTTTCCGTAATTTTCGACACTCGCTCGGAATCTCGAATCCTGTTCACAATCATTATTCAAGGTTACTAACACGTCACTTTACATCATCAAATTTTCCCATAATTTTCCGGGAATTTAATATTAATTAAGTACGTAACTTAAATCTTCGGACCCTCGAAACATTATCGAGACGGTGTCCGATTGACTTGAAACCAATTTTAAAATGTCTGTTACATTACAAGGAGTAAAACACCTGTTGAAATTTTCCTCAGAAAACGTGCCACGCGCCCTCACGCACCGCCACAAGCGGCCATGCGTGAGTCCACGCGCCGTGCTACAGTGTTGCTACAGTTATCCCTTCCACCCGTTTCTCTGATAAACGGATCCTCTGACCCGCGATACAACCCGTTTCAATCTAAGCTAATTCGAACTCAATTACTCTCGTTCTTTCAACCATTAGCATCAATTCAATATGGATTAAGGGTCTGTAATCTTAATTTCATGAAACCATGCCCCAAAGTCCACGACTCAACCTCGAAACCCGACGGGTCTTAACTCGGGTTCTACCCAAACATGACCTGTAACATTCAATTAATCATACCAGAAGCATCTAACAATCATTCTAAATATGAAATCGAAGTCAATTTCAAGAATCATCACCTCTAAGTAATCGAACCCAAGCTCTCACTTCAATGGCGTCGCAGAGCCTGTTCTCTGTCGATTCGCCTCCAATTTCTTGTCCAATTGATTTGATTCTCTTCGTTGAGCTCCTAGAAGGCTAAATATCTAATCAATTTTATCCGAAACATTGTACAAAATCAAAATCAACATTTGGTGTTCTTCGGTGATTTTCGGGTTTGTTCTTGGGTTTCCAGCTCAATTTTCTCTCAATTATTCCTTCAATCTTACTCGTTTTTTCTCTGGGTTCCTCTTCCCGTTTCAAACTCTCTCTGTTTCCCCCTTTTCATCGATCAATTTGGTCAATTTTGAACAATTGAAATGGACGGTTGAATTTGTCATGTTAGGCATTCAATAATGCCACTAATTTGCTTAAGCAAGTGACAAATGTCACTTAGTACTTAATCTTAATCTAAATAGGCTGAATCAGCCAAGTTAAATTATTTAAAACCAACTGTGGCACCGTTTAGGGCCTTAACGACCCAAATTACCATTTTACCTTTCATGTGACAATTTACCGTTTTGCCCTTGAACTTTCCAGACCCTCAACTTTTTCGTCCGAGCTCCGATTGACGCATGCAGCCTGTCTACGGATTCAGCGTCCCGAGACCTATCCAACGGTCTTCCCGGAAAGTCCAAACATGGTCCCGATCAAAAAGTCAACTTTCGGCACCTTTTACCAACTTCCGCACGTCATAACTTTCTCCTCGAATACCGGAATTGGACGTGCCACCTGTCTGCGAACTCGTGACGTCCCGTACTACGTCACGATCGTCGGTCAAAGTCCGTTAGACCGCTCGAATTAAAAGTCAACTTTTCGCCTAATTTCAGGGGCAAAATCGTCATTTTCCCCAAAGTTTCCAAATTTTCCTTTTTCGAATTTCCAGGGCGTTACAAACCCTGCTCCCGTCTGACAATCACACCTAAAGTACCAAAATAACCTCAATACCACAATAAACATAATTATCAGACGAAGGAGTAAATATATGCAACTGTAAGTAAGAGCATAGTTCTACAAAATGGGCACTAAATCCTACTATGCTAGTCTCGCAACGGAAGAACATCGTAAGCTCTACGCCTCGATTCCTGCCTCAACGTTCACCCCAACGCTATCACCACGACCTGGAGGGAAAATTTAAAACCAAAAGTGTGAGTGGACTAGAATAAATAAAAGTTTCAAAATCAGTTTAGCATCAAATCAAAGTTAAGGAAAAATAGTAATAATAATATTTGTTCCCTCCGTTCTAAAAACATGCATGCCCAACTACATATTAGAAAAATCATAACATAAAACATCATAAGAAACAGAAACAGAAACACTATAAAACTGCATCATAAACCGTAAATATCAAGGTATCATTTACGATCAAACCTGCTGGGTCTATCTGAGTCTTTAAACTCAACCAGGCCTCAATAATATCTGAGTCTTTAAACTCCCGAGTCTTTAAACTCAATAGGTCTACGGGGGTAATATCATAAATGTCCGAGTCTTTAAACTCCCAAGTCTTTAAACTCAATCTGGGCCCGTCCCTCGTTAATCAGAATCTGGATCTTTAAACCCATATCCAGATCCAGCAAATCCAATCCAAATTCAATGAAAACTCAATTCTAAATTCGTAGCCAAACTCGAATTCGAAATCCCTGGTTCGAAGCCCGTCCGGCGTACAGAACCGACATTCCGAACCCAAATTCGGAAATTCACTTTTAAACCCAAAACCCATCGTTAATCACTAATCATGTTTCACAATCCATTTATCATCATCAGAAAACACTTAGAAAGTGAAATCCCCAAATATGGTATCAAAATCCGAAAACCAGCTTTTCTCGAAAAACGTGCAAAATCCCGGAAATGTCTTGAAAAACGTGCATGCATATCAACCACATATAATCATCAACAAGAAGCATAAAAACACATTTAATATCATAAAACATCAATAAAAACAGTTAGGCATGCTCGAAAGAAAGAAAGAGTCTACTCACAAATCAGGACGAGTCAATCGCGCTCCGTGCGCTCCTCGACCATCTCAGGCGTCTCCCGTCCTGTCAATAGGCACCAAATAGAGTCACAATTACATCAAGGATACTAACCCTAATTTCCCCAATTTTTCAGAAATTTATTAATATTTTAATCTTAAACCCTAAACCATCCAGATTCCCGAACTACCTCATAACATCGTCTAATTCACCCGAAACTCATACCAATGGATTCCTTAGGACATTTAAAATCAAAACTATGTTGGAAGCTTGGCCGGAATCCTCCCCACGCGCCTCCACACGCCGCCCAAAGTGGATGCGCGTGGGCCTCACGCGCCTGCTACAGTGCTCCTTCAACCTCGAGTCACCCGGTTCAACACAGTTGAACCGGCGTGACCGGTTCTCTGCAATTCCTCCACCGTTCTTCCTCCTTTCTTCTCCATTAGCACCGTCCAGTTCCTAGAAACCTTTCCATGTCCTTACAATTGAGATTCACGGCCCAAAACCACACGATTCTCCCTCGAAAAACTGAGCCCGTGGCCCCTGTTTTGGCCGCCGGCCGCCCAGGTCCTCCCCCGGCACAGCACCACAATCAAACAACTCTTGAGGCCTCCAGGAGTCTCACCACAACCACCAAATCCCTCGACTCTAGCCCTAGGTCCTCGACTTTCAAATTGAAAATCACGGGAAAAATAGAGGAATGAAGTTTACCTTTCGATTCAGTCTCCGCCGTGTGCACCGCCGCGTGCCACGGTGTTCGTTGGGTTCCCTGCAACCACCTAATCCTTCCACTGTCTTGGTTTGAGCCACCACACGGCACAACCACCACCCCTGTCTCACGGTTTCCCTGTTTTTCTCAGAACTTTGCCGCACCACCGCCGTGTCTCCGGGCACGATTCCTCCACCAAAACACGATCACAAGCTCAGCCTTGTCTCTCTGTCACTCTCACAATTCACTATTCACTCACTCACACCCTGAATCGATCACAAGCTCTCCAATTTATCCTCTCTATTTCACTGTGTCGAAGACAATGGCACGGTTTGAACGTGCACATTGTGTGGCCGTGTACATTTTAGTCTCTCCCAGAACCATCTAGTTTCCCCCACGTGTCCATCATCCCTTGGTTCAGCACAAAATATCCCAGCCCACTTATGCCACTTGTCATGATCTGATTGGGCTGAGGGAAAAGACTAAAATATCCCTAGTGTTAAAATTACCCTCACACTTTCCAGACCCGTAACTACTTCGTCCGACGTCCGATGACAGCGTGCCGCCTGTCGTTGTACTCAGGACGTCGAGACCTATCTAACGGTCCTCGGTCTACGTGAAAATCACAAGTCCTCCAAAAAGTCAACATTTTCCTCATTTAGTCAAAATTACGGTAACACCCTCAATCTTCCGAACATCATAACTTTTTCTCCGAGTGTCCGAATCGAACCTGCCACCAGTCTACGGACTCGTGACGTCCTAAACTACGTCACGGTCAAGGGTCAACACTCAACCAACTGGTAAATCAAAAAGTCAACTTTTGACGCACTATTTATTGGGGCAAAATCGTCCTTTTATACAAATCTTTACAAAAATTACATTTATACCCTTCCCGAAGGTACGGGTTGTTACAATCTACCCCCCTAAAAAGAATTTCATCCCCGAAATTCAGTGAAACAAATAAGGGTACTGTTCACGCATCAAGGCCTCGGGTTCCCAAGTAGCTTCTTCCACTTGATGATTTCTCCACAATACCTTAACTAAAGGAACCGTCTTCCGTCGTAAGACTTTATCCTTCCGATCCAAAATCGCTACAGGCTGCTCTTCAAAACTCAAATCTTCCCTCAGTTCAACAGGTTGTGCTTCCAGAACATGTGAATCATCCCGTACGTACTTCCGAACCATAGATACATGGAAGACATTATGTACTTTTTCCAGGTCTGCTGGTAAGGCCAACCGATAAGCAACAGGACCAATCCGTTCCAAAATCTCATATGGTCCAATGTAACGAGGACTCAATTTCCCTCGTCTGCCAAACCGTACGATTCCCTTCCAAGGAGATAACTTTAAGAAACCCCAGTCTCCTACTGCAAACTCCAAATCCCTGATTCTACGGTCGGCGTAACTCTTCTGTCGGTCCTGAGCTACCTTCAGTCGATCTCGAATCAATGCCACTTTTTCCTGCGTAAGATCTACCAGCTCGGAAGTAGTGAGTCTCCTCTCACCAACCTCAGTCCAACACAACGGAGTCCGACACTGTCGCCCGTATAACGCCTCGTAAGGAGCCATCCCAATGCTCTCCTGATAACTGTTATTGTAGGCGAACTCCATCAAAGGCAGATGTGATTCCCAAGTACCCTGAAACTGCAAAACACAAGCTCGCATCATATCCTCGAGAATCTGGATGGTCCGCTCAGACTGTCCATCGGTCTGAGGATGAAAGGCAGTACTGAAATGCAACTTTGTCCCAAAAGCTTCCTGTAAACTCTGCCAAAATCGGGAAGTAAACCTCGGATCTCTGTCAGATACTATCGACTCTGGAGTCCCATGCAGCCGAATAATCTCATCAATAAACAACTGGGCAAACTGCGTCAACCTGAAATTCTCCCGTACTGGCAAGAAATGAGCAGACTTCGTAAGTCTATCCACAATCACCCACACACCATCGTGTCCCTTCGGTGTTCTAGGAAGCTTGAATACAAAATCCATCGTCAGGTGATTCCATTTCCACTCGGGGATCGGTAAAGGTTGCATTGCTCCATAGGGTCTCTACCGCTCAGCTTTCACCTGTTGACAGATCAAACATCTACTGACATATTCTGCAATCTCACGTTTCATCCCTGACCACCAGTAATGCTCTCGGAGTGTACGATACATCTTGGTCCCACCAGGATACATCGCATAGGCTGAACAATGAGCCTCATCTAGTATCACCTTCTTCAAGGCTTCCTCCTCGGGTACGCACAACCGTCCATCTTTAACCAAGGCTCCATCCTCGTGAATCTCAAAGTCCTGTCTCTCTCCAGCCTCGACCTCAATATGTATGATGCCCAAAATGGGGTCCTCAAACAGAGCATCAACAACCTGATCAATCAAAACAGGTCGCACGTGGAAACTCGCTAAAAGTGCTCCCTGATCATCCACAGTCAACTCTACTCCCAGCCTGCGGAGCTCAACCAACAAAGGTAATCGTACTGTCCTCAAATGCGACAAAGAACTAGCTGACTTCCTGCTCAGAGCATCGGCTACCACATTAGCCTTCCCTGGGTGATACTCGATAGTACAGTCGTAGTCCTTAAGCAACTCCAACCATCGGCGCTGTCTCAGATTCAGTTCCTTCTGAGTGAACAAATACTTCAAACTCTTGTGATCGGTGAAAATCCTACACCTCTCGCCGTACAAATAATGTCGCCAAATCTTCAGTGCATGAACCACCGCCGCCAGTTCCAAGTCATGTGTAGGATAGTTCATCTCATGGGGTTTTAACTGCCGGGAAGCATAAGCAATCACTTTCCCATGCTGCATCAATACACAGCCCAAACCTTGTAAAGAAGCGTCACTGTAAACCTCGAACTCCCCACTATCATCTGGAAGGGCCAACACAGGAGCAGATGTAACAACCCGTCCCGAGAGCCGGGATTAAGATAGTGATTAAGGTGTGAGTAGTGAGGTTAATCCGTGGTTAGGTGGTCCCGATAGGTCCGTAAGTTTAGAATGACGATGTTGCCCCTAGTTTGGACAAAATAGTTGACTTTTAATTTGGGTGGTCAAATGGGGGTTGACCAGTGACCAGGACGTAGTTTAGGACGTCACGAATCCATAGGCAGGTGGCACGCCTGATTCCGACATCCGAGGAGGGAATTGTGATATTCGGAAGGTTGAGGGCATGACCGTAATTTGAGTAAAGTAGGGGGAATAGTTGACTTTTTGAATAATCGAGTTTTGGTAGGTTGACCTAGGATGGTTAGATAGTTCTTGTCGTCCTGAGTTCGATGACAGGCGGCACGTACTCATCGGACTTACGAGGCGAGAGTTACGGGTCTAGGAAGTTTTGGTAAAACCGTAAAATGAGTAAAACAGGAGGGTATTTTGGTCTTTTTGGTTTCTAGGGATTTGTGCACAGAGGAAAGGAATGGACGGCTGGGATTGGGCCATGTGGAAGTGTGTGGAGTGGATTGTGACAGGTGGCTTGTGTGTAGAGGATTCTGGTGGAATCCTGTGCATTCACGGCACAATTAATTGGGGTGCACCCGTGCTGTGCATTCTTGTTCTTCGACACACAGAGAGAAACAGAGGGAGGAAATTGAGAGAAGTTGAGGATTGATCATGGTAATTGACGAGTTCTAGTGAGTGAGGGAGGAACGGGAAACTGAAAGGGAGCTGGTGAGGTTGTTGAGAGGCACGGTGGTCGTGTGTGTGAGGGGGATGAGTCACGGGAATCTGGGAGGAAACAGAGAAGGTTGACAGCTTGTGGGAGGTGCTGTGGTCGTGTGCGGGTGTGTGCGACCTCAAAAGGAAGCTGAGGCGGCTCTGTGGACTCCACGGAACACGGCGGCGAGCACGGTTGTGGACGGTTGCAGGTAAGTCCAATTCTTCGTGTTTGTGCCCTGTTTTCCCGTCGAGTTTTGAACTGCGAGTTGTGAGTCTAAGGGTGGAATCGAAGGTCATGGGCAGGTCTAGGGGACTCAGTAGAGGTCTGGGAGTCTAGTGGTTGTGTAGCCGTGACGGGGGGAGCACGGCAGAGGATGGCATGACGGAGGTGCTCTATGTCCTCTGTTTTGGCCGTGGGTTTCAAACGGCGAGTCGTCGAGCTTAGGGCTGAGTCGACAGTCCAGGAGGGTTGGTTGAGGTTTGGTAGAGTCCTAGGAAGAGGTTGGTGTAGCCACCGTGAAGGGGGAAGTCGTGGGTGGCCGGGAAGGAAAACAGGGGTTTTTGGGTTGTTTGGTTCGAGCTTTAGTCGACGGGCTAGGGACGGTGTCGAGGTCTGAGGAGTTGGGGAATGGATAGCTTGGAACTGGACGATGAGATTGGTGAAGAAAGGGAAGGAAATAGGGCAGGCACGGTGGTGAACCGCTAACGCCGGTCTGAGTTGTAGGTGACTGTGGCAAACCGGGTTGGCTCGAGGTAGCTGATACACTGTAGCTGGCGCGTGAGGGCCACGCGCAGCCACTTTGGGCGGCGCGTGGGGGCGCGTGCGGCGGCGATGGGGAAAACGGTCAACAAGGTTTTTGGTCTAGGAGTTAGGGTGAGTTCAATGGAGTTGGTTTCAGGTCAATCGGAAGTCGTTTGAGTGTAGTTCCGCGAGGGTGAAGGTTTAGGGTCCCGGGTTCTAGGTTTTCGGTTCGGGGATTTTTGAGGGAATTTAGGTGAACTTTCGTGAACGTGTTAGTAACGTACTTTGGTGATTGTGAACAGGATCGGGATTTCCCGAGGAAGCCGAGGAACGGGCTGGACGTGCGGGACGCGAGTAAGGCTCAGTACTGTGAGTGGACCTTTTTCTTTAAATTCGAACATGCATAACTGTTTTCGATAATTGTTTTATGGTTTTGTTTATGATTTTATGTTTCTCGAATATGTTTTGTTGGTTTTATATGTTTGCATGTTTTACGAGGAAGTACAGTTTTAGCACGTTTTACGAGGAAAGGGTGATTTTGGAAAGATAAATGATTTCCATGATTTTAAAGGGTTTTTGGGGATATGATTTTGATAATCAAGGTTTTCGATTTTAGAATCGGATTTCGGAAAGCGAGATTTGGTTTTAAAATGGAAAAGTGGATTTCCGGATTTGGGTTCGGAATGACGGTTCTGGATGCCGGAAGGGCATCGGACCAGTGATTTCGGATTCGGGTTTGGATGTGGATTGGTAAATGGTTTTTAAATGGTTTTGGGATTGGATTTGCTGGATCTGGTTATTGGGTTTAAAGACCCGGATATATGTGACGGGGGACCGGCCGGATTGGGTTTAAAGACCCGGATTGAGTTTAAAGACTCGGGAGTTTAAAGACTCGGATATATTGATATTTCCCCCGTAGGCCTTGAGTTTAAAGACTCGGATATGATTAAGGCCTGGATTGAGTTTAAAGACTCGGGAGTTTAAAGACTCGGATAGGTCCAGCAGGTTTGATCGGGAAAATGATGATGTGATGTTATGATTTCTGATATGGTTTTATGATTCACCTACTGTGGTTTTTCTAAATGTTTTATAGTGTTTCTGTTTCTTATGATGTGATGTTATGATTTCTTATAACTGTGTTCATACATATTGGTTATGCATGTGGTTTTTAAAACGGAGGGTTAAACTCGGTTTTCGTGTAAAATGGTTTTGAACTCTTGTACTGTTTGGTCCACTCACACCTTCTGTTTTAATTTGCCCTCCAGGTTGTGGAGATAGCGCGGGGTCTTGACATCGAGACAGTGTCAGAGGCATAGAAGCGACGTGAGGGATCCCAGAATAACTTAAAATCTTCCGTGTGCGTGTAATTTATCGGTTCTTAGTTCCTTGTATTTTCGTACTATGCTCTGTATACGTTAACGCCGGAATATTTTGTTTAATTACTCCTGCGTCTGACTTGGTTGCGTGAGTGTTACTTGGGTGTTGTGTCGGGGAGTCAGACGGGAGCGGGATTTACCTCGGGTTTCGGGGTGAAATCGGGGTGGGTCCTGACAGCAGATGTCAACCGCCTTTTAAGCTCCTGGAAACTCTGTTCACATTCCTCATCCCACTCAAATCGAACTCCTTTCCGAGTCAACCTTGTCAACGGTGCAGCAAGAATAGAAAAACCCTCAATGAAACGCCGATAATAACCTGCTAAACCCAGAAATCTCCTGATCTCTGTCACCATCTTGGGCTGTTCCCAATTTGCTACCGCCTCAACCTTCTGAGGATCCACTCTGATGCCCTCGGCTGAAATCACATGACCTAAAAATCCAACACTGGTCAACCAAAACTGACATTTACTCAACTTCGCATACAACTGATGCTCTCTCAGGGTCTTAAGCACAATTCTCAGATGTTTCTCGTGCGCCTTCGCACTCTTCGAATACACCAAAATATCATCAATGAATACGATCACAAAACGATCCAAGGATGACCGGAACACTCGGTTCATAAGATCCATAAAAGCTGCTGGGGCATTAGTCAATCCGAAAGGCATCACAACAAACTCGTAATGACCGTACCTGGTCCGAAAGGCTGTCTTCGGTACATCCTCCTCTTTAACCCTTAACTGATGGTAGCCGGAGCGAAGATCAATCTTTGAAAAGTACTGTGCTCCCTTTAACTGGTCAAACAAATCATCAATTCGGGGTAAAGGATACTTATTCTGAATGGTTACCTTATTCAACTGTCTGTAATCAACACACAATCTCAAACCTCCGTCCTTTTTCTTCACAAATAGTACCGGCGCTCCCCATGGTGACATACTCGGTCGAATGAATCCTATATCGACCAACTCTTGCAACTGGGCCTTAAGTTCCCTCAATTCTGCAGGTGCCATGCGGTAAGGAGTCTGTGAAATAGGCTGTGTACCTGGTAAAAGATCAATCGTGAACTCGATCTCTCGATAAGGTGGTAATCCTGGCAACTCCTTGAGAAAAACATCGGGAAACTCCCGCACCACTGGTATATCCTCCGCCCTCACTGGCGTAGCACGTGTATCCACTACATGGGCTATGTAACCCTGACACCCCTTACGCAACAGCTTACTAGCCTCAAGTGCCGAAATAACTCCAGTAGGAAGTGCACGTTGATCACCTTGAAATATCGTCTCTGGTAATCCTGGACTCCGAAAAGTCACTCTCCTATCGAAACATTCGATAGAAGCATGATGTCTCGTCAACCAGTCCATACCCAAAATAACATCAAAGTCTCGTAGATCCAATAGTAACAAATCCGCCATTAACTCAACCTCGCCTACCATCACCGGACACTCTCTCAACACCTGAGTCACTACCAACACCTCCCCAGTAGGTGTACTTACCCCTAAAGCAGAATCCAAGGTAGATACCTCTCTTTCCGTCACCATACTACAACTCCGAGCTATAAAGGAATGGGTCGCCCCGGGATCTATCAAAGCAAAAACAGTGTGACCAAGTATGGTGAGTGTACTTGTCACCACTCCCGGTGCTGATCTAGCCTCCTGCTGGGTCATAGCAAAAACTCGTGCCTGAGGTCCTGATGACCTACCACGCCCTCTAGAACTGCTCGTGGCACCACCGCCACCCCTAGGGCATGCTGCCCCCTATACTGATGCAGTACTGCGCCCAGGTTCTGCTACACCTCGGCCTACTCCACCCTCCTGAGCTAACAATGGGCACTCCCTCCGAAAGTGTCCTCGCTCTCCACAATAGAAGAAAGCATCTCTACCAGGTCCACCGGTCTGCCTCCCAGTAGAAGCAACTGAAGTCGTACTCGCCTGAGGAGTCGGCTGTTCCCTAGCTCCCCTAAATCCAGAGCCCTGAAAACTGCCTGGTCTGCCATACCGGGCTCCACCAGCCGATGACGAACCACCAAAATTACCCCGCTTCAGGGTCCTTTGACTCGATGCTCCAGGAAATGAATACTCTCGGCGTCGCACACTGCCCGAGTACTGTGGCCTAGTAGGCAAACTGGCCTCCACCCTAACAGCAACATCAAACAACTCCCAGAATGTAGCAAAGGATCCGGCTGTCACAATGGCTCTAATCTCTCCTCGAAGGCCCAACTCGAATCGACGGCACTTCTCCGCCGCGGTAGCCAAAAATCCAGGAGCGAATCGGGATAGCATCTGAAATCTTTGCTCATACTCGGCTACTGTCATGTTCCCTTGCTTCAACTGAAGAAATTCTGCCTCCTTGGCATCCCGGAAAGAGCGGGGATAATACTGGTCTAGAAACCGCTCCCGGAAAGTCTCCCACGTCACCGTATGTGCGTCCCAGCCGGACAACTCCAGCGTATACCACCACTCACACGCTGCTCCATCCAGCAGAAACGTAGCCAACAAGACCCGGTCCTCTGGAGGACAATGCATCACCCCAAAAATACGCTCGAGCCGGGTGATCCATCGGTGAGCTTCCTCTGGGTCTGCCCCACCGCTGAACGTAGTAGCCACAAGCCGCTGGGCTCTCTCAATCGAAGCGCTCTCAGTCCCTCTCGCCGCTTCGTCTTCATGTCGTGGAGGGGGTTCACGTCTCGAAGGCATGGTCAAACGTACGCTGAAAGAGGCATAGAGTTAGTAAAACAACCTAGATACGACCTCATACCGACACAAACCGACAAACCTATGCTCTGATACCAATTGTCAGGACCCGTCCCAAATATCGCCTCGATGCCTGGGACGAACCCTGATCCCGTCTGACAATCACACCTAAAGTACCAAAATAACCTCAATACCACAATAAGCATAATTATCAGACGAAGGAGTAAATATATACAACTGTAAGTCAGAGCATAGTTCTACAAAATGGGCACAAAATCCTACTATGCTAGTCTCGCAACGGAAGAACGTCGTAAGCTCTATGCCTCGATTCCTGCCTCAATGTTCACCCCAACGCTATCACCACGACCTGGAGGGAAAATTTAAAACCAAAAGTGTGAGTGGACTAGAATAAATAAAAGTTTCAAAATCAGTTTAGCATCAAATCAAAGTTAAGGAAAAATAGTAATAATAATATTTGTTCCCTCCGTTCTAAAAACATGCATGCCCAACTACATATTAGAAAAATCATAACATAAAACATCATAAGAAACAGAAACACTATAAAACTGCATCATAAACCGTAAATATCAAGGTATCATTTTACGATCAAACCTGCTGGGTCTATCCGAGTCTTTAAACTCAACCAGGCCTCAATAATATCCGAGTTTTTAAACTCCCGAGTCTTTAAACTCAATAGGCCTACGAGGGTAATATCATAAATGTCCGAGTCTTTAAACTCCCGAGTCTTTAAACTCAATCCGAGCCCGTCCGCCGTTAATCAGAATCCGGATCTTTAAACCCATATCCAGATCCAGCAAATCCAATCCAAATTCAATGAAAACTCAATTCTAAATTCATAGCCAAACTCGAATTCGAAATCCCCGGTTCGAAGCCCGTCCGGCGTTCAGAACCGACATTCCGAACCCAAATCCGGAAATTCACTTTTAAACCCAAAACCCATCGTTAATCACTAATCATGTTTCACAATCCATTTATCATCATCAGAAAACACTTAGAAAGTGAAATCCCCAAATATGGTATCAAAATCCGAAAACCAGCTTTTCTCGAAAAACGTGCAAAATCCCAGAAATATCTCGAAAAACGTGCAACCATATCAACCACATATAATCATCAAAAAGAAGCATAAAACACATTTAATATCATAAAACATAAATAAAAACAGTTAGGCATGCTCGAAAGAAAGAAAGAGTCCACTCACAAATCAGGACGAGTCAATCGCACTCTGTGCGCTCCTCGACCGTCTCAGGCGTCTCCCGTCCTGTCAATAGGCACCAAATAGAGTCACAATTACATCAAGGATACTAACCCTAATTTCCCCAATTTTTCAGAAATTTATTAATATTTTAATCTTAAACCCTAAACCGTCCGGATTCCCGAACTACCTCATAACATCGTCTGATTCACCCGAAACTCATACCAATGGATTCCTTAGGACATTTAAAATCAAAACCATGTTGGAAGCTTGGCCGGAATCCTCCCCACGCGCCTCCACGCTCCACCCAAAGTGGCTGCGCGTGGGCCTCACGCGCCTGCTACAGTGCTCCTTCAACCTCGAGTCACCCGGTTCAACACAGTTGAACCGGCGTGACCGGTTCTCTGCAATTCCTCCACCGTTCTTCCTCCTTTCTTCTCCATTAGCACCGTCCATTTACTAGCAACCTTTCCATGTCCTTACAATTGAGATTCACGGCCCAAAACCACACGATTCTCCCTCAAAAAACTGAGCCTGTGGCCCCTGTTTTGGCCGCCGGCCGCCCAGGTCCTCCCCCGGCACAGCACCACAATCAAACAACTCTTGAGACCTCCAGGAGTCTCACCACAACCACCAAATCCCTCGACTCTAGCCCTAGGTCCTCGACTTTCGAATTGAAATTCACGGGAAAAACAGAGGAATGAAGCTTACCTTTCGATTCAGTCTCCGCCGTGTGCACCGCCGCGTGCCACGGGGTTCGTTGGGTTCCCTGCAACCACCTAATCCTTCCACTGTCTTGGTTTGAGCCACCACACGGCACAACCACCACCCCTGTCTCACGGTTTCCCTGTTTTTCTCAGAACTCCGCCGCACCACCGCCGTGTCTCCGGGCACAATTCCTCCACCAAAACACGATCACAAGCTCAGCCTTGTCTCTCTGTCACTCTCACAATTCACTCTTCACTCACTCACACCCTGAATCGATCACAAGCTCTCCAATTTTTCTTCTCTGTTTCTCTGTGTCGAAGACAATGGCACGGTTTGAACGTGCACATTGTGTGGCCGTGTACATTTTAGTCTCTCCCAAAACCATCTAGTTTCCCCCACGTGTCCATCATCCCTTGGTTCAGCACAAAATATCTCAGCCCACTTATACCACTTGTCCTGATCTGATTGGGCTGAGGGAAAAGACTAAAATACCCCTAGTGTTAAAATTACCCTCACACTTTCCAGACCCGTAACTACTTCGTCTGACGTCCGATGACAGCGTGCCGCCTGTCGTCCGATGACAGCGTACCGCCTGTCGTTGTACTCAAGACGTCGAGACCTATCTAACGGTCCTCGATCTACGTGAAAATCACAAGTCCTCCAAAAAGTCAACATTTTCCTCATTTAGTCAAAATTACGGTAACGCCCTCAATCTTCCGAACATCATAACTTTTCCTCCGAGTGTCCGAATCGAACCTGCCACCAGTCTACGGACTCGTGACGTCCTAAACTACGTCACGGTCAAGGGTCAACACTCAACCAACTGGTAAATCAAAAAGTCAACTTTTGACGCACTATTTACAGGGGCAAAATCGTCCTTTTATACTAATATTTACAAAAATTACATTTATACCCTTCCCGAAGGTACGGGTTGTTACATGTGGACTGTTGCAGAGACCGAGATATCACATGCCTCCTCCGGATCCTAGCGTACTCTGATAGCCCGGGAGGGCAAAGATCGGAAATATCCCTTGTCTGACACTTCGTGTCAGACGGGAGCAGGGTCATCCCGCACTAATCCCGGGGGGGATTGGGATGGGTCCTGTCAGAAAGGCCAGATTTTGAGAACACGGTCAAAATGAAAATTATTCAGGTAGTCATTTTGAGATTAATGGGACAAGTTGTGACTTATTTGAGTGTCTAATGAAGAAGTTATACCTGTTTAAAGTTCTATGTTTATTTTGGATATTATGGGTATGATTAGAGTAAATCCCTAATTTGATTAAGTATGAATGTGTGTATTATGATATTAATTACTTAAGGTTGGAATGGTCTTAGTTACATTTACAATTAGATACTAAGAATATTGCTAAGTTTGTAACTTATATTGTAAGTTTGAGTATGTGTATTGATATATAACTAATTAGAGGTTTATTGTTGATATGGCATAAAAAAGTATAATTGTATGGAGGTTAATTTCCAATAATCTTGAAAAGATGAATAAATGTTTATATAGTTTCCTTGATTATATTTGAGGAAATTTAAGTAAGGGTAATTTTATAGTTTCCTTGATTATATTTGAGGAAATTTAAGTAAGGGTAATTTGGGTAATTAATTTTAGTAACATAAGGATAAAATTGGAATTAGGCAAACTAAGGATATGAAGTCAAATATGTGAGTATATGTTGTATACAATAATGATGATGTAATGAAATGTTTATGTTAATGATAACATGATGATGTTTAGGGTGATGATAATGTGATAGTGGTGAATACTATAGTGGTGAATACTATAGTGGTGAATACTATGGAAGTAGCAATGGTTAAAGACTTAGTTATTGTTGCATTTAGTCAATTCACCATGATGGAAAATGATAGTTATAAATGAAGGCAAATTTGTGGTTATAAATGAAGGTAACTTTGTGGAAATAATAAGAAGGCAGATGATTTCTAAGACTTTTACAATAGTTAACTACGTGGTTTTGATAATGAAACTAAGACGATGACAATCTAAATAGTAATATATTATTGTGAGGTTGTGGTTGTACTTGAAATTATTACTACATAACCGAATATCATTAAGTTTAAAAGTTGGAGAGTATAGAACAACATAAAGAACATAAAGATGGTTGAATAGATAAATTTTGTCACTTGTCAATGTTAGTGGGTTGGACGTAAGTGGTAACCCTGCAAGGATGGACTAGGTTTGGTTAATAGAATAAATTGGGTTTGGTTAAACTTAGTTATATCTCTTGTTTGATTCAAGCTGTCAGACGGGAGCAAAACCTGTCTCTTTTTTTTGTTAATTAGGGACGGGTCCTGTCAAAAAATCTATCAGGTTGAAGGAGAAGAGAAAGAAGGGAAGTGTCAGAGAAAAAACAATAAGAAAAGAAGGGAAGGCATGAAAGCGGTCTGAAGAATGGCTAAATATTTTGATTTTTCTTTTATGAAGAATGCTAGGGATGCCACATTGTAAATCACAAACTAATACATATGGTACTCACAAATACAAGTAAATCCCATCTGTATTAGTATTTTTAATCTCCCTAGCATTTTCCTATTTTTTTTAATATATATATATATATATATATATATATATATATATAAAGGAGCATTACTAGTTGAGCCTTTGGGTCCTAACCTAAGGATCCCGAGTTCGAGCCTCCGTTCATGGTTTTTTAATACCAAACCTACTTTCTCTGAATTAAAATGCTAATCTAGATTGAGTTTAGATGAGATAATTTATAAAATTTAAGGTGTTTGAAAAGTAATGTTAAATGATTTTCATTTTAGATCAAAGGATTAGACTTGAAGGTTGATGAACTACGCATGTTCTTAGTTAAAGGAGAAGCTGAAATTTCATTCCAAAATAAATTGACAATGAGAATACTTCATCTCCTTTTACTAATATGTCGAGATTTTAACATGTTTTCAAAGCAAGCGGGTTGATTGATTTGAACATAGTCATTAAGTTTCATTTCTCGAATTTGGGCTTTACCTTCTGATTCATGGATTACTGGGTTTGCTCCTGCTTATATACATGCTTATTATGTAGCAACCCCGTGTGAAAGGGACCTCTAAAGAATACAAAAGTCTAAAATCAAAATGTTGAGAATGCTTATTATTAATGCTTCAACTACTCTTACATTTAAATGTAGACATAAAATCTATTAAAACTGGAAACTAATTTGATTCATTCAATTATGGCGTTTTGGTTTGAATTTGACTGATTAGAAATCAAACAATTTGAATTTTCAAACCGTTTCGTTGATGATTTTAGGTCATAGTTCAATTGGCCTCCCAATCTATATCAACTTCGGTAGAAATTGATCAATTTGGGCTGGATACTTTTAAAAGCAGATTTATTGTATATAATTACATGGGACACTATTAGGTCATGGTTGAATTGGTCCACGAATATATCAAGTTGGGTACAGTTGTACAAAATGATCTATTTGGGCTGAGGATGGATTTGTATTGGATCAGCCAAGCCTTCTCGATTCATTTTTAATTGTCTTCAATTTCCAATTAAAATTAACCCAATTTCTATGGAGACCTTCCAGATTGGCTAGTGCAATCTGAACCTTAAGGACAAACATTAGGAATTTTCAAAGCTTAACCAAAAAAAAAAGTAACCAAAAAAAAAGTTAACCTTTGCGGCACATCACTGCATCAAAATGTATCAAATTAGCCCTAGAAACACATAATTGAAATAATGAAACCAATCCATTTCAGCTTAGACTGAACTGAATTCGTATTAGATAAACAAATACGAATTAGTATGATATCGAATCAAACTAATTTGATTATGGTTTCAATTCAAGGGTTTGTCATACAAATTGCATTCTAAAAAATAGAAAGGAGCCGAAAACACAAAATGAAAACTAATCTAAATATTACATTATGTTAATCCGAAGATAGGTATTGAATGAGAGGGAAAAAAAACAAGTTGGGTTTTGTGTTGGAGATGTCATGTTCTTCTTCAAAGCCTCATATTTATAGAGGCTCGGTTTGGCTGCCTTCTAGTTTAGTAAACTTTTTAACCAGTATGATTACTTTTGACGCATGTACTAATGTTCACTTTCCTCAATTTTATTCGGTCCAAATTAGCTCCAATCCTTTAAATCATGATAGTAATTGGATTATGTATGATTTGAACTTTTTTCAATGGGTCATCTTTATCATATTAACTTTTGATTAACATGATTTTCTTCCATGTTTGGATCCAAATACATAGACAGCTGACTTTGATCATAATTTATTGCCTTAGGTAAAAAATCATCCTACAAATTCATCTTCCTTGATTAGATCATTGGTTGACACATGGTTGTAATTAAATCATCTTTTAAGTATTTTAGTCCAATTTGTTATTTTGAACTTTTAATCGTATTTTGTCGTTGATTTTATTTCGAGTCAA
The DNA here is from genome assembly GCA_032719365.1 of Prinsepia uniflora. Lineage (NCBI taxonomy): Eukaryota > Viridiplantae > Streptophyta > Magnoliopsida > Rosales > Rosaceae > Prinsepia > Prinsepia uniflora. The sequence goes on from CM064875.1 coordinate 13,451,411, forward strand.
AAGCTAATCGGGGCTTGATTTTGATGAGATTAAATTACGATTTGGCTTAAATAAATTGAAAAGAAAATGAGTTAGATATTCATGAAATAAATTTGGAAAATTGAAAAATTAGCTATTAGTAATGGTGGGACAATGTTTAGAAACTTGTAATGAAATTTAAAACCAAATTCAGATTTGATTTGATTTTGAATTCAAATCTGGTATTAAATTAGAAGATTTGAAATCCAAGAACAGTAATAGTAGATTAATTAATTAATTAATTAAAAAATAATTAAGATATTAAACCTAAAAGGAGAAGAGATGCCTATTTGTCCCTTTTAATTTTTTGGTTGTCTATTTGCCCCTACAATTGGTGCGAGTGATGATGTATTGTTTGATTAATCTTTAATTTAAGGAAGCAAACGCTTTGAAGATTCTGAATGCCTTTACGTCAGAGATTCTCATCATTGGTTCCGATATACTTCCCCCCACTTGCTATGTTGCACCGTATTTTCATGCCCCCTATGGCCCACTCTTTGGTGCAAGATATTTTCCCTAGTCGGCATGTTGCACCAAATTTCACGCCACGCAGATGGTCCAATCACTGAAAAGATAAGGCCAAGGCTGTGAATAATAAAAAGATGTAGTTTCTTCATTTGTGCTAGAAATTAGTTACCCGAGTATGTGGAAAAAAAAAATTATACTCTACTTTTAATAGGGGTACAATTCGGGTCGATATAGATATTGACAATATTTAAATTCAAATCGTTAAAATCTTAACGGTTAGATACAGTTTGAATTTTCAAAAATTAGAAATAAAACCGTTTCGATCCAAACCGTTACTAACGGTTCGGTTTGAATCGAAACGGTTTAAAACCGTTAAAAATAAAAAATAAAAAAGGTTACAAAAAAAAAATCAATACTCAATATTCAAAATTTTATATATTTAACTTACTAAATATTGAATTGCAAATATTATCATTATACTAAAATTTATCAAACACACCAACTATTTAATAATTTTTTATTATACTCTTATATGAGTATACATATACTTATATGGGTATATCTAGGTATCTTTTTATTTTTATTATTTTTACTTTGTATTAATAATAGATTTAAACATTAATAAAAATCAATATATTTCTTAACGGTTCGGATTAAATTTAACGGATTTCCAAAATGAAAATTTAAATCCAAACTGTTACTAACGAAACAGTTTGGATTCTCAAACCGTTTAACTTTTATCCGGTCAAACTTAAACCGTTATATAAATAACGATTTGAAGCGGATCGATTAGCGGTTTTAATGGATTCATGCACACCCTTAACTTATATGTAAACACCTTATAAAATTAAAGATTCGTAATCTTTTTTTTTTTTTTGAGTTTCTTTAATTTATTTAACGGTCAGATGAGTAATTAAAATAAAATTATGAACCGAAACAAAATATCTGTTTTTGCTACCGTCAAAAAGAGTAATTTACAAAAGAACCATGGATAGAAACAAAACGGAACACGAAAATAAGCGTGTCCAAATCACTCCACATCATAAAAATCTTCCAAAAGATAGACTACTGCTCATGCTCACGCTCACTGCTCTGTTCTTTTTTTTTTTTTTTGTGTTTCTCTATCCATCTAGAAACTTACATCCAGATCTTACATCCACTTCGGCTGTTCGCAGAGAAGCTGGTGAAGACAGGTGAGAAATTTCAAATTCACTTCTCGGGCAGGCAGAGTCATGCTCTATTTTCATAAATAGTGAGAGATTTACATATGCTCTAATTCTACTTTTGTAAATAGTGAGAGCAAAGTCAAGCTCTATTTTTTTTTAAGAAAAATTTATACTCGAAACATAAAATTTACCAATAAAATAGCGGCCCAATAATCTTAAGCAGTAAATGCGAGTGAAGATCCATCACTTAAAACGAAACAACCTCGAATGAACTTAATAAGCTTAAAAATTTTAATTAGATTGAAATTAGCAAGCACGAGGAATTTAATTAGATTGAAATAAGTTGCGATAAAAGAACGAGCAGACAATAAATTTGTGTGATTGCAATGGGTGAAACGATTATGAACAAAATTAATTAAATTTTAACAAATTAATTAAATTTTGAAAACAAATAACGCAGAGATGTGCAAACGAAGAACTATACTTCATTTCTCAAACACCATTTTTTTTTTCGGAACAAAAATACAGGAATAGTAAAGATAGGATCATCGATCAAAATTATCGAGCACAAGAACACACCACCACAACTGACATTCTAGAGAACCAGATCAAACCCTAACCCTAACACATCACAAGCGAGAACACTAAATAACCACCATCAAACCCAGCCCCTAAAGAGCCTAATTTAACTCCTCCAGCTGCCGCCGTCAGAGCCGCCGCCACCACCTCTAGAGTACCGGGCACCACCGCCTTCACCACCTCCATAACCACCTTCACGACGGGCACCACCTCCGTAGCCACCGCCTCCGCCACCTGCCCCATATCCTCCACCTCCGCCACCACGGCTGTAACCACCACCGCCTTCACGGCGACCGCCACCACCGTAGCCACCACCGCCGCCACCATAGCCACCGCCGCCGCCTCCGCGGCTGTAACCTCCTCCGTTACCGCCACCACCACCGCTTCCACGAGATTGAGCCTCGTTCACGGTGATGTTGCGGCCGTCGAGGTTCTGGCCATTCATGCCTTCGATCGCGTCCCGCATAGCCTTCTCATTGCTGAAGGTGACGAAGCCGAAGCCCCTGGACCTTCCGGTCTCACGGTCGTTGATGATCTGCATACAAAAAACGACAAATCGAATTAGGTCTGTACATCAACATAAAAAACTTCCACGTTATTAAAGCATAGTCATATGAATTGAAAAAATGAAATGGAACCGATCGATCTTCATTCTTTGGGGGAGAGAGATGAAGATGAACGTACCCGATTTTGAGAGTGAGTAATAATAAGAATCATAGATAGTAACAGTGAATCAAAGATCAAGTAACATAGAGATACAGAAGATCAATCAGAGAGAGAACAACAGATGGCCGAGGCCGAATCGGGTCAGATCCGATCTCTGCGTCACACGGACCTTCGATTCGATGATCTCGCCGTATGAGGAAAAGGCCCTCTCCAGTGCATCATTGTCGGTGGCCCAGGCGAGCCCTCCGACGAAGCAACGGAACTCGATCTCGGCAGAGGCCATTGCTAAAAGTAACCCTAAGGAAAAGAACTGAAATTTCAGGAAAAGGAAGAAGAGAACGAGAAAGCACGAAGGTCGGCAACTCCCGAACCCTCACTTTATAGCAGCTATCGCCTCTCAACTAGGGTTAGTTTGTTTGGTTACACGACTCCAAACCCAGGCCCAGCATGTTTGGTTACGCGTTTAAGAATAGCGCTATCTTTTTTTTTTCCGAGAAGGAATAGCGCTATCTTTGTTTTGGTGAGTATTTGTTATCTGAATGATTATGTATACATTATACAAGTGGAGTATTATATATTATCTTTATATAACATTAAATTTGGGTTTGCTTATTATATAATAACGTTAAATAATTATAATTTTACTATTTAATAATAAAATATATAATGTTATTATTAATATTATTATAATATATAAATTATGCACCATAATATTATTATTTTTCATATAATAACTTATATTTTCTTTTTATGTCAAATAATTTACAATCTCACAGTGGGCCGGTTTGGTTACAACCCAGCAACACATATTGTTTTAATTGATGATTTTTTTTTGGGTGATAAATAACAAAATACTTGATTATTTTGACGTTTTAAATATCAAATGGTGTTCCAAAGAAAAACATATATCAAATAAATGGTACAATTTAAAGTTAGATGCTGATATTTTGTATTGCATATTTATTTGTGTATTTAAATTAGATATTGATATTTTGTATTGCATATTTGGTTGTGTATTTAGTTGTTTTCTTTTTTCATCAAGTTGTTAATTATGGATAGAGATGCATTGAGGCGGAAGACTCAGTTTATCCCTAATTAGTTGTATATTTATGTTTGTTACTAAAATCCACCATTATCAACATCAATATTATATTCACTTAACTATCTATATGGAGTTTTATCTCAAACGGTCTCTCGATAGCATTGGTAGTAAAATTACTGATATTATATTTATTTTTTATATTCTTCCAAATTAGGATTTTCAACAATCCCCCAGCCAAATTTGTACGAGGGGAGTCAATGCCACATCCATCGCTAAGTACAAAAGCAAGTTTAGGTAGTAATTAACCTCGATAACACAGGCTAGATAAGACCCATCTTGGGGCCAACTAAAACTCACTCTGATACAATGTCAAAATTTCCAGAATCCATTTAGCAACCCACTCCTTCTATCCCCAATTTGCGAAATTAACACATATGTACAGTACTACATGCGTGAAATTTTATCACAAAAGAGCTTGATAGTATTTGGAGTGGAACCATTAATTATTTAATATATTTCTTTTTAGTAAGCTTCCAATGTGAAATTATCTTCTTCAACATATATATCATATATTTGAAGTCTTACAACTCACATTATATCGATATTATAACATGATGTTGTTAGCCCATTCATATAATAACTCGTGTATTCAGTTATAATTATTCTTGACAGGACCCATCCCAATCCCCCCGGGATTACCATGGAATGTGCCCTGCTCCCGTCCAACAAGGGGTGTCAGACAAGGGATAACCAAGAGCTACTGCCCAAACGGGCCATCCAGAGTGCGCAAGGACCGATGGAGGAGGTGTGCAATGTCTCAGCCTCTGCTGCAATCGCATCCATGATCAACCTGAAGGGCATTAAAACCAAAATCTGTGAGTGGACAAAAACCAGTAAGTTCATCAAATACATTTATAAGACATTTATGCCCTCCAATAAAAACGTATGCATGCCACGAAAACCAGTAACCAAAACGTTTGCTCAACCGAGCCATTAGGGTCTTAGCCCAAAAACCGTTAACCAAAAACCAAGTGTGGAAACTCAGCCCAAAACTGTGAAATACCACAACTATACATAAACAACCATGTGGGTCACCACCCAAAACCATAAATGAACATCAATCCATTAAAATCATATAATCACAAATCCACCCGGAAAGCCATTTCATTAATTCGTATTTTACCATTACCATCACCAGCATCCCTGATTCTAGACGTCCCTGACGTCATGTCTCACGGTTTTATAAGCTACGCGTGCTGCCCGGGGTCTCTCCGGGTCCATATATCTGACATCCCTGATGTCTGACGTCCCTGACGTCAATCATAGTAATCCTGCTCCTGAGTCATCATACGGTCCGGCTGCTCCGTATATTGACCCCTCGCAGGCAATGCACCGTGACTTCCCCAGTGTCCCAGACATCTGGAGGAGACCATCATATATCCTTGTGTCCAGATGGTATATGGAAAACAGTTTTATTAAATCCTTTTATATCATCATTACAATGGGCCCTGCCCGAAATTTCCATAAAACCACATAATCCCATTTAGGGTCCCTGACCCAAAATCACAATTATTAAACATAGGGTCCCTGACCCGAAATCACATTTATTATCCAACTGGGCCTCATGCCCGATTTTATGAACCACTGGGCCCACGGCCCGAATTGTAAACCAACTGGGCCCGCAACCCGACTTATAAACCCACTGGGCCCACGGCCCGAATTCATAAATCAACTGGGCCCCTGGCCCGATAACATAACTCAAATGGGTCTCAGCCCGATTTCATACCAACTGGGCCCCTGGCCCGATTTCATTAACCAACTGGGCCCCCGGCCCGATTCTCAAATGGACTCCAAGTCCGAAATTTCCAAAACAAGTGGGCCTCAAGCCCGAGTTTATATTTCCAATTTCAAAACCATTTCATCATATTATATCCAAGTCATAAATATGGAAAATCCATGTAAAACCGAAAAACCTCGATTTACGTGCAAACACGTAAATCACCTCGAAATACGTGAAACTGTACAATTTACCAACAACCAAATCAACATCACACAATCACAACCATAATCCATATAAAACATTTAAGCATGCATAGAATTTATAAAACCAAAGTCCACTCACAGACCGTTTTAACCGTGTGCCTCGATACGCGTGCCACCGGCCCTCCCGGGCCACACCACTATCACCGGGACTCCCAATCCTGTCCAAATCACATTAGAGGGCCACTAACCTCATCATTAACATCCTATCAAAGTCCTGTAATTTTCCCGAATTTTTACTTATTTTTAAACTTAATTTAAAACCTTCGGATATCCCGAACAATATCGAGACGGTGTCCGATCGACACGAAACCAATTCCAAAATGTCTGTTACATCGAATGGATTAAAAGTCATGTTGACCTCACCTCGAGATTCGTGCCCACGCGCAGCCACGCGCCGCCGTGAGTGGGTGCGCGTGAAACCCACGCGTCTGCTACAGTGCATCGTCCTAACCCGTATGTCTGGTAAACGGGTCCAGTTTACCCGCGAGACGACCCGGTTCCAATCCTGTCAATTCAATCCTAATTCCTTCAATTGATCATTCCATTAGTTTCGTTTTAAGTCTAATTTAAGTTCTGTAACGTTGATTACACAAAACATTACCTACAATTCCACGATTCAACGATGATCCACGAAGAACACCCGGTTACTGTGCAATCATGGGATTCCTTCAATCTCGATCGATTTCCTTAAATTGATTCAACCAGAAGCTTCCATGGACTCCGTTAAGAATTTCCCCCAACTCAATTGCTTCAATCCTGTGCTCAATCGTCACGACTCAAGCTCGAGCACCGTCACTGTTCAACAATGGAGTTCTGTCAACCACAGCCGTTTTCCTTCAATTGATGAACCCAGCAGCATCGTGGGATCATGAGAAGTAGTTTCCCCACCTCAATTGAATCAATCGAAGCCTCAAACTCCACGACTCAAGCTCGAAGTTCCTCCTCTGTCACCAAGTGTGATCAGAGCCAATTGGTGGCCAAATCCCTTCGTTCCTTCGACAAAACTGATCGTGGCACTCCAGGAAGCTGAAGGTAATCTCCAATTTGATCCTCACGGCTCAATTCCTTCAATTCGAATTTTCCCTCTCATTTTCCCGAAATCCAAAATCCAAAATTCAACACTCTCACAACCCCTCGTGTTTCCCCGTTAATTCCCTCATCTTAGTCTCTCATTTTTCTCTCAGGAACGGCAGAGAGAGGGAGCCAATTCTCCCTAATCCGAATCCCACATTTTGAGCACGGTTTAGGAACAAAGAAGATTAATTTAGGGGAAATGGTGGATTAGATGATGATGATGTAGTAATGATGGTGTTGGGAGGGAAACATGGAGCTGGAAACAAGGGATGGGTGACACTTGTCACTCATCCGGATGTGCACAGTCAACGGTCACTATTCATTATTATATTATTATTTTAATCCGAGCCTCGGTTCGTTAGTTCGTTTCCTTGACCATAACGTTGTCGTCGAATCTCTGATTTCGGCATGCCGCCTGTCGTTGGATTCGTATCGACGATACCTACGTAACGGTCCTTGGCCCTCGTCCATCGGACCTCCCGATCAAAACGTCAACATTTGGCCCCAAACATGCCAAATTACCAAAATACCCCTCAACTTCCAAACATCATAACTTTCTCTACGAATGTCGGAATCGAACGTTCCACCTGTCTATGAACTCGTGACGTCCCGAACTACGTCACGGTCATCGGTCAAAGTCCGTTTGACCGCCCGATCAAAAAGTCAACCTTTTGCCCACGACTAGGGGCAAAACGGGCATTCTGCACAATTTGTCCGATTCCGCCCTACTAACCACCGTTCAACCTCACTAATCAAGATTAGTGACTAATCTAATCCCGGAATTCGGGACGGGTCGTTACAATTCTACCCTGAGGATAAAATTAAAGCATTGTCAACAATATTGCCCGCTATATTTCGAATAGGTGAAATAATATTCTTCAATGTCTTATTTGGTACGCCATATTGTACTGATTATTTCGTCGGATAGAATAATATGCCCATCAAATAGACTGACTATTTAAACATATGTTTCATACTCAACTAGATTAGAATGTCTACTACATTATATTGGCAGGATCATATTATACACTAATTGATAAGAATATTTATATTTCATAAATATTAATTATGTATATTATTATTACTTTTCATAAATATTATTATGAATAGTAATATTATTATTATTACTCTTCATTACTATTGTACACTCATTGATAAGAATATATATATATATATATATATATATGTATGTATAAATATATTATTATTTTTCAAGATTGCTAATCATTTGACTATTTAATATGAATAATTTTAAAGGTATTATTTTAACATGTGTGGACCGTATAAAAGTATTCAACCGTATTAACTTATCTAACGACTAATTAATACGAGTAGTACTAAACATCACTAACAAGACTCGGTCCAAAAGTGCTTTGATAATCGTGCTCGGTCATGCTCCCTTCTGACATCTCAATCAATGTACCTTATCCTGAGTACTTTCATATACAAAATAGAGGTCTGTCATGCAAGGGATATCCTGACCCTATTAAAATTAGAGAAATTAACTCATAGGTCTTTACTAATATATAAGTTTATTCAAAAACTTGCATATAAAAAAAATTAAACTCATAGGTCATTTGGCTAGTCAAATGACTATATAATTTAAAATATACTAGAGTTTTTATATTAATTACAACTAATGTCATCCAATTTTAAATTAATCCAACAACAATCTAAAAAATATTTACCAAAATCTATCATGATTTCAACATTACTTTTTATTTATTTTTTATTATAAGATTATATTGAGGATTATGAAAACATTATTCCTATTTATATATTTTTTTTCACTTTATCATTTTTAAATAATTATGAATATCTTATCTAACTTATAGTAAGATAATTAAAAACAATAATTGACACGACCCATCCCAATCCTCCCGGGATTACCATGGAATGTGTCATGCTCCCGTCTGACAAGAGGTGTCAGACAAGGGATAACCTGTTGCCACTGCCCAACCGGGCTTCTAGAGTGCGTAAGGATCGATGGAGGAGGTGTATGATGTCCCAGTCTCTACTGCAGTCGCATCCGGAATCAACCTGAAGGGCATTAAAAACAAAAGCTGTGAGTGGACGAAAATAAACAAGTCTGTTAAAAACATTTATAAGACATTTATGCCCCTCAGTAAAATCATATGCATGCACCAAAAACTAATAATCCCATATTTATTTTGAAATAACCATTAGGGCCTTAGCCCGGAAACCAAAGCATAGTTTCAAATTCCAAAAGTCAATCCAAGAGTTATTTCGTCAATCCAGTAATATTCATTTATTATTTTTCCATCTCCGGCATCCCCGATGCCTAGCGTCCTAGACGCTTGACGTTCCAGACGTCATATCTCACGGTATTAAGCAACGCGTGCTGCCCGGGGTCTCACCGGGTCCATATCTCTGACATCCCCGATGTCTGACGTCCATGACGTCTAGCAATCCTGCTCCTGGATCACTATATGGTCCGGTAGCTCCGTACAATGAGCCCTCGCAGGTAATGCACCGTGACTTCTCCAGTGTCCCCGACACTTGGAGGAGACCAGGATATAAATATCCTCATATCGAGATGGTTTTATGGAACACATTCTATTATTCATTTCCAAAATATCACAAGGGCCCTGCCCCGAATTTCCATAAAACCGTCATAAGTCCAAATAGTTGAATCAAATCCGAAATAGTTTATTCAATTCCATTTTAGGCTCCCCGACCCGAATCACATATATAAGTTAACTGGGCCCCTGGCCCAATTTCATAAGTCAACTGGGCCCCTGGCCCAATTTCACAAGTTAACTGGACCCCTGGCCCGATTTTACTTTATCAAATCCGTAACCGTTTCATGAAATCATATCCATCCATATTTATGGAAATCAGTGCAAATCTAGAAAACCTCGATTCACGTGCAAACACGTAAATCGCCTCGAAATGCGTGAAAACATATAAATTCACTTATATCCAAAATAAATCATATAATCACAATTATAACAATCATGAAACAGTTATGCATGCATCGAATTTATAAAACCAATGTCCACTCACAGACCGTTTAACCGAGCGCCTCGATACGCGTGCCATAGGCCTTCCCGGGCCACACCACTAACACCGGGACTCCCAATCCTGTCCAAATCACATTAGAGGGTCACTAACCTCCACATTAACATCCCATTAAAGTCCCGTAATTTTCCCGAATTTTTAAGTATTTTTAAACTGGATTTAAAACCTTCGGACATCCCGAACAATGTCGAGACGGTGTCCGATCGACACGAAACCAATCCCAAAATGTTTGTTACATTGTATAGGATAAAAGTCATGTTGAACTCACCTCGAGATTCGTGCCCACGCGTCGTCACGCGCCGCTGTGAGTGGATGCGCGTGAAAGCCACGCGCCTGCTACAGTGACTGCTACAGTCACCATCTTCACCCGTTTGTCTGGTAAAAGGGTTGGAAAGCCCGCGATAGGATCCGGTTCAATCACACCCAATTCGACATCAATTCAATCCGTTCTTGATCCTATAACAATCATCAACCAACCAATTTCAGTTCTGTGACATCGATTAACATCAACCAATCCATAATCGTGCCAACAACCCGTGATCACCCAAAACGGGTCGATCACCAAAACTCCACCAATCCTCAATCATTGCCAAATTAACTTCACAGGAAGATTATAAGGATTAATACGAACCAATTCACATGATTAATTGAACACGACGTTACCTCAATCACCACGACTCAAGCTTGAGTTTTCTGGCCGTCCACCTCGTCCGTTCACGGCCCTAGGAGCCCCAAAGCTTGCCCCATTTGATCTGGTTCGACACGTTGAAGTTCTAGGAAGCTCAATCCATCATCAATTAGGCTTGGGCTGGCCTAAAACTAGAAATTTGCATTTGAATTTCCCAGAAACCAGTTTCGGGTTTTCAGAGAAATCCAACCCCAAACTCACTCAATCCTTCCATTCTCAATCACAGAGGAACCCACACGACTTACACACCATTCCTTTAATCCAATTCAGCTGTTAAAGGCATCCAAAAGTGTCCAAAATCCACTGTGTAATGTTCCCCTGCACTGACCCGGAAACAATAGAAAACCCAGTTCCCACGTTCCTGTGATCGATGCCAACTCAACCCCATGTGCAATTCCACCTCAAACTGGCCCAAATCAATCATTTACTTGGTAAACAATCCATGGGATCGATCGCACCAACATTCCACCTCACGGCCAGTTCAATGAAACAGTGCCCCCGTGTGAAATTACAATTCTGCCCTTGTGCAGAAAATTACCAAAATGCCCCTCACGCATCCTGACCCGTAGCTTGGTCATACGGACTCCGATTGATGCGTGCCGCCTGTCCACGAACTCAGGGCATGAGACCTTCCTAACGGTCCTCGGTCCTCGGCCATCGGACCCCCCAATCAAAAAGTCAACATTTCCCCCTGTAGCGTCCAAATTACGAAAATGCCCTTGCACTTCCGTATATCATAACTTTCACCACGAACGTCGGAATCGAACGTGACACCTGTCTATGAACTCGTGACATCCCGAACTACGTCACGGTCATCGGTCAAAGTCCGTTTGACCATCCGAATTAAAAGTCAACGTTTTGCCCACGCCTAGGGGCAAAACGGTCATTTTGCACAATTCGTCCGAAATCGCCCAACTAATCCCAGATTAGTAAATCACAATTAAATATTATTAAATCCCGATATTCGGGACGGGTCGTTACAATAATTCTTCAAAAATACTTTTAAATTTAAAAATTCTTTATCTTCCGATATTAAATAAGTTGGTTAATTTTGTATAGTTTAGGGAAATTCAAGAATTAAATCCTATGTCGTACGAGTTTCCACCACCATCTCAACCACCCTTCAAAAAAAAATCTATACCTTATCGTTGAACCCCAGACAATATGGATTTTATTTTTTATTTTATAGAAAATATTCAATAGTAACTATATACAATATATATATATATAATATTTATTATATGTATAATATAATAAAGGACCCGAAAGGCAAAAGAAATCAAACACTAAGGGGCACATGAGGCAAAGAGGACAAAAAAAATCAATATTATTTTTAATTGTTTAAAAGAATTCTCAATAACTCACTCATTCTCTTTATTGAGGTATAAAAGGGTAAATGTGAAATTTATTACTTATAAATTCTGTTTAGAGACTTTTGAATAAAAAAATTTGGAGTAAGGTCATATTTTGTTTAATATACAAGCATTAAAGGTTTTAAATAAAAATAAAAGTTATTAAGGATGTAATAATGATTTACTCTTAGAATGAATATCTCGGTATGAGAACCAAAAAAAAAAATTTGCCCTCTTGGAGTCACCGCCCACATCCAATCCACTGACTCCGAAGAATCTAAAAGGTAAAACCTCGGTCCCTTCCAAGCCCTAAACTAATAATTGTTTTTTCCTGTGCCTGATCTTGGAATCTTGGCACTTCAAGTATTCTGTCTAAATCTCTTAATCTTAAACAATTTCTTATCCAAAACTCCCAAGACCTCGGGAGGTACATATATAATTGGGTAAGAACGCTAATAATTCGAACATATGGCAATTGTCATGACCGGCCCCAAATCCCCGGGGATTAACGTGGGACCCGCCTGATCCCGTCTGACACGAAGTGTCAGACCATGGAAAATTCCATCTCTAGCCCTCGCCGGGGCTATCAGAGTGCATTAGGATCATAGGAAGAGGGGAGTGATGTCTCGTCTCTGCTACAGCCCGCATCCGCGATCAACCTGAAGGGCATTAAAACAAGAAAAATGTGAGTGGATAATTTAAACTTTTCATTTAAAAACATTTCCGCATAAAGACATTTATGCCCTTCATAAATACATACGCATGCATTCAAAAACCGTTTAGTAAAATCATTCAATTTATCAAACATATTCTTGAAATCATTCAAGGGTTCATGCCCGGTTCCCATAAACCGACATGAACCATAAATCCATTTGGGCCCTCGACCCAAAATCTCAATCTAAAACCTGTAGGTCAAATCAATAGGGACTCAGCCCAAATCACATCAAGTGGGTCTCAGCCCAAAACCATTCTCAAAATATCACAAACGGGGTCTCCGCCCCAAATCACTTTCACAATTTCAAATACGGGGGTCTCCGTCCCAAATCACTTTTCCATAAAATCTCATACGTACCGTCATACGTATAACCCATCCGCGGCACTTCGGAGAAGATGCCAACTCGGGGCACACAGCCCCTAAGGAACACATCCCCGAAATAGTCACGATGTCAAATTTATACTAGTGTGCACACTACTCGGGGTCTCACTCCGAGTCTTCTCCCAGGAATCTCCATCTGGGAGGATCAATCACTGGATCTAGTCCAAGCTCTCTCTCTGGATCTAGTCCACACATCTCTCCGGAATCTGGTCCGGGACCACATCATATCTAGTAACCACCACTCCTGGAACGGGATCCCTATGGGATACCCACTCTGGTCTGTGGATCGTGACTCTCCAGGTCGACGCTGGAGGAGACCATATAAGCAAATGGAGGGTTCAATCACATTTTCAAATACTCTTATCTTTCTTTCTCAAATCACTTTTCAATTGGGTCTCAAACTCGATTCATTTCAACAGGATTCCTCGAAGTCGATTCAAATCCATTTCACAGGCCTCGGCCTAAATCTACAGTTCAACAGAGTCTCATGTCCGAATACTCATTTCACAAATCGAACTGGGACTCAAGCTCGATTTCACAATCAACAGGGCCCTAAGCCCGAACCATGACTCAACAGGACCTCACGTCCGATTCCACAACCAACGGGGCATTAGGCCCGATATCTCAACTAAATGGGTCTCAGGCCCGATATCATAATTCAACGGGGCATCAAGCCCGATAGTAACACTAACTGGGCCTCAAACCCGAATCGTAAACCAACTGGACCCTCGGTCCGATCGTATAGCTCAAATGGACCCTAGGTCCGATTCCTCGTCAAATCAAAGGGACTCCAAGTCCGAGAGTTTACAAATCAAATGGGTCTCATGCCCGATTTCATATTTCCAAATCCAAAAATCCGTTTATTAAACCCTCGTTGAAAACATGGTAGGCAAAGGTACGACATAAAGCCGAAAACCTCGAAAAACGTGCAAATATGTCGATCCTAAGCTACCACAACCAAATGCACTCAAGGCATCACAAAATATATTCTAAAAAAATTATAAAACATTTATGCATGCATCGAATTCGAAGGAAGGGTCCACTCACAGACCGTCTGAAGCTGCGCCTCGATACACGTGCCATAATTGTCTCTCGAGTCAATCGTCGCCTCCAGGATTTCCAAACCTGTCCAAATCATAATAGAAGGTTACTAATAGCCTCATTAACCTCCCATTGAAGTCCCATAATTTTTCCGATTTTCTAACTATTTTTAAAACCGAACCTAAACCTTCGGACAGCCCGAAACCTATCGAAACGATGTCTGATTGACACGAAACCAGTCCCAAAATGTTCGTTACATCGAATAGATGATTTCGCATGTTGGAACCATTCCCCAATTCCTCCTCACGCACTCGTACGCACCCCTGGACTGGCCTGCGCGTGGGCCCACGTGCTGGCTACTGTGGATCATCCCTGTCCCTGCGACGGCCGGTTCAGACCGGCGTGACCGGTTCGACTCATTTCCTCGCTCAATTTTCATCCGTTTGCCTCCATTTCAATTCTAAAATTCCTCTTTTCTCAATTCCTATCTAACCCAATCCCTAAACCTAAGAAAAAAAACCATTAAAACCCAAGGTTCCAAAACTTGGTTCATGGTCCAAGTTTTCCAAAACCTCCCCCACGGTGTCTCGACCTTCAATCTTCCTCAAAATCATTCTAATACTCTCCTACTAACCCATTTAACTCAAAACAATCCATAAAAACGGTCCATAATACAAAGAATGGAAAAACGGTCCATAAAAACTTGGCCACCATCATCCACCGTCCTCTCCTCACTCTCTGGTCCTCTTAGTCATGATCAAATAGGGTTGGGTTGGATTTGGGTGAAGGTTGGGTGAGATTGGGTTTGGACGGGTTTGGTTGCACGAACAAGGAAAGGGAGATGATATGCATGAATGTAAAGGAAGGGCCAGTGGATGGGTGACACTTGTCACTCATCCATTGGTCCCTGACAATTTTCCAGGGCCCCACATAGGACAAAACTCATGCCGTCTCGAAAAATGTGCAATAGTACTTTCGTACTTCCGTGAACCGTAACTTCTCCGTCGAACGTCCGAATTCGACGTGCCACCTGTCTACGGATTCGTATCGTCCCGATCTACGTAACAGTCTTCGGCCCTCGGCCATTGGACTTCCCGGGTCAAAAGTCAACTTTTGCCCAATTTACCCAAAATGCCCTTGAACTTCCGAACATCATAACTTCCTCTTCGAACGTCGGAATCGAGCGTGCCACCTATCTATGAACTCGTGACGTCACGAACTACGTCACAGTCATCGGTCAAAGTCCATTTGACCTCCTGAATGAAAAGTCAACGATTTGCCCATTTCAGTGGCAAAATCTTCATTTCGCCCGAACGTCTGCTAACCCTCGTTTAATCTCCGATTAGTCTCGCTAATCCGTCATTAATTTTTGATTAATATCGTTAATTCG
The DNA here is from genome assembly GCA_032719365.1 of Prinsepia uniflora. Taxonomy (NCBI): domain Eukaryota; kingdom Viridiplantae; phylum Streptophyta; class Magnoliopsida; order Rosales; family Rosaceae; genus Prinsepia; species Prinsepia uniflora. The sequence continues at coordinate 13,467,076 of CM064875.1, forward strand.
GGACGGGTCGTCATAGCAATACACTTAAATGTAGTCCAAATTCAACACAAAGTGTACCACTAGATATGTATAGAGAAGACGATGGAATTTGGTGTTGGCTAGATGTTTAGGAAACCTCGCACGCGCCGTCGTGGCTCTCTGCGCATGGGCCTCATGGGTCCGCATGTTGACCTGTTTCCCTGCAATTTACATCAAATTGTTCTTATTTCTTCACTGTTTTCCATCCAATTCCTCCTATTTCTTCACTGTTTTCCATCCAATTTACATAATTCTTCATCTAAATACAGTCAGGAACTCATGAACATCAATTAACTTGGAGGGTTTCAACTGGTTTAATCTGTAGGACCCTCGACAAATTCGAGTTTCCTCGCTCCATTCAATTAACTGCCCACTCTTATCCTCCCACCTCCAATAATCCTCCACCAATTCCAGAAGGGCATGGGGATTTTGTTTCCACCATCTGATTAGATCGACATGAGCTTGATTATGGTTGTAAATAATTTCGAGCTCGACGATTCATCATTAAACCTGTTTCCCTCAACAATCCATACATGTTTCCAATACTTTCCCTCTTGCCAAACCTCTCGAATATTTCCTCCTTCCTCACAACCATTAATCCCTTCCGCAAAGAGGCAACCCGTGAGGAATTGTGTAGGGAAGAATATGATCCTTCACGGTGTATCCTTCTCTGTTTTTAAAATGGGGAGCCATTAATTCCCCTTTTTTTGGTGTCATATGTCACCACTATAATATGCCACCCTCAATCTTGTAACTCACTCGAACAAGCCATGTAATTAATAAATTGTATGTGTCCAACAAAATTACCAAAATACCCCTGAACATCTAAACCTGTAACTCGTCCATACGAGTTCCATTTTCCACATGTCGCTTGTCTACGAACTCGTGAGTTCAAGATGCATGCATTGTCCCCCAACGGAATTTCCTAAAAGTTTCCCAATTTAAAGTTGACTTTCGAGTCATGGACAAATACATGGGTAAATCTGTTCATTCCCAATTTCATTTTTCGTAAATGCCTAAAGTTTTTGGAACAGGTTGTTACATTAGTGTCATAATATATTATCTTATTTGGTTCCTTATACGATGTACCAAACATATCCAAAGTGTCCACTACCACATTACTCGTGTTCCCTATAAACAAATTTCTCATTTTTTAGCCAACAAATTCTAACATTTGAAACCATAAATTAAATCCTACATTTGAATCTCGAAATTTCAAAAACTTTTGGAATGAAATATAATATATCTGAAAATTATATTTTGTATTAAAGAAATATTCACTTCATCAGAGCCGGCCCTGGCCTATGGCAATTTGGGCGACCGCCTTAGGCCCACAAACTAGGATGGCCCAAAAAATTTAAAAATATTTTATTCTTTTTAGTAAAAAATTTTAAAATAATATTTTAGCTTTTTAAATAAAATATTGAAATTAAGTTGGAAAACTTGAAATTTAATATTTTATTAATAAATTGGTCTCATACTTGATGTATAGTTATGACAGGACCCGTCCCAATTCTCCTAGATTATAGTGGGATGTGCCTGCTCCCGTCTGACACCACGTGTCAAACCAAAGATAAACTAGTCATTCGCTCGGGGACCATCAGAGTACTCCAGGATCAGCAGTGGCATGTGATGTCTCGTTCTCTATTACAGCCTGTATCCGCTATCAAGCTGAAAGGTATTAATGTAACGACCCGTCTTGAAAATTGGGATTAGATTAGTAGTTAATGATGGATTAGTGAAGTTAATCGGTGATTAGTTGGGTGATCTCGGACGGACGGTGCGACATGACTGTTTTGCCCCTAGAGTAGGCAAAAAGGTTGACTTTTGATTCGGGCAGTCAAATGGACTTTGACCGATGACTGTGACGTAGTTCGTGACGTCACGAGTCCGTACACATGTGGCACGTCCGATTCCGACATTCGGGGAAAAAGTTATGTTGTTCGGAAGTTCAAGGGAAATTTGGTACTTTGGTTTAAAAGGGGCAATTTGTTAACTTTTCATACGATATGGACTTTTCACGTAATTCGAGGACTGTTAGGTAGGCCTTGATCCCCTGAAGACAGCGACAGGCGGCACGCGTCAATTGGAGTTCGGACGATAGAGTTACGGGTCTAGGAATATGAGGGGCAAAATGGTAATTGTCATTCAGGAGCATTTTGGTCTTTTACTGCCTAGGGATGTAACGACCCGTCCCGGGAGTCGGGATTAGTGAAGTGATTAGTGACGGATCAGCTGAGTTAATCGGTGGTTAATTGGGTACTTTTGGACCCAGGACGTAGAATGACAATTTTGCCCCTAGTTTGGGTAAAAAGTTGACTTTTAGTTTGGGTGGTTAATTGGACAATGACCGATGACCGTGACGTAGTTCGGGACATCACGAGTCTGTAGACAGGTGGCACGCCCGATTCCGACATCCGAGGAAGTTATGATGTTCGGAAGGTTGAGGGCATTACCGTAAATTGGGTAAACGAAGGGGAAAAGTTGACTTTTCGCACGACAAGGTTTTTATGTGTAGACCGAAGACCGTTAGTTAGATCTCGTCGTCCTGAATTCAACAACAGGCGGCATGCTTTCATCGGACGTAGGACGAGCAAGTTACGGGTCTAGAACGGCGAAGGGCAAAATGGTAATTTTGACTCACAAAGGGCATTTTGGTCTTTTTGCACATTGGGAATTGTGCAAACCAGATTGGGACAAGTGTACAGGGGGATTGGATATTTTGAGATGGGCCATGGGATTATGACATGTGGCAGAGGTCTAGTGGGTTCTAGTTTTTGCACGGGCTAAATTAAATTGGATTGTTCGAGTGTGTAGCCGTGTTCGAAGAGGAAAACAGAGACTAAAAGAACAGGGAGGAATCGATCGATTGCTGGGTGAGAGTATGAGTTTTGTTGATCCAGTGAGTGAGAACATTGAGAGATTGTGAGACTGGTGAGTGTGTGGGTTGCACTGAAGTGAGTTTGGATGTGTGAGAGGTGAGAGTTCTCAAGAAAAACAGAGAGGGGTTCTGGTGGTGGTGCTGTCGTGTAATCGATTAATCGAGGTTGGTGGTGGTTTCCAGAGGACGGAGGAGGACTAGAGGAGTCGCGTAGGCACGGCGGAGCTCACGGAGGTGGCCTGAGCGCAGGTAATTTCTTCGATCCTTTTATATGCTCTGTTTTTCCGTCTGGTTTCAAACTGAAAGTCGTGAAGTTTGAGGACGAGTCGAAGTGTTTTGTAGGTTCTAAGAGGTTCACTAGGTCCCTAGGAAGTTGTTGGTTGTGCAACCGTGAAGGGGGGATGCACGGGTGGCTGGAAGTAGAAACAGGGGTTTCTGTTGGCTACGGGTTCGAGCTTGGGAGGTGAGGTTTAAGGCAGTAATGTCTTGTTTTGATTATTGGGTTGAGTTGCTTAGAGTAGGACGAAGAGAATGGTGGAAAAAGGGATGAGAACGGATGGCAGACGGTGGAGAATCGGCCACGCCGGTCCAGAACAGTAGCAGTCTCGAGGAAGAAGATGAACAGTGATTGTGTGCAGGCGCGTGAGGCCCACGCGTAGCCACTTTGGGCGGCGCGTGGGGGCGCGTGCGGCAGTTTCCAGGGAAGTGGTCAACTAGGTTTTTGGTTTAATCGTTGTAACGAATCTATTGGGATAGGTTTCGGGACAATCAGACGTCGTTTCGGGTTAGTTCTGCGGGATCGAAGGTTTAGGGTTTCATTTAAAATACGCTTAGAAGTCCGGGAAAATTATGGGACTTGAGTAGGACTTTTGTGAAGTAGTTCGTAACCTCGTTGTGGGCTTTGGACAGGTTCGGGAACACCAAGGATAGCGGAATGGCCGGGGACGGTGTAAGTGCGCGAGTATCGAGACAACGTCGGAATGGTCTATGAGTGGACTTTGCTTTCTAACTCTTGATGCATGCATATATGTTTTCGTATGTTTTCTATACTTGATTCTATGATTTGATTTATGATTGTGATGGTTTATGGTTTTTGCACGTATTTCGAGGAAATTACGAAAATTCACGTTTTACGATATGTTGATGGATATTGTGATTTGAACCTGGTTTAAATGATTTGATTTTGGGATTTGAAATACGATTTGATTTCAAAGAAAGTAAAAGGATTTTGAAAGTGTTTTCGGGCTTGAAGCCCAGTTCAGAAAAGTGGTTTTGAGAAATGTGATTTCAGGTTTGTGAATCGGAATTCCGAATGAAGATTCGGGAATCGATTCGGGACTTGAAACTTGATTCCGGGTTTGGGTTCGGAATGGTTATTCCGGATGCCGGCTTACGGAATGATGGTTGCGGACTCGAATTTGGAAAGGAGATGGATATGAGTTCTGGGTTTGGATTCGGGATCCTGAGGAGATTGCGGATTCGGATTCGGAAATGGAAAATGGTTTTCAAACGGTTTTGGATTGGATTTGCTGGATCTGGTTATTGGGTTTAAAGACCCGGATTGAGTTTAAAGACTCGGATATTGATATTTTCCCGTGTAGTCCTGTTGAGTTTAAAGACTCGGGAGTTTAAAGACTTGGATTATATTGAGGCCTGGATAAAGTTTAAAGACTCGGATAGATCTAGCAGGTTCGATGAACGGAAATGTGGTATGGTTTTCAATCATAGTTTTCCGAGGTTTTGGGCTATGCCCGGATGAAATGGTTTCGATGGTTTTGGACTGAGGCCCGGGATTTGGAAAAAGGAACTTGTGTTCGGTTTTTCGTACCTGGCTTGCTTAACCGGAATATTGAATGGTTTTTATGACTTGAATTTAATATGCATGCATTGGTTTTTGAAACGGAGGGTATAAATGCCATTGTTTTATGAAATGTTTTTGAACTTATACTTTATTTTTGTCTACTCACAGTCTTTTCGTGTTTTCGATACCCTCCAGGTTGTTGCGGTGCGGGCTGTTGGTCGAGAGTGACGGAGACATCACACCCGAGATCCACAGTAGTTTCGACGCACTCTGTGAAGTCCGGATACTTTGAGGATGGTTCGATCGACAATCCCTTTTCCGACTTACGTGTCACATGGAGGTTGGACGTCTGTTTAACCTTCGCGTCATGCGTAAGTTAGACGGGAGCAGGGTTTAGCCCTTAATCCCTGGGGATTAGGGGTGGGCCCTAACAAGGGATCTGTGCCCAGTAAAGTTGGGACTCTTGGCTGCTTCCGGAAATGTTGCCCACAAAAATTTGGACACTTGGCCCCCTCTGGAAGGCCATGGAACTCTCACTCACCGCCTTTCATCGTTTTAAACATACGGCACAGTTTGGTTCAAAAGAAAAACAGAGAGAACCTTCCACCGCTTCCCTCGATCTTCATCCCTTGGCCCTGACTTGTGAGTGAAACCTAGAGTGTAGATGGTGAGTTGAATGGTGGTGCCACCATAGGGCGTGGCCGTGGATGGCGGTCCCAACTGTGAGCCAAAACAAAACATATGAATGTGATTGTGAGCTAAAACCCGCATAAACTGTGACAATTGCGAGTGTGTGGTGAGGGGAAAACAGAGGGTAGACTGAGAGGATTGTAGTGGTGCCACAGTGAGGAGTAGCCGTGAAGGGTGGCTAGAGACCCGTGAGGAATGCAGAGCCATCATGAATCCAACCCACACGACCCCCTCGATTTTCATTTGATGAGGCTAGTTTGTAAAGGAAAAAATGTAAGGGAGGCGAGATGAGGAGGATGGAGGCCACAGTCGTGCACAACGGGGACAGTAAGTGATAACAACCAGAACATGTCCTGTTTCGGTTTAAAATGGTAAAACATGAATTTGATGTTATTAATGTGTTTTAACGTTTGGATGTGAGGTCTAGAGGTCAATGGAGTCGATAGGAATCGAAATCATGACTAGCAGTGACCTATGGTGGCCAGAACCAGAGGAGGACAGTTTGCTATTTGATCGACTATCAGGAAGGTAAGTTAGAGGATTGAGTTTCATGTTTGAAGCAACTGGATCGATTGTATAGGTTAGGACGAAGCTATTGGGATTAAAATGGATGAAAAAGATGGATAAATGGTGGAAAACCGCCTGCGTCGGTTCGAACCGGTCTGAACCGAGTCTGCAAGAGGAATGAGACGATGAATAGTGTCGCGCGTGAGGCCCACGTGCAGCCCCTTTGGGCGGCGCATGTGTGCACATGGCACATCTTTTGAGGAAGGTTCCAACACGACTTTTTAAGTATTCGATGTAACGAACATTTTGGCACTGGTTTCGAGTCGATCGGACATCGTCTCGATATGTTTCGGGATGTCCGAAGGTTTTAGGGCTCGGTTAAAAATAGTTAAAAATTCGGAAAAATTACGAGGCTTTAGTAGAAGCTTAATGAAGTAGTTAGTGAAGTAGTTAGTGATAATTCGGGAAACTTCAGGACCCATCCCAATCCCCCCGGAATTAATGCGGGATGATCCTGCTCCCGTCTGACACGGAGTGTCAAACAAGGGATAATTCCGTCCTTAGCCCTCTCGGACCATCAGAGTACGCCAGGATCCAGAGGAGGTATGTGATATCTCAGTCTCTGCTACAGTCCACATCGTATCCAACCCGAAGGGTATTAAAAACAGAAAGACTATGAGTGGACAAAAATAAAGAGTTTATAAAAACATATTTCATAAAGACCTTTATACCCTTTACTAAAAAGCATGCGTGCATAGTAAAACCATTTATCCAAACACATATGTTTAAACAAGCATCATTAGGGTCTCAACCCCAAATTCCGTAAATACAAGTCACACGGGCTCCTGCCCAAAACCATTTACAGAAAACCATAATATCATAAACATATGTGGGACCTCAGCCCAAATCCATTTATCATCATAAAACACAATTTCCCGAACCACTTGAAATCATGTTTATCCATTATATTTCATATCCAAGAACCAGTCATGGTAAAATAAAGCTACGCGCATGCTAACCGAGGTCTCAAACCCAAGTCTCTCCAAGGTCCACCCAGGTCAATGTCTATAGATCAATGACCCTCCCTGGACGTAACGAACCATGCCCATCCTGAGAGTAAGGAACCCAACTGGGGGTCGACTCCACTCAGTCAGTGCTCCGTGACTACTCCGAGGTCCACCGAGGCCAACGACCCTCCCCGGAGGAGACAATTGTAACACCCCGGAAATTCGAGGATTTTAATATTGTAATTTAATGTATGAATTGACGTTTTTACCCTTGTGAATGGTATGACCAAATTGTTGACTTTTTGATTGGTGGGTCAAATGGACTTTGACCAGTGACCGTGACGTAGTTCGGGACGTCACGAGTTCATAGACAGGTGGCACGTCCAATTCGGACGATCAGGGAAAAAGTTATGACTATCGGGAGTTCAGGGGCATTACCGTAATTTGGACTTTAGGGGCGATATTGTTGACTTTTCGTTTGGCAACTAATTTTCACATGACTCAAGGACCGTTAGGTAGGTTTCGATGCCCTGAGTTCGTAGACAGGCGGCACGCCGAAATCGGACTTCGTATGGCTGAGTTACGGGTCTAGAAAGTGAGGGGCAGTTTGGTAATTATTTGAACCAGGGGCATTTTGGTCTTTTTGCCCTGGTTACTATAGCAACCGCGGGGGAACCATGGACGGCACCACCATGTGCGGTGGTTCAGTGTACAATTGATTATGCAAATGTGTGCTGGAAAGGAAAGCGTGTCTGATGCTTTAGAACGTGGGTTGAACCATCCACCCTACACTGTCGAATTGATTAATGAAGTTCGAAGCTGTTTCGGGGAACAAAATTCAGTGGACAAATTGGACTTCCACGAGCCTCTGGGATGGCTGAGGTTATTTAAAACTGATTAGAACGTGAGTGAGCATCACTCTGATGCTGAAAGAACTGAGAACAGATGAAGAAAACCAGAGAAACCATTTCGGGCAAAATTGGAGGGAAAATCGGGTTTTGATTTCTGGTGATTGTTCGACCAAACCAAGGCCTGGTTTAGTCTTCTGGGAGTGTTTAGAACTCAACCACATCGAAATCGAAGGCCATCAGCCACGGGTGAGCTGGGACGGTGACTGCAGTTTTCAGAGAAATCGCAGAGCTTGGGACGACAACCTTCAGGTACTTTCAGACACAATTGATCGTTCATTTTGGTTCGTTTTGATCCTATTATGCTTCCTGTGAAGTTAATTGGATAATGGGTTTGAAACCAGGGAGTTCTGGTGATTGACCCGTTGGTTGATCACGGGTCGAGGGTCCATTTAAGGGACCAGTGAGGTTAATTTTTGACTCAGAACCTAAATTGGATAGTTAATGAACATGTTAGGATCAAATACGAGTGAAATCGAGTGGAAATTGAGGGTCAATTAATCGGGTCAAGCCGCGGGTGGTAGGCCCGTATTACAGACAAACGGTTGAAGGTGGTGACACTGTAGCTACAGTGTCAGGCGCATGACTTTCACGCGCAGCCACTTTGGGCGGCGCGTGAGGGCGCGTTGAGCCTTATCTCCGATCACGATCAACATGACTTTTGTTCCTCTCATCATTCTGAACATTTTTGGTGAATTAACCATGTTGATCTGAGATAGTTTTGATGGGTCAATTTAGGGCCGGTTGCCTCGGGAAACGTGTTGGACGGCTTCCCCGAACCGGTTTCTATTTCAGACCTTTTTGGTTAAATGTTTAAGACTTGTAGTGACCCTTACAGGTGATTTGGACTGATAGGAATTGTACGATAATCCCGGTACAAGCTCGTACGCGCAGGTTACCGCGGGATCGTACTGTGAGTGGGCCCGATTTCATTAAACCCTTGCATGCTTAAATGTTTTCTGATTTACTTATATGTTCACATGCTGGAATCAATAAATGGTTTGGATGATATTGAAATTTCGGTTATGGTACGTTTCACGGTATTTGGGCATGAGACCGGTTTGATGAAACGTAACGATCGGTTCGGATTTTACCTATGTATACATATATGTTTTGCATGTGGATATCAATAAAATGTATTTGGTACTGCACTGTATAGATCCTTCCATATGATACTGTCTCCTCCGGATGAGGTACCTCGGAGTGGTCACGGACGTCTAGAATGTCCAGCGTCTATGACGCTAAGCATCGGGGATGCTGTTCCCGAACGGGGTTCGGGGATTGAACTCGGAATTGAGACCCGAGTGGCACGCGTAGCCTTGTGATTGTGACCTTATTGGACGTCAGGGATGTCAGACATCAGGGATGTCGGGATTGGAGTGTATAGTGCAGTGGCTAAAATTATGTTTATGGTTTTATTATATGCCTTATGGTTTATATTATATGATTGATGGTTTTAAATTCGGTTGCATGCATGTTTGGAAAACGAAGGGATAAATTATATGTTTTACTTATCATATGATTTTATAAACTTGAGTTTCGGTCCACTCGCCCTTATTGTTTTGGTAACCCCTCCAGGTCGTGCTAATGAGGTAGAGGAGGAACCTGAGGCTGAGGCATAGATCCACTTCTGCGTACCTGAACCCCTGTTGGGTGGTGTACCCGCAGGTTTATGTTAGAGTCGTGCTCGCAACTTGTAGTTTGGATTTCATCCCTTGTCTGACATCTGTTATTTCGGATTTGATGTAAAACTTTAATTTGGTTTTTATGCATTTGAACGTTTAAGGTTAAAATTGGAACATTATTTTGGGTGTCAGACGGGAGCAGGGCAAGCCCCCATGTGGTCCCAGAGAGGATCGGGGCGGGTCCTGTCAGCTTGGTATCAGAGCACTAGGTTGTGGTCAGCATGCTAGACTAGCGATTAGTACTAGTTACTTTTCGAGTTTAAGGATAATGTTAACTGATCTATGCCTCTTGACAGTTGGTTATGCCTCCAAGGAGGATTCCTCATACACGAACTGACGAGGATCTGGAAAGGGAAATGGAATGAGCAAGCATTGAAAGGGCTCAACGTTTGGGAGCCACACCTTTCAACGGGGGATCGAACCCCGAAGATGCTCATGATTGGATCACCAAATGGGAAAGGATCTTCACGGTGATGCACTGCCCTTCGGGCGAACGGGTAACTTTGGCGGCCTTCCTACTGGAAGGAGGAGCCTACCAGTGGTGGCACGGCCTTGAAATGTCTGGATGGTCTGTCCATACCACTACATGGGAAGCTTTCCGTTCCCGATTTCTGGACCAGTACTACCCGCGATCATTTTGCACGGCACGGGAGGCTGAGTTCCTGCGGCTAGATCAGGGAGATATGTCCGTTGCGGACTACGAGCAGACTTTCAGAAAACTATCCCGGTTCGCTGCATCATTCGTGAGCACGGAGGAGGACAAATTCCAAAGGTTCGAGCTTGGACACCGAGGGGAGATCCGGGCAAGTGTGACTGCTGCTACTCATGCTTCACTGAGAGATATGGTCGACGCTGCGGTGTGTGTCGAGGCCATTCTGGCGGCACACCAGACACGACAGCCTTCGGGCGAGGGGCGACATCAGGATCGCCCACACCGTGGGCCATCAGGCCAGAAGAACAACAAGGGAGGGGGCTACAGGGGAGCACCCTCATCCTTCAAGGGTCGTGGCTGGTCGGGTCGACGTGGAGGCTCTCAGGGCAGAGGATCAGGATACAACTCCGGGCAGCGTTCATCTTGGAGCGGTGCTTCTGGTGGGCATTCGGACAGGCCAAGGCTAGTAACCTGTTTTGCTTGCGGAGAGAAGGGCCACTATGCTTGTGATTGCCCGCTGTTATCCAAGAGCAACGACGCTGGGGGCTCTAGTGTGGTGCAGAGCACGGCTTCCCACACTAATGGAGGTCGCGGTCAGGGAGGTGACCGTGGTGTTGGGCGTGGTGCACGCGGACGCGGACGGAATGGTGGGCCTAGGGTCCAAGTGTTTGCAATGACCCAGCAGCAGGCGAGGACCGCCCCAAGCGTGGTTACAGGTACACTACATATCTTAAACCTTCTTATACATGTATTGATGGATGCGGGGGCTACACATTCTTTTATTTCGAAGAGTTGTGCTGGTATGCTTGATTGTGTGGTATCAGCCTTAGATTGTGATATGGGTGTTGGCACCCCGATGGGCATCGTGTACCTTGTGAATCAGGTGATTCGGAGGTGGCCGGTGAGAATTGAGGATGTGGTTTTACCAGCGGATCTAATTATTTTGGATATCCACGACTTCGATGTAATTTTGGGGATGGATTGGCTATCGGAGCATGGGTCGCTCATCGATTGCTGTAGCAAGCAAGTGATTCTGCGAAGCCCGGGTTTTCCGGAGGTTATCTTTCAGGGGGAGCGTGACGGTTCGCCTCCTGAAGTGATTTCTTCACTTACTGCTACCAAACTTCTACGGAAGGGATGCCAGGGTTATCTGGCGCACGTCGTGTCGGATCAGGGTGATACTCCGGGTATCAATGAGATACCGGTGGTACGTGAGTTTCCGGATGTGTTCCCGGAAGACTTACCTGGGTTACCACCATCGCGGGAGATCGAGTTTACAATTGAACTACTCCCCGGTACCCGACCCAAATCCCAGGCACCATACCAGATGGCGCCGGCCGAGTTACGAGAACTCAAAACTCAGTTGCAGGAGTTGGTGGAATTGGGATATGTCCGACCGAGTACTTCACCGTGGGGAGCACCGGTGTTATTCGTAAAGAAGAAGGAGGGGAGTCTCCGTTTGTGCATTGACTATCGGCAACTCAACAAGGTGACACTGAGGAACCAGTATCCTCTACCCAGGATCGATGACCTTTTTGACCAGTTACGGGGAGCACAGTGCTTCTCGAAGATTGATTTCTGGTCTGGGTATCACCAACTGAGGATTTCGGAGGAGGATATCCCGAAAACTGCTTTTCGAACCCGTTATGGACACTACGAGTTCCTGGTTATGCCTTTTGGGTTGACGAATGCTCCAACAGCATTCATGGATCTGATGAACCGGGTCTTCTGACCCTACTTGGATAAATTCGTGATTATGTTCATCGATGATATCTTTGTGTACTCGAGGAGTGCCCGAGCACATGAGGAACATCTACGGTTGGTGTTGGAGAAACTGAGACATGAACAGTTGTACGCCAAGCTGAGCAAGTGTCAGTTTTGGCTGAGCAGTATTGGTTTTCTGGGACATGTGATATCGATGGATGGGATTAGCGTAGATCCCCAAAAACTGAAGCGGTGACTAACTGGGCTAGACCGACAACGGTAGCGGAGGTGCGGAGTTTTGTCGGGTTAGCAGGTTACTACCGGAGATTCGTGGAGGGTTTCTCCAAAATTGCTGCACCATTGACTCGTCTGACTCGGAAGGGAGTGAAGTTTACTTGGGACGAGCAGTGTGATCGGAGTTTTCAAGAATTGAAGGATCGATTGACCACTGCACCTGTCCTTGCATTGCCGGATGACAGTGGAGAGTTCGTGGTCTTCAGTGACGCATCACTACAAGGTTTGGGCTGCGTGTTGATGCAGACTGGCAAGGTTATCGCCTATGCATCCCGGTAGCTAAAGACTCATGAGTTGAACTACCCTACCTATGATTTGGAGTTGGCAGCGGTGGTTCATGCTCTAAAAATCTGGAGACATTACCTATTCGGTGCAACGTGCCGGATATACACTGATCACCAGAGTCTAAAGTACCTATTCACTCAGAAGGAGCTCAACATGAGACAACGAAGATGGTTAGAGCTGCTGAAGGATTATGACTGTACGATTGAGTACCATCCGGGTAAGGCCAATGTGGTGGCAGATGCACTCAGCAGGAAATCAGCGGGATCAGTTGCACACCTGGGGATGGTGTATCTTCCTTTGCTGGTAGAACTCCGGAAGGCGGGAGTTATTTTGGGTACGGATGAGCATGGAGCTTTGTTGGCCAGCTTCCATGTACGACCTGTATTGATTGATCAGATCATCGAAGCACAACTTCAGGATCCGATACTCTGTATTTTCAGGATTGAGGTCTATGCGGATGCGAGAGAGGATTTCTCCATCCGGGATGATGGAGCACTTGTGAAGTTGGGCCGTTTGTGTGTACCTGCAGTGGCAGAGTTACGGGCCGAGATTCTGGAGGAGGCCCATAGTTCGGCTTATGCTATGCATCCGGGAGGTACAAAGATGTACCGTACCCTCCGGAACCATTATTGGTGGCCAGGAATGAAGAAGGATATTGCTGAATTCGTGAGCAGATGCTTAACCTGTTAGCAGGTTAAGGCGGAGCGGCAGAGACCGTATGGGGCTATGCAGCCACTTCCGATTCCCGAGTGGAAGTGGGATCACATCATCATGGACTTCGTCTTTAAGTTACCAAGGACTCAGAGTGGAGTTGACGGAGTATGGGTGATTGTGGATCGGCTAACCAAGTCAGCCCATTTTCTACCAGTTCAAGAGACTTATAAACCTAACTGACTGGCTCAATTGTTCGTGAAAGAAATCATACGATTGCATGGTACGCCGGAATCGATCGTGTCCGATCGTGATCCGCGTTTCACTTCCAGGTTCTGGAGGAGTTTGCAAGCTACTTTGGGAACAACCCTACGTTTCAGTACTGCGTTCCATCCACAGACCGATGGACAGTCTGAACGGACCATTCAGACCCTGGAGGACATGATGAGGTCCTGTGTACTACAGTTTCAGGATTCTTGGGATACTCATTTGCCATTGATGGAATTCGCTTACAACAATAGCTATCAGACAAGCATCAGGATGGCACCTTATGAGGCACTGTATGGTCGACAGTGCAGGACACCTATCTGCTGGATGGAGATAGGGGAGCGAGCGGCGGTAGGGCCAGAATTGATGGACTTAACCCTGGAAACTGTTCGAGTTATCAAGGAGAGATTGAAGGCGGCACAGGATCGCCAAAAGAGTTATGTCGATCGACGGATTCGAGACTTGGAATTTGAAGTGGGAGATTTTGTCTTCCTGAAGTTATCTCCGTGGAAAGAGATTATCCGTTTTGGTCGACGGGGGAAACTGAGTCCTCGTTTTATCGGACCATATGAGATCGTGGAGAGAATTGGCAGGGTTGCATACAGATTGGCACTACCTCCAGAACTTTCTAGAGTTCACGATGTTTTTCACGTATCGATGCTGCGGAAATACGTACATGATGCTTCCCATGTACTGGGGGAACAACCTATCGAACTCCGAGGGGATTTGAGCTTTGAGGAACAACCAGTGCAGATTTTGGATCGGAAGGACAAGGTACTACGACGGAAGACGATTCCTCTCGTGAAGATTCTCTGGAGAAACCAGAATGTGGAAGAAGCCACATGGGAGCCTGAGGCTCAGATGCGAGAAAAATTTCCTCATTTGTTTCTTTGAAATTTCAGGATAAAATTTCTTAAGGGGGGAAGGTTGTAACACCCCAGAAATTCGAGGATTTTAATATTGTAATTTAATGTATGAATTGACGTTTTTACCCTTGTGAATGGTATGACCAAATTGTTGACTTTTTGATTGGTGGGTCAAATGGACTTTGACCAGTGACCGTGACGTAGTTCGGGACGTCACGAGTTCATAGACAGGTGGCACGTCCAATTCGAACGATCAGGGAAAAAGTTATAACTATCGGGAGTTCAGGGGCATTACTGTAATTTGGACTTTAGGGGCAAAATTGTTGACTTTTCGTTTGGCAACTAATTTTCACATGACTCAAGGACCGTTAGGTAGGTCTCGATGCCCTGAGTTCGTAGACAGGCGGCACGCCGAAATCGGACTTCGTATGGCTGAGTTACAGGTCTAGAAAGTGAGGGGCAGTTTGGTAATTATTTGAACCAGGGGCATTTTGGTCTTTTTGCCCTGGTTACTGTAGCAACCGCGGGGGAACCATGGACGGCACCACCATGTGCGGTGGTTCAGTGTACAATTGATTATGCAAATGTGTGCTGGAAAGGAAAGCGTGTCTGATGCTTTAGAACGTGGGCTGAACCATCCACCCTACACTGTCGAATTGATTAATGAAGTTCGAAGCTGTTTCGGGCAACAAAATTCAGTGGACAGATTGGACTTCCACGAGCCTCTGGGACGGCTGAGGTTATTTAAAACTGATTAGAACGTGAGTGAGCATCACTCTGATGCTGAAAGAACTGAGAACAGATGAAGAAAACCAGAGAAACCATTTCGGGCAAAATTGGAGGGAAAATCGGGTTTTGATTTCTGGTGATTGTTCGACCAAACCAAGGCCTGGTTTAGTCTTCTGGGAGTGTTTAGAACTCAACCACATTGAAATCGAAAGCCATCAGCCACGGGTGAGCTGGGACGGTGACTGCAGTTTTCAGAGAAATCGCAGAGCTTGGGACGACAACCTTCAGGTACTTTCAGACACAATTGATCGTTCATTTTGGTTCGTTTTGATCCTATTATGCTTCCTGTGAAGTTAATTGGATAATGGGTTTGAAACCAGGGAGTTCTGGTGATTGACCCGTTTGGTTGATCACGGGTCGAGGGTCCATTTAAGGGACCAGTGAGGTTAATTTTTGACTCATAACCTAAATTGGATAGTTAATGAACATGTTAGGATCAAATACGAGTGAAATCGAGTGGAAATTGAGGGTCAATTAATCGGGTCAAGCCGCGGGTGGCAGGCCCGTATTGCAGACAAACGGATGAAGGTGGTGACACTGTAGCTACAGTGTCAGGAGCGTGACTTTCACGCGCAGCCACTTTGGGCGGCGCGTGAGGGCGCGTTGGGCCTTATCTCTGATCATGATCAACATGACTTTTGTTCCTCTCATCATTCTGAACATTTTTGGTGAATTAACCATGTTGATCTGAGATAGTTTTGATGGGTCAATTTAGGGCCGGTTACCTCGGGAAACGTGTTGGACGGTTTCCCCGAACCGGTTTCTATTTCAGACCTTTTTGGTTAAATTTTTAAGACTTGTAGTGACCCTTACAGGTGATTTGGACTGACAGGAATTGTACGATAATCCCGGTACAAGCTCGTACGCGCAGGTTACCGCGGGATCGTACTATGAGTAGGCCCGATTTCATTAAACCCTTGCATGCTTAAATGTTTTCTGATTTACTTATATGTTCACATGCTGGAATCAATAAATGGTTTGGATGATATTGAAATTTCGGTTATGGTACGTTTCACGGTATTTAGGCATGAGACCCGTTTGATGAAACGTAACGATCGGTTCGGATTTTACCTATGTATACATATATGTTTTGCATGTGGATATCAATAAAATGTATTTGGTACTGCACTGTATAGATCCTTCCATATGATACTGTCTCCTCCGGATGAGGTACCCCGGAGTGGTCACGGACGTCTAGAACGTCCAGCGTCTATGACGCTAAGCATCGGGGATGCTGTACCCGAACGGGGATCAGGGATTGAACTCGAAATTGAGACCCGAGTGGCACGCGTAGCCTTGTGATTGTGACCTTATTGGACGTCAGGGACGTCAGACATCAGGGATGTCGGGATTGGAGTGTATAGTACAGTGGCTAAAATTATGTTTATGGTTTATATTATATGATTGATGGTTTTAAATTCGGTTGCATGCATGTTTGGAAAACAGAGGGGTAAATTATATGTTTTACTTATCAAATGATTTTATAAACTTGAGTTTCGGTCCACTCACCCTTATTGTTTTGGTAACCCTTCCAGGTCGTGCTAATGAGGTAGAGGAGGAACCTGAGGCTGAGGCATCGATCCACTTTTGCGTACTTGAACCCCTGTTGGGTGGTGTACCCGCAGGTTTATGTTAGAGTCGTGCTCGAAACTTGTAGTTTGGATTTCATCCCTTGTCTGACATCTGTTATTTCGGATTTGATGTAAAACTTTAATTTGGTTTTTATGCATTTGAACGTTTAAGGTTAAAATTGGAACATTATTTTGGGTGTCAGACGGAAGTAGGGCACGTCCCCATGTGGTCCCAGAGAGGATCGGGGCGGGTCCTGTCAACAATCATATATATAGGATGACATATGAAAAACCTTTTGAAATTATTCTTTAAACCTTTCAAGGATTCATGTCCGGCCCCCATAAGCTGTCATGAACCATAAAATCCTTTCCAAGGGTTCATGCCGGTTCCCATAAACTTTCATGACCCGTAAATCCATTTCAAGGGTTCATGCCGGTTCCCATAAACCGTCATGACCCGTAAAAACCATTTGTAACACATAGTTGGGCCCTAGGCCCGAATCCACATCCAAACTGGACCTCCGGTCCGAATCGTAAACCAACTGGGCTTCGAGCCCGATTTAATAAACTAAATGGGCCTCGTGCCCGATATTGTACACCAACTGGGCCTCCGGCCCGATGCCATGTTAAATCAAATGGACCTCAAGTCCGAGAGTTCGTAAATCAAATGGGTTTCGAACCCGAGTTTACCTTTTCAAATCCAAAATCATTTCATTAAACCATTTCCAAAACCATAAGAATGGAAAATCAGAGTAAAACTAGAAAACCTCGATTTACGTGTAAACACGTAAATCACCTCGTATAGCGTGAAACCATATAATTCACAACCATCCAAATCATCATCATATAATAACATTCATAATCCATATAAAACATTTATACATGCATAACAGTTTAGAAATCAAGGTCCACTCATAGACCGTCCGAAGCCGCGTCTCGATACGCGTGCCATAAGCGTCTCCTGGGTCAATCATCGTCTCCGGGACTCCCAAGCCTGTCCAAATCATAATAGAAGGTTACTAACTACTTAATTAACCTTCCACTAAAGCCCCGTAATTTTCCGAAATTTTTAACTATTTTAAATCCGGATCTGAAACCTTCCGATTCCCCGAACATTATTGAGACGGTGTCCGATTGACACGAAACCAGTCCCAAAATGTTCGTTACATCGAATAGAAGATTTCACATGTTGAACACTTCCCTATTGGACCTACCACGTGCCCCCACGCGCCCTAGATAGCCCCTGCATGTGAGCCCACGCGCCAGGTGCACTGTTCATCTTCTTCACAAGTCGAACCAGTTCTCTGGTTCTTGGATCGGCCGAACCGATCTAGACCGGTTCAACCTCTAAACTCAACTATTTTCGGTCCATTTTGTTCCCTTTTAATTCCTATATCATCCTAACCTTGTTTCCTATCATTTTATCTATTAAAAACCGAAATAAAGGAACCAAAACCCACCTTGAATGTCCATGTTTGAACTGCCCGCTTGTGAGCATCCACCGTCGTGGTCTCCGGCCGTTCTAGGCCTCAAAACCAATCTCATCCGTCTCCTAAGGTCCCCAGAAGAATATACAACCTTTTAGGTTCGATTAAAACCCAATAAAAACCGATTTCCACTTTTTGAAAATAAATGGGGTTCCTCGAGTTCTCACCTCCGCCGTGGACCGCCGCCGTGTGCCCTCACCATCGCGTCCTCATCATCCCACTCTCTCACGGTCATGCTCAGTGTACCACACTCACAAGATGAATAATGGAGGAGGTGATATGTGTGTTTGTTGTGTTTGAAAATGGAGGATGAAGGAATGGTTTCGGGTTTGTTAGAAACAAAGGAGATGAAGATATTTGATCAGATGAGAGGGAAGAAATGGAGGGTGAGGATTGAGATATTAAATGGAATGGATGGCTAGGATAGAATGAGGTGTGGATTAAATTAAAATAATAATAACAATAATATTATTTAATTAAGTTAGATCCCCTTTTTAGGGAAATTGACCAATAGGATGAGTGACACTTGTCACTTATCCACGGGACCCACCAAAATATCTGCCCAATCAGAAATTGCCAAATCATCATCGTCTCGAAGTACGTGTATAGTGAAATCGACCTTCCGTGACCTATAACTTTCCTGTTCGAAGTCCGATTTCAGCGTGCCGCATGCCTATGGATTCGTATCATCTCGATCTATGTAATGGTCCTCGGGCCTTGGCCATTGGACCTTCCGATCAAAAAGTCAACATTTGCCCCTTTTTAAACCATAATTACCAAAATGCCCCTAAACTTCCGAGCGTCATAACTTCTTCCCCGAATGTCGGAATTGAACGTGCCACCTGTCTATGAACTCGTGACGTCCTAATATACGTCACGGTCATCGGTCAAAGTCCATTTGACCGCCCGAATGAACAGTCAACGTTTTGCCACGGTTATGGGCAAAACGGTAATTTTGCATCGTTCGTCCGATTTCGCCTAACTAATCACCGATTAACCTCACTAATCGTGATTAGTTACTAATATAATCTAGGAATTTGGAACGGGTCGTTACACGTTGTAAATTGGTTTTGGGTTTAAAGACCCGGATATGGCTGGATCTGATTTTGAGTTTAAAGACTCGGTTGATTGACGAGGAAGGGCCCTGGATTGATATATTTTGAGTTTAAAGACTCAGTTATTGTGATACCCCCCCGGGGCCTGTTGATTGTGTTTTGAGTTTAAAGACTCGTTGATATCCCGGGAAGGCCTGATTATGCGCATGTGTTTTGAGTTTAAAGACTCGGGCGCACTTGAGATCCAGCAACTTGATTGATTGATGTTTTTCACTGGTTTTCAAATATTTTGGGTAATGGCTAGGATGATTTGGATTTGATGAGTTTTGGGCTGAGTTCCCGTACTTTGATGAGGATTTATGATTTTGGGCTAAGGCCTGGATTTGAGTTACGGATTTGAGAAAAGGGAATGATTCCGGTTTTCATTGATGGTTTCTTATCTTGGATATGAAATGGTTTTATGGAATGGTTTTCATATGCATGCATTGGTTTTTCGTGGAAGGTATAAATGTACTTTCTTATAAACTGTTTTCTGAACTTACGATTTATTTTTGTCCACTCATAATCTTTTATATTTTTCGATACCCTCCAGGTTGTTGCGGTGCGGACTGTTGTTAAAGAGACGGAGACATCACACACGCGATCCACAATAGATTCTGCGCGTTCTGGGAAGTCCGAAAATTTTGGACGGTTCGCTTGGGAATCCCTTTTCCTGCTTACGTGTTACGTAGAGGTTGGACGTCAGTTTAACCTTCATGTCGCACATAAGTTAGACGGGAGCATGGCTTAGCCCTTAATCCCCAGGGATTGGGGGCAGGTCGTGTCAATTAAAACCATAAAAGCTGTGAGTGGACGAAACAACAGTTTATAAAAATCATTTATATCGAAAATACATTTATACCTTTCACGTAAAAGCATTCATGCATCGTAAAACAGTTATTTTGAATACTTTCTTGGAAGCAAGACGTATTGTTTCCCAACTCAAAACACAGTGAAAACTGCTTCTCAACCGAAGCCATCATCTCAGTAGGGTTTCAGCCCAAAATTCAGATCACATAAACAAGTAAGGGTCTCAGCCCAACAAAAAATATACACAGAACCTCGGCCCAAATCATAGTACATGTGGGAACACATCCCATGAGAACTCATCCCAATATCAGTCACGATTCTCATCCTAGCACATGTGCATATAACTCAGGACCGCTCACAATCCTAGCCTGTCGCCGTAAACACATCACTCGCCGTGACCGTCTCTAGATCATCGCTAACTCATCACCGATCGATCTCAGAATATCTCATCAACACTCCTAAGTCGAGCATCCCTCAGTCATTACTTCTCGCGACTGCTCGACAGCAGACAGTGCACCGTGACATCTCCTGAAGGAACACAGCGCAGTCTGGAGGCGAGCGCTGTAACACCCAGGACGAACCCAAATGTTATCATCATACATAGGGCCTTAAACATGGAACTTCATCAAATGGGTCACAGCCCGAAAATCTAGTGTCCACTGACACTTCATATCCCAGGATTCCTCGAATCCTATCAAATCCACAATTGTATCTCATGCCCGAAATACCTTTCATAAAGCTCATAACTGGATCACTGCCCGACTTATCTCACGTTTAACTATACTCTAAGTCAAACCTCAAATCAACTGGGTCATATGTCCGAAAGATATTTCTAAAGCTGAAAACCAGTTCTCATTTTCAAAACATTTTCAAATCAGAGTTCAACTGTGACTCATGCCCGAATCTCGATTTCACACATCTCCGTGAAATTCTCAAAATCGTAAATCAGTTCCTCGATTTCACGCATTTCCATGAAACCTCGGAATCACATAAACACTAGCACATAGTATACTCGGTCGAAGCCCAATCATCATACAAAACAGAAATCTCGAACTACGTACAATAACGTATTTTCCTCCGAAAATGCCCAACAAATCATATTTAAATCAAATGTACTCATGGCATCTCAAAACATGTTCATAAACACATATAAAAAATTTATGCATGCATCGAATTCATAAAACAAAGTCCACTCACAGACCGTCCAAGCTGCGCCTCGAAACACGTGTCATAAGCCTTTCCGGGCTAATCGAACATCACCGGAACTCTCAGACCTGTCCAAATCATATTCGATGGTTACTATCTACTTCAAATAGGTTAACATTGAATCCACCAATTTTTTCGGTATTTTTAAACGTATTTAAAATAAACCCTAAACCTTCGGACACTCAAAAGTACCTAGAGATGGTGTCCGATCGACTCGAAACTTGTGCCAAAATATTCGTTACATCGAAAGGATGAAACACATGTTGATCATGACCCCCAACTCTGCCACCACGCACCCTCATGCGCCGTCGCAAGTGACTGTGCGTGAAACCCACCCGTCAGGCACAGAGTCATCTTCAACTTCGTGTGAATCGGGTTTTTTCCTGATCTTCTGGTGAACTGAACCAGCGAACCGTTGTAACGACCCGGACATTCGAAAAAGGAAAATTTGGAAAAAGTTGAAGGAAATGACGATTTTGGCCTTGGAATAGGGCGAACGGTTGACTTTTGGTTTGAGCGGTCAAACAGACTTTGACCGATGACTGTGACGTAATTTGGGATGTCACGAATTCATAGACAAGTGGCACGCCCGATTCCGACATTCGAGGAGAAAGTTATGATGTTCGGAAGTTTGGTAATTTGGTAAATTTGTTACACAGGGGCCATTTGTTGACTTTTTGATCGGGACCGTGTTTGGACTTTCCGTACGTACCGTTTGGTAGGTCTCGAGACGCTGAATTCGTAGACAGGCGGCATGCGTCAATCGGGGTTCGGATGGAAAATTTATGGGCTTGAGAAAGTGAAGGGCAATTTGGTAATTTCTCAAGGATGGGTAAATTGGTAATTTGACTGGGCTTTGTGATGAATCAGGACACTTGTGACTCACTTTGGTTGTTGAGTGACATCTGTCACGGGCAGATTGTGGCTTAGTGGCAATCATCTGATGAGGATTGGTGAGGATTAATTCAAACTGGATTTAAACTGAAATTAAAAACCAAGTCGTGTATGTGTGTGTGGTGGGAAGAAAAACAGAGCAAAAACTACAAATTGATCTCAGGCAACAGATTGAACTCCTGAGCTGAGATGGTGAGGAATTAAACGAGTTCCAGAGAGAAAAACGAAAGATATCGAAGAAGGGTTGATGGGCTTTGAACCCAGTTATGCCCAGACGCAAAAACCCGAAAACCAAACCTTCATGAAATTTTGACTTCGGGTTTGTGTGATTAATTGATGGAAGAAAATGTTTGGGTGAGCTTCTTGGACCTTAGACGATTCGACTGATATCAAAATCGAAGGGATTTGATCACGAATTGATCAAGAACTGGACCCGCGACAGTTTGGACATACCTCGGCTGAGTTCAGGTAATTGGAGGTCCAATCTTTTGTAATTGAGTTAAAAACATCTTTAAAATAAGGCTATGATGTTGTCTGATTAATTAATTAAAGGATTGAATGATGAATTGATGAACTCAGACGATGAACAACCTTCGAACGTTTGGATTAAGTTGGATTAGTTTAGGCCAACTATGGATATAATTGATGCCACAGAACCTTAATTAGTATGAAAACGACGAGATTAGACGTTTTAATTGGTGAAAATTATGCAGAATTGATGACGTTTGGAACGGGTTGCATCGCGGGTTGCCGGACCCGTTTATCAATCGAACGGGTCGAGAAGATGAATAGTGGCTGTTACTGTAGCAGACGCGTGGACTCACGCGCAGCCGCTTGCGGTGGCGCGTGGGGACGCGTGAGTGGGAATCTCGAGGTGAGTTCAACATGACTTTTGTCCTATTTAATGTAACGAACATTTTGGCACTGGGTTCGAGGAAATCAGACACCGTTTCGATATTGTTCCGAGGGTCCGAAGGTTTATGTTACGTTGAAAATACGTATTTAAATCCCGGAAAAATTGGGGAAAATTACAGGAAGTATATTGAGATGTTAGTAACCCTCGATAATGATTTTGGACAGGAATGATGACTTCCGAACTTTACGAAAAAACATGCAGCTCGGAAAGCGAGTGATATGGACGGTGTGTGAGTGAACTTTTGTTTTCTACCCTGAATGTATGCATATATGTTTTAAATGCTTTATGATATGATTTGACATGATTTGGTATGATTGATGTTTTGATATGATGATTTCCAGATTTTGGGAATATTATATTATTTTATATGATTTTGGGCACGTTTTTCGAGAAAACTGTGAAGCTATTATTTTGGGCGAAGGCCCGGGATTTGTGATTGGTTTTGATTCGGATTATGATTCGGGAAATTGATTTCGTGAAATTGTAATGTTTTTGGCTATATTTTATGGATTTATGTGAAATTGGCAACTGAGGTTGCGATTGCAAGGATTTGCGTGAAAATGATATTTTGGGCTTGAGACCCAATTGGATCGTGATTTTGACTCAGATTTGGAGTCACATGTGAATATGATGAAATTGATGCTTTTGATTTCTGGACACTGTTTTATGATGGATTTGTGAAACTTGCTTTGTGAAAGTTAAGTTTCGGGCAGATGCCCTATTGAAATGATTTGACTTGATTTGAGATTTGAATGGTTTTAAAATGAGATTACTGGATTTGGTGACTGTTCCACATATACCATACTCTGTGATTTGATGGTCTCCTCCAGACGTCGTAGATCCTGAGTAGTCACAATCCACTGCTTAAAGATGAGTAGCTCCGAGAGAGGCTCACTCTCAGGAGCGTGGGATTATGATGATATCCTCTAGACGTCGTTGATCCTGGAGTTGATATCACCCCAGATGTCGTAGATCCTGGGGAGGTACTCGGACATGAGACACCCGAGTTGCACGCGTTGCATTGATATCGTGACAGGTTACTTGGATATTGAGATTGGATATTGAGGATTGGTGGTATTGATGATTTATTGATATTTGTGTCCAAATACTTTACATTGTGCACTGATTTGAGAAACGTGTGTTTTATGTTGTGCACTGATTTGAGAAACATGAGTTTTATGGACCATGGGAAAACATGTTTTGATTTTATCGGTCCACTGTTCATACTTGATTTACTGCACACTATGACTCATGTTTTATGATATGCATGCATATTTGTGAAACTGGAGGGTAAGAATGTATTTTGATAAATGTATTTCGAAAACTTTATTTTGTCCATTCATAATTTTTCTGTTTTATTGACCCTCCAGGTCGTGGCGCGATGGTCGAGGCTATTCGAGAGGTGGGGCATGAGTGGGCACAGGTGCGGTTATCCCTTGTTTGGCAAGTGCTGAGGGTAATTTCGGAACTTCAGCTAACTTGTCAGATGGGAGCAGGACCAGGCACGGTTATCTATGTCCTTCAGGGACAGGTCCTGTCAACCGTCGCTACCGGTTCTCCCAATTCCGGCCACCATTCCTTCCCGTTTTTCTTTCTATCTGTTCATCTCATCATTTCCTATCGATCTATGTCCTCAAAAACTAGAAAGAAGGCCAAGAAGCTTACCTCCAACTTGAAGAACAAGTGCCTAGGTTTCCGTCTCACTGTCTGGCCACCACAGACCACCTCTATCCACGATTCCAATCCCCATTAGCTCATATGATCACCAGAAAGCCATCCTAATCATTAGAATCGATCAACAACCTTCAAAACCAAACATCCAAATTTTGAACGTAAAAACTTACCTTCGCGGTTTCCCTGCCACTGTGCACGACGGTCCTCGACCTCGCCACCGTTCAGCTCGTCTCGCCCTCCTCTCCCTTTTTTATTCACAAGTAACAATCATCAGGTGAGGTTTGGGGGGTGTTTGTGAGGGATGAGGTTGCACGGGTTATGGGTCTCGGGTTAGGGAGGATGAAACAGATGAGGATGAAGGGGTGGGTGCATGTATCTGTGTAATGGGAGCAATGGATGAGTGACATGTGTCACTCATCCATTGGGCCTGAAACAAATATTTGGGCCCATTCCATACAAAAGTCCACCCATCTCGTAAAGCGTGCAATAGTACCTCGGGACTTCCGTGACCCGTAACTTTCTCGTCGAATGTCCGATTTCGACGTGTCGTCTATCTACGGGCTCATATCGACTCAATCTATGTAACGGTCCTCTGTTCATGGGCATTGGACCTCCCGGTTCAAAAGTTAACTTTTTACCCTTAGACTTTGCCCTGAACGTCTAATAATTCTCGACTAATCCTCGATTAGCCTTGCTAATCCGTAATTAATTCTTAATTAATCCCAAGAACTTGGAACGGGTCGTTACAAGTTATCCACCGTATATTGATTATTATGGGTACATATTTTGTAAAGTCACTCGAACTCTAACTCTCCTGACAACAGTTTGTATATAGATTGTCATCTTTAGTATTAAATGAATATAATGTTACATTATAATTAACACGAATAATTATTTAAATTGAATTATAAGACTTTGGGTTTTGCTATATATATTAATAATTGATAACATTTAATTGTTTTTGTTATAATAATAAATTATTACAATGTGAATATTTTTTTATGTATTAACAATGTATTCAAATTCTTGAAATTTATTTGTGTATTGCAGAAAAGATAAAGAAAAAAAATTAAAACTTGATAAAGTTTATATTGTATAAATGTAGACTATGGGGTAAGTTTTATTATTATTGTTATTATTATTATTATTATTATTATTATTATTATTATTATTATTGTTATTTTGTAAAAGGATATGAGGAAATGAAATTACATTATATAAACATTAGGTATGAACCTCATTCTTTAAGAAGGTTGAACTGGAGACCACCCACGTAATGTGAGAGATGTCATTAGGCTATAACACTAAGGGAGTGTTTACTTAGATGTAATGAAAATCAAATCAATAAGAATGACAGGACCCGTCCCAACTGGACCTCGAAAACCGTACCCGGTCCTGCTCCCGTCGGACAAGTCACTGAAGTCCCGAAACTATCTTTCAGCACCTATCAGACAAGGGATAACTGCCGCTCATGCCTCCGCCTCGAGATCAGCCCCGAACGTTGTGCCACAGCCTGGAGGGTCATAAAAAACAAAGGTGTGAGTGGACAAAAATAATATCATGTAAAACACATTTGAAACACATCCGTTACCCTCCAGTTTTACAAATCATGCATGCATAGGATAAAACACATGAATCATCTAAATCATTTTATAAAATCAGTTCACCATATAATAAAGCATATAACTCGGGAATTACACATCCGAGGATCCTCTGGGAATTACACATCCAGAGTCGTTATCCAATGCTGGGAATTACACATCCAGAGTCGTCATCCAATGCTGGGAATTACACATCCAGCCTCACCGAGAATTACACATCCGGTCACTCCAGATGTGTGTCCAGGAATTACACATCTGGAGTCCCTCCAGGAATTACACATCTGGAGTTATCAAACATCAATACACAATCAAAAGCATTATTTTAAATCAAGTATCAAAACCATATCAAAAACCATCATCACAGGGCCATATGCCCAAATCTCATTTCTCGTCAATCCGTAAAATCATTAAATAATTCAATACACGTAAATCCGTAAAATCATATCCGAAAACATCAAAAATCCATTAAATCAATTTCCCAACTCATCATCCAAGCCAAAACCAATCACAAATCCCAGGCCTTCGCCCAAAACAGTCATTTCACATTTTCTCGAAAAACGTGTCCGAAATACCGATTAAAATAATTGATAAATCACACAATAATCATATCAAATCATTGCAATTCAAATCATGCCATAAATCATATAAAACATTTAACTATGCATGCATATCAATTTATAAAACAAACGTCCACTCATACACCGTCCAACTGTTCGTTCCCGCGCTGCACGCGTTTTCGTACTTTCCGACACTTGCCAGGAATCCTGAATCCTGTTCACAATCGTTATTCGAGGTTACTAACAAGTCAATTTACATCATCTAATTTTCCCATAATTTTCCGGGAATTTAATATTAATTAAATACGTAACTTAAACCTTCGGACCCTCGAAACATTATCTAGCCGGCGTCTGATCGACTCGCAACCAAAACCAAATATGTTCGTTACGTTAAATAGGACAAGTTTCATGTTGTCCGTACCTCGAAATTCCCACTCACGCACCCCCACGCGCCGCCGTGAGTGGCTGCGCGTGGTTGCCACGCGCCGTGAACAGTATCCATGAATAGTGATCTCCTTCGCCCGTTTACCTGGTAAACGGGTCTGGCTAGCCCGCGATGCAACCCGACTGGGTTTCTGCCAATTCGACATTATTTCCTTCAATTCAATCGTCCATTTACATCATTAGAAACTAAATTTAGGTTCTGTAACTCGAATTATATCAAACATTACCTGAATCGCATTGAACTGAACTTGATTCCACGAAGAACAGCCGTACACTGTGCTTTCATGGAACTCCCTCATTTGCCATCGTTTTCCTGAAATTGATGCATCAGGAAGCATCGTGGAATCATAAGGAACACATTTCCAAGATCAATTTCACCGTCCCATGGCCTCAAATCCACGACTCAAGATCGAAAATCCAATTTCCTCCCCCGTTCTGTTCTAAGTCAAAACACCTCGAATTGCCTTCGTTCTTAATCCAGTTCGACTCGTCTCACTCCCAGGGAGCTAAAGGAATCATCAATTTCATTCAAAAACAGCTAGGAAATCGAAATCGATTTTGAAGCCCTTTAATGGTTTTTCGGGTTTCCTCTCGGGTTCACAGTATTCCTCCCCGTTTTCTCTCCTATTTTCCTTCCGTTTTTCACTCAAAATTCCCTTTGAATCTCCCTGTGTTCTCTGGTTTCCTTCTTGATCAATCTAAGTTAGTAATTTAAACAAGGTTAGGAGGTTGTTCTTGTCCGTATTAGGCATTTAAACATGCCACTAATCAATCTTAACAATTGCCAAATGTCAATTGAGACTTAACCCTTATCCCAATTGGCTGAATCAGCCATGTTAAACTATTTAAAATCAGCTGTGGCACCGTTTAGGGCTTTAACGACCCAAATTACCATTTTACCCTTCATGTGACAATTTACCGTTCTGCCCCTGAACTTTCCAGACCCATAACTTCCTCGTCCGAACTCCGATTGATGCATGCCGCCTGTTTACGGATTCAGCGTCCCGAGAACTATCCAACGGTACTCCCGGAAAGTCCAAACATGGTCCCGATCAAAAAGTCAATTTTCGGCCCTTTCACCAACTTCCGTACGTCATAACTTTCTCCTCGAATGTCGAAATCGGGCGTGCCACCTGTCTATGAACTCGTGACGTCCCGAACTACGTCACCGTCATCGGTCCCGTTTGACCGCTCAAATTAAAAGTCAACTTTTCGCCTAATTCCAAGGGCAAAATCGTCATTTTCCTCAAATTTTCCAAATTTTCGTGTTTCGAATTTCCAGGGTGTCACAAAGAATGATTCCCATTATGTAGTATTCACGCGTTTACTTGCAAAATCATTCATATTATGGAGTATTCATACGTTTACTTGTAAGATTAGATTTTTTTTTAATTGATGGGTCCCACATGAAATCCTTAATGTCATTACCCATTTTGGTATAATGAGATTAACTAGGGGGAAGTGTTAATGATTCTCATTACCTATTTTAATTTTTGATGTACTAAAATTACCCTACAACTTTTACAATAATTATAAAGTTCAACCACCATAAATTTAAGTATACATTTTTCTTCTTCTTTTGGTTCACTGTATTCTTAAGTTATGTATGTGATCTAACTCGATCATTAACTCGGTCCATCACCTCACCTAAATATACATGTAAAAAGAAAAAGAACAATTTTTTTTATTTTTTAATAAATGAAATCTTTTAGAAAATGAAAAACAATATTTTATTTATTTTTGAATGAATCGAATCGAATCTTTCAACAATTGAGTTTTAAGATTGTGATAAAAGAAGACAACGAGAAAATTAGCAAAAGAAAAGGATATTTGAGTAATAAATTAATTTCCAGTATTGATAATGATTAGTAAACAATAACAATGAACATTATTCCTGTTAATATTTTGATTATTTTTTGTTAGTAAACACTTCTATTGGAATGATTACACACTACTTTGACTACTCAATTCTATGATTGCTTACTTAAACACTATTCCCATTTTTGGAAAGTAAATGTGCTCTAAGGGTGTGTTTGGATGAGGGAAAAAAAATATGGGATTTGGTAAAAGTTAGTATTTCAAGTTTCTAGTACACCAATTCCTTTATTTGGATACATACATATATGAATTTAAGATTTTAAGAAAATAAAAAAATTTGGATTTTGGATGCCACAAATCCCAAGTTCAAATTCTATATAAAAATGTGTCATTTTCATATTTTCATTTTTGTAACTTCTATTTATATATGAATATTAAATTATATGTTTAAATTTCATTTTATTTTTATATTATCCAAACACAAAACTCTACAAATTTTGGAAAATTAATTTCCGATAATTTAAATTTCATTATTTGTTAAATTTTTAATAATCTTAAAATTTTTCATCCAAACACACCTTAAAAATTTATTTTTCCTGGAATGTTTTTGAAAATTGTAAAGTTGATTGAAAAACATATGTAAATTATTTAATTTTCTAATATAAATATTTGTATATTTCAAATCATGTATAGATGATGAATTTTGGTAATTTAACAAATTTGGACGATTTTGGAATTGACCCTGGCATAATTTGTGCGAGACTATTATGGTAGGATTTTTGTTTGGTTGGGAGTCTTATTCTCGTTTCCAAACAGACGGAAGGACACAATACGAGTCGTGGCTTTCGGCGCGTTGCCAACACTGGCTGTAAACGATAAAAAAAGGCAAAAGTATTAAAGAAATAAAGAATTGACTCGAACCGGGGGTTAGGTAGGGTCCACTCATCACATGATTGTGGTTAGATATTTCACAGATTCGAAAATATCTGGTGAGTGTAAGTACGGAACTGCCCATTTATTTGACAGAAAATTGCAGCGTGGCGCCATCCATCCATTGGTATCTCCGAGCTCTGAGCCTGACCATTTTTTGGTTTGTTAATGCTATCCACTATATTGATGTCGACAAATTTTTAACGGGATCTGCAAGGCATTTCTTTCGGGTCCTCGTGTCCTCTATACGCCACAATTATGGTGTGGGTTATTCAGTTTTGTTTAGATGAGAACTTGAATTTCAATTTAGTAATCAATTACATTTTTGTTTAAATCTTTAATTTATTTTAAATTCATAAAAAAAAATTGTTGGAGGTCGCAAAGTTTCATTAAAAAAATATTACATAAAAATATCGCTACAACTAATAAAAGATCAACTAGATCCATTCAAATCCATATAAACCTAAGCTAGTTTTTTATTATTATTATTATTATTATTTTTAATATATGCCTTCAACTAAAAAAATCGTAAACACAAATTATTAATTGATCTGACCAATTTTTTTAATGATTAATAATTCTTTAGTAAGTGGTTAAATGATTTTATCCATTAGATAAATGGTTAATAACCATAACCAAACCATATAAATATGAACTGAAATGATTTTAATCATAATGACACTATTAAAATAAATAGTTGAGATAATCAACTCATTTGATATAATTAATTATGGTGACTGTGATATCATAACGGTATAACCATGACAACACCTGCCAGTGCGCGGTGGCATATGTAGGAATTTTCCAACGCGTACGTGTCTTTTCCCGCGTTTAAAACGCTTCTGACACGTTTGAATACGTTCTGCCCTTGATATTGAGCAAAGGAGAAATTGTTAGTTTAATTACTGAGTAATGTTATCTAGTTACATTAAATTAATTATATTTAGTGACACATTTAATGCGGTAATTAATAAATTGTGAGATAAGTGTACTAAGTCATTTAAATTATGAAAACAACACCATGTATTGATTGACACATCAAGTGCATAACTAAATGTGGTCAATTCTTGTGTCTAAATACTATTACTTTTCATTACTTGCTGATTAATTTAAGCCTTACGTTTACTTTTGTTCAAGGAATCAACAATTCAAATCTTTCACTACCTTAGCATGGTCAATCAGCAACATTTCGAACACTTGTGAGTGGAACTTTTTGTTTTCAACTTGCAATTTCATACTAGTACTATTTATACTTAAGTGTGTGACTTTATGAGTTATGCTTTTTATGCAACAACCCAGATTTTTAAGAATTTATAATTTTGGAAATTCAGTAGTAAAATGATAATTATACCTTTGAAAAGGGAAAATGTTGACTTTGGACCCGAGAGGTCATTTTGTGGACTAAGACCCATTACGTAAATCGGGAGCTTACGAGTATGTAAACAGACGACATGCCCAATTTGAATAACGTACGGATATTTTACGGGTCTAAAACGTTTTAATGAATTACGGGTGCATTTTACAAGGAAAACGGTTTGAATTGGCTTGTTTTAATTGGCCTAAAAATATCTAAGGTTGAACCAATGAGTGAGTGACACTTGTCACTCATCTCATTAGCCCAACTTCCCACATTTCATGCCCTGAAGTGCATTCCCCCTTCCCCCGCCCCCCTTTAATTTTGTTTTTTTTTTTCTTTTTGTATCATTACTTATTATGTACTACTTTTGAATTTAAGTTATATTTAAATAATAACTACCATTTTCGAAGTTTAGAATGTTGAAGTTTTTAATTTGTTGATGTTTATAAAAGAAATCTTCATGAATGAATAAAAACTTGATGTGAATAAATGAAATGTTGATGAATATAGTAGAATTTTGGGGAAAAAAAATGTTTTTGAGGGGTCTTTTATTGAACAGATTACATGAAAGTTTTATCATAAACCATCCAAATCAAACCATTATTAACGATTTGAACTGCAATAGTTTCAATTTATTTTTTGAAAATCTAAATCATTAAGATTTCAACAATTTATATGATATTCATATCGATCCAAAACTCTCCACCCGTAGATTTAATACTCACACTAAATCCACCACTATGTGTAAGGATATAATATGCGGAAGTTGAACTGAAGAAATAAAATAAAATGCATTATATTGTCGCGAATTGTTATACAATTACATGGGAAATGGGCCAGGGTGCTCATAAGAAATAGAAAATCTTCCTACATACATACATGTTGCGCCCAATTGCAAACACGGGCCATGTCCATATTCCAACACTTACAGCTCAATAAATAAGATTGGGCCTACAGATCTTAGTCTAAATGAAAATGGGACTTCGGCCTCTAGTCCAACAACTGACTTCGGCCTCTAGTCCAACAACTTTTGAGCACAGCTTCCTCGCCCTATGAGAATTAGATATGCATTTTCATTGTACGAGAATTAGATATGCATTTTCATTGTACGAGAATTAGATAAAATAATTAATAAAAGAAAACTTATTTGTTCTAATTATCCTAAATAGACTGGATTTGATAAGTTTTTCTTCTGTACTTTTTTTCTTTATGGTGAAAATATATACATTTTAAACTCAAAGTATATTGAATTTGATAAGTTATCTAATTCAATCCAATATCACTCACCAAACGAGCCGAAAATGAAATTTTGCCAGCACCGTAGTGCACTTCTAAAAACAATCACTCAATATGGATTTCCATGTAATAGCTATCAATTAGTTGTTTACAAATTCCTCCAAGGTCATTACATTTAGTCATTTATCCCTATATCATCGTTTTGTGGTGCATTTCTAACTACCGTAATCCAAATCTCTTGCTACTTTCTAGCTTATAATTCACATATACCCATACTAAAATGTTTCATTTTCGTATGGATCTTGCTAATTAATTAAGTAAACATTTCTACCACAAAAGAAAATTACGAAGTACTTGAAATTCATAGGTACAAAAAAATTGTAGGATTATGTTGAAAAATTTAATCGGAAATTTGAAGAATAAAATATAATATATAATGAAAGTTTTCACACCCTAATACTCAAGGATGAAAATATCGATATCGACGGATATATCGCTCGCCGAATTTACGGATATCTCGCCCCAAATATCTATATCGATATCGATATCGTTTACGGTCAACAAAAATGACGGAAATTTGGTCCAAATGACGGAAATTTGGTCCAAATGACGGAAATTTGGAATGAAACTTTGGGAAAACCTTAAGTACCCAATAATGGTTATATAGAACTAATAAAAACTATAAAATGACTTTGATATAATAAATATATGACGAATCATATGATAGAATATAGATCTGCCGACCACTAATAGTATAAAATCTTAAAGATAAACTTAAATTAAAACATAATTTTATTGATAATATTGCATTAAAAATATTTAAACAAGGTATTATAAATTAAAGTATATGTTCTAAATTGACATATAAATTCTAAATTAAAACATATATTCTAAATATGTGAGTTAAGCCTTTTTTGAAAGTAAATATGTATTCTAAATTAAATATATGTTCTATATTAAAATATATATTCTAAAATACAACATATATTCTAAATTAAAACATGTTTTACCAAATATTGAATCCTAAGCCATATTTTATACTAAAACATATATAACTAAATATATTGAGGCGAATAATAAATTTGGAATTTTGACAAAAAAAAAAGATATTTAAGGCTTAACCTTTTTTTGGATTAAACAAGGTATTATAAATTAAAATATATGTTCTAAATTGACATATAAATTCTAAATTAAAACATATATTCTAAATATGTGAGTTAAACCTTTTTTCAAATTAAATATGTATTCTAAATTAAATATATGTTCTATATTAAAATATATATTCTAAAATACAACATATATTACTAAAATATATTTTACTTCCTATTTAAAATTATGAACAAAAAAAGGTTAAATAAGAAATTAAAAAGGAAAACAAAAATCCCATTTTGACCCCAAAAAAAAAAAAACTAAAATTAAACAAAACGGAGCGTTTCGTTTCATTTGCTTAAAGGTGGCTTGTTGGGTTGGTTTCAGTCAGAGAGATCGATCGATCTTGTTTCTATGTGGAAGGAAGGGGCAAACAAGACAGGCGGGCGTTGGAGCTGTGGCTGTGCGACGGTGAGACCGCGTGAGACCTCAGAGGTGGTCGTCGAAAGGGACGACGAGACTGAGAGAGGAGATACGACTAGCGGTTCGGCCGTCGATGGAAGTTTCGAGGAGGATGGTGCTTCGAGGTCGGGTCGACCCGTCGAGGGAGGTTTGCCGTTTGCCCCAATTTCGGTTTTCTCTCAAATCTTTTTCTTTTCTCTGTTCTCAACTTCTCTGAATGTTCTTGTGAGTTGATTCACTTGTTTGTGAGTTTTTGAATTTGAATTTGGACACAAATTTGTAGATCTGTTGAGTGTTTTGGTTTGAATTTCTTTCAATATCACCGATATCGGCCAATATCGACGACATTCTCCGTTTATCATCGATAGAATCGATTTTCCGGGAACTTTAACCTTACCCGCTCTCTTACGTGCCGATCATCGGATTTAGAGATATATCGCCGAAATCTGGCGATATTTACATCCGTGCTAATACTATGGACGCCTTTTCGAAATTAACCCTACACCTACTTAAATAGTTAAGTAGAGATGATATCAATGTTGTTAATGGTGGGCTATTAGAATCACTCTGAAATCTTAACATGCTATCAAATAGGTCTGATTTGCTATACTCAAAAGTCACTGTAAAATCTTATCATGGTAATAGATACGATCAATTTGCTAAGACACCACATTGAGGTTTCACTCTTAATACTGTTGATGCATTTTGAGATAAGAACTACATTTACTTATGAGATTAAATTGGAACAATATCGATGTTGTGTAGGCTAATGGACCAACTATGAAATCATAGCAATCATTCCTCTTCAAATGACCAATCACCATAGATTATTTTAGGGAGGGCATAAAATTCCAACTCCCTCGCCTGATTCAACTCATAATAGCCTATCAACCCAATTTTTTTGCGTCCATTACCGAGCAAAACGGGTGGGATCTGAGTCCCTGCCCCACGTTGAATTGGTGCAAGAGCGAGGATCCCAACCCAACACCACCGAACTCCAAGACTATTTGCCCTATCCTTCTGTGCTAGACGAAGGCATTATCAAAGAAACCACAATTGTTGAGGATCGAGTTTAAGACACAATCAAATTTGAAGCCACCGAACTCGTTGAAAAAGCCTTTGATCTCAAGGACAACACCCTTGATTCCATCGACAAATCGCGAACCCATCAACGTGACCAACTATTGATCGAAGCCACCATAGTTAATCCTCCCTAAACATATTGAATATACTACCATCAATCTCTGAACCAATCAAACCCACCAACCCTTGATTGAAGCACCACCATGTTGTGAACTGATTCCGGTCCAATCATGATCGGGATCTGGACTAACATTTAATGAGCTTATAGGGAGTTGGAGCCCACCCTAGCCAAGGGGCTGGATGGCTCTGGACTAACATTAACAATGATTGACAACCCAACTAATAGTAAAATTGGACAGACATTAACAATGATCAATAACAAATTTAGTCACACACAACTGATTAACGTTAACAATGACTAATAACCCAACTAATAGTAAATTCTATCCGCATCTTTTTTAATACAATGATATTGAGGGAGAAATTTTTTATTATATATATTATTGGGTATCGACTTCATTTTTTATGAAAGTCGAATCTAAAACTTCTCATATAACATATGAAATATCATTAAGACATAACAATGAGTAACAATTCGACTCACATTAACAATGATTAATAACAAAATTCGAAGCCACAAAGTATAGTGTAGTTGACAAACTGTCATAGCCAGAGGAGAAATTTCTTGGTGCCTAACAGGTAGAAGTTCAAAATTCGAAGAGAGCACTTTGTGGCAAAGGCAAGTCGCACCCTGAGCGGAGATTAAGCTCACCCTTTACGTGCAGGAACACCTTGTGATTTTTACAAAATAATAATAATAAAAAATAATTAGACACACAGCCATATACAACTGATGTGAACAAAATCCATATAAATAAATACTCACAACCATACACAACGAACCCCATAAATTTTGTAAGCCTAGTTGAACCATCTCTCTATTCAGAATCAGATTGATGGCTGGCCATTTTATGTTAGTTTCTCTGGTCAGTATGCTTGCCACTACTCTCATAAGGACATTGTAATCATTGTGATGGACACGTTAGGCTACTATCTGTTGGAATGTTTGGACATTCCCTTTAGAGTAAGGCAAAAATTTAATATATATGATGACATAGCTATTGTCATAATTGGAAAGGATGATTGGTACCTAATTAGTCATAATAGTACCTAATTAGGGGACCTAAAGTTCCCCTTGTACATCATCTCCTTTGAATGGATGAAATATGGGCTTATTATTAGTAGAAATTGTTAGAATTTGAATATAAGTGAATAACTGTGCAAGTTTCATGGTTGACATGACTTAAAAGTTAATAGAGTCCATTATGAATTAAGAATCTTTATTGGAATAACTATTTGAGAAGGTTTCAGTTATTTATAAAACTTAATCTAATTGGTATCCACCTAAGTCATCTAGGATTCCTACTTGTTATGTGATATGTATGTTAGTAAGGAATCTAGGTGCATATAAATATGTTGATCTCAATTGTCAAAGAAAAACGGCTTAACAATAGAGCTAGCTCTATTAAAAAAAAAAAAAAACTTAAGCCTATTTTTCTGAAAGAGAGAAAAAGATTAACATCATTTTACCTTGTTCATCAAGATGGCCAAACTAGGTTCTGTTTAAACCTAGAATCTTGTTCTTGTTAATTGAATTGGTTATTGATTATAATACTAGTGATTTTTGTTGTATGTTAGATCTTATATATGTATGAAATACGAGACATGTAATATCAGAGCATCAAACATACTCCTAGATCCAAATCATGTATTATATGTTGATAACTGTTGATCGATATTTTGATTTTGGGCACATATAATCGAGGAAAACGTTTTGGACTTAACGCAATTTTCGATTTTGGGTAAAATATTTTTTACAATTTTTCAGTCCATGCTACTGAACCAAGGCTACGGTGCTACTTGGAAGTTGGAACCACACGACATTTGTATTTATTAAATTTCTGACCGTTGCAAAAATTTCTGACCGTTGCAATCTAACGGCTAAAAACTTTTTTCTCTTTCTCCCAAAACCAGCGAATCACTTTACCAAAATCTCTTTTCCGCTGCTATTCAATCTTGGGCTTCAACCGCTTGTCAAAGCAAACCTCATGATCTTCTCTTCCTTGTTCAAACTTCAAAACCTAAAATCGAAAAACCCCTAAAAGTAAGACCCATATTTCGTTTTTCCAACGTCTAATTGCCTTCTTTAAGAATTGGGGTTTCTGTTAAAGTCAAAATGATGTTAGTGCGTATTTGTAAATACTTTGGTGTGATTTATGTGTTTTATCGTTGATGCTTAGATTCATTATTGATATGTTTGGATTGTATCTATTATAATCATTTTGTTGATTTGCTTATCTTTCATATCAATTGAATGTATGGCCATGGATTCATACATCCAGAGTGGCGTAGTTATAATTTTATTTGTGTCGGGCATGAATTTATGCATCCAGTGGCGTATCTTCAATTTTATTTGTGTATAGCGTTTCATAAAATACTTAAAAAAATTGAACTTTGAAATAACTCAATTCATAATAATATATATCAAAGTTATTAAAATATCAAAAATATCATATCAACTTACTAATTCAATACAATCATAGTTGCTCTAGACGATTTTTCATTTTTTGAAATCGTTACATAATAACTTCGGTGTCTATACACTTAAAAATATCTTTCTCGATATATGAAATAAAACAACCAGTCATTCCATAAGGAATGTATTAATCAAAGTTATTAAAATATCAAAAATATCATATCAACTTACTAATTCAATACAATCATAGTTGCTCTAGACGATTTTTTATTTTTTGAAATCGTTACATAATAACTTCGGTGTCTATACACTTAAAAATATCTTTCTCGATATATGAAATCAAACAATCAGTCATTCCATAAGGAATGTATTAATCTTTCTCAACGAGATTGTTCTCATTCCTTATTTACTAAGGAATGTATTAATCTTTCTTTTAAAAAAAGGAATTGTATTCTTCCTTAAAAAATGAATGTGTAATCTTCCTACATAAAAAAGAAATTTATGATTAATTATTTTGTGCAAAATAACAACAATTAATTAAAGAGTCTCATTACACTATTCCTAAATGTAGACGTAGAGGGAAGAAAAATTGACGGATGTAGTGATGTACCTCAGTGTGGACTTTTCGATAAAAAAAAAGACTAGGGGCCATGAATGTAAGAGTAGAGTTTGAATGATCATTTAATAGTTTATTTTTATTCCCAAAAAAAATTCAGTGGGGCCAGAGGCCTCTCTGAGCCTTAGCTGCCTCCGTCGCTGTATGCATCTATCTTAGAGTATTAGATTGCTATTAACTTTTTGTTGTTAAGCTTCAATTGATAAATTCTAACTGCTTTGTGTTCAGTTGGAAACAAATTGACTCATTCTTAACTCAGATTGATGAGTCATGTCAATTTCTTGAAATTGACAAGGCTTCATTAGTTAGGATTGATCGTTGTCCTCCACAATGGTATCCATTTATGTCTTAACTAATGACTAGACAATTAATTTATCATATCATGTTGTGCCTCTGATACTCCATAGAGTACCAAGGGCAACAATTTGTATTGAGATTGTTGATTTTATTAGATTATGAGCAATCATGTGCATCTACACATATGTGGATGTATTGTATTGTTCATAGCCTAATGAGTTGATCATTGTGAGATGAAAATGGCCCCCACATGAATTACTATTCAGCACACACTTGTGAGAAATACTCTTCTTGTAAATTGGGTGCTATTGAAACTAAATGTCACCATGAATTCTATCTAACGCGAAAATACGATGTTTGAAAACTAATTTCAATAAGATTGAAACATTGACTAGAAACAACTATAAGAAATAAAGATCAAACGTGGAAATTCATCTTGGATAGGCTGGTTTGGATGTGGCATTATTGGAACCAAAGCTAGCCGTTGTGGAGTACCAAGGGCAACGATTTGTATTGAGATTGTTGATTACTCAATGTGTCGTGAAGGGCTACGGCATAAAAAGGAGAAAGCTGCAATGTTGAACATGGTTCACTCTTCCAAGTATAAGAAACATGATCCTTCTAGTAAGAAGTTCAAAACTTCCTCTAGTGTTAGTGGATCGACTGTAAAACCTCACAACTCCCTAAAGATATCTGCATCTCACAACATTAAATAGGAAAAACCAGAATTTAAGTGTTTCTTTTGTAGAAAACTTGGTCATGTTAGAAAATTGTGCTAATTTTAAAGATTGGCTGATTAAGAAAGGTAACACTTTTACAACTTCACACATTTTGTTCGATTTGAATCTAATTTGGTTTTCATTCCCTAAACATCTTGGTAGTTTGACACTGGTCGTTCTGTGCATATTACAAACTCGTTGCAGGGTTTCACGAAACTTACAAACCCCAGTAGCTTCATTTACAAATTATATGTTGGGAATGGATCAAAACTTGCAGTTGAGTCTATTGAAAGTGTCAAGCTGAAGTTTTCATTTGGATTTTTTAGAACTTAAAGAAGTCCTTTATGTACCTTCTATGGGAAGGAATTTTATTTTAGCATCTAGTATTGTTAGAGATGATTTTTGTTTTGTTGGATTCTTAAACACAATTTTTTTTTTGAGATAATGAATTACTCGGCACTACTTCTTTGATTGGTGTCATGTGGCAGTTGGATTGTTCTATTGTGAATGCATGCTTTTTTCTTAGTCATGTTGGTTATAAAAGGCACATTGATGAAAAATCTTTTATTTTATGACATAAGAGGTTAGGATATATCTCGAAAGAAATAATTTTAAGACTAACGAAATCTAACTTATTGCCTAAGTTATCTCCAACAGACTTAACTCAATGTATCGATTGCATAAAGGGAAAAATGATAAACCTTAGAAAGAAAAAATACATCTAGAAGTCATAATTTACTTGATATCATTCACATTGATGTTTGTGATCCATCCATGGAACCATATATGGAAACTTATACTTTATTACCTTTACTCATGTTTTTCCAAAGTTTACTTATATTTATCTTATACATGAAAAATATTATATTTTAAAATGTAATGGCCCAAAAATTCGAGAAAATAAAATTTTGGGAAATTAAAAAGAAATGACAGTTTTGTCCCTATAAGGTCAAATGTTGACTTTTTGACCTGAACATTTTTTTTGATGATTTACGAGTACTGTTGCATGGGTCTCAGAATTATGAAACTATAGATAGGTGGTATACAAAAATCGGAGGTCGAATACGTTCGATATGAGTAAAAACCAACTAAGGGCATTATGGTAATTGTAGTATGAAGGGTATTTTGGTAATTTGACCTATGAGATAATGTTGATGGTGACACTTGTCCAGAAATTTCTGGTCCTTTCCCCCCATTACCTCATCCACCGACCTACCCCTTAATATATATATATATATATATATATATGTGTGTGTGTGTGTGTGTGTGTGTGTGCGCGCGTTTGGCTTTAGGTGTTTCGAGGGAGTATGGCCGAAAGCCATGAAAGGTGGTGACCCGAGAGAGTGAAATCAGAAAGACGAGGAAGAGAACCAGGGAAAAAGAAAGAAAGAAAGGAATGTTGAAGTAAGGAAACATCAGTGGAAGGAAGGAAAAGAGAAGTGTTCAGCCTTGAAAGGCGAAACTAGCATTTTTGGGTTCATATTTTCGTATTTTCGTTTGAGGCCTGGAAACTTGGTAACAGGTTTCCTATTATCTTTATGGGGACCTTGCGATCAGTTTAAGCCCGAAAACAGGAAACCTGGACGAGGGGAAATAGTTCAAGACGAAGGCTAAGTTTTGGCCGAAATAAGAAGGTACGGGTTCTCATCTTTCAGTTATATTTACCTAGTTCTAAGATCATAGATCCACACTTCAAGTAGATTAGAAAGGAGTGGTCAAAAAAGGAAAGGAAAAGAGTGAAAGATGAGCGTTTTTGAACTGGTTCAAAGTCGAGGGTTGGGCGACTCAAAAACCAGGACCGAGCGAGAGGACATGGATGAACAGTGCCCCCCGAGAATGAGGTTTACGCGCAGGAAATTTGGACGGAGAGTGTGGGCCCGTGGGTCGGAGTTTGGGAATTCGGCCAATATGAAAGTTCATGTTCTCGACGATACGAGCCCAACGGTAAAGTTTTTGAGACAATCAGACGTCGTCTTAGGGCAGTTTTAACTATTTGAAGGATTATATTTTATTTTAAATCAGTTAAAATCCTGAAAAAATCGAGGGATTAAAATATGAGTTTTTTGGGATGATTAGTGACCTTAAAAGTGAATGATGACAGGTGGGAAAATTTTCAAAAATTACAGAAACATGTGCAATTCGGTGTTGGACTGAGTGGACCGTGTGAGTGGACCTTTCTTTTCTTTAAACTATTATGCATGCATATTTACATGTTTTTAATAATTTATTACAGGATTTGCGTGATGATGTTTTGATTACGATTTTTATATAATTTTTGGTGATTCTACAAAAATTATTGAAAATGCACATTTTAAGAGGTTTGCACGTTTTACACGATTTTTCTCAAATTGTGTTTTTGGCTTATGCCGGATTTTGAGACATGTATTTGGTTTTATAGAGTGATACGAGTTATAAATATATGTTTTCCCAATATTTGTGATGTGAACTGTATGTATGTTTGTGAATAACCCTCCTTGAGATGCTGGTTGGTTGGTAAGTCTCAGACGTCGAAGTAAAACTCCTTTTCCTGAGACTGGTATTGTGATGAATAGTCTTAGACGTCGAGGTAAAACTCATTTTCTTGAGACTAGTGTTGTAACAACACAGTCATTGAGGTAAAGCTCATTTTCCTGTGTCGGTTCTCACTCGGGCATCGAGGTAAAGCTCATTTTCCCGAATGATTGGCATATCGGTAGTGCAGAGTTGATATGATGATTGACATTCAGGCATAGATGATGGGTTGGTTATGTGTGACCGTGGTTATGGTATTTTGACATGGATTTATGATGATTTTCCTTCTGATATTCTTGGATTTTCTAATATTTTCACGTACTTCGAGATTCTTATTGTTATTGAAATTTGATGATTTTCCACATGCATGCATAGTTTTAGAAAATGGAGCGTAATTACTGTATGTTTCCCAAATGTGTTTTTGAAAATATTTCTTTTTGTCCACTCACACATTTTCATGATTTTGATAATTCTCTAAGGCTAATGCATGAAATTCGAGGCTGAACGAGAGGCGAAAGCATGAACTAGAAAGAGTGTGAAAATCCCTTGTCTGATAAGGTTTAAGGGTAAAGTTGAAATTTTAGTTTACTTGTCAGACGGAAGCAGGACTAGGCGTGAATTTCAAGGCATAGTAGGGACGGATCATGTCAACTTGGTATCAAAGCTAAAGTTCTGAGTTGTGCTTGCTTTTATCATGCCTCCGAGATGCGACCTCGCTCACGACCTGGTACTTGAGATGGGTATAAGATGACAGGACCCGCCCCGATCCCACAGGGACCACAAGGGGATGTGCCCTGCTCCCGTCTGACACCCAAAATAACGTTCCAATTTTAACCTCAAAAGTTCAAATGCAAAAATAACCAAATTAAAGTTATACATCAAATCCAAATTTAACAGATGTCAGACAAGGGATGAAAACCAAAATTACAAACTTCGAGCACGACTCTAAAATAATCCTGCGGGTCAAACCACCCAACAGGGGTTCAGATACGCAGAAGTAGATCTATGCCTCAGCCTTAGGATCCTCCTCTACCTCAGTAGCACAGCCTGGAGGGGTTACCAAAACATTAAGAGTGAGTGGGCCGAAACTCAAGTTTATAAAACAGTTTAATAAGTAAAACATATAATTTACCCATACGTTTTCCAAACATGCATGCATCAAAATTTAAAACCATAAACCATATAATATGAACCATAAGGTATGTAATAAAACCATAAACATAATTATAGCCACTGCACTATACACTCCGATCCTGACATCCCAGATGTCCGACGTCCCTGACGTCCAATAAGGTCACAGTCTCAAGGCTACGCGTGCCACTCGGGGTCTCAATCCCGAATCCAATCCCCGAACCCCGTCCGGGTACGGCATCCCAGATGCCTAGCGTCCCAGACGCTCGACGTCCCAGATGTCAAATTATAGCAATCCTGCTCCTGAGTCATTTTACGTTCCGGTTCCTCTGTAGAATGACCCCTCGCAGGCAATGCGCCGTGACCGCTCCGGGGTACCACATCCGGAGGAGACAGTATCACAAGAGTGGATCTATATAGTGCAGTACCAAATACATTTTATCGATATCCACATGCAAAACATATATATGTAGATAAAATCCAAAACCAATCCTTAAGTTTCATCAGACGGGTCTCAAACCCAAATACCGTGAAATGTGCCATAACCATAATTTCAATATCATCAAAACCGTTTCTTGATTCCAGCATGTGAATATATAAGTAAATCAGAAAACATTTATGCATGCAAGGGTTTAATGAAATCAGGCCCACTCACAGTACGATCCCGATGCGAATCTGCACGTACGAACCTGTTCCGGGATTATCGTACAATTCCTGTCAGTCCAAATCACACGTAAGGGTCACTAAAAGTCCTTAACATTCATCCAAAAAGTCCAAAACAGAAACCGGCTCGGGGAACCCGTCCGAACACGCTTCTCGAGACAACCGGCCCTAATCTGACCCATTTAACAACCTCAGATCAACATGGTTAATTCACGAAA
Organism: Prinsepia uniflora; assembly: GCA_032719365.1. Taxonomy (NCBI): domain Eukaryota; kingdom Viridiplantae; phylum Streptophyta; class Magnoliopsida; order Rosales; family Rosaceae; genus Prinsepia; species Prinsepia uniflora. The sequence continues at coordinate 13,511,001 of CM064875.1, forward strand.
AATGTTCAGAATGAAGAGAGGATAAAAATTCATGTTGATCGTGATCGGAGATAAGGCCCAACGCACCCTCACGTGCCGCCCAAAGTGGCTGCGCGTGAAAGTCACGCGCCTGCCCAAAGTAGCTGCTACAGTGTCATCTCCTTCACCCGTTTGCCTGTGATACGGGCCTGCCACCCGCGGCTCGACCCGGTTAATTACCCATCAAATCCTACTCGATTTCAATCGTTTTTTATCCTACAATCTTCCTTAATCATCAAATTTAGGTTCTGAGTCAATAATCAGCCAAAACAGATCCTTAAATGGCCCTTCTACCCGTAATCACCCAAACGGGTTGATCACCACAACTCACTGGTTTCCAAACCATAATCAACTTAACCTCCCAGTATGCTTCCTAAGGCTAATACGAACTGAAACAAACGATCAATTTAACAAGGAAGTACCTGGAAGTGATCGTCCAAGTCTCTGCAACTCCACTGAAACAGGAACCTCCGTTCCAGTCCAACAGTGGTTGGTTCCTCTCGAATTCAATATGGCTGAGTTCCAATCGCTCCCAGAAAGCTAAACCAGGCCTTGGTTTGGCCCAACGAGCACCAGAAATTAAAAACCCGATTTCCCTCGAAATGTTTCCGAAATGGTTTCTCTCTGGTTTCCTCTCCAATTCTCAGTTCCTTCAACAGCAGAGTGAAGCTCACTCAAATTCTACTCAGTTTAAACTATCCGTGCCACCCAACACCTCGTGCTAGTCCATCCTGGCCACTGAGAAAATGTCTAAGGTTCAATTTCCATTTAAAATGTTGCCTTTACACAAAGATGAATCAACCCACGTTCAACATCCCACAATGCTTAAACAATCCCTTCCTTTACAGTTCATTCAGGTTAAACAATTGGGCTGCTCAGAACCACGAAGTATGGTCGTGGTCCCTGTTTTTCCACGACTGCTACAGTGACCAGGGGAAAAATGACCAAAATGCCCTCAGTTCAAAAATTACCATAATGCCCCTCGCTTTCCAGACCCGTAACTCAGACATCCGATGTCCGATTTTAGCGTGCCGCCCGTCTACGGACTCAGGGCATCGAGACCTACCTAACGGTCCTCGAGTCGTGTGAAAATCAGTTCTCAAACGAAAAGTCAACACTTCGCCCCTATCGTCCAAATTACGGTAATGCCCCTGAACTCCCGATAGTCATAACTTTTTCCCTGATCGTCCGAATTGGACGTGCCACCTGTCTATGGACTCGTGACGTCCCGAAATACGTCACGGTCATGGGTCAAAGTCTGTTTGACCCACCGATCAAAAAGTCAACATTTTGGCAATACAATTCACAGGGGTAAAACGTCAATTCATTCATTAATTTACAATATTAAAATCCTTGAATTTCCGGGGTGTTACATAAGAGCCCAGGTTGGTTATAAGTCCAGAAGTCAATTTGGATTATCAGTTGAATAGTCTATATTATGTATTGATAAGGGAGAAAGTTAAGTAGGTCTAGATAGTAACTGAGCACAGAAGTGGAAATTGATAGGGCTTCGAATAAGCATGATTTTATATTATTGTATACCCTTTATACTTAAATTTTAATATTAAAATAATAAACAATTAGATAAAATAATATATTTTGTGGATTGTTGTAGAATTAAATAAAGCTTGGAATTTGGAGCATTTTGGCGACATAATCGTCCCGATCGGAATTATAACGAAGAATTTATGAACGAAATTTGGTAGAATTATATTAATTTATTTTTAAATTTTTTTGCAAGCCCAAATTATGTGTAGCCCAGATCCATTTTGCCTAAACCCAAGCCTAGAAAATGGGCAGCCCAACCCAGAGGACTTCGATGTGTACCCACTGAACGACGCTACATAACCTCGGTGCGCACTTCCCGAAGATCTTTTTATCTCCCCAGCACGCGTGCGTCGATTGATCTTGTCTCTTGTTAACGCCTAAGGCGCGATTTCCTTTGCGCCTGTTAGCCTATGCCTACCGACTGACGTACCTTTTGTCAGAGCGAGCTCGCCGAGGCTCAGTTTTCCTTTTCAACGTAAAATGCGCGAAATTTCAGTTCCTTTCTAGCCTACCCACACCGAAGTTTCAACCTTTTTCCAATTGCTGTCTGCCGTGTCCTATCACAGCAGCACATCCAACTGCTGCCGACTCCATGCTCCTCTTTTCAGCCACTTTTCCAGCCACAATCAACCCCAAAATTAGCTTTTTCATCATTATTTTTCATGTATTTTTTATTGGTTTTTTATTTTATTTTTTTAGTTTTCATTGAGACACTTTCTCTATAAATAGAGAAGTGTTTCTCATTGTAAAGGGTCCCCATTTTTCCATTTCTTCCATTTTTCTTAATTTTTAATTCTTAGTTTAGTTTTTTTGTTTATCTCTTTTGAGAGACATTTTTGGGGATCATTTGTAACTTTTTTTGATTATTTATTTTAGTTTCATTTTCTTTATTTTGTTCTTAGTTTCATTTTCTTTATTTTGTTCTTAGAATTTCTTAAACTTCTCCTTAATTAAATTTTTATGCTTTCCTTAAGAAAAACCTAAGGCTAGGTAATTCTAAGGCAATTCAAGAGTTTTTAAGACCGAATTCCTCGAATTTCTTCTTCCACCTTCACAAGGTTTATGCCACTGTTCGGTGATTCTTGTGAACAACCATCTTTTTCTACTTAAATTCTTGTTATTATTTTAGTTTTATTTACAATTTCATATATGTGTTGGTATTTTCTTTCTAACATCTGTAAGTATGAATACAATCTCCATGTGTTTTACTTTTTGATTTTCTTTTACTTCATATGTTTTAGTGCTTCATACTTCAATTTGATGCTAAGTGTCGGTCGTTGTCGGTGCACTTAGCATTTGATTGAAAAGATTTTAATGTTGACCGCTGTCGGTGCATTTAATCACAAGCTTAAGGCAGGTCATATTGTAAGTAATAATCCGATGTTCGGTGCATTTATAATATGAAAAACGTAGGCATATAATGGAGATGATGAATATAGGATTTCGTGATTGGTTCCATATAAACATGATGTTAGAGTGTTAGTAAAAATTGTATTTAAAGGAAGTTTATTTTAGGAGTTTTAAATAATATTATTGTTAATTTTAATTTAATTCTTAGTTAGTGTTTTCTTTAGTTTAGATTACAAATCTTTTCAAACTCCCTTTTAATTATTTATTCATTAATTCTTTAATTCATTAATTCTTTATTTTTTAATTCATTTATTTTTTAATTCATTTATTCATTAATTATTTTATTAATTTATTCTTTTATTCATTATTCTTTCTCACTAACAAATTTTTAATGTTCCCTAATTTCCAGGGTTAAGAACGATCCCTATTTACCAATACTACATCTACACAAAAAGGGTTTAAATTGTATAATACACAAATTACGTATTAAATTAGGGAAATATGTAGTATTAAATTACGTATTATCCCTATTTAATACGTAATTTGAGTATTATACAATTTAAACCCTTTTTGTGTAAATGTAATATTGGTAAATAGGGATCGTTCTTAACCCCGGAAATTAAGGAACATTAATAATTTGTTAGTGAGAAAGAATAATGAATAAAAGAATAAATTAATAAAATAATTAATGAATAAATGAATTAAAGAATAAATAAATTAAAAAATAAAGAATTAAAGAATTAATGAATTAATGAATTAATAAATTAATAAATTAAAGAATAAAAGAAAATAAAAGAATAAAAGAATAAAAGAATAAAGAATTAAATGGGGGTTGAAAAGACTTGTAATCTAAACTAAAGAAAACACTAACTAAGAATTAAATTAAAATTAACAATAACATTATTTACTCCTAAAATAAACTTCCTTAAATACAATTTTTATCAACACTTTAACATCATACTTATATTGCACCAATCACGAAATCCTACCTTCAGCATCTTTATTACATGCATACGTTTTTCATATTATAAATGCACCGAACAGCGGATTATTTCTTACAATATGGTCTACTTTAAGTTTGTGATTTAATGCGCCGAACAACGATCAAACATTAAATCTCTCTAACTCTATTCTAAATGCCCCCAACATCGGATCAACAATTAGCTTCAAATTGAAGTTTAAGCACTAAAACATATGAAGTAAAAGAAATTCAGAAAGTAAAACACATAGAGATTGTATTCATACTTACAAATGTTAGAAAGAAAATACCAACACATATATGGAATTATAAGTAAAAAATAATAATAAGAATTTAAGTAGAAAAATATGGTTTTTCACAAGAATCACCGAACAGCGGCAGGAAACTTGTGAAGATGGAAGAAGAAATTCGAGGAATTCGGTCTTGAAAACTCTTGAATTGCCTTAGAATTACCTAGCCTTAGATTTTTCTTAAGAAAATCATAAAAATGTAATTAAAGAGAAGTTTAAGAAATTCTAAGAACGAAATAAAGAAAATGAAACTAAGAACAAAATAAAGAAAATGAAACTAAAATAATAAAAAAAAAAGTTACAAATGATCCCCAAAAATGTCTCTCAAAAGAGATAAACTAAGAACTAAAAATTAAAAAAAATGGAAGAAATGGAAAAATGGGGACCCTTTACAATGAGAAACACTTCTCTATTTATAGAGAAAGTGTCTCAATGAAAACTAAAAAAATCAAATAAAAAAATAAAAAAATACATGAAAAATAATGATGAAAAAGCTGATTTTGGGGTTGATTGTGGCTGGAAAAGTTACTAAAAAAAGGAGCATGGAGTCGATAGCAGTTGGCTATGCTGTTGTGATGGGACACGACAGACAACAGCTGGAAAAAGGTGGAAACTTTGGCGTGGGTAGGCTGGAGAAGAACTAAAATTTCGCGCGTTTTGCGCTGAAAATGAAGACTAAGCCTCGGCGAGTGCACTCTGATAAAAGGTGTAGCGGTCGGTAGGCGTAGGCTGACAGACGCAAAGGATATCGCGCCTTAGGCGCTAACAAGTGACAAGACCGATCAACGCACGCGTGCTGGGGAGCGATAAATATCTTCTGGAAGCGTGCACCAAGGTTATGTAGAGCCGTTCGGTGGGTACACGTCGAAGTCCTCTGGGCTGGGCTGCACATTTTCTGGGCTTGGGTTTAGACAAAATGGATCTGGGCTGCACATAATTTGGGCCTGAAAATGAATTTAAAAATAAATTAATATAATTCCACCGAATTTTGTCCATAAATTCTTCGTTATAATTCCGATCGTGACGATTCTTTCGCCAAAATGCTCCAAATTTCAAGATTTATCAAATTCCAAGATTTATCTAATTCTACAAAAATCCACAAAATATATTATTTTATCTAATTGTTTATTATTTTAATATTAAAATTTAAGTATAAAAGGGTATAAAATAATATAAAAATAATGCTTATTTGAAGCCCTATTAGAAGTCATAGTATTTGTCGCCATGGTGGACTCGAATGTGATAAATGAATAAGTTTTTTTTGTTAGAGTAAGTGTCTGAGGGTTAAGGAAATGAAAGGTCTTATGTCAGATCTAACATGTGTAGTGATGTTTTGATTGACGATTAAGCATATCAGTAATGACTCGAGTTACAAATATTGAACTAGAATTTGAATTGAAACCATGATATCTAAGCATGACAGAATACTAGCATGGCGCTCGAAAAGAGTTAAAGCTGGGAAGTTAGTGCTTGAGAAGACCTGGAAGGTGGAAATGTTATTATAGTTTGAATACTAGAAATAGGTTCAGGGTGGAACCCGAGGTGCTATTACGGGCCCGGTAATTTTAGTTGATGAGTCTATAAGTGAGATTGTGTATTAATTTCAGGCAGTTCGAAAAGAGTGATAAGTATGAGATAAATAGCCCCTGCTTGGGGTAAATGATTTGTTTGAACAACTAAGAGGTTGGAGACTTTTTGGAAATTGAACTGTGATCTAAATATCATAAGTTGAGTAAGGAAATGATCATTCAGTTGAGATAAGGTCATTATGAATTCTTAGTGATATTATTTGGATTAACTAATACCATAGCGATGTTTATGGATTTAATAAGGGGTATTTTGACTGTTCTTTAATTAGTTTTTGATAAGGCTCATTACACTAATAAGGGGATCCATTGTGTGCACATTCAATACATGTTGGTTTTAATTGATGAGTGTAATTCTTAAGGATATGTAATACTAGTTAACGAAATTAGTATGGATCCTCAACAAAACTGAGGTAAGAAGATGGTAACGAAAGTTAAGAAGCTTTGGGATTGGAAGAATAATATAGGAAGGTTATGTATGATAACAATTTTATTGTTTTGTTGTCGAGAAATTGAAAATGGGAGTGAAGGAAAAAGTTGTGGAGATGGGGGAAATTCGAAGGAAACATAACCCCAAAAACCAGGTGGTTCGTAAATCGGATAATGGGCCAAAAGATAGATTGCATTGTGCTTTGAGGCCCAACTATATTGTTCCATATGCTTTGTTAGCTAGAGCATGTGGAAATTACAAAGTGTAACCATGAAATGCCACTTAGATTCCTTGGTGTTAAGGGGCCATGGATTGCTTAAGAGTGTGTTACAATTTTTATGGTTTCTTGGCTAATGCTTTGTGTGATTTGAAACCTGATTGCTTGTTATGTGTTTATACAACTATTGAGGTCTTGATATGGAAAGGTTATTACCTATGTGTTTAGATAATTCAAACCTTATGAATTAGATCCTCTGCACTTGACTTGGAGCTGGTAATAGGAGTTTTTCAGAATGGCATTACATTTTAGCATTGCTATTAGATGAATATCAAGTTTGAGAAAACCATCCAGATTTTGGAAAACGTGATGAGAGTATTATGCGGTTTTGTAGATATCGAAAATTGAGCCCCCATTATACTAGACCATATAAGATTATTGAAATGATAGGTTTATTGGTTGCAGTTTGGTATTATTCCAAGAACTTTTTCGAAGTCATGTTGTGTTTATAGTACTCACATGATGAATCACATGTCGTAAAACAACAACTCAATGAATATCGAAGGGACTAGAGGTTTGTGGAACAACTTGTGTCGATTTTAGACCGGTAAGATAAGGTATGTGTAACGACCCGTCCCGAATATCGGGATTTATATTATTTATTTATGATTTAGAATGACTAATCTGGGATTAGTTGAGTGAATTCGGACGAATTGTGCAAAATGACCGTTTTGCCCATGGGCGTGGGCAAAATGTTGACTTTTAATTCGGACTGTCAAATTTACTTTGACCAATGACCGTGACGTAGTTTGGAACGTCACGAGTTCATAGACAGGTGGCACGTTCGATTCCGACGTTCGTGGTGAAAGTTATGATGTTCGGAAGCCCAAGGGCATTTTCGTAATTTGGACGAAATAAGGGAAAATGTTGACTTTTTCATTGGGAGGTCCGATGGCCGAGGGCCAAGGACCGTTAGGATGGTCTCAATTCCCTAAGTTCGTAGACAGGTGGCACGCGTCGATCGGAGTCCGAATGACCAAGTTAAGGGTCTGGATGCGTGAGGGGCATTTTGGTAATTTTCTGCACAGGGGCAGAATAGTAATTTCACTGGGGTATTGGTTGATCAGGAACAGCCGTGAGTGGATGTTTTGTGCGATCTATCCCATGGATTGTTTAACATTGATGACTGATTTGGGACAGCTTTGAGGTAGTGGAGGCATGTGTTTTTGGGTTGGCAACTGATTTGAAGAACATAGACACCATTTTATATTGGTTTCGGGTCAGTGCAGGGAGCCTTTACACAGAGGACTGAGTGATGTTTTAGGGTGCTTTAATGACTTAATTTGATTAAAGGGAATGAGTGTGAGTCGGGAGGATCATTCTGAGCAAGTGTGGCTGTTGAACTAGAGAGAAAACAGAAATTGGAAAATTTTAGAAAAATGGAGGGAAATTCGAAAACTTGTCTGTGAGCTGAGAGGAGACAAATTGAGATTAAGAATACTCTTCTGGGTTCATTTCGAACTCAACCGTATCATAATCAAGGGGAATCGATCACGGTTTGGCCATCGACGCAGGTTCCAGTTTTTGGGAAATTTGGAGCTTGAGGACGACCAATTACGGGTAAGGATTTATGAAATTGGTTACGGATTAATGATTGTTTAGGTCATACGAAACTACTATGTCATTTAATTTGAAAAACAAGCTGATTCGAGTGAGTTTCGAATGTTGAAACCGTGAGTTCAATCTTGGAAGAATTGTTGGATTTAAGGTTAATGTGTGTAATTAAGTTTACAGAACCTTAATTGGGTCTCTAACGGTGCTATCTGATGAATCAATTGAAGGAAAGGAGTTGGAATTTGGAGAAATCTAGCCGGGTCAGGTCGCGGGTAAGCATACCCATTTACCAGTCCAAACGGGTGAAGACGATGACTGTAGCAGTCACTGTAACAGGCACGTGGCTTTCACGCGCAACCACTCACGGCGGCGCGTGACGGCGCGTGGACACGAATCTCGAGGTGAGGTCAACATGACTTTTGTACTATACAATGTAACGAAGATTTTAGCGTTGGTTTCGTGTCAATCGGACCCCGTTTCCATATTGTTCGGGATGTCCGAAGGTTTTAAATCCAGTTTAAAAATAGTTAAAAATTCGGGAAAATTACGGGACTTGAATAGGATGTTAATGAAGAGGTTAGTAACCCTCTAATGTGATTTGGACAGGATTGGGAGTCCCAGTGATAATGGTGTGGCCCGGGAAGGCCTATGGCACGCGTATCGAGGCGCACGGTTAAACGGTCTGTGAGTGGACTTTGGTTTTATAAATTCTATGCATGCCTAAATGCTTTATATGGATTATGAATATGATTGTATGATGTTGATTTGGATATTGGTAAATTATACAGTTTCACGTATTTCGAGGCGATTTACGTGCTGGCACACAAATCGAGGTTTTTTCGATTTTACACGGATTTTCCATACTTATGACTTTGGATATGATTTCATGAAATGGTTTTGAAATTGGAAAGATAAACTCGGGCATAAGGCCCAATTGTTTTGGAAACGTCGGACTTGGAGTCCAATTGAGTTACGTAATCGGGTTAGGGGCCCAATTGCTTTGTGAAATCGGGCCAGGGCCCCAGTTATTTATGAAATCGGGCTACGACCCATTTGAGTTATATAATCGGGCCGTGGGCCCAGTTGGTTTACAAATTCGGTTCGTGGGCCTAGTGGTTTACAGAATCGGGCATGAGGCCCAGTTGGTTTCATAAACGTGATTTCGGGTCGGGGACCCTTAATGGAATTATAATGTTGTGAAATGATTTGAATAAATTGGTTCCATATACCATCTTGATATGAGGATATGTGAAGGTCTCCTCCATGTGTCTGGGACACTGGAGAAGTCACGGTACATTGCCTGCGAGGGGTCATTGTACGGAGCTACCAGACGGTATAGTGACTCAGGAGCATGATTGCTATGATTAGACGTCAGGGACGTCAGACATCGGGGATGTCAGAGATATTGACCCCGAGAGACCCCGGTCAGCACGCATTGCTTATGATTATACCGTGAACTATGACGTCTGGAACGTCAAGCATCGGGGACGCTAGGCATCTGGGATGCCGGAGATGGTAATGTGGTAAATGTGGATTAATGAACCTATGAAATGGTTTTTCGGTTGGATTTATGATTTACGGTTTTGGGCTAAGGCCCTAATGCCTTGTCGAGCAAATGTTTTGGACTACTGGTTTTCGTGGCATGCATATGTTTTTATGGAGGGCATAAATGTCTTATAACTGTGTTTAATGAACTTATTTATTTTCGTCCACTCACGCTTTTGTTTTTTTAATGCCCTTCAGGTTGATTCTGGATGCGACTGCAGCAGAGACTGGGACACCGCACACCTCCTCCGTCGATCCTTGCGCACTCTGGGAGCCCGTTTGGGCAGTGGCAACATGTTATCCCTTGTCTGACACCTTTTGTCAGACGGGAGCATGACACATTCCATGGTAATCCCGGGGGGATTGGGATGGGTCGTGTCATATGGATGGCTATATTTTTATCTGATGACCTCACACATTGGTAGTTGTATGAATACTGGTTTGAGACTTGGATATAAGTTAGGATAGTGGAATGAGAAAAGGAAATTATGAGAAAAGAAAGGATAACCAACAAAGGGAAATCAGAGAAGCGATATGTCCTTGCTTTGGAAGGTGTTGGTTATGAACCTAGAATTGTTGAAACAAGTGTTCTAGCACCTTTCAAGAGACCCTGCATTTAACTAAAGAGTGAATGATGACAATAAGCCTTATATTTAAGAAGGCGAGTAGGGTTAGGGATTTGGAGATTAATTTAGGACCCAAACATGAGTCAGAATATTGAGTTAAAAGATACGGAAAGTCAGAATAGAGAACTATAGTTTGAAAAGAAGTTAGAAAGTTAAAATTTTGAGTACAATCCTAAGTAATAGAAGTGCGGAAGGAACCCAAGTGTTGGTTGCAGGCCCAAGTTTTGGTTATGTTTAGTTACATTTTGCGTAAATCGGATACGAACACTTCATGGTAATTTGTGATTATGGTATTTAAGTTTAATCCGGGTTTTGTAATCTCTTAACTTGGAATGTGAGTAGGGGGTTGTGTTTGATTATGAGATTTGTGTGATTTAGCTTATAAACCGTGTTCACTGTTACGAAGTTATGTTTTCACAAGCAATCAAAGTTAAAGATGTTCCTAGACATATGATGCTTGGGATACTAGCCTATACGTAGTGCTAGTATGCAATATGAGTGGTACTTGGATTGAGACTTGGTTCAGCCTGGGTAAAGGGCTCGTTTGAGTTAGCTTCTAAGCTATATTATTACTATTATGATAAGTTCTTGTATGTGACTTGGACAATATTGAATACAGTTCCCAAGGTGGCTTATGCAAATTAGTTAGTAAGATGAGTATCAAGTATCAAAAGTTGGTTGGGTGAATTGTTGATTTTGATTTTTGCAGTTCTTATATTTGTATCTAAGTAATTTGTGCTAATTTTATGTATATGGATTAGGAAATGTGGGGCCCAGTTTAGTTGAGAAAGTTTTATGATCGACATGGTTATGTGATCTGAAAGTGCAATTGTTGTCGTTTGTATCCCATCCTATGAGATTTCTATATTATTGAAATCTCGACAAAAGAGTTTTGGGGTGTAAGTTTGGGTATATGATAGTTGTTCATTGTAACTCGTGCTTGAGTTGATGATTAGTCTGGTAAAGGATAAACCCTGAAAGATGGGATGAGACTTTAGACATATCCAGGTGTAAGTGAGTGCAGATCTTAGACATAGCTCGGGTGATATTGAGTTTGGCTTTGGCGATATTCATGTGATGTAGTTAGATCACACGTAATTTATGAATTACTTATGTTCAAGTGAAGTTTCATTTTAGAAATCCTTTACGAAACAAAATCGACGAGTTAAATAACTTTGAAGCATATCAGTCGCCCAAATCGAGTATGGAGATAAGACTGAAACTGTTCCATGTGATTTATTTCTCTACTAGGGAACCTGTTGGTGTGTTAGCTGCAACTGTAAGAAAACTGCACTCACCAAAATTTTGAGGATGAAATTTTTATAAGGGGTAGGTTGTAATGACCCGGAAATTCGACAAAAGAAAAATTTGGGAAATTAAAAGGAAATGACGGTTTTGTTCCTATAGGTCAAATGTTGACTTTTTGACATGGACACTTTTTGAACGATTCATGAGTACTGTTACGCATGTCTCAGAATTCTGAATTCGTAGACAGGTGGTATGTTTAAATAAGAGGTCGAATACGTTTGATATGAGTCAAATGACTAAGGGCATTATGGTAATTGCAGTATGAAGGGTATTTTGGTAATTTGACCTATGAGATAAGGTTGATGGTGACACTTGTCCAAAAAATTCTGGTTTTTTCCCCCGATTATCTCCTCCACAGACTTACCCCTTAATATATGTATATATATATATATATATGTTTGTCTTTGGGTGTTTCAAGGGAGTATGGCCGAAAGGTGGTGACCTGAGAGAGTGAGAACAGAGAGATAAGGGAGAGAACCAAGGAAAAATAAAGAAAGAAAGGAACAATGAAGTAAGGAAACAATAATGGAAGGAAGGAAAAGGGGAGTGCTCAGCCGTGAAACTCGAAACCAGCATTTTTGGGTTCTTATTTTTAGGTTTTGTTTGAGGCCTGGAAACTAGGTAACAGGTTTCTTATTACCTTTTTGGGGGCCCTGCGATCAGTTTACTCCTAAAAATAGGAAACTTGGACGAAGTGAACTGTAACGACCTGTCCCGGAGTTAGGCATTAGATTAGTGATTAATGACGGATTAGTGAAGTTAATCGGTGATTAGGAGGTGATTTCGGACAGACGGTGCGAAATGACGGTTTTGCCCTTAGAATGGGCAAAATGTTGACTTTTAGTTCGGGCTGTCAAACAGACTTTGGCCGATGCCTGTGATGTAGTTTGGGACATCATGAGTCCGTAGACAGGCGGTACATTTGATTCTGACGTTCGAGGAAAAAGTTATGAGCCTCATAAGTCAAGGGACATTTTGGTAATTTGCCATGTAATGACATTTTGGTCATTTGGTTTCCTAGGGATCTATGCCCAGTGAAATTGTGACACTTGGCTGCTTTGGGAATTGTGCCCACTAGATATTGGACACATGTCCCTCTCTGGATGGCTGTGGAAGGCTTCCTCACCGCCATATACGTGTTTTTAAACAATGAACATGGTTTAGCACGAGTTTGAGAGAAAAACAGGGGATTGAGTGACACTGTGAGGACCAATCCATACAACCACCTTCAAATGTCCTCATTTGCTTGTACTTTATGAACGGGTATTTAGCCTTCGTGTCGCATACAGGTTAGACGGGAGCATGACTTATCCCTTAATCCTGGGGGATTGGGGGTGGGTCGGGTCGTAAACAGTCAAGATTCCAAAACGAAGGCTAAGTTTTGGCTGAAATAAGAAGGTATGGGTTCTCGTTTTTCAGATCTATTTACCTAGTTTTAAGATCATAGATCCACCCTTGAAGTAGATTAGAAGGGAATGGTCAAAAAATGAAAGGAAAAAGTGAAAGATGAGAATTTTTGAAACAAATCAAAGTCGCAGACCGGGCAACCCAAAAACTAGGACCCGGTGAGAAGACATGGATGAAGAGTACCCCGCGCGTAAGGCCCACATGTAGAGACTTTCGACGGCACGTGTGGGTGCATGGGTCGAAGTTTGGGAATCCTAACAACATGAAATTCATGTTCTTGATGATAGGAGTCCAACAGTATAGTTTTCGAGACGATCAGACATCGCCTTGGAGTAGTTTTAATTGTCTGAATGTGTATGTTTTATTTTAAATCCGTTTAAAATCCCAAAAAAAAATTAAGGGATTAAAATATGAGTTATTTGGGATGATTAGTGGCCTTAAAAGTGAATGATGACAAGCGGGAAAATTTTCAAAAATTACGGGAAGGCATGCAATTCGGTGTTGGACTCTATGGACCATGCGAGTGGTCCTTTCTTTTCTTTAAACTATTATGCATGCATATTTACGTGTTTTTGAGATTTATTATATGATTTGCGTGGTGAAGTTTTGATTATGATTCTTATATAATATTTGGTGATTTTATGGAAATTATTGAAAATACATGTTTTCAAATTGTGTTTTGGGCGTATGTTGGATTTTGAGATATGGATTTTGTTTTAGAGATTTATACGAGTTATAAATATATGTTTTTTGATATATGTGATGTGAACTATATGTGTCTTTGTGAACAACCCTCCTCGAGATGCTGGTTGGTTGGTTAGTCTCAAACGTTGAGGTAAAACTCTTTTTTCTAAGATTGGTTTTGTGACGAGTAGTCTCAGACGTCGAGGTAAAAATTCTTTTTCTGAGTCGGCTCTCACTCGGATGTAACGACCCATCCTGAATTATAGGGGATTAATTAAGAATTAATGACGGATTAGCAAGGCTAATTGGGGATTAGACGAGGATTAACGGACGGACGGTGCGAAATGACGATTTTACCCATAGAATGGGCAAAACGTTCACTTTTCGTTCAGGCGGTCAAATGGACTTTGGCCGATGACTGTGACGTAGTTCGGGAAGTCACGAGTTTATAGACCGGTGGCACGCCCAATTCCGACGTTCGAGGAAGAAGTTATGATTTTTGGAAGTTCGGGGGCATTTTGGTAATTTGGTTGAATAGGGGAAAATAGTTGAATTTTGACCCAGGAGGTCCGTTGACCGAGGGCCAAGGACCGTTACGTAGATCGGGACGATATGAATCCGTAGACAGGCGGCATGTCGAATTCGGACTTTTGATGGAAAAGTTACGGTTCACGGAAGTTCGAAAGTACTATTGCACGTTTTACGAGACGGCTTAAGTTTTGCCTCAAATGGGCCCCAGATATTTTCTCAGGACCAATGGATGAGTGACAAGTGTCACTCATCCATTGTCCATTGAGATTGTATTCATGCACTTCACCCATTTCCTTGTTCGTCCAAACCAAAGCTCGATCTCGCAAAAACACCACCCCTTATCACCCCCTACCTTGATAAATGAGGGACAGAGACTGAGAGGGAGGCTGAGACTATGACAATGAAGATAGTGGCAGGAGGCGGCTGGGCCGCCATGCACGGTGGAGAGAAGGTATGAATCGGTTTTTGAGCTTTTGAATCCAATAATTCGATTAGGACATTATGGTTGATTTTGGGTGATTGGGGGATTTTTATTAGGTTGCTAGGAAGGTTTTAAGATGATTTTGATGGTGGTTCAAGGCTGAGGAAGCCCAGTGGAAAAATTAGAAACGGGTTCAAATCGAAACGGCTCGAGTTTCCATGTTTTTCTTAGTTTTCTTCATCCCTTTAGACTTCTAGGGATTAGGTAGGAAGTTTAGAATTGAAAAGGAAAAGATTGGATGAAAAATGAGGGAGGAAAATGGCTGAACCGACCACGTCGGTTCGGCTAGAACGGCCGCACAGAAACCCGGTCTGGACCGACCGTCGAGAGGAAGAAGAAGCTACTGTTCCCGATGCATGGCAGCGCATGGGACCCCTTTTGGAGATGTGTTCAACACACAAAATCATCTATTCGATGTAACGAACATTTTGGGACTAGTTTCGAGTCGATCAGACATCGTTTCGATATAGTTCAGGACGTCCGAAGGTTTAGGATCAGGTTTTAAAATGGTTAAAAATTCTGGAAAATTACGGGGCTTTAGTGAGGGGTTATTTAAGTAGTTAGTAACCATCTAATTAATTTGGACAGGTTCGGGAATCCTGGAGGCGACGATTGGCCCGGGAGAGGCTTATGGCGCGCGTATCGAAGCGCGACTTCAGACGGTCTGTGAGTGGACCTTTCTTTCGAACTTGATGCATGCATAAATGTTTTATAAGTTTTTTAATATATGTTTTGTGATGCCATGACTGCATTTGTTTGTGGTAGCTTAAGATTGACATATTTGCACGTTTTTTGAGGTTTTCGACTTTATGTCGTACCTTTGCGTACTGTGTTTTCAATGACGATTTAATGATTGAATTTTGGATTTGGAAATATGAACTCGAGCATGATACCCATTTGATTTACAAACTCTCGGACTTGGAGTCCATTTGATTTGTCGAGGAATCGGACCGAGGGTCCATTTGAGTTATACGATCGGGCCAAGGGCCCCGTTGGTTTACGAATTCGGGCTTGAGGCCCAGCTGGTTGTAATATCGGGCTTGAGGCCCCTTTGACTGTGGTATCGGGCTTGAGGCCCTATTTGTTATGAAATTGGGCTTGAGGCCCCGTTGAGTTATGGTTTTGGGCTTAGGGACCAGTTATTCGTGATATCGGGCGAGAGGCCTAGTTGATTGTAACATCGGGCTTGAGTCCCAGTTCGGTTTATGAAATGAGAATTCAGGCATGAGACCCTGTTGAACTATGGATTTAGGCCGAGGCTTGTGAAATTGATTTGAATCGGATTCGAGGAATCTTATTGAGATGAATCGGATATGAGACCCAGTTGAAATATATTTGAGAAATAAAGAAAGTGTTTGAAAATGTATGAAACCCTCCATATGATTTATATGGTCTCCTCCAGACGTCAACCTGGAGAGTCACGATCCACAGACCAGAATGGGTATCCCCATAGGGATCCCGTTCCAGGAATGGAAGTTATGATGTGGTCTTGGACCAGATTCCGGAGAGATGTTCGGACTAGATCCGGAGATAGAGCTCGGACTAGATCCAGAGATAGAGCCTCCCAGATAGAGAATTCCTCGGGGAGGACTCGGAGTGAGGCCCCGAGTGGTGTGCACACTAGTATAAAGATGAATCGTGACAGATATCCGGGATGTGTTCCGTAGGGGCTGTGTGCCCCGAGTTGGCATCTTTTCGGAAGTGCCGCGGATAGGTTATATATATGTTGATACGTATGAGGTTTACAAAAAGTGATTTGGGGGTGGAGATCCTGTGTTTCATGTTTTAGAAAGTGATTTGGGGCGGAGACCCCGTATTTGATATTTGGAAATGGTTTGGGGCGGAGACCCCGTATTCGATTTTAACGTTTACTAGATTTGGGCAGAGTCCCACTTGTATTTGAGTTGGGCTGAGTTCCCATGTTTTGATTTATGGGTTTTTGTGATTTCGGGTCGGGGACCCATAAATGGTTTTATGGTTCATGACGGTTTATAGGGACCGGGCATGAACCCTTGAAAGGTTTGAGAATGTTTTCAAATTGTTTTATGAACGTTTTAATAAATGGTTTTTGAATGCATGCATATACTTTTAGTGAAGGACATAAATGTCTTATTGTGAAAATGTTTTATTAATTATTTATCTTGTCCACTCATGACTTTTAATGTTTTGAATGCCCTTCAGGTTGATCGCGGATACAGGCTGTAGTAGAGATCTAGACATCACACTCCTCCTCCTACGATCTTGGCGTACTCTGAAAGCCCCGGTGAGGGCTAGAGATGGAATTTTCCCTAGTCTGACACTTCGTGTCAGACAGGATCAGGCGCGTTCCAAGTTAATCCCAAGGGATTTGGGACGGGTCCTGATACGGATGTCGAGGTAAAACTCCTTTTCCCAAGTGATTGGCCTACTGGTAGTACAGAGTTGATATGATAATTGGCATTCAAGCATAAATGATGGGTTGGTTATCGGTGGCCATGATTATGATATTTTGAAATGGCTTTATGATGATTTGCCTTATAATATTATTAGATTTTTTAATATTTGCATGTACTTCGAGATTCTTGTTGTTATCTATATTTGATGATTTTTCACACGCATGCATAGTTTTAGAACACAGAGGGTAATTATTGTATGTTTCCCAAATGTGTTTTTAAAAATATTTCTTTTTGTCCGCTCACACTTTTTCGTCATTTTGATAACCCTCCAGTGTCGTCGCATGGAATTCGAGGTTGAGCGAGAGGCGAAGGAATGAATTGGAACGAGTACGCAAATCCCTTATCTGACGAGGTTCTGGGGTAAGGTTAGAATTTTAGGCTACTTGTAACTCCCCACACCGTTTATTTCATTTAAAAAGGAAATTTAATGAAAAATGACCATTTTGCCCTTAGTAAGGGAGAAATGTTGACTTTTGACCCGAGACACTAATTTGACTTTGACTTAGGCCCGTTACGTAGATTGGAACGTCACGAGTCCATAAACAAGAGGCACGTCGAAATCGAACGTTCGACGGGAAAGTTACAGTTCACGAAAATAATTCAGCACTATTCACATTTTACGAGAAATGGTGTAGGTGGAATTATTTGATTAGTCAAAGATGTCAGTGGACCAATTAGATGAGTGACAATTGACCTAGGACCCCAAATAATTGGGTTCATGCATATCATCTTCATTTCTTCTTCTTCATTTGAATCGTGCAACCCGAAACCCACAAAACACAAACACAAACCACCCCACCCCATTATACCATCATCTTCCGTGATTAGAGGTTGAGAAGGATTGAGGGATAGAGGGGAAGGCGGAGAGACGACTGCGAGAGGCTGAGAACGACAGAGGAGATACAACTAGGTAAACCCGGAACCGTTCATAATGGGTCAGATTTCCAGTTGAGTTTAGAGGGTTTTTTGACCCGTTTTGATGGCCCTAACATGTTCCTAGGTCCAGTGTGAACTTGTAGGTGTTGGATTTAAGGACGGAGGAAGCCAGGATCGCCAGGAAATGTGTTTGGAAAATTGAACAACACTGTTCATCATTTAAAGGTAAAATCTAGATCGATTTTCATGGTTTTGAACCCATAGATTCCTTCTAGGAACCTAGACAATCACGTAGGACCAAACGACATCGAAAACGGGTTAGAAATACATGAGTTACGGTCGGGTCAGGTCGCGGGTCTAGTTGACCCGTTACGGTGAAACGAGTCGACCCAGCTCGTTGAAAACGATGATGATGTAGCACCTGTCACTTAGGTTGATGTCAGCGATGATGTCAACTTTGACTTTGATGATGTCAGTGTTGACTTTGATGACGTCAGTGTTGACTTTACTAACGTCGGCGTTGACCGTTGACTAGCGTTGACTTGGACTTTTACACTCGCATAGGGGCACGTGGGTACGTTTTCTAGGTCAAACGGATCGTACCCGAAAGATTTCGACGATCCCAATCCAATGGGGGTAGTTTCGGGTCGATCAGAGATCGTTTGATATGTCAATTAGGGGTTTAAGGCCTAGGTAAGCGTGTTCGGGACGCGTTTCCGGTATCGGGCTTTGTGACGGTTTAGAGTATGAACTTGTATAGCATCAACAAGGATGAAAATATCGATATCGACAGATATATCGCTAGTCAAATTTACGGATATCTCGGCCCAAATATCGATATCTATATCGATATCGATATCGTTTAAGATCAACAAAAATGACGGAAATTCGATCTAAAAGTTGGAAATTTGAAATGAAACTTTGGAAAAAAATTTAAGTACCCAATGATAGTTATATAGGACTAATAAAAAATATAAAATGAACTTGATATAATAAATATATGATGCATAATATGATACAATAGAGTTCTGCTGATAACTAGTAATATAAAAATTTAAATATAAATATAAATTGAAGTGAATTACTATAATTGAATGTTAATAATTAAAAACATAACAATAAGCATAAAAAAATTTGAATGGAAGAAAAATTATAAAATGAGTAAATATATTTAAAATTGAAAAAAAAATAGAGTCAATCTTTGTTCAAAAATTGGAAAGTATTGATGTATTTAAAATTGGAAAAAATGATAAATATAGTTGAAAATAAGGCAAAAAATGGAAAAAAAGACATTAGAAAGCAGGGAAAAAGCATTAGCTAGCAAAAAAAGCAAGTAGGAAAATAAATTAGCAAGCAGAAAAAAAAAGCAGAAAATAAAAAAAACATTAGAAAGAGCCTGCTTGGGGTCGAACCCAAGTGGCTTGAAACATAAAACAGACACCAACCAACTCAACGAACAAGCCATATTGTAAATATAAGCAACTGACTGATATATAAAGTACAAATATTAAGTTAAAAGCAATCATCCCCTACCTCTCGCGGGTCTGCGATTCGGGTTTTTTTTGACCCGGCGGCATGACCCGACTGGTTTAAGGTCCTTTTACGTCCGATTTTCACCCAATTTAGGTCTCTCTCGATCGTTTTAAGTAAATAATTAGATATATCTCCTTAAAATAAGAAAAAAGATCGAAATTTCGTGAGATATCTTCCCCCCCTCTTATGTGCCGCCGGCCGGAAATCACGATATATCGATCGATATATCATCGATTCCGGTGACATTTACATCCATGATAACATGTTAGTGACCCTTTGACATGTTTTGGACAGGCTCAGAGATATTGGACTAGCTCGGTGATAGATTAAATGTTGAGGTTTCGCGTGGACCGAGTGTGAGTGGGTCGTTTGTTTTATAACTAAAATGCATGCAAAACTATTTTACATATTTTATTATATGATTTAAGTTAAATGATTTGATATCATGGTATTTCTAAACTTAAATCATCGGTCATAGATCATTTTACAGATTTTCGTGAAAACGTAGTTTTGGGCTTGAGACCCATTGAATACCATTTGACTGGATTTTGGTGTCGATAGGGATTTAAAGGAAAAAGGTTTTTGTTTGGATTTGAAAAGTGATATGGCATGATCGGGTATTAAGAAAGGGAGTTCTATAAATGATTTCAAACAGTGCTAAATGAACCTGATGTATGTTTTCACATATACATTCATGTATATATTGTTGAGTCTTCTCCAGACGTCTAGGATCCTGGAGTAGTCACAGTGCACTGCTTGGGATGAATGTAAAGGTGGCAATTTTTGACACTACTCGATACACGACTCGAAACTCGCACGGAATTTATCCGGGTCAATCCGCACGATTAAAATTTCAGGTCATTTTCGGGTCAACCCGTTATAACCCGTTTATTAAACGGGTGGGTTTCAGGTCAACCTGTTAACCCGTATAATGACCTGTTAACCCGTTTAATAAATAGGTAAATTTCGGGTTAACAGGTTAACCCTTATATTGGCTTATATATTGACCCATTTAATAAACGTGTCATTACTAACTCATATATCTACCCATTTACCTACCTAAATATCTATTAAATATTATAATTTAAATAGGTTAAACATATTAAACAGGTTAAACGGGTCAAACGGGTCATAGGTTAATTGGGTTTTGAGTATGACCTGTTTATTAAATGGGTTAAACGGGTTACAGGGGTTACACGGGTCATTAACAGGTCGGGTTCAAGTTGGACATTCTTGACACGATTATTAAACGGGTCGGATTCGGGTTGGGCATAAATGGGAAAAACAGAATACATGATACGCCACGAACCCGACACGACACAACCCATTGCCACCCCTAGATGAATGATTCTGAGGAAAGGCTCAGGCTTAGGAGTGCGGTATGTTTGATATCGTCCCAGACGTGGTAGATCCGGGACAGGCACCTCAGTTGATATTACCCTAGACGTCGTTGAGTTGTATCATGGAGAGTACTCGGAGATAAGACCCCAAGTGGCATGCGCATCCTTGTAGATCATGACGGGTATTGGTTATAGACATCATGGATGTCCGATGATAGGTTATATTGTGTGTTACTTGTGTATGTGTTCAGGTGTTTACTTTCTTATATGATCTGTTTCACTTCCATATGTTTTCAATTATATGCATGCATGTTTATAAAACGGAGGGTTAAACTGTATATGTTTTCTAAATGAGTTTATGACTTATTTTAATTTTGGTACACTCACACTTTGATTGTTTTATTAACCTTCCAAGCAGAGATACTGAGGCGGGAACTAACTCCGGGGTTGAGGCATAAATTGTACTACTGCGCACCTGATATAAGACCCGTGTCCTGGAGGGAACGGTGAACAATCCCACATTCCTGCTAGGGGGAATGGTCTGGGAGAGGATAATGGTGTGCCTTAAAGGTGTAGGCACGCACCTATCTAGCACTAGGCCTTTTAGGAGCTCAAGTGGCTTTGGGGGGGATTGGAACCCCAAAGTTAAGCGAGTTGAGGCTGGTGCAATTCCATGATGGGTGACCCACTGGAAGTTGCACCATGAGCTCCCGAAAACAAAACCGTGAGGGCGAGGCCCAAAGTGAACAATATGGTGCTAGATGAGTCGGGTCCTGATCGAGGAGGGTCGGGTCCTGAAAATTTGGTATCAGAGCCAGAGCCAGACCCCGACCGGGAAGTGTGCCAGCGAGGACGCTGGGCCCTAAGGGGGGGTGGATTGTAAGACTCGTGTCCTTGAGGGAACGGTGAACAATCCCACATCCCTGCGAAGGGGAATGGTCTGGGAGAGGATAGTGGTGTGTCTTAAAGGTGTAGGCACACACCTATCTAGCACTATGCCTTTTGAGAGCTCAAGTGGCTTTGGGGGGGATTGGAACCTCAAAGTTAAGCGAGTTGAGGCTGGTGCAATTCCATGATGGGTGACCCACTGGGAAGTTGCACCATGAGCTCCCGAAAACAAAACCTTGAGGACGAGGCCCAAAGCGGACAATATGGTGCTAGATGAGTCGGGTCCTAACCGAGGAGGGTCGGGTCCTGACACCTGATCACCCTTAGAGGGTAGGTTGTTGTGTATCTTCTTTTGTTCTGACATTATGCTCTTATCCCTTGTATGTAAAACTCTGTTGTGTATTAGGAACCCCTTAGAGGGTAGTTTGGTATTTATTTGACTTTACTTGTCATACGAGAGTAGGGCACGTCCCACGATGGTCCCTAGGGGGGATTGAGACGGGTCTTGTCACTACTTGTCATAAAATGTTTTGATATTATTGAAATTGAAGTTGAAAACCAATTGAAGAAAACCATTAAAATTGTGAGATTTGATAAGGGTAGTGAGTATTATAGTAGATTTATTGAATCAGGTCAACAAAAGGGACCTTTTGCACTTTACTTTCAAAAATATGGTATTATGACTCAACACACAATCCTATATGCACAATAGCAAAATGGAGTGGCTGAGAGGAAGAATAAAACAATGATAGACTGGTAAAAAAGCATCAGGTATGAAGCTAGATTTTCTAATTTCTTATGGGAAAAAGCATTGAGACAACAAACTCCATGCTCAATTGTGTGCGAAGAAAATTTGTGCAAAAGACACCTTTTCAGCTATGTAAAAGTTGGAAACCAAGCCTTAGTCACCTACATGTTCGAGGTTGCAAAGTCGAAGCTATACTTCAGAATCCAAGTGAAAAGAAGCTAATTAGTAGAACTGGAGGTACTACTTCATTAGCCATCTTTGAAAAGCCCAACGTCTTCAAGTTTTATTGTCCTCATCATCACACCAGAATCCAAGAAACTAACAATGCCAAGTTCTTAAAAGCAATGGGATTGAGTATACGGTAGTAACACCTTAGATTTTGATTAGATTAAAGATCATGTAAAGGACTAGGCAGCCAATTCTATAAATCAAGTCAACCTAATACCAATCCCCACTGCCCCATCTAACTTCAAGTTATAGACACTATTGTCTTTCCTACAAGAATCAATCACAAGACATTAATTACCTACATTAGATTCAGCATTAGACTTAACATGACATGAAAACCTTGAATAGTACAAATGTGCCTCCTAGAAGATCTTCATGACCTAGAAGATTTGCAATTCCACCAGACTACATGGTATACTTGCAAGACATTATATATGACATTGGTGATGTGGGAGATCATATCACCTATGAGGAGGCCATGGAATGTTCTAATACAACATTGTGGCAGAAAAACAATAGATGAAGAAGTAGCTAAAGGGTCCACTCATAGGGAATGCGTTGACTCCTCAGACACATTTTCTCCTATTTCATCCAAGTATTTCTTAATGGTGATCATGGCCTTTACCACACACTTGTTCTTAAATTACAACAAATGGATGTGAAAACTGATTTTTCTCAATGGTGTCCTAAATGAGCAGATTATATTTAACAACCACCTGGATTTGTTGAAAAATGAAATGAGTCTGTGATATTGCAAGTTAAAGAGGTCGATCTATGTTTTAAAACAGGTCTCACGTCAATGGTACTGTAAATTTGATCAAGTAGTGACTAGCTTTGGTTTCTCAATGATGACATGAATTAGCAGATCTTAATTTAACAACCACCTGGATTTGTTGAATATGGGAAGGATTCTATGATATTGCAAGCTAAAGAAGTCAATCTATGTTTTAAAACAAGCCTCACGCTAATGGTGCCTTTAATTTGTTCAAGTAGTGACTAGTTTTGGTTTCTCAGTGAACAAGCTTGATGACTGCATCTAACTCAAGGTTGGTGGATCAAAATTGTTTTTTGATTCTATATGCTAATGTCATATTATTAGCTAATTCTGATTTGCAAGTGTTAGAAGACATCGAGACCATCTTATCTGAAAATTTAGAGACAAAAGACCTTGGTAATGCATACTTTTTTCAAGGCCTTGAAATTGTGAGAGATAGGAAAACTAGGCTCTTAGGATTGAATGAAAATCCATATGAATCAATAGTAGGAAGTGTTATGTATGCTCAAGTTTGCAGTATAATAGCTATATCTTTTATTGTTAGCTTGCTAGGCAAATTTCAATCAGGTGAAGCTCATTAGATTGTTGAAAAGAAAGTACTGAGATATCTACAAATAACTAAGGGCTTCATGATGGTTTATGGAGGCTCTAATGATCTTAAAATGATGGCATATTCTGATTATTATAAGATGGCTGTCCATTAGATAAACAGTCCACATGAGGCTACATCTTCTTGCTGATTGGTGGAGTAGTATCTTTGAAAATTGTAAAGCAAATCACCATAGCTGCATTGAAAATGCAAGTTGAGTTCATTTTCATGTATAAAACAACTAAGTAGGCAATGTGTCTCATGAGCTTCATGGAGCTGCTAGTGGCCATTAATTCCATTCCTGCCACATTGTAATGACACTTCAGTTGTGTTCTTTTTTAAGAACAATAGAAGGACATTTATTACACGTTTGATATAAGTGAAATACTTACTGGTGCAAGAGAATATCAAAGATGGTGTGGTTGATATGGTTTACATCAGCATCAAGTTTCTGCTTACTGATCCATTGACAAAATTTTCTCCCATAGGGGAGTTCCAAGCTCATGTATCAGGACTCGCAGATTATTTTGATTCAGTGGGAGTAAGATAAGTATGTTTTCTTTGATAAATTGTTCTGATTCACTTCAATTACCAGAACCTTTTTTTTATTCCAAATAAAGGAACTACAATTGTTGTGTTTGTGAGCTCAATTGAATGCATTAGATTTTGAAAACTATCCATTGTGCTCGCAATTTTTTTGTTATGATCATACTGAGTGTTGGATTTGTGTGAATGTTCTAGTTAATGTTATGGATTCTAATTCCATTGTGGAAATCTCCTATTTTTTAAAGTTGAATTGATGATGAATTTAGACACGACCTTTCCTGAAATTAAGTTGATAATTGTACTCGGTCCTACTCCCGTCTAACAACCCACCTCCATGTTTTAGAATTTCTCTTGGGACATCACAACCGGAAAACGTGTCAAACAAGATATGTACACGATCATGTCTGAAGTATTGCATCGATATATGAACCAAACAATTTTTTCCTCTTGGGGTCACTGCCCACACTCACCCACTAAGCCCAACGAATTATTGGAACCCAACAACTCAACCTAACTGATAACTTGACTCTTTTCGGGTCTCAACCAAATATACACGCATTTACATTAGCAACACTGTCATTTCAGGTAGAATAATATACCCTAAAACAATGTCCAATCATCTTGAAAGCTGAACCATTAGATCTAAAATTGGAAGATGATGAATTTTCGTGTTGACCGTGATGGGAGAGGAACCGTCACGGGCCCGTGAACGGTTGGGCAGTAGTCCCTCACGCACACACACACCAGTCATCTCCTACCTCTAGTTGGTCGACCCACGACTCTGAAATTGGGCCCCGACTGAAATTGGGCCCCGACCCAATTGCTTTACCTAGTTATAATTTATTCAATTTTTAATCATTTTCCATATTTCTTTCATCAAAATTTAGCTAATTAGAACCAGGAATTCAATGATGCATTGAAAACCTCATAACCATACCCGGTTTGGCTGCAATTCGATGATGAAGGTCTGACGCCATCGCTGAGCTTCAACTCATCAGCAACTGTGAGTCCCTTACCTTGAGGATGGCATAAATCTAGTCGCTTAGCCGAGAGGATCACTTTCGCGGCCTTGTTTCCATCGAATTGAACAGTATTTCCTTCTTCTTTCGCTGGAATCAATAGTCTCAAAATTACCAGCCCTTAATTCTTCTCACATGGCCATTGATGATGATTAAGGTGGCATGGATTATATACAGTGAGTTAGGGAAAACAACATCCAGATGGTCTCGCAGTCTACCTCGCCCTCGAACAGTGAGGGTGGCGAAGTTCAATGTTTTCGGTATCTCCCCACCGAATCCAATACGGGTTCCATCTTCTCCATTCTACCTCATCTCAATTCCTCCTTTACAGAATAGGAAACCCTTGGTGTGGAACATTTTTCCCCTGGTTCAGGCTATCATGACCAGCCCCCCAACAACGAACAAGGACTAAGGAAGAACTCCCCATTCAAATTGTTCCCCTTCCTTATCAACCACACACCTAGACCCACAACATAGGTGGTGAAGAGTAGTGCCCAAGCTCTTGGTGACACTTGTCACCCACCAGGTGAGCCACATCAACACTTGGCTGACTCATCCTAATCAGCTTGATCAAATTTCCAAAATACTCTTGTTGTTCAAAATTTACAAAATGCCCTTGGGCTTTTAGTCCCGTAACTTTTTTCATACGAACTCCATTTTTTGCATGCCACTTGTCTACGAATTCGTGAGTTTGAAACGTATGCATTAGTCTAATCGGAACTTTTGAGACGTTCCCCAAATTAAAATTGACATTTGGACCGATAACAAAGACAAGGGTAAATATGTCATTTTCCAATGTAATTCACGTTATTCCTAGGTCACGTCATTAAAAATTTCATTTATGTACTACTCATATGACCAAAATGTGGGAGCATTAAAGCATGACGCTCAATGGTTTTGTTTACAACTAGAAATTGCATACTTATGATGCTATTCTCCTATCATCGCGATTGAAAGGTAATAATGACAGATGTGTAGGGATTTAATTACTAATGTTTGTAAGATTCAATGATCATTTTTTGTTCTTAAGTTGTGTATGAACTTACTAGTTTTGTTTCTTATACTGAAGTGAGAGAATGTTAGAATTTAAGTATAAGAGTGGATAACTTGTGATGCAAGTTTCGTGGTTGACATGACTTAAGAGCTAATAGCATCCAATATGAAATAAGAATATTTTTTGAAATATATATTGTAGAAGGTTTAAGTCATTTATGGAACTTAACCTAGTTGGTACCTAATCTAAGTCATTTAGGATTCCACGTGTTAAGTGGTAGGTATGATAGTAAGGAATCTAGGTGCATATAAATATGTTGGTCTACGCTCTAATAGAGAAATTGCTTAATAATAACGCTAACCCTATCAAAAGTTTAGTCTATTATTCTAAAAGAGAGGAGAAGATTGACACCGTTGTATCATGTTTATCAAGATGGCCATAACAAGTTTTGTCTAACTTATAACCTTTTTCTTGTTAATTGAATTGGTTATTGATTATAAATACGTGTGATCTTCGTTGTATGTTTGATCTTATGAATGTATGTATGAAATAGGATACATAAATTAGAGCATTCCTCCTTCGATTTGATGAAAATTAGAATATTTTGGTACTATATATTTTCTTTTAACTTTTTACTATTCTCTTGGGAAAGTTGATGTTAGTGTCCTTAAATTTT
Source organism: Prinsepia uniflora (assembly GCA_032719365.1). Taxonomy (NCBI): domain Eukaryota; kingdom Viridiplantae; phylum Streptophyta; class Magnoliopsida; order Rosales; family Rosaceae; genus Prinsepia; species Prinsepia uniflora. The sequence continues at coordinate 13,538,262 of CM064875.1, forward strand.
ACACTAATTTTAGCTTTCATCTCTAAACTTTATTATTATTAGCAAACATCCTTAACTATGTCTAAATGTGTGAAGACAATTAAATTTTTCAAAAATTTCTATTAAAAATACACATGATAGGACAACTTTATCCTTATTCTTAACAGAAATCATTGAGAAATTTAATAGAATGAGTGCCCTTACATATTTAAATATAGTTTAAGGATGTCTACTATTGATAATAATGTTCAGTCACGATAATTAAAATTAGTATAAAATTCAAAAACATTGACAATGTTTTTTTTTCCGTATTCTCTTTATAAGTTACATTATATTGCGTTATAATTTACGCTATACTCACGGTAATGAACAAATTTTACTAAATTATCGTGCACACGTAAGAGTAGAAAGTATTGGCGATGTTTAACATTGACTCAAAATTAATTTTTGGTCCAAAATCCAAACTAAGGGTTTGTATGATTCTCAAGCTACAGGTAAGACATATAGTGTTAACTTGATACGTACACATCGATCGTGCATGTATTTATTTGAATGCATGAAAATAGAAATCCTGCCAATTAATTAAGCACTGGAAATTGCCTACAAAGTACCCACCAAGTACCAAGTGCAATCAGGTCAATAAAAGCACCGAGTGCAATGTTTAAAATTCAAGACCTACGTAGGGCATCATGTAAAAAAATAAATTATCATATATAAAATAATTTTAAAAAATAAAATAAAATAAAAAGAGAAGACAATTAGACAAACACCCACGTCCAATTAATAAAAGTAATTGAGCTAGTTTGATTAGTTGTCACAGTATGTACTAATAATCTTTTTTTAATTAATTTGGTGTTGGATGAACAACTAGGCAAGTAATAATAAATATAATATTGGTGAAGGGGTACCATGTGTTAAGCTTGGTGAGGGTCCTCGGTTCCTCACTCCTCACTCCTCACTCCTCACTCCTTCAAGAGGACGCATTCATTGAATCTCCATCTGTCTAGTACTTAAACAAGGCCACTGGCTACTCGATTGATCCATCTGGGGATGAAAAATTGGACTTGATACTTTAGATATAAATAAATAAAATGCTCAATATTAATGAAGTAAAGTTAGGGGTCCATTTTATAACGAGGACGTTATAATAAGGACTTATAAAGTGGAGTACTTTTAATGGTTATTAAGTTTATATTGAATTTATGGTTGAGCTTAATTAAAATTACCACAATATAACTCTTACTCTCGATAGCAACTTTACAGTATCTCCGCACTTATATTATTCACTCTAATTAAACACCTACGACAATAGTAGGTTTTCTACTCTCCTTTTCACTCTAAGAGTTAATATTCAGGTAGGAGTTGACTGGAAGTATTACTATCTCAAGTTCACTATAAAATCAATATAAATTTATCAAGGAGCATCACTAAGGATTGAAAAATCGATATCGACGGATATATCGTTCGTCAAATTTACGGATATCTCGCCCCAAATATCAATATCGATATCGATATCGTTTACGGTCAACAAAAATGAAGGAAATTCGATTTAAAAGTTGGAAATTTGGAATGAAACATTGGGAAAAACTTAAATACCCAATAATGGTTATATATGACTAATAAAAACTATAAAATGGCTTTGATATAATAAATATATGATGAATAATATGATGTAATATGATTCTGACGATAACTAAAAATATAAACATAAATTGAAGTGAGTTGCTATAATTGAATGTTAATATATTAAAAACATAACAATAAACATACAAAAATTCAATATAAGCAAAATGATAAAATAAGTTTAAATATATTTAAAATTGGAAGAAAAAAAGATGATCAAATTTTGTTTAAAAATTGGAAGTAATTGATATATTTAAAATTGGATAAAAAATGAAAAAGAAAAAAACCCAAACTTTGTTGAAAAATGGAAAAAATGAATACAAATGGATAAAAAAGGAAGAAAAAAAAAGTAGCTGTAGGCTTACGGGGGGTCGAACCCAAGACCCCCCAAATGAGAAACAAAAACCTAACCAACGCAGTTAGCCAACAATTTTGTAAATTAACCAACGCCAATTATATAAGTATAAACAATAGCAGTCATCTCCTACCTCCAGCTAGGTATGCAACTCGAGTTTTCCGACCCGACGGCATGATCAGACTCAATCTTCTTCGTTTTACGTCCGATTTTTACGATTTAATAGTGCATCTTCATCGTTTTGATCCCAGGAAATGATATGTGGGCTCAAAATAAGAAATCATGTCGAAATTTCGGCTAATATCTTCCCCCTCTTCTAATGTAACGACCCGTCCCAAATTCAGGACTAGATTAGTGACTAATCACGATTAGTGAGGCTAATCCGTGATTAGTTGAGCGAAATCAAACGAACGATGCGAAATGACCGTTTTGCCCCTAGGCATGGGCAAAACGTTGAATTTTCATTATGACGGTCAAATGGACTTTGACCAATGACCGTGACGTAGTTCGTGACGTCACGAGTTCATAGACAGGTGGCACGTTCAATTCCGACATTCGAGGAGGAAGTTATGACGTTCAGAAGTTTAGGGGCATTTTGGTAATTTTGGTTAAAGGGGCAAATAGTTGACTTTTTGACCGGGATGTCCGATGTCCGAGGGCTGAGGACCATTACGTATTTCGGGACAATACGAATCCATAGACAGGCGGCACGTCGAATTCGGACGTTCGACGGCGAAGTTACGGTTCAAGGAAGTTCAAATACACTATTGCACGAATTACAAAACAAGTTAACTTTTGGACTCTAGTGGGGCCCATATATTTAATCCCTGCCCTATGGATGAGTGACAAGTGTCACCCATCCAAAGGCCATCTCCTTTCCTTCATGCATATTATCTTCATCGACCATTTTCCTTCATTCCCAAAAACACAACCCGATCTCATTCAAAACCTTGAACCCAAACCCATCCAACCCAACCCCATATGATCACCTATGAGACCCAGAGAGTGAGTAAGAGACTGAGGAGGTTGCTGGGCGGCCAGAACCGCCGTGGACGGCGGCAAGAAGGAGAAACCCAATAGGATTTCACGGTTAGCCTATTTTCTCCCTTTAATTCGGTTTTGGCATTTTGGTTGGTTTTTGATGGTTTTAATGAATTAAATGGGTTACTAGGATTGTGTTAGGATGATTTTAGGAAGCTTAGGATGGCTGTGAAGCCGTGGGAGGAAGTTAGGACCATTGAACCATTTGGTTCAAAATCAAACCTTGGGTTTTAAGTGTTTTTAGGTGCGTTTAAGGATTGGAATGGATAGAAAACTTGAAAATAGAAAGAAAGTAATCAAAAAGGAAGAGGTAGGATGAAAAATTGGGAGTCTAGAGCACAGAACCGGTCACGCCGGTCCAGTTGGACCGACCAAACCAAGTGAACCGGCCGGACCGGTCTGCTGTGTGGGGAAGATGATGAATAGTGATATGAGCTTTCTAGGGGCGCGTAGGCCATAATATGGGGAAGTGTTCAGCACGTCAAATCTTCTATTTGATGTAACGAACATTTTGGGACTGGTTTCATGTCAATCGGACATCGTTTCGATAGGTTTCGGGGTACCCGAAGGTTTAGGGTCGGTTTAAAAATAGTTAAAAATATCGGAAAATTACGAGGCTTTAGTAGGAGGTTAATTAAGTAGTTAGTAACCTTCTATTACGATTTGGACAGGTTCGGGAGTCCCGGTGACAGTGATCAGCTCGGGAGAGCCTATGGTGACAGGACTGCCCCCGAAAAGGGCATTGTTAACCGTGCCCGGTCCTGCTCCCGTCTGGCAAGACGACTGAAATCCCCAAGTTACCCTCATTATGTGCCAGACCAGGGATAGCCACATGTGCTTACTCATGCCTCTGCCTCACGATCAGCCTCGAACAACGCGCCACGACCTGGAGGGTCAATAAAAACCAAAAGGTGTGAGTGGAAAAAATAAATTAGTTAACAAAAGCAGTTACAAAAAGGCGTTTTTGCCCTCCGGGTAAAACCAATGCATGCATACAAAAATAATTTCGCAATCGGTTAACATCGTCAACATAAGAAAAACAGTGCATGGAATCAAATCATTTTCCTTTTCTTAACCTTCGGGTCTCAGCCCGCAATCATGAACATAGGGCCTCAGCCTAAAACCACGAATCAAAACCAGATACTCAACGCGATCCAAAACCATCAACCACATAAACCGGGCCATATCCCCACACATTCGAAACATCAGAAGAGCAATGAATCGTCAAACATTTTGCTGGATATCAAATGCGCCCGAGTCTTTAAACTCAAAACCATGCGCATAAACAGGCCTTCCCGGGATATCAACGAGTCTTTAAACTCAACATAGGCCTCGGGGGCATCACAATATCCGAGTCTTTAAATTCACGAGTGTTTAAACTCAATTCGGGTCTTTAAACCCAATTTTCGGGCCCGCCCCCGTCATCAATTAACCGAGTCTTTAAACTCAAAAGGTACTCCAACAATAGCACCCGGGTCTTTAAGCCCAAAACAGTTTTCAACGGGTCTTTAAACCCAAAACATTTTTCAATCACAACAATGCGGGATCCATCCCGAAATCACATTTTTCCCAACAGGACTCATGGTCCGAATTTCCACATTCAATTCCCCAAAACATACTTTCCAAACACAATCAAATCGTCATTGAACAGGGGGCATGCAAAAACATACCAACTCACTTTATTAAATCCACTTTCATTCCCGAATCCGAATTCGCAATAATGATTCTGTAAGCCGGCATCCGGAAGCATCATCCCGAATCCAAACCAAGAATCCACTTTCAATTTCCAAAAACCGAAATCTCGCTAATCAAAGTTACTTTTATGCCCTGAGCATCAAGCCCGAGATCACCCTTTTCAAAATCTATTTTAATTCCTTGAAATCACTTCGTTTCTCAAATCTCATTATCAAAACATCAAAACCACAATCATAATCACCAAAATCACGGTCCAATCACAACATACTTGAAATCTCGTAAAACTTGCAAAACCATGACATTCTCGAAATAAGTGTTAAAAATGTAAACCATACTCACAATCGAAATCCAACATCTTAAAAACATACAAATCACATAAAATCATTCTTTAACGCATCATCAAAACGCAAGCGAAACCATATTCTCGAAATACGTGCAACTCGCATGTATAGCAAAAATACGTATAAATATGGAAATCGAACTCAATCACAATTCACAATCATAACCATGGAAATCATAGAAATACTTATGCATGCATTAAATTTTGAAAGCAACGTCCACTCACACACCATTCTTAAGGCTCGGTTTCGCGCCGCACGCATTCCCGTAATTTCTGGTATTTTCCAGAGAACCCGAATCCTGTCCGAAATCACATTTCAGGGTCAGTAAGGTCTCAAATAACAACGTACCAATTCCCCATAATTTTTCGGGGATTATTCGTTAATTAAAAATGTAACCTAAACCTTCGGACCCTCGGAATAACATCAAAACGGTGTCCGATAAATTCGAAACCAACGCTAAAATATTCATTACATTGTATAGGAAAAAAGTCATATTGGACTTACCTCGAAAATCGGATCCACGCGCCCTCACGCGCCCCCGTGAGTGGCTGTGCGTGAGTCCACGCGCCAGCTACAGTACCCTGCACAGTGCTTCTTCCTTACCCCGATCGTCTGTAAAACGGGTCTGGTAACCCGCTAGGTGACCCGGCTAGTGTCCCATCAATTCGACACCATTTTGATCAATTGAACACTCCATTAGCTTCGCATCCAGTCCAATTAGGGATCTGTAACATCCATTGCATTCTTCAGTACCTCTAACTATCTCGTCTTAAACCAAATTTCTCGAACGAGTTCCTCGTCTGAATTCATCGTATAACCAAGTAATTCTTCAATTAATTGGTAGTATAGCATCATATCCTCATGGTAAGGATGATTTGAGATCCAATTCCACAAACACTCACCTCCAATTGCACGAACACAAAGCTCGATTTCCCGGCCACCCGCGACGTCCGTCCATGGCTCCAGGAGCTTCAAAGCTTGCAATACTCGATTTGGACCGACTACATGAGGCTCCAGAAGACTCATTCGAGCCTCAGTTTGGCTTGGGCCGACCTACAATTCGAGTTGAAATTTTGAACTTGTTTGAACAAGAACTTCGGGTTTCCAAAGCATTTTCTCACCCAGTCCGCCTGTTTCTCCTCTCTACCCATCTCTCTGGTTCTCTCTAATTTTGTGTCTCCCTTTAATTGTCCCAGGAATGGATTGAACAAATTAATTCCTCCCACACGCCCAGTGCTCTGTTTCGTAAAACAAAGGCCCGTGCTCTGCAATTCACCAGCACAGAAAATTTCCCTCAGCTCTCAGTCACACAAATTAATCCCTCTCACTCCCAACACTCTCAGTTAGCTGAATTATAACCCAAAACCCGTGGGAAACTCACTCAGACTTACTGAGTCTCTGCATCCCGCAAAACAGACCCAAAACCATTTTAAAAACCTGCCTGTGCCCCGCTTCTCTGTCCAAAACGTGCCTCCATGCTCCCATTATCCTTAATTTCTTTAAAAAATTCTTTGTTTCAGAGAATTCCTAAACAATTCCTTGATCAGAGGTCCAATTTAAAAAATTACATCGCACTAACCCACGACTGTTCAAACTGGGCTTGGCAAATTACCATTTTGCCTTTCTACTCAAAATTACCAAAATGCCCATCACCATCCATGACCCGTAACTTGATCACCCGATGTCCATTTTCGGCGTGCCGCCTGTCGTTGTACTCAGGTCATCGAGACCTTCCTAACGGTCCTCGGTCCCCTATCATCGGACCTCCCGGTCAAAAAGTCAACATTTCCCCCTTTTCTCCCAAATTACGAAAATGCCCTTGGGCTTCAGAACGTTATAACTTTCACCTCGAACGTCGGAATCGAACGTGCCACCTGTCTATGAACTCGTGACGTCCCAAACTATGTCACGATCATCGGTCAAAGTCCATTTGACCGCCCGATTTAAAAGTCAACGTTTTACACATAACTAGGGGCAAAATAGTCATTTTGCATCGTTCGTCCGATTCCGCCCAACTAATCACCGATTAACCCCGTTAATCATGATTCGTTACTAATCTAATCCCGAATTTCGGGACGGGTAGTTACAGTCTTCCCTCCTTAAAGAATTTCGTCCTCAAAATTCCAACCGATCAGATCTCAACCGTTCCTCCCTCCTCACATTAGTTTCGTTCTCGAAAATTCCAATTATCCTTATTCCACATCTACCTCGTGGAAACATTTCAACCTCGCCACACGTGTACACTCGTACACCAGCTAAACTCATTTGTACTTAGAGGTCCCATCACAGTCTTACGTCGCACTGACCACACTCGACCACCTCGAGTGAAATTGATCACCACTAAACTTTACCGCCCTAGTAAAGCGCCAATCATCAGCCACTCGGCGTCATCACCTTGTACTATCACTCACTCATTGTAGCGTAAGATCAACAACATGACCTCACCTCGCAGGACAAACCCAAATCCTGCAACATATATCTGGCTCAATGTACATCCCTGTCAACTCCCTCCGTGAACCATGATGCTGGCAATATCTCAGCGTGCTAACATCACGCAAGGCTACTCGTAGTTACACAACCACCAAGTCGCTCATCCGGAGCATACATACATCGTCCTCATACTCAATCAGGTGGTGTAACATAAACACGTTGAATACTAGCCCAAACTGTGATCACACATCTCCACACTAGGGTTTCACTAGCCATCTGTGGCTAAGAGCGCCTGTTCCTGAAATCACTGAACCCAACAGAATACTCTGCCCAAGGCGTAGTACTCAATGTCCAGTTCGCAACCAAAGCCAAGTGTGTCGGAACCATGCCGAATACCAATACGTACAACCTCACACCACTGGTACCTCCTAGGTGCCGTCACCAGGCACCACACGGCCCGTCCAGTACCGATTCTCGTACACCGTATAGAGTACGTACATCCCCCAACGAGTCCAGTCTAATTCACCAACCAATCTGGATCCCATGGTCAGCCGACCAGTAACACAACACCCACGCCCCAACACATCATTCAAGATGTACCAATCCAAGCACACTCACCAAGGCGTGTACAGTCGTGCCAAAAGGGCATATAATCTCATTCACAATTACCGAGGCGCACCAACCCCGAATCTATCGGATACCCGCTCAACGGTTACCACATCACCTCCGATTGACTTCGAAGAGAAGCCAATCCCAATCGCCCATATCTAAGACTGACCAATTAGACCCTGTTAGATATCCACGCATCCATAGGTCAAACCCCGAGTCAACCCATAAACATTCCCCTATCTACACCTTTATGACAGAGCGATAAGCTCTCCACCTAGCCTGACCAAGGCGGTCACGATTCAAATCCGGTACCACGTCACCCGACTGGTAACACCACGATCCTAGATCGTCACCACGTCCAAGGTCCACAACCTCATAAACCAGGTCCACCTAGGACCCACACATGCTCACAGCTAGCAATCTACCTGGAACCTGATCATAGGGTCTTACACCCACTAGATTTCTTGTCAACCACCCTACACTCCCCAACTATTTTCTCTTCCAATAATTCACTCAACAACGTAACACATCCACTCTGTGGGTCCCCTCCATTTACCTTACCTCGATCCCTGCCCCTCCACCTAGGAGAGACCAAGGATGATCCAATACGATGTCACCAACACCCAATGCGAGAGCAAGCACAACTCACTGTACCCACCATACCAAGTAATCCAACATCGCCGGCCAGGGCAGAGAATAAGAGGTCATCCCTTATGACTTCGGATACCAATGCGGAAATGAGCACTCTTGTTGTCCCACAGTCACAACTCTCCTTGGAACTAAGATTCCACCCATGTTGGGAACAGACACACTCCCCATGAGATGTCAAGTCCAACCACCAGACTCCCTACACCCGTAACTCACTTGGACAACCACGTGTCCGTAATCCATCCAATACTCAGACCTCATGTCTATTAATGACTATTTATGCACATACACCGATTCCGATTGGGAATTACTCAACTCTTGTCACCCCGTCACTGTTTGGGACTTATCCCAATACCCCACAATCTCCGCTGAATCCTATACAGTCCATGAGTCAACCACTACTGAATCTCAAATACCGATGCATGCTCATCATGACAGAGTCATACCCCAACTCGTGGCTCAACACAATCTCACTCACTGACACTAGCACCAGCGCTAGTACCAGCACCAACATACAAACATCCACACTAGCACACCGTGTGCACAGTGGGTAGCCCTGGATCTCCGCTCATACCGAGCGACGATCCTGCATCACTACTTGTACCCCACAACCATGGGTACCGCCATCCTGACAATCCATATCAGGGTAGATGAACGTTCCCTGAACGACCCCGGATCCTCAACTACTACCACTACACCCAGTACCCCTGATAATCAGTTATCTCCACAAGAGTACCGTCCTATAGAACCAAGCCATAATTTCCTAACTCCTCAATTCCTGTCCATATTCCGGTCCTTGGCACCCTAAGTGCCAAACGTTCCTCACTCAGCCTTTCTGGCTCCCATCGAGCCTTGGTACCTTACCATGACTCATCTCACATTCCTAACCCAAAATCCTGACTCCTCGTGAGTCCTACATCCACATCTCGACTCCTCCTGAGTCCAATCTCATACCAAACCAACCAAGTCATCACTGATATACCCAGTCCCCGAGCAATTTCCAATGCTCAACCACATTCTAAGCGACCAATAGGGCCTAAGAGATAGTACAGGTTGCCCGATTATGCGGCCTTCCAGCCACTGGTCTCGTTCTTTCCTAGGACCCCCGCAGTTCCATATCTAACAAATCGCAGTTCACAGTGTACACTACCCGACATCTGACCCTCAAACCAAGGTCAATCTCACTCGAGGTCGAACACGAGGTCCCAAACACCCTCGCCTACGAGTCTCACTACCAGGTCGCGCACGAGGCTTACGCTTCGGAGGCATGATGTGGCAACAGAATCAGCAACCTAGTGCTCTGATATCGAATTGACAGGACCGCCCCCGAGAAGGGCATTGTTAACTGTGCCCGGTCCTGCTCCCATCTGGCAAGACGACTGAAATCCCCAAGTTACCCTCATTACGTGCCAGACCAGGATAGCCACACGTGCTTACTCATGCCTCTGCCTCACGATCAGCCTCGAACAATGCGCCACGACCTGGAGGGTCAATAAAAACCAAAAGGTGTGAGTGGACAAAATAAATTAGTTAACAAAAGCAGTTACAAAAAGGCGTTTTTACCCTCCGCGTAAAACCAATGCATGCATACAAAAATCATTTCGCAATCGGTTAACATCGTCAACATAAGAAATACAGTGCATGGAATCAAATCATTTTCCTTTTCTTAACCTTCGGGTCTCAGCCCGCAATTATGAACACAGGGCCTCAGCCCAAAACCACGAATCAAAACCAGATACTCAACGCGATCCAAAACCATCAACCACATAAAACGGGCCATAGCCCCACACATTCGAAACATCAGAAGAGCAATGAATCACAAGTCAAACATTTTGCTGGATATTAAATGCGCCCGAGTCTTTAAACTCAAAACCATGCGCATAAATAGGCCTTCCCGGGATATCAACGAGTCTTTAAACTCAACATAGGCCTCGGGGGTATCACAATATCCGAGTCTTTAAACTCAATCCGGGTCAATTAACCGAGTCTTTAAACTCAAAACGTGCTCCAGCAATACCACCCGGGTCTTTAAACCCAAAACAGTTTTCAACGGGTCTTTAAACCCAAAACATTTTTCAATCACAACAATGCGGGATCCATCCCGAAATCACATTTTTCCCAACAGGACTCATGGTCCGAATTTCCACATTCAATTCCCCAAAACATACTTTCCAAACACAATCAAATCGTCATTGAACAGGGGGCATGCAAAAACATACCAACTCACTTTATTAAATCCTCTTTCATTCCCGAATCTGAATTCGCAATAATGATTCTGTAAGCCGGCATCCGGAAGCATCATCCCGAATCCAAACCAAGAATCCACTTTCAATTTCCGAAAACCGAAATCTCGCTAATCAAAGTTACTTTTATGCCCCGAGCATCAAGCCCGAGATCACCCTTTTCAAAATCTATTTTAATTCCTTGAAATCACTCCGTTTCTCAAATCTCATTATCAAAACATCAAAACCACAATCATAATCACTAAAATCACGGTCCAATCACAACATACTTGAAATCTCGTAAAACGTGCAAAACCGTGACATTCTCGAAATAAGTGTCAAAACTGTAAACCATACTCACAATCGAAATCCAAAATCTTAAAAACATAATACGCATAAATCACATAAAATCATTCTTTAACCCATCATCAAAACGCAAGCGAAACCATATTCTCGAAATACGTGCAACTCGCATGTATAGCAAAAATACGTATAAATATGGAAATCGTACTCAATCACAATTCACAATCATAACCATGGAAATCATAGAAATACTTATGCATGCATTAAATTTTGAAAGCAACGTCCACTCAACACCATTCTTAAGGCTCGGTTTCGCGCCACACGCATTCCCGTAATTTCTGGAATTTTTCAGAGAACCCGAATCCTGTCCGAAATCACATTTCAGGGTCAATAAGGTCTCAAATAACAACGTACCAATTCCCCATAATTTTTCGTGGATTATTCGTTATTTAAAAACGTAACCTAAACCTTCGGACCCTCGGAATAACATCGAAACGGTGTCCGATAAATTCGAAACCAACGCTAAAATGTTCGTTACATTGTATAGGACAAAAGTCATGTTGGACTTACCTCGAAAATCGGATCCACGCACCCTCACGCGCCGCCGTGAGTGGCTGGCGTGAGTCCACGCGCCAGCTACAGTACCCTGCACAGTGCTTCTTCCTTACTCCGATCGTCTGTAAAACGGGTCTGGTAACCCGCGAGGTGACCCGACTAGTGTCCCATCAATTCGACACCATTTTGATCAATTGAACACTCTATTAGCTTCGCATCCAGTCCAATTAGGGATCTGTAACATCCATTGCATTCGTCAATACCTTTAACTATCTCGTCTTAAACCAAATTTCTCGAACGAGTTCCTCGTCTGAATTCATCTTATAACCAAGTAATTCTTCAATTAATTGGTAGTATAGCATCATAGCCTCATGGTAAGGATGATTTGAGATCCAATTCCACAAAAACTCACCTCCAATTGTACGAACACAAAGCTCGATTTCCCGGCCACCCGCGACGTCCGTCCATGGCTCCAGGAGCTTCAAAGCTTGCAATACTCGATTTGGATCGACTACATGAGGCTCCAGAAGACTCATTAGAGCCTCAGTTTGGCTTGGGCCGGCCTACAATTCGAGTTGAAATTTTGAACTTGTTTGAACAAGAACTTCGGGTTTCCAGAGCATTTTCTCACCCAGTCCGCCTGTTTCTCCTCTCTACCCATCTCTCTAGTTCTCTCTAATTCTGTGTCTCCTTTTAATTGTCCCAGGAATGGATTGAACAAATTAATTCCTCCCACACGCCCAGTGCTCTGTTCTGTAAAACAAAGTCCCGTGCTATGCAATTCACCAGCACAGAAAATTTCCCTCAGCTCTCAGTCACACAAATGAATCCCTCTCACTCCCAACACTCTCAGTTAGCTGAATTGTGACCCAACACCCGTGGGAAACTCACTCAGACTTACTGAGTCTCTGCTTCTCGTAAAACAGACCCAAAACCATTTTAAAAACCTGCCCGTGCCCCGCTTCTCTGTCCAAAACGTGCCTCCATGCTCCCATTATCCTCAATTTCCTTAAATAATTCTTTGTTTCCGAAATCATCATTCCGTAAGCTAGCATTTGGAATAACTATTCCGAACCCAAATCCATAAAAGAAAATCTACAGTCAAGCTCTAGAATCAAATCCTGAATCGTCACCCAGAATCCGATTCCAAAACCCAAATACAGAAATCCTCTTTCAAGTTCCAAAATCAAATCATGAATCGTCATCCAGAGATCTGATTCCAAAACCTGAAATATCGTTCTCGTCTACCGAGACGTATCAATCATGAACCTATCGGTTGTCTGCTCAACCGATTACTCCAATACCATCGATTGACTTCATAGGGAAGCCAATCACAATATCCGCACATCCCTAAGGCTGACCATATCCGACCACGTCGAAAAACTACTCATCGGACAACTACTCGGGCGAGTAATAAGCCATATGGGATTTACCTCGAAAAGAAGTTCAGTCCCATCATGCCCCACTCAAACATCCAAGTATGAGCGATAAACTCTCCACCTCTCTGGATCATCAAGACCACGATCCAGATCCATAACGATACCCAAAGTCCTAAACCAATTCCCACATCTAAACAGATTAGTCAACGACGAGACACGCCGAGACTGTGGGTTCTCACTGATTACCTCGTATCGATCCTTGTCATTCCACCGAGGAAAATCAAAGATGATACAAGATTGTGACATCAAAACTCATCCTATGTGAATACAACCAAACTCGCTGCACTCACCACGCCACGTAATCCAACATCGTCTGCCACCAAGTAGAAAATGAGAAATCTCAGTCATTTAACTTCGATATACTCATCTCCTCCTGATGATTCAGAACAAATCCCGGGTCCACCAACCAATACACGATCAGTGTACTAGTGGCAACCAACAACATCTACATCAACGTCATCTACCATCATCAATCATGGTAGAATCTGAGAATTCACCCAAAATAACTTCGACATACCCATTACCAATGCGGAAAACCCGCATTCCATCCGTCATCGCAATCGCACCCTCTCGCGATTTCGAAGTTCCAACAAGATTGGAAACAACATACCCGAACATCAACCACGTGTCCATTAACCAGTTTAACTCTATCTGAGATCCACTCCTGAACCACAGATACCGAACATATGCCCATTACGACGGAGTCGCATCCCGACTCGTAACTCATCGTCATCAAGATCACCGGCACCAGCACCAGCACTAGTACCAGTATCATCACCTGTCAGCATCAGCACTAAGTGTGCAAACCAGACAATCCTGGATCTCCGCTCATACCGAACGACGACCCCGTACCTATGTTCGAAAAGGAGAACTCTGCCTCCCTCGTACCCAACAACTCTGGGTACGGTCACCCTGACAACTTATACGAGAAAAGGAAACGCTCCCCGAACGTCCCCAACTCATTCTGCGATCGCACTCAGCCGTAACCGAGTCGAATCCAGAATCGCTGCTCGTACATATGGGTTACTCACGCACCCCGTATCATCGTCACGACTGACAATCCCATCGTCACCATCGTCACGGTAACCTGAGTCTACTCGACCTGATAAGACTCGACTACGTCCATCGATAGTAGCGTCTGCCCCAACCTCGTGCAGACCTAACTACCAGGAATCACGATATACAAACTCCGCATCCAACGGAATCAACCGCTCGTACCAACTACTCCGTATCCCCGCGCCGGGATTTCATCGACAAGTACCAACCTTGATAACTTGTCCCACCAATCACTAACCAGCCATACTCCGACTAACCCAAATGTCGTCTACCAGGTCGCCCACGACCTTAGTTGCACCAACAGTCCATCACAACTGAAGTAGCATGACGCCCAACTCGGTCTAACCGATACGTACAACCCTGACTGCGAAGTGCAGTCCCAACACAAGCTGATATGACTAGACCGACTAATGAACCCCAAATCCGAATAGTCGTCAAAGTCACACCACTCGTCAACTCACATTTCCGAACCATACACATACGGTAGGGTTCCACGATCACACCTAGAGTTCCTCTGAACCCACCTGCGAAAAGCAGTAAAATCAACAATCTGACCGACCCCGCGGTCTTGACATCGTAATGACGTCAATCCAATCCTACCGTCAATCAACTAGGATTCTCCGAATCCGGCTGCTAACTGCCGACTGCAATAAATCCATTTAACTCAACATAATCCGACCATTTAATGGTCACAACATCGAATTAGTCGTCGGAACCGATCCTACGACATCGTGAAGACGATCCCAACTAACCGTCTCACGATCACACTCCAGAATACGAACACGTTAATCCTTCCGTAGGGTCCCACACTGTCAACCTTGACAGAACTATGGCAACCCCAGCCTCAAATGCCGAACCAAGGCATGCCAATCCTACTAACTATCGTACCGGCACCTCAACCTCAGGTTGACCACGAACTGTAGCCCAATGAGATATCACATCCTCGACCTGCGTACATACTCCAAGAGCTGCACGGTTGCCCGAATAGAGACAACCCCGCTCTGATACCACATTGACAGGACCCATCCCAATCCCCCCGGGATTAGTGCGGAATGATCCTGCTCCCGTCTGACACGAAGTGTCAGACAAGGGATATTTCCGACCTTTGCCCTCCCGGGCTGTCAGAGTACGCCAGGATCCGGAGGAGGCATGTGATATCTCGGTCTCTGCTACAGTCCACATCCGATGTCAACCTGAAGGGCAGTTAAAACATTAAAAACTGTGAGTGGACAAAACAAGAATTTATAAAAACATTTTAACGAGAAGATATTTGTACCCTTCACTAAAAAGCATGCATGCATTCGAAAACCATTTATCCAGAAAACCATAATGAAATCAAGTACACGGGCCACTGCCCAAATCCATAAGGGACTCATCCCAAATCATAAGAAACTAACCATACGGGCCACTGCCCAAAACCTGTGTAAACACACATCATATATCATATATAGCATACATCACATATACATATAATTCACACAACCAATCCTGTCACGGTTTCCAAAGCTACGCGCGTGCTACCCAGGTCTCAATCCGAGTCTTCTCAAGGTCAAGATCAATGTTCGTAGACCACTGACCCTACCCGAGGTAATAGTAATCATAGCCTTCCTGAGAGTAAGGAACCCAACTGGGGGGTGACTCCACTCAGTCGGTGCTGCGTGACTACTCTGGGGTCCACCCAGGCCAACGACCCTCCCCGGATGAGATAATAGAAGTAAAGGAAGGTATATGAATACATATATATACATAACATAAACATTCATGACCGGTTCCCCTGAACCGTCATGATCCATAATATCCATAATCAGGTAACATGCCAGTTCCCATAAACCGTCATGTACCGTAATAACATAACCGAGGTAACATGCCGGTTCCCATAAACCATCATGTACCGTAATAACATAACCAAGGTTCATGCCGGTCCCCATAAACCGTCATGAACTTGGAAATTCACGTAGGGTCCCTGACCCGAAATCATAAACTATAAAGTAACTGGGTCTCGTGCCCAAACATATGACTCAACTGGGCACCGTGCCCGATATCTAAGGGTCAGTCACGACTCCGATCATAGTGATGCGTGCAACCATCCATCCAGGACCGCTCTCAATCCTGGTATGTCGCCGTGAACGAATCAACCGACGCGACCATCGCAAGATCATGGTGCACTCATCACCAATCGCTATCCTGAACCGTCAGCACTCCGAAGTCGAGCCTCCCCAGGCTGCCCGACAACGAATCGTGCATGGTGACCTCTCCGGAAAGAACACATCCCAAACCGGAGGCGAGCGTCGTATCGTCGATCGCCGTGCACATAGCACCCGTCGCGACCACGATTTAGACCCGAAGGTCGTAAATAGTGTCATATGCCCGAGACAAAACCAAATGGGTCTCATACCCGAGTTTATCCTTTTAGAAATCCAAAATCAAATTATTTAAATCAATAAAGAAATACAGACCCGTATAAGCACCGTATAAGACCGAAACCTCGAAATACGTGCTTATACGTAACCACATACAAATGCACCCATGGAATCATCAAACAAGTAATAAAACATGTAATAAACATTTATGCATGCACCAATTTAGAAAACAAGGTCCACTCACAGACCGTCCGAGCTGCCGCCTCGATTTGCGTGCTATACGGCTCCCCGAGCCGATCACCATCACCGGGACTCCCAAACCTGTCCAAATCGTAATAGAAGGTTACTAACTACTTAATTAACCTCCCACTAAAGCCCCGTAATTTTCCCGTATTTTTAACTATTTTTAATCCCGAACCTAAACCTTCCGATGCCCCGAAACATATCGAGACGGTGTCCGATTGACACGAAACCAGTCCCAAAATGTTCGTTACATCGAATAGATGATTTCGTATGTTGGAACCTTCCTCAAATTCTCCTCCACGCGCCCGCACGCGCCGCCTGAAGTGGCTGCGCGTGGGAGCCACGCGCCTGTGAACAGTGCTTCTCCTACCTCGATCAGACCGGTCCGACCCCTGCAACTGGACCGGCGTAACCGGTCCAGGCCTCCTTCTCCCTCATTTTTCATCCGTTTTCTTCCATTCCAATTCCTAAATTCCTATTTCTTCATTTACTATCTAACCCAATTAACAAAACAACCTAAAACCCCCTAAATCGATCCCTAAAAGTTCACCCCCCACGACCCCTGTTTTCCGATTCCGTCCCCAGGCTTCACAGCCGTCAACCCCCATTCAAACTCATCTCTATACACCCTAAAAAATCTAACAAACATTCCCTAATCAACCAAAACTATCCATAATGTAAAACACAAATTAAAAATTGAATTTGGGCAAACTGAGTACCTATCGGGTTTCATGGCCGCCGCCCACGGCGGCGTGGCTTCCAGCTGGCCACCATCGTCCAGTCTTCATCCTCTCCACCTCTGGGCTTCTCGGTTCATGATCGAACAGGGTTGGAGGGTTGGATTTGGAGATAGGATCGAGTAATGGTTGGAGGAAAAAAATGGAAAAATGGATGCACGGGTGAATGGTTTGGTACATGAGTGGGTGAGGTTGGGCAGTGGATGGGTGACAAGTGTCACTCATCCATTGGGCCTCCATTAAATATCTGGGCCGACTAGAGACAAAACTGCACTTTTTGTCTCGTAAAACGTGCCGTCGTGAATAGTAACTGGAAACTTCCGTGAACCGTAATTTCGCCGTCGAACGTCCGAATTTGACGTGCCGCCTGTCTACGGATTCGTATCGTCCTTATCTACGTAACGGTCTTCGGCCCTCGGCCATCGGACCTCCCGGTCAAAAAGTCAACATTTGACCCCTTTTATCCAAAATTACCAAAATGCCCCTAACCTTCCGAACGTCATAACTTCCTCCCCGAACGTCGGAATTGAACGTGCCACCTGTCTATGAACTCGTGACGTCACGAACTACGTCATGGTCATCGGTCAAAGTCCATTTGATAGCCCGATTGAAAAGTCAACGTTTTGCCACCACCAGGGGCAAAACGGTCATTTCGCATCGTTCGTCCGATTTCGCTCTACTAATCACGGATTAGCCTCACTAATCGTGATTAGTCACTAACCTAATCTAGGAATTTGGGACGGGTCGTTACATATCGGGCACGGTGCCCAGCTGATGTCCTATGTTCGGGGACGAGACCCAGGTTACTTTACGGTTTTAATTTCAGGTCAGGGAACCTTAAATGGATTTCCCAGTTCATGACGGATTATGGGGACCAGCATGAACACTGGTTATGTTTATGGTACATGACGGTTTAAGGGAACCGGCATGAACCTTGGTTATGTTATTATGGTACATGACGGTTTATGGGAACCGGCATGAACCCTTGTTATGGTATCGTGGTTCATGATGGATTATGGGGACCGGCATGAACCCTGGTTATGTTATTATGGTACATGACGGTTTATGGGAATCGACATGAACCCTGGTTATGTGATTGTGGTACATGACGGTTTATGGGAACCGGGCTTGGAGGATGTTATATATATATATATATATATATATATATATATATGAATGAAATGGATATTATGGATCATGACGGTTCAGGGGAACCGGGCATGTATATTTGTGCTATGTATATGTATGTTCATATACCTTCCTTTACTTCTATTATCTCCTCCTGGGAGGGTCGTTGGCCTAGGTGAACCGCGGAGTAGTCACAGAGCACCGACTGAGTGGAGTCACCCTCAGTTGGGTTCCTTACTCTCAGGAAGGCTATGGTTACTATTACCTAGAGTAGGATCAGTGGTGTAACACCCCGGAAATTCGAGGAATTCCATATTGTAATTTAATGTGTGATTTGACGATTTTACCCTTGTGAATGGTATGGTCAAATTTTTGACTTTTTGATTGATGAACTAAATGGACTTTGACCTATGACCGTGACGTAGTTCGGGACGTCACGAGTTCATAGACAGGTGGCACGTTCGATTCGGACGATCAGGGTGAAAGTTATGGCTATCGGAAGTTCAGGGGCATTACCGTAATTTGGACTCTCGGGGGAAAATGTTGACTTTTCTTTTGACAACTAATTTTCAGTTGACTCAAGGACCGTTGGGTAGGCCTCGACGTCCTGAGTCCGTAGACAGGCGGCACGCCGAAATCGGACTTCGTACGAGGAAGTTATGGTCAGAAACGTGAATTCGGGAAGTTCGTGTCTTGGTTTTCGTGTCGAATATTATATTCAGAAATTCTGATTGGAGGACACCTGGTGAGTGACAAGTGTCACTCACCCATTGGCTAGATTGGATCTGATCCACTATTGGATTAATTAAACAATTGTACCAGCTTTAAATTTCAGCCTTTGGATTGGAATCCCCAGATCAGATCTCAGCCCTTGATCTAATCTGGAGATTCAATCTGAGCCGTCCATTTCCTTCCCTCCATTTCTTTATAAATCATACCCGCAGAGCACATTCAGCCATTTCGATCCAACATTCCAGCAAACCATCCACTCTCTGTGTCTGTGTATTGGGGACTTGCCGGCGAGGCTGAACGGCGGCAGTAAGCACGGCGGAGGACGGCGGCGTGGGAGGAAGCAGGGGAACCCGAAACGGTTTCGAAACCAAATTTTTGGTAAATCCTTTTCCCACGTTCAATTTAGTCCATTAGGATCCTAACCAACTCTAGGAACCTCCAGGAACTTACTGGAATCGATCTCGTGGCCGGTGGAGCTCAGGGAGGTAGCAAAACGGCGACGGGAGGCCAGGGCTGTTCTTCGAGGTAGGCCTTCGATTCAATCCGTTTTTCTCAAATTTGATTCCATAGAACTAATCTAGGATTTAAGGCGAGTAAATACGAATTGAAAGGAACCAAATTGACCCCGAAATGAAGGAATGGCAACCGGGTCTCGATCGCGGGTCTGATCGACCCGAGTTGCAGGAAAACGGGTCAACCCGTCTGAGGACAGTGGTGCTGACGTGGCACCCTGTCAGTCTGTCAGATGACGTGGACCAACCGTGAGCCGACACGTGTCACATGTCAGTGCACAGTCAGCACTGACATGTCAGTGACGTGGACCAGTCAGGGACTGCCATGTGTCACTGACATGTCAGTGACGTGGACCAGTGCCGTGCTGACACGTGGCACATGTCAGATCTGACACGTGGTCTGACAGATCAGTGAGGTGGACCAATCAGATGTTGACACGTGGCACCTGTCAGAGTCTGACATGTCAGACCTGACAGCTGTCAGATGACGTCAGCATGACGTCATGCTGACGTCAGCAGTGACGTCAGCGATGACGTCAGCAGGACTGTTCCACCGTTGACCGCCGCGTTGACCGGCGCGTGGGGGCGCGTGTGAACAGTGTTTCTGGTGGGACCACCACCATTCTTTAGGTTTCGACGATCCGGATCCAATGGCGGTGGTTTCGGGTCGATCGGAGATCATTAAGTTGATCAAAATAAGGTTTATTGCCTTGGGAAGCGCGTTCGGGCGGCTTTCCCGGGTCGGTTTCGACCTAGGCTTTCATGGTTGAATGTTGGGGGTTTAATTTGACCTTTACGAATACTTGGACTTGACAGGGATTGTACATTTGTACCAGGACGAGGGTATACGTTCGGTTTCTAGCAGGATTGTACTGTGAGTGGGCCATTTTCTTAAACCCTTGTGTGCATAAATGTTTTCTGGTTTTATTATACTTATTCACATGCTAAAACAATGATGGTTTTGATGATATGGAAAATGTGGTTATGGCACGTTTCACGGTATTTGGGCTTGAGACCCGTTTGATGAAACTTAATGATTGATTCGGTATATATATGTTTTGTATGTGGATATCAATAAAATGTATTTAGTACTGCACTGTATAAATCCTTCCATATTATATTGTCTCCTCCGGATGAGGTACCCCGGAGAGGTCACGGACGTCTAGTACGTCCAGCGTCTATGACGCTAAGCATCGGGGATGCTGTACCCGAACGGGGTTCGGGGATTGAACTCGGAAATTGAGACCCGAGTGGCACGCGTAGCCTTGTGATTGTGACCTTATTGGACGTCAGGGACGTCAGACATCAGGGATGTCGGAATTGGAGTGTATAGTGCAGCAACTAAAATTATGGTTATGGTTTTGCTATATGCCTTATGGTTCATATTATATGGTTTATGATTTTGGAATTATGGTGCACGCATATTTGGAAAACGGAGGGGTAAATTATATGTTTTACTTATCAAACGATTTCATAAACTTGTGTTCGGTCCACTCACCCTTTAATGTTTTTGATAACCCCTCCAGGTCGGGAAACTGAGGTAGAGGAGGAACCAGAGGCTGAGGCATAGATCTACTTCTGCGTACCTGAACCCCTGCTGGGCGGTGTACCCGCAGGATTACTTTAGAGTCGTGCTCGCAAATTTGTGATTTTGGATTATATCCCTTGTCTGACAGTCGTTTAATTCGAATTTTATGTATGACCTTAATTTGGTTATTTATGCTTTTAAATGTTTTGAGGTTAAAATTGGTATGAATTATTGGGTGTCAGACGGGAGCAGGGCACGTCCCCTTGTGGTCCCTGTGGGATCGGGGCGGGTCTTGTCAGCTTGGTATCAGAGCACTAGGTTGTGGTCAGTACTAGGGTATTGGTCTGCATGCTAGACTAGCGATTAGTACTAGTTACTTTTCGACTTTTAAGAATATTGTTTTCTGATCTATGCCTCTTGACAGTTGGTTATGCCTCCTAGGAGAATTCCGCATACTCGAACGGACGAGGATCTAGAAAGAGAGATGGAATGCGCGAGCATCGAAAGGGCTCAACGTTTGGGAGCCACTCCTTTCTGCGGGGGATGAAACCCCGAGGATGCTCACGACTGGATCACCAAGTGGGAGAGGATCTTCTCGGTGATGCACTGCCCTCCGGGCGAACGAGTGACTCTGGCGGCCTTCTTACTGGAGGGAGGAGCCTACCAGTGGTGGCATGGACTCGAAATGTCCGGGTGGTCTGTCCATACCACTACCTGGGAAGCTTTCCGTTCCAGGTTTCTGGACCAGTACTACCCGCGATCCTTTCGCGCGGCGCGGGAGGCGGAATTCCTGCGGCTGGAGCAGGGTGACATGTCTGTTTCAGACTACGAGCAAACATTCGGGAGACTTTCCCGGTTCGCTGCCTCATTCGTAAGCACGGAGGAGGACAAATGCCAGCGGTTTGAGCTTGGACTCCGAGGGGAGATCCGGGCAGTGTGACTGCTACCACTCATGCTTCTCTGAGGGATATGGTCGACGCAGCGGTGCGTGTCGAGGCCAGTCTGGCGGCACACCAATCACGACAACCTTCGGGGGAGGGGCGACGTCAGGATCGCCCACACCATGGACCATCAGGTCGGAAGAACAACAGGGGAGGGAGCTACAGAGGAGCACCCCCATCCTTCAAGGGTCGTGGCTGGTCGGGTCGACGTGGAGGCTCTCAGGGCAGAGGATCTGGACACAATTCTGGGCAGCACTCATCTTGGAGTGGTGCATCTGGTGGGCATTCGGGCAGGCCAAGGCCAGTAACTTGTTTTGCTTGCGGAGAGGAAGGCCACTATGCCTGCGATTGTCCGCAGTTGTCCAAAAACAACGACGCTGGGGGCTCGAGTGTGGTGCAGAGCACGGCGTCCCACACTAACGGGGGTCGCGGTCAGGGAGGCGACCGTGGTGCTGGACGTGGCGCGCGCGGGCGCGGACGGAACGGAGGGCCGAGGGCCCAAGTGTTTGCAATGACCCAGCAGCAGGCGAGGACTGCTCCAGGCGTGGTCACAGGTACACTACATATCTTTAATTTTCTTGTACGTGTATTAATGGATGCGGGGGCTACACATTCTTTTATTTCGAAGAGTTGTGCTGGTTTGCTTGATTGTGTGGTATCAGCCTTAGATTGCGAAATGGGTGTTGGCACCCCGATGGGTACCGTGTACCTTGTGAATCAGGTGATTCGGAGGTGCCCGGTAAGAATTGAGGATGTGGATTTACCAGCAGACTTAATTATTCTGGATATCCACGACTTCGATATAATCCTAGGGATGGATTGGCTGTCGGAGCACGGATCGCTCATCGACTGCTGTAGCAAGCAAGTAATTTTGCGGAGCCCGGGCTTGCCGGAAGTTATCTTTCAGGGGGAACGTGATGGTTCGCCTCCTGAAGTGATTTCGTCACTTACTGCTACCAAACTTCTACGGAAGGGATGCCAGGGTTATCTGGCGCATGTCGTGTCGGAACGGGTCGATACTCCGGTTATCGACGAAATACCGGTGGTCTGTGAGTTTCCGGACGTATTCCCGGAAGACTTACCTGGATTGCCACCATCGCGGGAGATTGAGTTTACTATTGAACTACTCCCGGGTACCCGACCTATATCCCAGGCACCATACCGGATGGCGCCGGCCGAGTTACGAGAACTCAAGACTCAATTGCAGGAGTTGGTAGATTTGGGATATGTCCGACCGAGCACTTCACCGTGGGGAGCACCGGTGTTGTTCGTGAAGAAGAAAGAAGGAAGTCTCCGTTTATGTATTGATTATCGACAACTCAACAAGGTGACATTGAGGAACCAGTATCCTCTACCCAGGATTGATGACCTTTTCGACCAGTTGCGGGGAGCTCAGTGCTTCTCGAAAATTGATTTGCGGTCTGGGTATCACCAACTGAGGATTTCGGAGGAGGATATTCCGAAAACTGCTTTCCGAACCCGCTACGGGCACTACGAGTTCCTTGTTATGCCATTTGGTTTGACGAATGCTCCAGCAGCATTCATGGATCTGATGAACCGGGTCTTCCGACCCTACCTGGATAAGTTCGTGATTGTGTTCATCGATGATATTTTGGTATACTCGAGGAGTGCCCGTGCACATGAAGAACATCTACGGTTGGTCTTGGAGAAACTGAGACAAGAACAATTGTATGCCAAGCTGAGCAAGTGTCAGTTTTGGCTGAGCAGTATTGGTTTTCTGGGACACGTGATATCGACGGATGGGATTTGCGTGGATCCCCAGAAAACAGAAGCGGTGACCAACTGGGCTAGACCGACAACGGTGACCGAGGTGCGGAGTTTCGTCGGATTAGCAGGCTACTACCGGAGATTCGTGGAGGGTTTCTCCAAAATTGCTGCACCATTGACTCGTCTGACTCGGAAAGGAGTAAAGTTTATCTGGGACGAGCAGTGCGATCAGAGCTTTCAAGAGTTGAAGGATCGATTGACCACTGCACCTGTCCTTGCATTGCCGGACGACAGTGGAGAGTTTGTAGTTTTCAGTGATGCTTCACTGCAAGGTTTGGGCTGCGTGTTGATGCAAACTGGCAAGGTTATCGCCTATGCATCCCGGCAGCTGAAGACTCATGAGTTGAACTACCCTACCCATGATTTGGAGTTGGCGGCGGTGGTTCATGCTCTCAAGATCTGGAGACATTATCTGTTCGGCGCAACGTGTCGGATATACACCGACCACCAGAGTCTTAAATATTTATTCACTCAGAAGGAGCTCAACATGAGACAACGGAGATGGTTGGAGCTACTGAAGGACTATGACTGTACGATCGAGTACCATCCGGGTAAGGCCAATGTGGTGGCGGATGCACTCAGCAGGAAATCTGCGGGAACTATTGCACACCTAGGGATGGTGTATCTTCCCTTGCTGGTGGAACTCCGGAAGGCGGGAGTTATTTTGGGTACTGACGAGCATGGAGCTTTGTTGGCCAGCTTCCATGTGCGACCAGTACTGATTGATCGGTTCATCGAAGCACAACTGCAGGATCCGATACTCTGTATTTACAGAATTGAGGTCGATGCAGATGGGAGACAGGATTTTACCATCCGGGACGATGGAGCACTGGTGAAATTGGGCCGTTTGTGCGTACCTGCAGTGGCAGAGTTACGGGCAGAGATACTTGAGGAGGCCCACAGTTCGGCCTATGCTATGCATCCGGGAGGTACAAAGATGTACCGTACCCTCCGGAACCATTATTGGTGGCCAGGAATGAAGAAGGATATTGCTGAGTTCGTGAGCAAATGCTTAACCTGTCAGCAGGTTAAGGCGGAACGGCAGAGACCGTATGGGGCTATGCAGCCACTTCCGATTCCTGAATGGAAGTGGGATCACATCACCATGGACTTCGTCTTTAAGTTACCGAGGACTCAGAGTGGAGTGGACGGAGTATGGGTGATCGTGGATCGGTTAACCAAATCAGCCCATTTTCTGCCAGTTCAGGAAACCTATAAACCTAACCGACTGGCTCAGCTGTTTGTAAAGGAAATCATACGACTTCATGGTACGCCGGAATCGATCGTGTCTGATCGTGATCCGCGTTTCACTTCCAGGTTCTGGCGAAGTTTGCAAGCTACTTTGGGAACAAACCTACGTTTCAGTACTGCTTTCCATCCACAGACCGATGGACAGTCTGAGAGAACCATTCAAACCCTGGAGGACATGATGAGGTCATGTGTACTACAGTTTCAAGACTCTTGGGATACTCATTTGCCATTGATGGAATTCGCTTACAACAACAGCTATCAGGCAAGCATCGGGATGGCACCTTATGAGGCACTGTATGGCCGACAGTGCAGGACACCTATCTGCTGGACGGAGGTAGGAGAGCGAGCGGCTGTAGGGCCGGAGATAATGGACTTAACCATGGAAACTGTTCGCGTGATCAAGGAAAGATTGAAGGTGGCACAGGATCGCCAGAAGAGTTATGCCGACCGACGGATTCGAGACTTGGAGTTTGAAGTGGGAGATTTTGTCTTCCTGAAGTTGTCTCCGTGGAAAGGGATTATTCGTTTTGGCCGACGGGGGAAACTGAGTCCGCGTTTTATCGGACCTTATGAAATCATGGAGAGAATTGGCAGAGTTGCATACAGATTGGCACTACCCCCAGAACTATCAAGAGTTCACGATGTTTTCCACGTATCGATGTTGCGGATGTATGTACGTGATGCTTCTCATGTACTTAGGGAACAACCTGTCGAACTACGGGAGGATTTGAGCTTCGAAGAACAACCGGTACAGATCTTGGATCGGAAGGACAAGGTACTACGTCGAAAGACGATCCCTCTCGTGAAAATCCTCTGGAGAAACCAGGATGTGGAAGAAGCCACATGGGAGCCTGAGGCTCAGATGCGAGAACAATTTCCTCATTTGTTTCTTTGAAATTTCGGGACGAAATTTCTTAAGGGGGGAAGGTTGTAACACCCCGGAAATTCGAGGAATTCCATATTGTAATTTAATGTGTGATTTGACGATTTTACCCTTGTGAATGGTATGGTCAAATTTTTGACTTTTTGATTGATGAACTAAATGGACTTTGACCTATGACCGTGACGTAGTTCGGGACGTCACGAGTTCATAGACAGGTGGCACGTTCGATTCGGACGATCAGGGTGAAAGTTATGGCTATCGGAAGTTCAGGGGCATTACCGTAATTTGGACTCTCGGGGGAAAATGTTGACTTTTCTTTTGAAAACTAATTTTCAGTTGACTCAAGGACCGTTGGGTAGGCCTCGACGTCCTGAGTCCGTAGACAGGCGGCACGCCGAAATCGGACTTCGTACGAGGAAGTTATGGTCAGAAACGTGAATTCGGGAAGTTCGTGTCTCGGTTTTCGTGTCGAATATTATATTCAGAAATTCTGATTGGAGGACACCTGGTGAGTGACAAGTGTCACTCACCCATTGGCTAGATTGGATCTGATCCACTATTGGATTAATTAAACAATTGTACCAGCTTTAAATTTCAGCCTTTGGATTGGAATCCCCAGATCAGATCTCAGCCCTTGATCTAATCTGGAGATTCAATCTGAGCCGTCCATTTCCTTCCCTCCATTTCTTTATAAATCATACCCGCAGAGCACATTCAGCCATTTCGATCCAACATTCCAGCAAACCATCCACTCTCTGTGTCTGTGTATTGGGGACTTGCCGGCGAGGCTGAACGGCGGCAGTAAGCACGGCGGAGGACGGCGGCGTGGGAGGAAGCAGGGGAACCCGAAACGGTTTCGAAACCAGATTTTTGGTAAATCCTTTTCCCACGTTCAATTTAGTCCATTAGGATCCTAACCAACTCTAGGAACCTCCAGGAACTTACTGGAATCGATCTCGTGGTCGGTGGAGCTCAGGGAGGTAGCAAAACGGCGACGGGAGGCCAGAGCTGTTCTTCGAGGTAGGCCTTCGATTCAATCCGTTTTTCTCAAATTTGATTCCATAGAACTAATCTAGGATTTAAGGCGAGTAAATACGAATTGAAAGGAACCAAATTGACCCCGAAATGAAGGAATGGCAACCGGGTCTCGATCGCGGGTCTGATCGACCCGAGTTGCAGGAAAACGGGTCAACCCATCTGAGGACAGTGGTGCTGACGTGGCACCCTGTCAGTCTGTCAGATGACGTGGACCAACCGTGAGCCGACACGTGTCACATGTCAGTGCACAGTCAGCACTGACATGTCAGTGACGTGGACCAGTCAGGGACTGCCACGTGTCACTGACATGTCAGTGACGTGGACCAGTGCCGTGCTGACACGTGGCACATGTCAGATCTGACACGTGGTCTGACAGATCAGTGAGGTGGACCAATCAGATGTTGACACGTGGCACCTGTCAGAGTCTGACATGTCAGACCTGACAGCTGTCAGATGACGTCAGCATGACGTCATGCTGACGTCAGCATGACGTCATGCTGACGTCAGCAGTGACGTCAGCGATGACGTCAGCAGGACTGTTCCACCGTTGACCGCCGCGTTGACCGGCGCGTGGGGGCGCGTGTGAACAGTGTTTCTGGTGGGACCACCACCATTCTTTAGGTTTCGACGATCCGGATCCAATGGCGGTGGTTTCGGGTCGATCGGAGATCATTAAGTTGATCAAAATAAGGTTTATTGCCTTGGGAAGCGCGTTCGGGCGGCTTTCCCGGGTCGGTTTCGACCTAGGCTTTCATGGTTGAATGTTGGGGGTTTAATTTGACCTTTACGAATACTTGGACTTGACAGGGATTGTACATTTGTACCAGGACGAGGGTATACGTTCGGTTTCTAGCAGGATTGTACTGTGAGTGGGCCATTTTCTTAAACCCTTGTGTGCATAAATGTTTTCTGGTTTTATTATACTTATTCACATGCTAAAACAATGATGGTTTTGATGATATGGAAAATGTGGTTATGGCACGTTTCACGGTATTTGGGCTTGAGACCCGTTTGATGAAACTTAATGATTGATTCGGTATATATATGTTTTGTATGTGGATATCAATAAAATGTATTTAGTACTGCACTGTATAAATCCTTCCATATTATATTGTCTCCTCCGGATGAGGTACCCCGGAGAGGTCACGGACGTCTAGTACGTCCAGCGTCTATGACGCTAAGCATCGGGGATGCTGTACCCGAACGGGGTTCGGGGATTGAACTCGGAAATTGAGACCCGAGTGGCACGCGTAGCCTTGTGATTGTGACCTTATTGGACGTCAGGGACGTCAGACATCAGGGATGTCGGGATTGGAGTGTATAGTGCAGCAACTAAAATTATGGTTATGGTTTTGCTATATGCCTTATGGTTCATATTATATGGTTTATGATTTTGGAATTATGGTGCACGCATATTTGGAAAACGGAGGGGTAAATTATATGTTTTACTTATCAAACGATTTCATAAACTTGTGTTCGGTCCACTCACCCTTTAATGTTTTTGATAACCCCTCCAGGTCGGGAAACTGAGGTAGAGGAGGAACCAGAGGCTGAGGCATAGATCTACTTCTGCGTACCTGAACCCCTGCTGGGCGGTGTACCCGCAGGATTACTTTAGAGTCGTGCTCGCAAATTTGTGATTTTGGATTATATCCCTTGTCTGACAGTCGTTTAATTCGGATTTTATGTATGACCTTAATTTGGTTATTTATGCTTTTAAATGTTTTGAGGTTAAAATTGGTATGAATTATTGGGTGTCAGACGGGAGCAGGGCACGTCCCCTTGTGGTCCCTGTGGGATCGGGGCGGGTCTTGTCAAGTGGTCTGCGGACATTGACCTTGACTTTGAGAAGACTCGGATTGAGACCCGGGTAGCACGCGCGTAGCTTTGGATACCGTGACAGGATTGGTTGTGTGACTTATATGTATATAAGATATATGATATATGAGATGTGATGTGTGGTTGCACAGGTTTTGGGCAATGACCCGTATGGGTGGTTTCATGATGGTTTTGGGCTGAGTCCCGTATGGTTTTGGGCAGTGGCCCGTCTGGTTGAATCTTTATGATTCTTTGATATGTGGTGTGCACAGGTGTGCACAGGATTTGGGCAGTGGCCCGTATATTTGATTTGATTATGGTTTTGGGCTTAGTCCCACATATGGTTTCCATTTGGTTAAATGGTTTTCGAATGCATGCATGCTTTTTAGTGAAGGGTACAAATGTCTTTATGGAAATGTTTTTATAAACTTTTGGTTTGTCCACTCACAGCTTTTAATGTTTTGACTGTCATTCAGGTTGACATCGGGTGTGGACTGTAGCAGAGACCGAGATATCACATGCCTCCTCCGAATCCTGGCGTACTCTGATAGCCCGAGAGGGCAAAGGTCGGAAATATCCCTTATCTGACACTTCGTGTCAGACGGGAGCAGGGTCATCCCTCGTTAATCCCGGGGGGATTGGGATGGGTCCTGTCATCTAATGTGCCGCTGACCGAAAAAACCGATATATCGGTCGATATATCGGCGATAGTGACAATTTTTCAATCCATGGGCATCACACATTATAAAGTCGTTATTGAAAGGACCAGAAAGTGAGTATGCAAAGTCGTAAAAATCATCTTTGAAAAAACTGAAAAATTAATGCGGTTTTGTCATTCATATGTGTCAATTAAATTGATAGTTTACTATAAATAACTTAATTGTTATAATAATCGTCAATTGTTTGATACATATAAGTTATCAAACGATCTGCAATTTGTTTTATATATTTTTTGCATGGATGATCTTTAAATAATATTTTTAAAATTAAAGATTTTAAATATCATAATTACATACCGAAAATTCAAAAATCAATTAAACAAAAATGAACACACCTATCCCTTAAAATGGATACGAATATTTTCCTTATGGTGATATTGACAAGATTAATTAACTACTCTCACTATAAGTACCAAAGATATTGACATTAGTGTGCGGCCTAATAATTGTTTAAACCAACTGATAGCTTCTCACAAACTCAATTGATGATTGTGGACAGGAATAAAATGTCTCTCTACTAATGAAGTTTATCTGTCTATCCCTCTCTCTCCCTAAAAAAAAAAAACACTTTTAGCTTAGTTTAAAGTTTTCTAAAAAAACTCCATCTTTGTATGATCTTCTTTGCGTCTGGGTGGCTTCCCCTTAGTACTCATGACATATAATGAATAAATTGGATAATTCAACTATATTGGTATCGAATTCACCAATATTTAGTTGTCGTCAAATTTCCTCATTCTACTATTATGATGTCGATCATGTACAAATGTTTCAGCATTCCGATGAATTAGGTTATCAATGAAACTCTTGCCTTCATAACCCTTATCTGCTTTCACATGGCCTTTTAGGTCGTGATGCAGTCTGATAGGTTTTGATTAAGTGTTCGCAGTCCTCCATTGAAGGTGATGGTATCAATTACGGTGGATTGGAGCATCAACAATATAGTGGTGGGTGTTATTCCTCATCGTCTTCTGAATTTTGAGGAGACGGCAATATTGATGGTAATAGGCAACTATAACGGTGGATGTGACCCATTTGTGCCTTTTGGTGGGTCATACATTTTTTCTTAGGAAAACTGTTGTTATGACCCCTAAATTTTACACTAATATTAGTTATAGTCATTGAATTTCATCATTAGTAGCAGACGTCCATAAAAAATGTCGAAATGTGCAGTAATAGTTCATGTGTTAAACTTGTTAATTTTTTCTGTTTAAAATAATGGTAAGATGGTCTTTTCAAGTTTATTTATACAATTCTCTCCATTTAACCTAAATGAAACCCAAAATTTCTATTTTTCCACCGACAACAATCCTTAGATATTTGGAATTTTGAAGGCCACTAACTAATATAATAATTGATTAAAATTAAAAGAAAACAAAAATATGAAAAAATTTAAATGTATAGACATATTTCGTCACTAAAGGTGAAGAATACTATTAGTGGCAAACTTTTTATAATAAACAATGTCGCCAAAACATCTTTTTTTAGACGATGTTGATCAAAAAATTCGTTACTAAAGGTGTTTTAACAGAAAAAGTTAACAATTTTAACGGATGAACAATTGATGCACAGTTTAGTATGGTTCATGAACATCTGCTACTAATAATGAAGTTCAGTGACTATAACTAACACTAGTATAAAGTTCACGGACTATAGCAACAATTTTTTATTTTTTTAGTTTATTTTATGCAAATAAGTCCAATAACTCTTATATCGGGTTGGTTGTGTTAGATTCCTTTTTTGAAATTGAAAGAATTATTTGTTTGTGCGTTTAGTTTATTTTGGTCAGGGACTAAGAAGGATTATTTTCTAACATGATAGAGACATTTTTAATGCTATTTTTAAGATGTCACGTAAAAATGAAAATTAGAGTTGAAAAGGCCCAATTGAAGTCGTCAATGTTAAGTAATAGAGTACATCATCCTAATTATATTCGTCGAAGACAAAACAAGTAATAAAAAATATTACTTATACAACACAACTATTTACAAACACCATATTTAATTGTTCTTCTCAATGATTTATATTAACTATCCATCTATAGGTCTATAGATTCGTATCATCGAACCTGCAAATTTATATAAACAAATGCTGATTTTTAATGGTCAGTAATAATTAAATTTGGTTTATATTGCTTGCATGTTAACAAGAGAACAAAGATTTCAATTCGGAGCCATCAGTACGACCAAGAGATCCATAAAGGATCGATACATTGCTACTATCATATTAAGGAGGGTCAACACTTCCATTCCCAACCCACAAGACGAAGATCGATACAATAGCTACTGAACTTATTTGACACACTAGCTAAACTACAAAATTCACCAAGCGATCTATGGAAGGGAAACAAACTTAATTAGGAGTTGGAAAAATGATTGAAATTATTACAATACCTAAGTTTAAAATGATTTAACCCTCACTTATTAACACAGTAATTTCTATACGTACTATTTTATTTTTTTATTTAGTTGTAAATTTGTTAATCAAAAAGTGGAACCGAAAGGCGTGGGGGCTAATGAGCTAATTAGGTAGATAGTGACATAGCAGCCGAAGTCTAGAAAAAGAGCGAAGCATATTTTACCAAGTGGTGCACCCCGCCCCACTACCTACCTCACCAACAAGAAAAGTGGTGGTTGACTGGCTTTTTTAATTCAGACAAACTGAAAAAAATCAAAACAAAAAACCAAAGGGCAACTGTAAAAGTTTGTTGTCCACGTCATAATTAAAAAAATGACTTGGTAGCTTTAGTATTCTATAGGGGTTTCTATTATTCTATATAAAATTTCGGAGTGATATTTAATTTTTAAAATATTTTGAGCTTTTCAGAACATTTCACATGTTGTCTTGCCGTCACATTTTGACATAATCTCCATTGGAGGATGATATGACGGGCCCCTCACACAAAAACAAAATTTAAAGAGAATTTAGATAAAACTATTTAATTAGCTACGTGTTATTTTCCGCCCAAGACATCTTTGAGATTCCATTTCTAGTGAGCCCCATATATACTTCTCCACTTCTCCTCACAAAAGATGAGCACGTAATCTAATGATGACCATTGAAACAAGAGATTTGAAGTCAAATTATACTTTAGAAAGATAATAAAACCTATGGACTTTTCAACTGCCGTAAAATTAATAGAGAAAAGTGATTTTCATATTTCCCATGTTTTGTTTTCTTATATAGTTATCTTGTTAGTTTCATTATGTCCGTCAATTTTTCTTTGGTTTATTTCAATTTGATCATTAAAAAATATGGAGAAGAGCATTATGAAAAAAATTGGAATATGAAAATCTAACTTCTTTAATAAAATAATAAAGAAAATATAGTATTACAATCGTGCCATTATGTAAGTGCTTTTAGTTCATTGCTCATATTTTATTTTTATATATCGATATTAGAAGGTGATATATATATAGTAATATTAGATTATAATATTAATAATGACGATTAACGAATTACTCATTCTTTTGAGCTTACGCTCTCATATTTTAAAAGTTATAAATACTCCATCCACTCCATCCATACATTCTGAATAATTCTTTTGAGTTTGTTCTCTCATATTTTAAAAGTGATAAAGGCTTCATCCACTCCAGCCAGACATTATGAATAATCATCACTTAAGATCATGGTTGCTTTTGTACAATCTTTTCTGCGTGCCTCTTAATCGGTCTTAGCACTATTGTTGCTATCTTGGATCATTGAGAGTAACGAGAGGTCGAAGTTTCAGAGATCCAAACAAAAAACAGAGCTTTGACCACTATATATCTTCCGTTTTGACTTTTGACTTGCATATTATCATTGTTTATGCAGCCAAGTATGAATCATAGAATGCCAAAGCTGTATGTCTCTTTCAACCTACATAAGTCTGAACCGTTAACATCCTTTCAACATTCTAACCTTGTGGCACGTAGATCTACAGCCGGCCCTAACCTAGGGCAACCCAAGAATCAAAAGGGTCCAACAAATTTAAATTTTTTATTTTTATTAATTGAAAAAAGATTTTAAAATGTATTTAAAAAAATATTTAAATTGAGTTAAAAAAATTTAAATTTAATATTTTATTAATTATTTGGGTTCGTATTCTTAAAAAAATATTGGTAAGGATTATAAATTATTTTAGTTTATATATAGTTAATTTGTGTTGGGTATTATTTGAACATATCTTATAAATAAATAGAATTCTAACTCATATAAAAACATTTTTTTATATATTTTTTTTATTTTTTTTCTATTGAATGAATATTAAGTTACCATTAGAATTGATAAAAATAATTATTTAAATTAAATTAGAAAACTATCGATTATATATATAAATATATATTTAAAAAATTCACTGTTTTCTTTATTCAAGTATTATAAAATGACTATGCTTTTGATGTATGTATGATTAATGTATTCAAATTCTTAAAAAATTTATGTGAAGTTACTAGAAAAATTAATTGAAAAATTATAAAGTAACATATATATATTTTTGTATAATATATGTTAGATGGATACTTTTAAATTTTTTACCGATCCCATAAACATATAGTTTCTCCTCCAAAATTAACTCCTCTAGTCCAAATGCATTAGTTATTTACCTAAACTGCACGTAGGTCGACTTTCAGCATATCTTACATTGGCCCCAAGACGTTTCTCTAAGAAAAAAAAAACGTAGATGTTTGAATTGGAGAAGCCCCTAGCTAGTCCAATGGACTCGTAGAACTCATTTAAATAGGGGGTGCTAGAATTCGACAAAGCAGCTAGGGATAAAACAAAAAACAGATAAAACAAATCCGACTTTGATTTTTGTACACATCTTATCTATGGAAATTATATAAATGTATAACGATCAACTAAGATGAGATTAAAATAAAAGAAATATATATGGAACATTGTGGTAAGTTTGGTTAACAACCCTAGCTACTTTTAGAAAATGAGTGTACACAAAAGGTAGTAGAGGCATGCATGGAGGACCACAGTTCGATTTCTTGTGGCATTGTTTGCTTTAATGCTTTTGGTGTTGTCTTTCGACGTGGAAACATCAAGCATGTAGGTAGCCATCTGCATCTCTGCACAGCCTTTTTACGTGGAAAAACAATGGCATAACGCTACTTGCGTTTTTTGTCAAAAATAAAATAAAATTAGTTGGTTTGAGAAAGAGATGGATTGATTACTTGAAACGAGAAAAGTCATACAATATTGGCGGAGAAGCCTAACGTAAAGAGGGATATGGGGTATGTGGATATAGGAAAGGTTCGCCAGTGGCGAGCAGAAGCTATGAGAGAGGTTACGTTGTTCCTGTAATTCCTCAGCACTCGTGATAATGAGGCGGTAGCGACTGAATAGACATAACTAATTTTTTATTTTTTTTATCAAAAGGAATGAATATTCATTCACAATAGGATAAGAAAAAACCAATTCAAAACCTGAGGACCATTCTCTTTTGGGTTATTTGTTTTATTAGTTGCCCTACTTTAAATTTCATTTTGATTTGTCTAAATAATCCACAAACTTTTTTGGGTTGGCTGTTCCCTTTTGTGGTATAAATGTGTCATGTAAATCTTCACTGGGTTCACTTTTGTATGGATTGGTGTTTGCAAAGATTGATTGCTTGAGCCAAGTGAACTTGATGCTACGTAGTGATTTTCAAATTATATTAGATTTGACAGGACGATTTCCTCCAAATCTGTTTGGTTGCTATTGCATTTGATCACTCTATATATATATATAAACTCACGATCGTAATCTAGTTATTAAAGAGCTTATCTTTTCTTTGCTTCGCTAAATTTCGTACTTTCGACATAGAAGAGTTATAATGAAAGTCATAAAAGTTGAGATAATGTCAAATTTAAATATATAGGCTTCTATTAGTAGACACGTACGTGAAAAATATGAATGATACTACATGGATATAGCTTGCCCTAAGTAAGCATGCAACGATGAATCCTCTGATCATGGACATAGTGCGTTCAAATGCGTGTGTTTGATTCCTGACAAAATAAATTGCTGCAGTTTGCCATTAATTTGTTATTTAAAAAAAATGAGATTACTTGTATCCCACGTTTATAAGGATTAGCCAATGATTTTTCATTTTTGAAATTAAGAGATGATTTCGATGTTACATTTATTTATTGGGATGATTTTACAAATACAAACTCAAATCTTGAAACTTTATTGTTGCATATCTTATTCCTTCCCACATGGTCCATCATCAATTCCATTCATAAAAGAAAGATGTATTTTCGTTTAGTGGAGGAATGAATTTAACTTTTAGATTCAATACCCCAATAAAAAAACCTAGTAGATCAAATATTTGTTTGCATAATTAATTTTATAAACTAATATTGCGTAGTTAATTTCAATTTTAATTAGGAATATTGCGTAATTAATTTCAATTTCCCAAAGTAATATCAAATCACTCAAAAATAATAATTCATGCCTAATCCAAGCCAGTTACCAAGTAAAACACACAAAAATTAGAAATGCCACCGCATTATGTGGATGTAACGAAAAAAAAAACATTGTGTGGCATTTTAATGAAAAGAAATCTATAATACATATAAAAAAATTCAATTTTTTAATAGTTACGTGAGTATCATAATTGAGACATATTGACCTAAAAATTTCACGTGGATATCAAAATTGAGATATACTGATTGACTTCATAAAACACACCATTTTACATTTGCTAATTCAAATGAAGTAAGTCAAATGAAAAACGATGTATTTTGGAAAATTGGCCAGTATATCTCGATTTCAATATCTATATTGACTTTCTGGATTGAGACTGTTGATAATCATAATGTACACTGTCTATAATCAAAGTTTGAAACCAAGGAAAATCCTTTTGTATTATTCTAAGGGATTCTTTATAATTTTTTT
The DNA here is from genome assembly GCA_032719365.1 of Prinsepia uniflora. Lineage (NCBI taxonomy): Eukaryota > Viridiplantae > Streptophyta > Magnoliopsida > Rosales > Rosaceae > Prinsepia > Prinsepia uniflora. The sequence continues at coordinate 13,575,100 of CM064875.1, forward strand.
TTTCCTGGAAGGGATTCTTTATAATTAAATTTCCTAATGTTTCTTTACACCTCACTTCTAGGCCGATTTTCTTGAAATGAGATTTTTCTTAATTGAAAAAATTGGGTAAGGTTGGGTTAGGGGAGAGGGAAAGATAATAAAAGCATTTTTTTCCCAATTAGGGGCAAATCACCATTTCATGAGAGAGAGAGAGATTAATTCTGACAAAATTAATCAAAGATTCTCACCAATTTTACATAAAAAAGGAACATGTACCACAGCCCACAGGGTGTAATAAAATTCTCAACTTTATACAAATTTCATAATATTATTCAAAAAAGTATTTATGTTTTTAACAATAATACTACAATCTAATGATTTTTTTTAATACTATTTAGTAAAAGATCCCCTCAAATGATATGGACATATTTGAATGTGATTTAACCGAGATTTCATTCTCTATTGAGTTAAGAAAACAAATCCAATTTTTTTTTATCATAGATTATTTTTAGAAATTACACTTTAATATTTTTAAATTTTACACAAAATTTCATAGTTATATACGAGTTTTCAAATTTTATATTTAAATATCTTAAATTCTTTAAAATGTGTCACTCTAATTCATTTATTACAATTTTCGTCAATACATTTTGTTAATTAATGATTGTATCATGCTGGAACCATCAAAAAATGATTTTGAAGCTGAATATGGGGAAAAAATAGTCCTGTTGCACCTTTTCGTACAATTTTTTTCACTACAAATCTTTTCGGCCAATTAAAATGATGTAAAATGACTAATTTGCTTATATTTAATTTCAGAATTATTTTTGAGTTGCTCCGGCATAAGACGTGATTCATAAAGAAAATTGCAATGGATGCAAATTTTAGAATTTTAAGTATATTTCTCAAATTTGCTATTAAAATACGTTTATTAAAATGTAATTTCCCCAAATTTGTTTTGCTAGACTTAGACACATGTGTTCGCTACGGCTGACAGCCTAGAAATCATACAAATCACACAAAGGGTGCTTTCTGTAAATTATCCAAAACAATTGGGGCACACAGCAATAATATAAAAGAAGAAATCAGAGGAAAAAAAATAATTGAAAAACCAAAAGGGCAACAGTGGATGGGTCTGAGCTGGAATGGGCGGGATAACCGGCGGTCAAACCCAACCCAACCCAAACCCGCTGAAAGATTCACAGACACAGCCTACGCCGGACCTGGATTCAGACCCATCAGCCACAACCCACATTTGATAGTTGAGGAGGCCAAACTTTGCATCACTGTCAGTGTCAGTCCCTCAATAAACATAGAAATCAAATAAATTAGGGAAGGTAAGAGAGAAAGCCAAGCCTTATTCTCTCTTTGTTTTTTTTTAAAAAAAAATTTAAATTTATAAATATTTTTATAGAGCAGAGCAGAGCAGAGGAGGAAGAGCAGCTGGTGATAGTAAGTACACAGTTAACAGTTGCTTTGTTCTCTCTCTATCTCTTGAGCTTTGACCAGCCACTTTCTGTCTCTCTCTCCAAAATTATTAATGATTAATAAATGGGTTTTTTGATTTTCCATTTCCTTTTCTAAAATTTTATGTCTTTTATTTCTTTCTTACTTTCTTCTTCTTTTTCTCTCCGATTTGTGAACTGTAGAAACTGGAGGATTTAAGGAGAGTAAAGAAAAGAAAAGAAAAAGAAGGCAAAAAAAGTGGAGGCAGATTTGTCTGCCTTTGCGTTCCTCAACATTTTCAGTGGAGATTCAAAAGCGTGTGAAATTGAGGTAAGAGTCTTCCATTTTGCCTTTTCTTTTTAGAGGGAGAGGGAGAAGGGAAAAAGTTGGAGGCTTTTAGAGAGATAAATGCATTGTTGTTGTAATACATGTAAGTGTTTGAGTTTTCGTCTGAGAGAGCTGAGGAGGTGATGGGCATGGTTGAATCTCTATGACCCATGGTGGATCAGAGAAGCATAGTATCTTGTACCTTGGTGTTGTTGGTGGTATTGCTCTTTGAGCCCACATTTGAGCAGCAGAGCCAGCTACTGCCATTGGCTTCACCCACTGAGCGAGTGGCTCTGCTGGAGCTCAGGTCATCCTTAGGGCTGAGGAGCAGGGACTGGCCCATAAAGGCCGACCCTTGCTTCGTCTGGAGAGGTGTTGAATGCCAGAATGGTACAGTTGTTGGGATTAACATTTCTGGGTTTAGAAGAACTCGGCTTGGCAGTCAAAACCCACAATTTTCTGTCGATGCTTTAGCCAATTTCACCCTTTTGCAGTCTTTTAATGCCTCCAATTTCTTGCTTCCTGGTTCGATTCCGGACTGGTTTGGCCAGCAACTTGGGTCCCTGCAATTGCTCGATCTCACTTCTTGTTCTGTAAATGGTCCTATTCCATTTAGTCTTGGAAATTCAACCAATCTAACTGCTCTTTATTTGTCTCGTAATAACCTTACTGGGAATATTCCTGCTAGTTTAAGCCAATTGTTAGGCCTTTCGGTTCTTGATCTTTCACGAAACCGGCTTACTGGATCCATTCCTACAACTTTTGGCAATCTTGGGAATCTTTCTGTTCTTGATATTTCTGGGAATTACTTATCCGGGTCAATTCCTCCTGGCATTGGGACGATCGTGAAGCTTCGATATTTGAATGTTTCAAGCAACATGTTTTCTGCTCCCATACCTCCCCAACTGGGGGACCTTCGTAGCTTGGTTGACCTTGATCTCAGTGCCAATATATTGACCGGCTCAGTGCCTTCGGATTTGAGAGGATTAAGGAACTTGAAGAGAATGATAGTTGCAGACAATTTACTTAGCGGGACTTTGCCAGACAATCTGTTTCCTACTCTGATGCAGTTGCAGGTCATAGTTCTTAAAAACAACGGTTTCACAGGTTTTCTTCCTGATGTGATTTGGTCATTGCCAGGATTGAGTCTCTTTGATGTGTCTGGCAATAATTTCACTGGTATGCTTCGCAATTCTAACTCGAATGCTAATGGCACAGCTGCAGTATTCAATATTTCTCATAACTTGTTCTATGGACATCTTACGCCATTACTTGGAAGGTTCAATGTTATTGATATATCGGGAAACTACTTTGAAGGTGTGGTATCAGGCTATGTTGGCGCTAATGCATCCCTTGGCAGAAATTGCCTCCAAAATGTGAAAAGTCAGAGGACTTTGGCTGAATGTTCTTCGTTTTATTCGCAGAGGGGTTTGGATTTTGATAATTTTGGAAAGCCAAATTCTACACAACCTCCTCCAGCAGCACCGCCTGGGAAGAGCAATAAAAAGGTGATAATATTGGCAGCTGTTTTTGGGGGAGTTGGTTTAATTTTGCTTTTAGTGTTATGCTTGGTGGTACTGCTATGTCAACGCAAGAAAAGTGCTACAAATCAAAGAGGGCTTGGGGTGGGGCCAGTTACCGGAGGCAGCGGTCTCCCACCACCTGGAGCATCAATTAACTATTCTAGTGTAGGAGATGCATTCACGTATCAGCAGCTGCTCCAAGCTGCAGGTGACTTCAGTAATACAAACTTGATCAAACATGGTCACTCAGGGGATCTTTTCCGGGGTGTCTTGGAAAATGGGATCCCTGTGGTCATCAAAAGGATTGATGTACGCTCAATTAAAAAGGAAGCATACCTTCAGGAATTGGACTTCTTTAGTAAGGTGCAGTATACGAGATTTGTTCCCGTTTTGGGACACTGTTTAGAGAATGAGAACGAGAAGTTTCTGGTCTACAAATTTATGCCAAATGGGGACTTATCAAGTTCATTGTACAAGAAAATCAACACTGAGGATGATAGTTTACAGTCGTTGGATTGGATAACTAGATTAAAGATTGCATTAGGTGCAGCAGAGGGTCTCTCTTATCTGCATCATGAGTGCAATCCCCCACTAGTGCACAGGTAAGTTAAGAGTTACCTTTTGCTATGTCACTTTTCCTTCTTGCATGGTTCTTTTACTCTCCATGCAATCTGGTTTTTGTAACTTGCTAGGCTTTGGTTGAATTATAACTTCAGTTAGTTCTTTCTTTGAGATGGATGCATGCCTACAGGGTATATGCGCACAAATAAGACATGGATTTCTAGATGGATTGTATGTAGTATAACAATCCTCAGTAAGAGCAGTAATGTGCGACATTAGAAGTTAAACCCATTTGGCCTTCGAAAACGTTGATTTTTAGCGAAATCTACTTTTTCATTTCAGATTTGTCTATGACGGTAAAGCTAATGGTACACTGAATTGAATATGGCTTTAAAGAGGTTCTGTCATTCAAATTTTGCAGTCTCTGAAGATATTGGACTGAGATAAACCATACCCATATGTGATCCTGTCTGCATAATTTCATTATTTTTAGTCACAAAAGTAAAAAAACCCAAAGATGATTAAGATTTGATCTTATTGAGAAATGGATGTCTTACTCTATGACTTTTAGGGAACAAAACAAGAGAACAATAGCCCGAGTGGATAAAAAACTATTTGATGGGTTTGGAAAATAAGGAGAAGATAATCACGATATTTTAGTTATATTTGAACTATATAAATAGCTGCATCAATAATTTTGTTTTAACTTGTAAGAGGTTTTTATAATATGCCTGAGGCATAAAGTCGGATGCTTGAATGGTTCAAAAGCCAATTTGACTTTAGACTATATATCCAACACAATTCAGTATCAGATGGTAGTTGCAGTGGATAAGTTATTGATGTTTTTTTTCTTGTATATTTAAAGATCAGAATTGTTGTTAATGAAGTCTCACCATTTGATTTTATATAATTTACAAAGTAGTACATGTAGTGACATAGCTTTCTTTTGCTCACCAAAGGGATGTTCAAGCAAGCAGTATACTTCTTGATGATAAATTTGAAGTGCGGCTAGGGAGCCTGAGTGATGTATGCTCTCAAGAAGGAGATACTCATCAAAGCAGGATTACCAGGTTGCTGCGGTTGCCACAGTAAGTGTCCTACTAATAAATGTATCTATTTTATGCCAAAAAAAAAATTGTGTCTACTTACCTTTCTGTTTTTTTGAACATTTACTATTCCTGCATAAACATTTTCCCTCAGTTTTATATGTATTAATATTTATTTTGTTTGGATATATTACTCGATATACAGTCAGTTCAGTTTTATTTTGTATCCTCCTCCCTTCCCCATCCCCAAAAATTTTGAGTGGAGAATTATCATTGGTATTCCCTTGTTTTTAGCCGCGCTACCTCCATCTTCTCGCACCATTCCTCTGGCAGTCCCCCAAGTATCCGTGTGCAGTTTTCAAAACTAATACGGGGGGCAACGTTTCGTCTTATCATTATCATGTAACAAAATTTGTTTTTACTTTTGTACTGCATCTTGCATTAGGTATATGTACACGTACTTCTGTGGTAAATATTTGATGTATTTTCTTGTATAAAATTCTTATTCGTTGTCTTTTTGCCATGCAGGTCATCTGAACAAGGTGCTTCTGGTATGTGCATATCTGATTACAAAACTTCACTAGTTTTTATGTCATTATTATTATCAATATGAAATATATATTCTTTCTATAGAAGGTTTATTAGGCATATCCTTTGAATTGTGGAAAGTTGTGTCATTAAAGGGCTCCATTTGGTTTGAAGAAAATAGTTCCACAGAAATCTATATGTCGGGTAAATATTTCTTATTCGTATCTAAAATGTACATAAATTTTTTCCAAGCCATATCGGCCTTTCTGTTTAACTTGGTTTTGGGGAATGATTTCTTGAGAAGGAAAAAGTTAAAAATTTATTTTCTATCCTGATGTTGAATGAAAGCCATAACCAAAATATAAGGAATAGTGACATGATTTCAACATGTTAAATCTGGGGTAGTTTATGCTCTTCCTATCACCAAGGCTTCTGGCTCTTATTAATTCATTCATGTGAAGTATGATCCTCCTCAAGGTTTTACTATTTTCTTATGCTAGAATAACCCGTTTCTTTATGTTTCTATGAAATTACCAGGTTCAACGACAGCGTTATGTGCCTATGATGTTTACTGTTTTGGGAAGGTTTTGCTAGAACTAGTAACAGGAAAGTTGGGCATTAGTGCTTCCAGTGATTCCGAAATGAAGAAAATATTAGATCAGACACTACCGTACATCAGTATATATGACAAGGAACTGGTAACAAAAATTAAGGATCCATCTCTGTTAGTGGATGAGGATCTACTAGAGGAAGTGTGGGCCATGGCTGTTGTAGCCAAGTCCTGCCTAAATCCGAAACCCTCAAGGCGTCCTCTGATGAGATATATTCTCAAGGCATTGGAAAACCCACTGAAGGTGGTGAGGGAAGATAGTTCAGGCTCTGCAAGGCTACGAACAGCCTCTTCCAGAGGGTCTTGGAATGCTGCTGTGTTTGGTAGCTGGCGCAGTTCGTCTGAAGTAGTGGTAATACCTGGAGCCTCTACCACCAAAGGGGAAGGAGGGAGCGGATTAAAACATTCGGGAACCTCTGGTTCACAGGGAAGTGGCCCCAATGGTGGTGGTGGTGGTGAACATTCATCCTCACGCAGGCGGCATTCTAGGGATATATTCCCCGAGCCATCCGGAGTACAAGATGTAGAGAGACCTGAGCAGGACTAGCAGAAAATTCATGTTGATTGTTGTTGATTCTTTGTTAATAATACACAGCAGGCTTATTTGAATGCCTGTCTGTTGTTTGGTTCCCTATGGAGGGTGGTGTTTCAAGCCGATTTTTGTACATGAAGGTGGTGATGTACCATAGTTTGCAGTTTCTTTGAAAGGACAGTAATTTTGAAGTTGCATGAAATTGCTTTGAGGATGAAATTGGACACACAAAATTTGGTAATAGAGAGTGGTTGGGGGGTGCCATTGACGGATGTGGTTTTTTTTTTTTTTTTAAATAAAAAATGCTTGTTCATTACTAAGAACCAACAAATACAGAAAAATGAAAATTCAATAATAAAAACATCCTAAAAATATAAATAAATTTAGAAAAAATATAAATAAATTTAGAAAAAATAAAAATTCCAAATATAAACCCTCTATTTGAAATTAGGGAAAATTACACATCTCTTGTAGCTTTCCTACCAAGTTGCCATAGCCACCACAGAACCACGAAGTCATAGACACCAATTAATAGAGGAGTTAAACTGAAGAACCAACTAGAAAATGGGGGTGAGTTAGTCACTCACACACAAGGTGCTCCCATAATTCATTCAACGAGTGCATCATGCACTTTAACAATAACCCAAAACCACCACGAGCAGATTCGTAATGGAGGGGTTAGGGGCGAAATCTGGTGGCTGAAAATCTAAGGCGAGTAGCAACTAAAAATATTTGGTGAGGGGTAGGAAGAGAATGAGAGTTCAAATCAGGAGTAGTATTTAGAGACACCATAAAAGGTGAAGCAAAAATCACCACATAGGTGGAACTGATAAAAGCCACAAAGCGCGGAGAAACCATCAAGAGGAAAAGAGAATATGGAGAAGAAGGAGAAGATGAAGCAAAAATAAAGAAAAAAGGGGATGGAGAAATCTAGAGAATGAGAAGATGGAAAAAGAAAAAGAAAAAGGAAGATGCAGAAGACGGTGAATAAGAAGAGGATGAGGAGAAGAAGAGGGGAAGAAATGAGGAAGAGAAGATAAGAGAAAATGGGGAAAACAAGGGGGTGCCACCGACCTTCCCAAAGGGGCCCGCGGCTAAGGTTGGGTTGAAATTTTTTTTCTCTGCTAAGGAGAGAGAGAACAGGGAAAACCGTCTAGAGAAAACCCATTGGCGGAAGAACTTGTCTTCAGAGTTTTAGAGTCTTGGCATGGAAGAACTTGTCTCATTCGTTCACAAATCGAACTCTGGACTTCAACTTCCAACAAATTTCCTCATTCAATAGCGTTGCTTTCAACTCCTTTACCAAACCCTGAACTCTGTGGGACTCAAACAAGGCCCCTGATAAGCTTTTCATAGCCCATCTATTAACATCTTCAATATGTAGGCAACCATTTTTTCTTCCTCCAAGATAATAGGCCACACCAAAAAACTATTTAGCTTGTCCGTAATCTACGCAGTTGCTTCCTTGAAATTGATCTGTTGTCAGGATTTGTGAATCTCCCCAATACATCCCCACTCATAACCTCATCTTGGATGATAAATGAATCGTTTTTTTCTTCGCTATTTTTTTTATAAGTGACAAGAGATAACATTGCATGGTCAGAGCTTTGGGTTACCATATGTGTTACCTAAGTATCTGGATACCATTGAATTCATTGGTCAAAATCTAGCCTTCTATTAAGACGTGCTTGAATGTATCCATTTTCTTATTATATCTTCTTGTGAAGGGATGCCCTTTAATCCTAGATCCAGAATGCTGCAATTTGACATAAAGTACCTAAACCTTCTCATGCTATTTTTCAGTTTTGAAGTTTCCCTCAGACTTTTCTTCATTACTAAGTATATCATTAAAATCACTAGCTACTTAAAAAACGTCATCAAAATTCTTAATACTTAATTTGGTCTTGTAAAATGTTTCACTGTTTCTCCCTTGTTCTACCATCAATACTTGCATACACTGCATATAATCTCAACATTTTACTTGGACTCCCCACTTGAATAAGGACTTCGATGAAAAAAATCCGTATATTCGATCAACTAATATGTTGTAAATAGTATATGCTGTGGCTATTCATGTAAGGGTATGAAATGTATTTAGTCATTAGTGAAAGGGTAGATAGGTCATTGTTCAATGTACTAAACCCTAATCTTATTTCTATTTAAGGATTAAGTTAGCTGATGAATGAATACTCTGAATGTAATTCACAACATGTTATCAACATGAATTTACCGCTGAAAATATTCCCACATTCTAGGTCAAAGAGGGTACGATTTCCTCTCATCTCTCACGGCCGCACACCCTCCTTCATTATGATCTTCCTCCTTTATCCCATCATCAATCAATGGTTTTCTCGACTCCGACGAGCCCTAGAATTAATCAACGATTGAAGAATTCAAACAAGGCTGATGCTCGTCTCACTGTTCTCCTACCAACCACGTCTACCACTACCACATCACCAGATGGTTACATGAGTGTGCCAACCGTCAATTCCTCCTTAGATGGCGGCAATTGTTGATTCCTCGTTGCCACTACCAATGTTAAAGGAAACCATTACTGTAACGACCCGTCCTGAATTCCTAGATTAGATTAGTGACTAATCACGATTAGTGAGGTTAATTGGTGATTAGTTGGGCGAAATCGGGCGAACGATGCAAAATGACCGTTTTGCCCCTAGAATGGGCAAACGTTGACTTTTCATTCTGGTGGTCAAACGGACTTTGATCGATGACCGTGACGTAGTTCGTGACGTCATGAGTTCATAGACAGGTGGAACGTTCAATTCCGACATTCGAGGAAGAAGTTATGACGTTCGGAAGTTAAGGAGCATTTTGATAATTTTGGTTAAAAGTGGTAAAATGTTGACTTTTGGACTAGGAGGTCCGATGGCCGAGGGCCAAGGGCCAAGGACCGTTACGTAGATCGGGATGATACGAATCCATGGACAAGCGGCATGCTGAAATCGGACTTCGAACGGGGAAGTTATAGGTCACGGAAGGTCGATTTCACTATGCACGTACTTCGAGACGATGCTGATTTGGCAATATCTGATTGGGCAGATATTTTGAGTGGGACCCATGGATGAGTGTCACTCATCCCATTGGCTAAAATCCCTAAATTGTGGATCTCACTAATTAAATAATATTAAATTAATTATTTTATAATCTAATCTTTTAACATTCAATCCTAGCCATCCATTTCAACTTAATCTCTCAATCTTCACCACTCATCTCATCTGATCCATCTCTCTCTCATCAGATATTATCATTTTCTTCTTTGTTCTTCTTCAAACCCGAACCTATATGCACCATTTTCTCCATTTTTCTTCAAACTCGAAACACACACACACACCATCACCCTAGCTCATCTTCATCTGTGCTTGTGTGTGAGCGTGAGGGAGTGAGAGGAAAGAATGAGAGGCTGAATGGTGGCCCACGGCGGTGGCCACGGCGAGGAGAGCCAACTCGTAAGGTGATTTTTATTTCAAAATTTGGAAATCAGTTTTTAGTGGGTTTTCATCAAACCTAAGGATTAGTGAATGCTTATGGGGACTTTAGGAGACAGATGAGATGGTTTTCGAGGGCTTGAACGGCTAGAATGCATGGAGGAGGAAGGTTGCAGCAGCCGTCGCCATTGTCGACGTGTGAGGCATGATTTTCACGGTTGTTACTATGTTTTTAGTAGTTAAAATGATAGGAAATGGGACTAGGAACAAGTAGGGATTGAAATGGGTTGAAAATGTTACTATGTTTAACACGTGAAATCTTCTATTCGATGTAACGAACATTTTGGGACTAGTTTCGTGTCGATCGAACACCGTCTCGATAATGTTCGGGGCATCTGAAGGTTTCGGATCGGGATTTAAAATAGTTAAAAATTTCAAAATATTACGGGGCTTTAGTGGGAGGTTATTTAAGTAGTTAGTACCCTTCTATTACGATTTGGACAGGTTTGGGAGTCCCGGTGATGGTGATTGGCTAGGGAGAGCCTTATGGTACCATTATCGAAGCGGCAGCTCGGACGGTCTGTGAGTAGACCTTGATTTTCTAAATTGGTGCATGCATAAATGTTTATTATATGTTTTAATACATGTTTGGTAATTCCATGGGTGCATTTGGTTGTGGTTACGTATAAGCACGTATTTCGAGGTTTCAGCCTTATACGGGTCGGTATTTCTTTAATGGTCTAAATGAAATGGATTTGGATTTCTGAAAGGATAAACTTGGGTATGAGACCCATTTGGTTTTGTCTCGGGCATATGACCCTATTGATGACCTACGGGTCTAAATCGTAGTCGCGGCGAGTGCTATGTGCACGGCGACAGACGATACGACGCTCGCCTCCGGTTTGGGATGTGTTCCTTCCGGAGAGGTCGCAATTCACGATCTGTGGTCGGGTAGCCGATGGAGGCTCGACTTCGGAGTGCTGACGGTTCAGGATATCGATCGGTGATGAGTGCACCATGATCTTGTGGTGGTGGTTGATTCGTTCACGGCGACATACCAGGATTGAGGGCGGTTCTGGATGGATGGTTGCACGCATCACTACGATCGGAGTCGTGACTGACCCTTAGATATCGGGCCCGATGCCCAGCTGATGTCATATGTTCGGGTACGAGACCCAGTTGTTTTACATTGATTATTTCGAGTCAGGGACCCTAGATGGATTTCCAAGTTCATGGCGGTTTATGGGAACCGGAATGAACCCTGGAAAGGTTATTGTGGTACATGACGGTTTATGGGAACCGGGCATGAACCCTTAAATGGATGTTATAGATCATGATGATTCAGGGGGACCGGGCATGAATGTTAATGTTATGTATATATATGTATTCATATACCTTCCTTTACTTGTACTATCTCCTACGGGGAGGGTCGTTGGCCTGGGTGGACTCCGGAGTCGTCACGGAGCACCGACTGAGTGGAGTCGCCCCCCAGTTGGGTTCCTTACTCTCAGGAAGGCATGGATCGTAACCTCAGGACGGGTCATTGGTCTACGGACATTGACCTTGGACTCTGAGAGACTTGGGTTTGAGACCCCGGGTAGCACGCGCGTAGCTTTGGAAACCATGACAGGATTGGTTGTGTGAATTATATGTATATATGATATATATGATATATATGATATGTGATATGTGATGTGCACAGGATTTGGGCAGTGGCCCGTGTACATGGTTTCATGATGGTTTTGGGCTGAGTCCCTTATGGATTTGGACAGTGGCCCGTATATTTGATTTGATTATGGCTTTGGGCTTAGTTCCCACAAATGGTTTCTTTTGGATAAATGTTTATCGAAGGCTTGCATTCTTTTTAGTGAAGGATACAAATGTCTTCGTTAAAATGTTTTTACAAACTCTTGTTTTGTCCACTCACAGCTTTTAATGTTTTGACTGCCCTTCAGGTTGATAGCGGGTGTGGACTGTAGCAGTATCTCCTCCGGATCCTGGCGTACTCTGATAGCCCGAAAGGGCAAAGGTCAGAAATATCCCTTTCCTGACACCTTGTGTCAGACGGGAGCAGGGTCATCCCTCATTAATTCCAGGGGGATTGGGATGGGTCCTGTCAATTACGGTGCGCCCACTGCCTACGATTTACCCACGTGGAAGAGTCTGTCTCTCACCAAGCTTAACCCGCAAGAGTACAACACCTACATCACCGAAGATCGTGTCACACGTCTTCACCGAGTCGAACCATTAATGCCTTATGCCAAATCTACGACTAGCCCATGGGTCTTTCAAACCAAGGACGATATCGTTTTCAGAGACCTTATGTTCCATAAAAATTGCGCATAAATTTCCAACACACAACTTGAAAATTGTCGGTGCATCGCCGGAAGAGAAACCAGCGGTTTCCATATAAGGTTACCAATGATATGCTGCTTTTCTCATGGTATGGACACCACCACTAACACCGGGTCCACACTGATGTCTAATAGGTCGTTAATAAAGCATTATTTTATATTATTTTATACCCTTTATACTTAACTTTTAATATTAAAATAATAAATTATTAGAGAAAATATTATATTTTGTGATATTTTTGTTTAAATAAATAAAGCTTGTAATTTGGAGTATTTTGGCGAAAGAATCGTCCCAATCAGAATTATAACGAAGAAAATATGGACGAAATTCGATTGAATTATATATTTTAATTATTATTATTATTATTATTCCTTTCTTTTGCTCAGTCCAAATCCACAAGAACAAACCCAAAATTGAATTTGCAAAGTCCATATTTCGCAGCCCAGGAACCCAGCTGCAGCCCAGCCCGTAACGCTCGCTCCAGCTCGGCCACCAGTTGCAAGCCCAGAAGCCCAAAATCCGGCCCAAGCCCGCATCAGTCTTCCTCCCAGCCCATCAGAGCCGTCGATCAGCGCCTGCCGAGCCGCCTTCCTTCCGTTTGGCACGCGCGTCCCGAATTACCTGGTCTCCCTCAGCACGCTTGTGTCGAACCAGCCAATTGTCTGTCAGTAGGCGTGCACCAAACCCCTACCTAATCTGCCAGTTGCCTGCCACCGATTTTTGTCTTGTCTTTTCAGCTGCTCTTAGCCGAATTCAGCCCATTATTTTCTGCACCAGCCAAACCACTTCCACCTGCTCCCTCCTGCTTCAGTTTTGGCAGATTTCCAGCACAAAATCAGCTCAAACCATCCTTAAAATCATCATTGTTCATCATTTCATTTATTTATTTATATTAATTTTTATTTAAATTTTGGTAGCTTTTTCTCCCTATAAATAGGGGTGCATTTCACTTGTTTAGGGGTCCCCAATTGTCCCATTTTGTTTCTCTTTTTAGTTTAGGTTCTAATATTTCTCTCTAGTTCTTTTCTTCTTTTAGTTCATCTTCTTTAGTTTTGTTCTTTGTTTTTGTTCTTTATTTTTGGGGACCATTTTAACTTCTTATAGATTTTATTATTAATTGGCTTTTTTTTTTTTTAATTCTTGTTATTAATTTATGTTATTTTTATATTAGTTCTTAATTTCATTTCTTCTTTACTTTATTCTTATGATTTTTCTTTGAGATCTCTTAAACACATTTTTATGTTTTCCTTAAGAAATACCTAGGCCGAGTATTTTCGAAATAATTCTAGAATTTAAGTACGAATTCTTATCTTTTATCCTCTATCTTAATAAGGTTCCAGCCGTTGTTCGGTGTTATTTATGAATAACATTCCATTGTTTCCATCAACTTTCGAAATCATAAGCTGTTTTTAGATTCTGAAAGTGTAACTTTATTTCCTTTACTTAAATTCTTGTTATTGTTTCGGTTTACTTATATTTCAATATATGTGTTGGTATTTTCTTTCTAATATTTGTAAATGTGAATACAATCTCCATGTGTTTTATTTTTTGAATTTCATTTACTTCATATGTTTTAGCGTTTAACCTTCAATTTAACGCTAAGTGTTTATGACCGTTGTTCGGTGCACTTATAATAGGATTGAAGAGATTTAAATGTTTGACTCACATTGAAGTCAATAACATAAGGTGAATCGTATTATAAGTGTTTATGACCGCTGTTCGGTGCATTTATAATATTAAAAAATGTATGCATGTAATTAAGATGATGAAAGTAGAATTTCGGGATTGGTTCAATATGAGCAAAATGTTAGAGTGTTGGTAAAAATATGTGTTGAAAAAAGTTCACTTGTGCAAAGGTTAAAGTAGAAGTAGAATTAAATTCTTAATTATTTTTACTTGTTTTCTTTATTCTATGATTACAATTTTTCAAACCCCCCATTTAATTCTTTATTCTTTTATTCTTTATTTTATTAATTCATTAATTCATTAATTCTTTATTATTTAATTATTTAATTATTTAATTATTTAATTCATTATTCTTTGATTATTCATTATTCTTTTGAACTAACATATTATTAATGTTCCCTAATTTCCCCGGTTAACAACGATCCCTATTTAACAATACTACAACTACACAAAAAAAGTTTAATTTGCATAATACTCAAATTACGTATTTAATTTAATGCGTAGTTTGAGCGTTGTCAATGTCGGTCCACTACGATGAACCACTCCATTATTGAATAAGCAAGTGAAGAAGATAAGTTTTAATCTCCTTAATTAATTATGCTTCTTGTTATTAATTGGGTTGAATTTCACAAAATAATTGGGCTAGCATTATTATTGGGTTGAATTTCACAAAACTTATGGCTAACATCATTATATGGGCATATGATATAATTTATAGGGTTATCGTGAGTAATTGGGTTAGTCACCCATGTAATTATAATTGCATAATTGGGTCACTCACTCCTCACTTTACATAGCATCACCTGTAGTTTTTTCTCATAATTGATATTTAATGGAACACGATAATGCCAAAATCAACTGCTACGTTGTTTACTGTTTGAATGATGATAATATGATAATATATGATGATTTGATATTTATATGATATATATATGTCATGATCCGTCCCAATCCCCCCGGGATTAACGCGGGACGCGCCTGATCCCGTCAGACACGGAGTGTCAGACAAGGGAAATTCCGACTTTAGCCCACTCGGGGCTTCAGAGTACGCCAGGATTCGGAGGAGGTATGTGATGTCTCGGTCTCTGCTACAACCCGCATTCGTGATCAACCTGAAGGGCAGTCAAAAACATTTAAAAGCTGTGAATGGACAAAACAAAGAGTTTATAAAAATATTTTATAAGAAAAGACGTTTGTACTCTTCACTAAAAAGTATGCATGCATTCGAAAACCATTTATCAAACTATTAAGGCCTTAGCCCAAAATCGTAAATGAAACCAAATACACGGGGCCACTACCCAAATCCATGTGGGACTCAGCCCAAATCCTGTATACATTACATAACATATAAATATAACATATAACCAATCCTATCACGGTTTCTAAAGCTACGTGCGTGCTACCCGGGGTCTCAAATCCCAAGTCTCCCCAGGGTCCACCCAGGTCAATGTCTGTAGATCAATGACCTTCCTTGGGGGTTATAATTCATAAGCCTTCCTGAGAGTAAGGTACCCAATGGGGACGACTCCACTCAGTTAGTGCCTACTCCGGAGTCCATCCATGCCAACGACCCTCCCCGGAGGAGACAATCCATATAAAGGAAGGTATATGAATATATATATATAATGAAAACATTCTTATAACCTTTCAAAGGATTCATGCCCAGTTCCCATAAACCGTCATGAACCCGGAAATCCATTTAGGGTCCTCGACCCGAAATCATAAACGTAAAGTACCTGGGCCTCAAGCCCGAACTCATGACTCAACTGGGCATCGTGCCCGATATCTCAGGTTCAGTCACGATCCTGATCGTAGTGATGCGTGCAACCATCCATCCAGGACTACCCTTAATCCCGGTATGTTGTCGTGAATGAATCAACCGACGCGACCACCACTAGATCATGGTGCACTCATCACCGATCGATACCCAGAACCGTCAGCACTCCGAAGTCGAGCCTCCAGTGGCTGTTCGACAACGGGTCGTGCATCATGACCTCTCCGGAAGGAACACATTCCAGTCCGAAGGCAAGCGTCGTATCGTCCGTCGCCGTGCACAAAGCACTCGTCGCTACCACGACTTAGACCCATAGGTCATCAATAGGGCTACATGCCCGAGACAAAACCAAATGGGTCTCATGCCCTAGTTTATCCTTTTTAAATCCAAAACCATTTTATTTAAACCATCCTAGAAAACATAGTACATATAAGCACCGTATAAGGTCGAAACCTCGAAATACGTGCCAATACGTGAACACACACAAATGCACTAATGGCATCAAAAAACAAGTATTAAAACACATAATAAACATTTATGCATGCATCAATTTAGAAAAAAAAGTCCACTCATAGACCGTCATCAATAGGGCTACATGCCCGAGACAAAACCAAATGGGTCTCATGCCCGAGTTTATCCTTTTTAAATCCAAAACCAATTTATTTAAACCATCCTAGAAAGCATAGTACATATAAGCACCGTATCAGGTCGAAACCTCAAAATACGTGCCAATACGTGAACACACAAAAATGCACTAATGGCATCAAAAAACAAGTATTAAAACACATAATAAACATTTATGCATGCATCAATTTAGAAAAAAAAGTCCACTCACAGACCGTCATCAATAGGGCTACATGCCCGAGACAAAACCAAATGGGTCTCATGCCCGAGTTTATCCTTTTTAAATCCAAAACCATTTTATTTAAACCATCCTAGAAAGCATTGTACATATAAGCATCGTATAAGGTCGAAACCTCGAAATACGTGCCAATACGTGAACACACACAAATGCACTAATGGCATCAAAAAACAAGTATTAAAACACATAATAAATATTTATGCATGTATCAATTTAGAAAACAAAGTCCACTCACAGACCGTCCGAGCTGTCGCCTCGATATGCGTGCCATATGGCTTTCCAGAGCCAATCATCATCACCGGGACTCCCAAACCTGTCCAAATCACTTTAGAGGGTTACTAACTACCTTATTAACCTCTCACTAAAGCCCCGTAATTTTCCTGAATTTTTAAGTATTTTTAAACCCGATCCTAAACCTTCGGATGTCCCGAACAATATCAAGACAGTGTCCAATCGACACGAAACCAGTCTCAAAATGTTCGTTACAGTGAATAGATTAATTCAAATGTTGAAAACTACCCCAAAAGACCCACCACGCGCCTCCCAAAGGGGTTGGGTGTGAAAGCCATACGCATGCACTGTTCATCGTCCCTAACCTCTAGCCGACCGGTTTAGACCGGTTCAGACTAGTTCGGTCCAACCAAACCGGCAGTCACGGTCCAGCCTTATTTCTCACTCGTTTTCAATCCATTTCTTCCCATTTTTATTCCTAAATTTTCCTAACAACAAACCTAATTAATCCAGTCATTAACAACAGGAAAAACGGGCCGAAACGATTACCTCCATGTTTGAAGGATGAACCAGCCACCTCCAAACCTCCATCGCCATGGCCTCCGGCCGTCCTAACCCTTGAAACCGATCCAAAACTTCCCCTAAGGTACCCAAAAACATGACCCAACCTTTAGAATAAATCGAAAAACCCTTAAAACGTGTATTCAAAATTTCAAACTTACCTTACCCTCGGTTTCGAGTTTCCCTCCACCGTGGCCACCGCCGTGGCCCGTCGTCCATTCCCACATCGTCCTAGTCACTCTCAGTTCTCTACTAGCACACAGAAATGGTTATGGTGGTGAGGTGTGTGTTTGGGTGTGTTTGTTTGCTCAAAGAAAATGGAAAATGGAGGGGGTTCGGGTTTGTGAGAGAAACAGAGAGGATGATGATGGTACAGAGATGGGAGATGGACGGCAGAGATGAGAGGGGAAGAACAGGATGGATGGCTGGGATTAAGAGATGAGAGGAGTGAGAATTATAAAATAATTAAAATAATATTATTTTAATCCAAATCTCACCAATCACATTTTAGATCCACTTTTTGGGATTAAGGCCCAATGGGATGAGTGACACTTGTCACTCATCCATGGGTCTCACTTAAAAAGTCAACCAATTAGATAATGCCACATCATCCCCGTCTCGAAATGCGTGCATAGTACAATCGAACTTCCTGTGACCATAAATTTCTCGTCCAACGTCCGATTTTGGCGTGCCGCCTGTCTACGGGTTCATATCGACTCGATCTACGTAACAGTCCTTGGCCCTTGGCCCTCGGCCATCGGACCTTCCGAGTCAAAAATCAACATTTTGCCCACGATCAGGGGTAAAATAGTCATTTTGCATCGTCAGTCCGGTTTCGCTCAACTAATCACCGATTAACCTCACTAATCATTCATTAGTCACTAATCTAATCCCGAAATTCAGGACGGGTCGTTACATATATATGGTATTATAATGCTATGATAAATACATAATGATAATCATATGATACATACGATGATATGTTGGTAATATGTGATAATGGTACATGTGGTATAATATAATATGACCCCATGATGGTACATGATATATGATGCACGTGATGAATAGATGTTGTTAGGATGCATACTAATGATATATGATTATATAATACAATTGATGTGTGATGACATATGCATGATGATGGCATGATAATTATGTTGGTATTATGATGATATATATAATAGTATGATGATATGATGTCATGATGATATGCTATGAACATATGATATTAATGATGATATGATGATTTACTAATGTTATGATATGTTGATGATATCATGATATTAAATGATATAAACGGATATATGATGATGATGATGTATATGATGATATATTTGATAACATGGTTATATGATGTCATGACATGATGCTGTGATGAGTTGATATGTATATATGATACATATATGTGATAATGTGATATGATGAATGTGATATAAGATTGATGGTTTAATGAATTGATGCAAGGCCATGGATTGAGGTTGTCTCTGCTTGCGGCTAATCAACCAAGAAAAAAATATTTGAATAAAGACCCAGAAGGCCACAGCCCACAGCCAAGAAGGCCAAGCCAAAAGAAGGCCCAACAGGCCGAAAAAAAGGGGGTGCTAGGCCCAGAAGGCCAAATTCCGAATCGACCCAGGAGGCCACATGTCACAAATGACCCAAATAAATAAAGGTCAGGCCTATTTGTTTGGCTTGGTCCAGAAGCCCATCTCAGCCCAGAAAGGGAGAAGACCCAGTAGCTCCCTAAAGTCCAGCCTGGAAGGTCCATAAGCCCAGAAGACTACCAACTTAATCCAAGTATAGAAAACCATACAAAATTAATAAAAAGGTCAAAATACACCAGAACTCATAGCTAACCTAGAAGGTTTTAGAAGGCTCATAAGCCTGGAAGGCGCGACCCATACTAGTACAGCTTAATAGCTAGTGAGCTTCGAAGGTTTACACCTGAAGCCATGTTTTGCATCGAAAATGGCTCATATCTAAATGATCAACGTACGATTGAGATTTGATTATTGCATCGAAAATCACACCATATAATGCCATAACCATTAATTTAAATTATTCTCACATGCTATTTAATGTTTGTTTATTTAGTAAATATATGCTTTTAAATGAACCAGGCGTTCATCAATGAACTAGAAGTTTCATAAACGAACCAATAATCTACACATGAACCAGTAGTTCATACTAATCACCTCATTTGTAATTTCAGAAATTTCTATGACAAAAAGGAACCCGAAGTTTCCTTCATAAATTCAACAGACATCATAAAACTAATAGCTTTTATATGTTTACAATCTGATTTATTATATTAAGTCATAGAACTTGCAATTCTTGTTAGTTGCTTATGGATGAGTTTATCCAAAGCACTAATTATAATAATTTGATCATTGCAAGCACTCTAAAAGTGCATGATAATCACCATCCTAATATCTTACCTGAAGAAAGTAATGAATGACACATCATCTATTCTAAGGATTTCAAATCCATGTATGAATATCATTTGAAACATGTGGTTTTTCGCTCAAATATGATTTAATTCAACACAAGCACTTATTCTCATGCATGTGATCCATTGAATTAAATATATGAATATGTATATTTTGTGAGGAAGTTTATTATCTAGTTGATATTGTTATTACACACACTATACTCCGAGAGATGTGACAAAAGAACGTTGTTGATTGGTACTGAATTACCATCAATGAGATATTTCATTCTCCAAGTTCTAGAAGAACATTGTCGAGATTTACGTATATTCGAGCCAATGGTTATCATATTGAAGCCACTAATGACAAGAAAGTGGAATACATTTGCATAACCTCCAATTAGTATGACCATAAGCATACAATTGAGAAACTAGCTAGAAGCTAACTAGTACGAGCAATTGCTCATTATGACATGACCGGTTGTGACTCCCAGATCAAGGTAAGGATGCGCCGTATCCTCAATATATTTCACGGGCATCCTCTTACTCGTAGACACCTTTGTGTTTAATGAAACACTATGCCAAGTTTGTTCGTTATAAAAATCGAATATTAGACCATTATATACAAAGATGAGTTAAGAATCCACCCTTTCTTTTACAGAATACAAGGAAAATTTTGTGGACTTTCCAACCACCATGCAGACCGTTAGAAAAACTTTCATGGTTCAGGTTGAGATACCGACAAAGTGGTCACATGCTATACTTTTGTCCACACGCATACTACGTTTGCTAAACTCTTAGCCCAAATCATTACATTGAGGGCCACACCACCTAGATTCTCTTATACAGTCTATAAGACTCGATAATACTGGAGAGTTTACATTGAAATTATTCGATGATTATTGCATTTCCATTGGGATTGATACTGAACAATTGGTTCCTTATGTTCACACCCATAATCGTCTCGCAGAAACACTAATTAACCTTGCTAAGCTTCTCGTTTCTGCGTAAGGGCTATACAATTTTGCATGCAGTAATTTTGGTCCAGTTGAGGCCCACTGCCATCCAATGATATTCTGTGTTACAACTGGTGACTGGGTACAAACCAGATGCTTCGTACTTATGCATTTCTAGGTATGCAGTTACGTGTTAATTGTGCTGCCATAACGTACATAAATGGGACCTTAACAAAGGAGGAGCACACATGTCGATTATGAATCCCCTTCTGTAACGACCCAACCTTTTATAAATGATATTTTAATGTAAAATGACCATTTCGCCCTTTGAAGGAAAAAGTTGACTTTTGAATCAGGATTTTTTTTGGACTTTGACCTATGACAGTGACGTAGATCCGGACGTCACGAATCTTTAGACAGGCGGCACGTCGAAATCGAACGTCGGACAGAGAAGTTATGGTCACTGGATCAAAATTGAAAATTTAACGTCTCAGAATTCACATTAATTAATGGTTAAATCTGGTTGGTTGAGAGAATTGATGTGGGCCTTCATCCCATTGGTGACTTTTCCCCAAAATGTGGATCTTGGTTTGATTGGTTGCTTTTTTTATTATTTAATTCCCACATCTCACATCTCTCACTGTGCATCAATTATCATATTCTTCATCATTTTCATTTCTTCAAACCTGTGCACCCCATTTTCATACAAACACCATAACCATATCTTCATCTTCATCTATCACCATGACCAACTGAGGGAGACTGAAAGGTTATGACCAGAGAGACAAGGACGACTCGACGAGACGGACTAAGCACGGCGGCACAGCCACGACGAAGGTAAAACCCCAACGCCCATTTAAACCCAGTTTTAGAACTTTGGTATTCGACGTTTAAAGATCATTTTTGTTGTGTGGGTGTGATTCTAAGGACCAGGACGAGTTCAGAGGATGTGATTGGAAGAATTTTGGTGACCTGAGTCTACTGGGAGGACGACTGGAAATCTGGGCTACGAGTTTGTGATTAAAGGTAAAAATTTAGATGGTTTTACTTGTTTTTGATCCAATAGAACTCTAGATTGGGTCTAGATGAGCATGTAGGAAGAAATCGTGTTGAAAATGGTGAAAAACGAAGGAAAACCAAACGGTTCAAGTCGCAGGTTGCGGTGACCCGATTGCAAACCCACAGATCAGAGGTTGGAGGTCAAGGATGATGACGTCAACTGATGATGTCATCTCTAACATGGCAGTCTAATATGTCAGTCTAATACGTGTCAGACATGACATCAGCTGATGACGTCATCTCTGACATGTCAGGTTTGACAACTGTCCGGTGACGTCAGCGGCGACGTCATGCTGACTTCACCACTGTAGCAGAGTTTACCATGCGTTGATCTGGCGCGTGGGGGCACATGGGAGGGAATCTCGAGGTGGGACCAACACTATTTTTAAGGTTTTGACGATATGAATCTAATGGTGGTGGTTTCGTGTCGATCAAGGATCGTTAGGTTGGTCAAAATTGGGTTTAATGCCTCGGAATGCGTGTTTTCGAACGGCTTTCCCTAGCTGGTTCTATTCTAGGGTTTCATGTTTGAGTTTGTAGGAACCCATAGTGACTTTTACATATATTTTAGACATGACAGGGACTATACAATATCGTCGGGACATGTTTAAACGTTCTGTTTAGTAGCAAGGATAGTGTGTGAGTGGGCTTTTGATTTCGAAATGATTGCATGCATAACTGTTTTCACTGTTTTACCTTACAATTGTGATTAGATGATTCTTAGTACTATATGATGATGCTTATACGTATTATGATGTTTTGGGCATGAGACCCGTCTGGATGTATATATGAACCTGTTTTCAGAGCTAATCAGGGATTTCGATGGGACGTAATACTATTGCACTGTGTATACCTACCTTAGGATTACTATCTCCTCTAGACGTCTCGTAGTATCCTGGAATAGTCACGGGCACTACCTGAGAGGGGTTGACCCGAGGGGCAGCTCAGGATTAGGAGTGCGATTATGGATGATACCCCTAGGGAGGGTCATTGACTTGCGATTCATTGACCTGGGTGGACCCTGGGGAGACTCGGGATTTGAGACCCCGAGTGGCACGCGTAGCCTTAGGACCGTGACATTGATAGGCATCAAGGATGTCGGCGTTTGGTTTACAGTGCACTATTATTATGATTGTTTTCCCTATTCTGTTATATATGATTATATGATTTCATGGCACTATTACGATTACCTATGTTTTGACTCAATGCATGAAAATTTGAAAACGGAGAGGTAAAACGTTATGATTATTATATTATTAAACTCGTTTTGGAAACATTTTTTAATTTTTCAGCCCACTCACTCTTTATTATTTTATTGACCCCTCTAAGCGGTGCAACTGAGGAAAACGAGGACCCGGAGTTTGAGGCATATACCAGACGTTGTGCACCTGTACACCCTTTTGGCTAGGTTGGCATCGTATGTAAACCTAGGTGTCCTGCTCATCTTTGTATTTCGAACTATCCCTTGTTTGACATTATTGAATCCCTAAGACTTATGTACGAACTTATTTATCGTGATTTATTAATGTTGAACCGGTTATGGGTAATTTTGGTATTCTGAGGTTACGTGTCAGACGGGAGCAGGGCACATCCCCGGGTAGTCCAAAGGGGATCAGGATGGGTTATGTCACTTTCCATTATATGCTATTTACAGCCCTTGACAAGCGATCACATTCCCGCTATATTCGCGGCTAAGTCACTTTGATGAGATAGTCTTCATGTCGTTAAGAGGAGATAAGAACGTCAACGTTCTAGAAGAACGACGTGGATTGACGTGGATTGTCCCCATTATGTCTCATCTTGATCACCGAACCGCACAAAATAAGAATAAAGTGCGGAAAATTCTAGATTTACAGAGTATGGCCAATAATACGCCAAACATTTCCTCTGATCTAGCTAAAGTGATGAGATCGCATATACCTGCTGCAAATATGCCTGTAAGGGTAGACGTCCCAGTAGGATGCGTCGTTCGAGATGGACGAGGTATGACCATGGTGGCTAACCAGTCATATGTCACTACCCAGAAGCGAGGTAGACTAATAGGTTCAAAGGATTCTCATCCCCGGAAGAGGATAAATTTGGCACAATCCAATCCCTTCAAAATTTCAACTGATCCATCTCAAGAGATAATTCCGAATTATGGGTCTGTGATGGCATTGGGAGACGCTTCAACGTTTGAACCTACTCCCGAGAATAAAGAGATCTCGGTAAATCATGCATGCTTATGTGAGTTATGGAATTAGAATGATATTATCATTGATGATTATATGTATTTTCGGTAGCTACGAATAATAATAACTAGAAACAAAATCAAACCTTACTCTGTTGATGAATTAATTCCAACGTAGAGAAGACTGGCCAAAAATGGAATGAACCAATCCAGGTCGAATTAGATTTATTGACAAAAAAAAAAGGTATTTGGACCTGTAATTCTCATACCTCCCCATATTAAACCTGCAAAATTTAAATGGGTAGTCATAAGGAAGCGTAATGAGAAAGATGAGATGGTGAGATGTACAACTCATTTAATGGCGCACAGTTTTCTCAACACCCTGAGATTGATTACGATGATATGTATTCTCTCATATTGACTGTCATAATGTTCCACTATCTTATCAATTTGGTAGTTTCCAGAAAACTGAATATACTGCTTATGGACGTGGTTACTATTTATCTCTATGGGGATCTGAATACAGAGATATGTTTGAAAGTTCCTAAAGGACTTAAAATACCTAATGCAAATAGTTCCAGGCCACCAAACACTCTATTCGTTTGAGGTGTTCACTTATGGATTGAGATAATCCAAACAGATGTGATATAACCGTCTAAGTGAGTATTTGATCAAAATGGGATAACGAAGAATACCCATGCGTGTTTATTAAGAAAATAAGTTCTAGGTTTGTTATTGATTGGTATTCTTGAAGAAACCAATGAAACTACTCGCACCTGAAGTTGGATTTTAAAATGAAGGATCTTAGGAGAACAAAGTTCTGTCTCAACCTGAAGCTCGAGTACTATGTATATGAGGTTTTAGTCTATTGATTAAATCATATCTAGAAGATGCTGATATTAGACCCAGAAGATGTTGAAATGCTTTAATGAGGATAAAATGTACCAACTCGGACCTTCAAAAAGGGCAAAATTGTAAATTTGGAAAAGATTTGTATATAATGACGATTTTACCCTTGTGAATAGTGTGGTCAAATGTTGACTTTTTGATTGTCAGGTTGAATGGATGATGGCCGATGACCGTGACGTAGTTCAGGACGTCACGAGTTCGTAGACAGGTGGCACGTCCGATTCGGACAATCGGGGAAGAAGTTATGTTGTTTGGAAGGTCGAGGGCATTTTCGCAATTTGGTTAAAATGAGGGAAAATGTTGACTTTTTGTTTGACCATTAGTTTTCACGTAAACCGAGGATCATTAGATAGGTCTCGACGTCCTGAGTACAACGACAGGCGGCACGCTGTCATCGGACGTTGGACGATTAAGATATGGGTCTAAGTAGGTGAGGGGTAAAATGGTAATTTGGACTTGTAAGGGCATTTTGGTCTTTTAACACATGGGAAAGTGTGCCCAATCAGATAAGGCCATCTGGGGAGCTGGGATTGGATATTTTGAACTGTGTCCACAGAGTGTTTGACACCTGGTGACATCCTATAGGCTTCTAGCCTATTTTTCTACACGGTTTGATCCAATTTTAAACAATTGGCCTGTTAATTGCACAAGTGAGGAAAAAACAGAGACCTGAGGCCGTTGAGTTTACTCGATCCATTCCAGTGAGTGTGTGAAGTGCTTTGGCTTGAGTGAGTGGTCAGAATAACTCTAGTGTGTTGATTGATCGTGTTGAGATGAACTGGAGTGTGGTTGTGTGTGTGTGAGGTGAGCAGAACCCAAGAAACAGAGAAGAAGTCGTGGACGACGGTGAACCTTCAAACGATCAACTTCGTTCAATCTGGTATGTGGGGGTGAGTAGTGGAGTGAGGACCACCTATTGAACCCAGGGAATCATGGCGGCGATCACGGTGGAGGTCAGAACACAGGTGAGTTACAGGTTTCCCCTGTTTTTTGATTTTGGTTCAAATGGAAAGTCGTGAGTTTTGGAGGGTTATTGAGCTGTTCTATTGATCCTGATATCTGTAGGAAGTCACTATGGATCTAAGGAAGCAAACCTGTGCCCTGAGAAGACTGAGAATAGAAGGACTGAGAATAGACTTTTATTTCGTGATTTTTATTCAGTAAATCGATCATAAATTCAAGGATGATCTTAATGGTATATGAAGGACTGAGAATAGACTGAAAATGAGTGAAAACCGGCCTCGTCGGCTCGGTTGGACAGGATCGGTCTGGACCGGTCTGAACCGGGTTGGCTGGAGGTTGACGATGAATAGTAGCAGGCGCGTGGCTTCCACGCCCAGCCCCTTTGGGAGGCCCGTGAGGGCGCGTGGAGCATGTTCTGGGGAAGTGTCCAACATGGTTTTCACTCTAATCGATGTAACGAACATTTTGGGACAAGTTTCGAGTCGATCGGATATCGTCTCGGGTTAGTTTTGAGTGTCCGAAGGTTTCGGGGTTCGTTTAATTACGTTTAAAATTCCCGAAAAATTGGCGAAATTAGTGAGAGCTTAAATGAAGTATTTGTGACCCGGTATTGTGGTATTTGACAGGTCGGCATACTCCTTAGACAGTCGAGTAGCGTACAGAGCACGATTGACGCGCTCGGACCTAGTGAGTGGACTTTTCTTTTCTAACCGAGCATGCATACTTTTTTTATCTACTTGTTTTATGTTTTTAAATATGATTTCATGTTATTGATTATCCTATATCTGTTTTACGTACTTGCACGTTTTTTGAAATATTCACGTATTTCGGCACGTTTACGAGATATGATTTGATTATGATTCTGATGCTATGCTTTTGGGATTTAAATATATAACCGATTTTCAATGACTATAAATGAGAACATGATTCGATAATCAAGGTTTTCGGTTTTAGAATCGGATTTCGGAAATCGAGATTTGGTTTTAAAGCTTGAAAAGGGATTCCGGATTTGGATTTGGAATGACGGTTCTGAACGCCAGCATGGCTTCAGAGATTTCAAATTCAGGTTTGGTCATAGATTTAGAAATGATTTAAAAATGGTTTGGATTGGATTTGCTGGATCTGGTTATTGGATTTAAAGACCCGGATTATGATATGACCCGAGGGGGGGGGGGGGGGGGGGGGGGGGTTGGCTGGATTGGGTTTAAAGATCCGGATTGAGTTTAAAGACTCGGATACTATGATTTTCCCCCGTAGGCCTTTTGAGTTTAAAGACTCGAATTATATTGAAGCCTAGATTGAGTTTAAAGACTCGGATAGATCCAGCAGGATCGATTGGATGATGATGTTTGGTATTTCATGTTTTTATGATGATGTTTTCATAACGATTATCATACTGTTTATATCGTTGTTTTCTGATACTTAGTTATGCATGCATGTTTTTCAAACGGAGGGAAAAATCCTGGTTTGTTTATAAAAACTGTTTTTTAACTCTTAATTATTTAGTCCACTCACACTTTTATGGTTTTAATTACCCTTCAGGTCGTGGTGCAAGCGTCGGGGTTAACGTCGAGGCAGAGGCAGAGACATAGAGTTTTCCGTTGCGTGTTTTTGTCAGCTCACAGTAGGACTTTCGTTCTTTCCTGTACTGTTACTATGCTTTGTATTATTGTTGACTAGTTGTATTATAACTTCTCCCTAGTTTTACAATGTATGCTTGTGGTTGTTTTGAGGTTATTTTGGTCTTTTGAGTGTAATTGTCAGATGGGAGCAGGGTTCGTCCCGGTTATCGAGCTGATAATCGGGGTGGGTCCTGTCATAAAACAAAACCTTCAAGTATGCCTATGATCATCTGTAGTCTAGATCCTATAAAGGACCCGTTTCATCTGGCAGATGATAAGAAGAGATAGTGAGACCAGAAGTTTCATATCTAAGTGCAATAAGCGCATTATTTTACTTGATTCAAATGCACTGGACCAGACATTTCATCCAATGTTAACTTGCTAGCTACATTCAGCTCTGTGCCAACACGTCGCCACCCAAAAAGGCTTAAAAGACATTTTCCAATACCTAATGGTATGTGAGATATGGGCTAATACTATCCCTTTGCATCAAGGAATGAATGAAACCCCATTGATCCTCGGAATGATGCATTGCCTTATTGGGTATACTGATGCAGGCTAACTATCAGACCCACATAAGGTATATCCTCAAACTGGTTATGTCTTTATCATTGGAAACACAACAATATGTTGGAGGTCTAAGAAACAGACCCTTATTGCTATTTAATTTAAATAATGTGAAGATTCTAACTCTTCACGAAGCAACTTGTGAATGTATATGCCTAAAGGCCATTACGGGGCATATTCGAAGTACTTAAGGACTGTATTCCACCAATAATGGAGCGAAGATTATCTACTAGGACAATGGTACCTCTACTAGGCATATGAGGACTGGTTTCATTATAGGAGACAACAACAAGCCATCATTCAATGTAACATTCTAGAAGCATGTTCATAGTGTTGGCTTAGGTAGACCGGCTGATCTACTGAGTTCTTAATTTCAAGGGGAGTCGATATCAGGGGGAGTATCCTTAAGCATATCAAGTATCCTAAAGCATACTGAGTATTTCGAAGCATACTCACATGATCATTGTGTACTCTTTTGTCCTACGACCAGGGTTATTTTGTCCTATTGGGTTTTGTTACCTGGCTAGATTTTAATGAGGCACACTTTTTGTATGGTCACCCCATTTATAATGCATCCTGAAGATACCATGATTCGACTCATATGAATTTGCTCATCTTTTCCGTTTGACCACGTGTTTTTCCCACTGGCTTTACTGGGTAAGGTTTTGGTGTAGCAACGAAAATGAATTTTTATTTCAAGAAAATTCTATCTACCTATGTTCTAGAAGAGACGACTTCAACTACCTCCAAGGATCCCGATGCGATTACGATCCATGCGTGTTGCACTCAATCTCCTTCGACCAAGATTATTTTTGTCCCACAAAGCTTTTGTTAACTGACAAGGTTTTAACGAGGCAATATACAAGCGCGTAGTCAAGCAGCACTGATTACATGGAATATCCAAGGGGGAGTGTTGTAAATAGTATAGGTTGTGGCTATTCATGTATGGGTATGAAATGTATTTAGTCATTAGTGAAAGGGTAGATAGGTCATTGTTCAATGTACTAAACCTTAATCTTATTTTTGTTTAAGGATTAGGTTAACCGATGAATGAATGCTCTTAACATAATTCACAACATAATCATCATTGTTCCAAAAAAAAAAATACAAAAATCTCCACTATGCCTTTTCGGCTCTAATGCAAGTACAAAGTTAAATCCAAGTTTTGGCTTAAAAAACTTCTATTTCGACTCCCTATCCATTATCTCTAAAAATAACAACCTTTGGCATGAAGAATGTATATTGCTCCTCTAAACTATGAACTGTTAAGTCACCACTGATACTTTTGCAATTCTAACCAAGAATCCTCATGTAACAACCCGGACCCTCGATAAGGGTAGAAAATGACCATTTTACCCATGAAGTCAAAGAGTTGAGTTTTTGGTTGATGTAACACCCCGAACATCTGAGGAGTAAAAATGACCGTTTTACCCTAAAAGTCAAAATGTTGAATTTTTTCGGGACATCTTGGTAGACGATCCGAAAAGATCGTTAGAAAGGTCTCGATCTCCTAAGTATATTGACAGGTGGAATATTGAAAACAGAGGTCTGATAAGTTCGATATGGGTCAAGAAATGATTAGGGGTATTTTGGTCATTTTACCATGAATGGCATTTTTTTGTAATTTTACATGAAGGATCTTGATTATTCTAGAATGACCTAGAATTGTCTTGAAATTGGGTTTCTTATTTCTCTTCACTGACTTAAGATATATATATATATACATGAAGTATGCTTGATGTTGGAACTCAGGGGGGGGGGGGGATATAGCGAAAAAGAGGAAGAAAAACATGATGAAAAAAATAACTGAGGAAGAGTGAGAGGGAGATGAAGGAAAACAAGAAAATGAGGCCAGGTTGATGAGAAGTAAAAAGAGGAGATGAAGGGGGAGCTTTGGGCGATCCTAGAACTCAAACTTGTGGAGAGCCAACTATGGTAGTGATCCACTAATGGTTTTGAGACTTCCAGGTGCTGGTCTAGGGACCTTAGATAGTTAGGAAAACCCGTAGGATCACTAAGAGACTGAGACAAAAGCCTAGAAAGGTAGCAGTATATGCGGGAAACCATGGCCGAACTGCTATGAGCTCTGAGTACACATATGAGGTAGTTTCTCTACTTTTGAGTATGTAGATCCCTTCTTGAGATAGTATAGATAATATTGAACGAAACAGAATTGGAAAAGCTCGAAAAATAAGGGTTTTATGGCCAAGTCGGGACGCCGGGTCGAGCAACCCGAAAACTAGGCTAGTTGGGTGAGGAAGATGATCTACAGTGCTAGCGCGGGGACTCACGCGCAACCAATTTCGGCGGCGTGTGAGGCGTGTGACATCGAATTTCAAGATACTATCAAAATGGAAAATGATTCTATTTTCATTCTGAGTCCAATGGTATAAATTTTGTGTTAAATAGACTTCATCTAGATATAGTTTCGTTTATTCAAAGTCTTACTTTATATTGGAAACCTATTATTGATTTTGATTAATTACAAGGACTTAATCCCCCTCCTTTTGGATTTGGATATTTAAAGGAACTAATTATAATGAACCTAAATAATTTATAAGAATAATTATGGTACTTGGATGTGGAATTAAAGGATAAATAGGTTAATTTGGATATGAATACATTGCTAAGTATATTGTTCAAATTAGTATCCTTTTCATTGTGAGATGATAAAATGTGATGGATGTTAATGGTGGAGGGAAGACCTTGAAACATGATAAAATAATAATTTCTACTACCTGTCGTGGATAGTGGGTTGGAAGTGGGCGGAAATCCCGCGAGGTAGAATTATTTTGGGTTATTTAATGTGGACTCGAATCGAGTTAAAGGCTCTAAAAATCACTTGCCTGACCAGG
The DNA here is from genome assembly GCA_032719365.1 of Prinsepia uniflora. NCBI lineage: Eukaryota > Viridiplantae > Streptophyta > Magnoliopsida > Rosales > Rosaceae > Prinsepia > Prinsepia uniflora. Next base: position 13,606,093 of record CM064875.1, read on the forward strand.
GTCGTCAGACGGGAACATGACTAGTTCGATTCCTTTAAATTTGGGGGACATGTTATGTCAGTTGAATTTTTTATCGAGGGAGTTTTTGGTTATTTCGTGAAGGCCATTGTGAAGTTCTCGGCTTCTTGAGTACGTAGACATGCGGCATGTCGAAAACAGAGTTAAGATGGATTCGTTATAGGTCTAAATATCCTAAGGGCATTTTGGTAATTTAAAAAAAGGGTATTTTGATAATTTTCATAGGGAGATATATTGAAGATTACTTGAGGAAGTGACGCATGTCCTTATATTTTGGAATTGGGTGCATTGACCTATGAGTTTTGGGTGTGAGGTATATTGTGTGTTTATATTATTTGTTGGTTGTGTGATTATGCATGTTGAACCAAGAACCAAAACGACCTGTCCTGTGATTTTTCACTTGAGAAAACAGAGAAATACATATGGAAGAGAGAGACGAGAGGAAAGGAAAGAGGAGCTGGAAGGGATGATAGGTCTCATCCCTAATCCCTCAAGATTAACGTGAGAAGACCTGCTTCCGTCAGACACCACATGCCAGACCAGATGTCAGGACCCACCCCGGTTTCACCCCGAAAACCGAGGTAAACCCTGCTCCCGTCTGACATCCCGACACAACACAGTCAGACGCAGGAGAAACTATATAAAACATCCCGAAGTTAAAAGTTTACAGAGCATAGTACTAAATACAAAAGAAAGAAAACCGACATACTAAATACACACACACGAAAAATCTAAAATACTCCAGGGTCGCTCTCGTAACTTCTATGCTTCCGACGATGCCTCGACGTCACTACCCCGCACTAGCTCCACGACCTGGAGGGCAATTTAAAATAGAAGGTGTGAGTGGACCATAAATAAGAAAAGAATTTCCGAAAAACCATTTCACAATAAAACCAGGGTTTTAGCCCTTCGTTTTGAAAACACACATGCATAACTCAGTTACTAAAAACAGTTCATCATAAAAACATTTGCAGAATCATTAGAAAAACAGTTATAGAAATCATATCATCAACATCATAAAACCTTATCACAAACCATAAATACCAAGTCATCATTATCCGATCAAACCTGCTGGACCTATCCGAGTCTTTAAACTCAATCCAGGCCTTAATAATATCCGAGTCTTTAAACTCCCGAGTCTTTAAACTCAACAGGCCTACGGGGGAAATATCAATATATCCGAGTCTTTAAACTCAATCCGGGCCCGTCCCCCGTCAAATATAATCCGGGTCTTTAAACCCAATAACCAGATCCAGCAAATCCAATCCAAAATCATTTGAAAACCATTTCTAAATCCACATCTAAATCCGAATTCGAAATCACCGGTCCGATGCCCTTCCGGAGTTCAGAACCGTCATTCTGAACCCAAATCCGGAATTCCATTTTTTCCGACTTTAAAGCCAAATCTCGTTTCTCGAAATCATGTTTCAAAATACCTTTATAAACATCTAAACCCAATTATCCTTTAAAATCCCAAAACCATAGTATCATATTCAGAAATCACATTTTTCTCGTAAAACGTGCTGAAATCGAACTTCCTCGAAAAACGTGCAAGTATATAAAACCAACAAAACATATTCGATAAACATAGAATCATGAGTTAAATCATAAAACAAGTAATTAAAAGCAGTTATGCATACTCAAGTTAAAGGAAAGGGTCCACTCACAGTACCGAGCCCTCAATTGCATCCCAAACGTTTCGTACGTTCCTCAGCTTCCTCGGGAAAGCCCGATCCTGTCAACAATCACCCAAGAACGTCACTAACACGTCTACGAAGGTCCACCTCATTTTCCCCAAAAATCCCCGGGCCCTAAACGTAACGAACCTAAACCCTAAACCTTCACCCTCGCAGAACTACATTGAATCGACATCCGACCAACCCGAAACCTATTCCAATGGATTCGTCACAACTCATAAACCAAAAACCATGTTGACCATTTCCCCAACCGCCGCCGCACGCGCCTCCATGTGCCGCCCAAAGTGGCTACGCGTGGGCCTCATGCGTCGCCCAAAGTGGCTGCGCGTGGGCCTCACGCGCCGCCCAAAGTGGCTGCGCGTGGGCCTCACTCGCCAGCTACAATATCACCAGCAACCTCTGGTCGACCCGGTTCGAACCAGTCTCTGCAACTCGAACCGGCGTGGCCGGTTCTCCACCGTCCCGCCACCAAAACTGCTCCTCTCTTCACCATCTTCATCGTCCCGTCCTAAAAAACTCACCCCCCTCACTCTAACACCTCGACTCGACCTATAGCCCGTCGACTCAAACTCGAACAAAAACCCGAACACTTCCCCTGTTTCACGATCCAGCCAACCCGATCACCCCCCGTCACGGTGGCTACCTTAAACCCTTCCTAGAACCTCACTGAGTGCTACCCAACTCACCAAAACTCTCGACTCACTCCCTAAGTCCACGACATTCGATTTGAAAATCGACGGCAAAACAGAGCATCGAAAGGAAAACCAGAAATTACCTGGGCTCCGGTCACCGTCGTTAGTTCAGCCGTGAGAACACAACTCCTCCAGTCCACCTCCAGCCTCTGGACACCTCCACCGGCCTCGATTGATCGAACACGGCAGCACCACCACCCAAAACTCCTCTCTGCTCTCTGTTTTCCCTTAGTTTCCCGTGGCTCACAACCGCACACACACACACACACACACACACACACACACACACACACACACACACACTAATTCCTCACCTCCCAACCTCCTCACTGTCTCCCTCTCAATCTCTGATCACTCTCACACACTCACAAAACTCACACCCTCACCGTGCTTGATCGATTTCACCCCAAATCCCCAGTCTCTGTTTTCTCTCTGGGTCGAAGAACACACACGGGTACACGATCACAATGCCCCAAATTATTGGACCCGTGCACCCTAGAAACCTCTAGCCCTCCTACACGTGTCACCATCCTACAACTCCTCTCCCAAGTGGCTAAATCTCAGCCCTCCATTTGTCCCTCTCTGTCGCACAAATCCCAATGTGCAAAAGACCAAAATACCCTTCTTTTAAACCAAAATTATGATTTTACCATTACCGTTTTAGACCCGTAACTCACACGTCCTAACTTCGATGAACACGTACCGCCTGTCGTTGAACTCAGGACGACGAGATCTACCTAACGGTCCTAGGTCAACGTGCCAAAACTCGAGCGTACAAAAAGTAAACTTTTCCCCCTAATTTACCCAAATTACGGTGATGCCCTCAACCTTCCGAACATCATAATTTCCTCCTCAGATGTCGGAATTAGGCGTGCCACCTGTCTACGAATTCATGACGTTCTAGTCTACGTCACAGTCATCGGTAAATACCCAATTGACCTCCCGAACTAAAAGTCAACTATTTACCCAAACTAGGGGCAAAATCGTCATTCTACACTAACGGCCTTATCGTCACCAACTAGGCATGGGTAAAATATCAAATTTTAGTTTGGGCAGTTAAATGGACGTTAGCCGATGGCTGTGACGTAGTTCCGGACATCACGAGTTCATAGACAGGTGGTACGTCCGATGGCCAATGGCTGTGAATGGACAAAATGTTGACTTTTGATCTGGGAGGTCCAATGGCCGAGGGCCAATGACCGTTACGTAGATCGAGTCGATATGAATCCATAGACAGGCGGCACGCCGAAATCGAACATCGAACGGGAAAGTTATGGTCACGGGAGTGAAATTGGTTAAACTTACGCCCCGGGAATTCGATTGAAATAATAATAAAATATTAAAGTTCGATCAATGATTATGGACCCTTGGATGAGTGAAAAGTGTCACTCATCCCATGTTTTAAGACCCTAAATTATGGATCATGTTTCCCGTTAATCCGTGATTAATTGTGTAAAAACGGGTGATGAATTTGCACGGTTTTGGGGTAGCTTGTGAGGATCAAGTGTGAGGTGGTGTGTGTGTGTGTATGTTAACCGTGAGAAACAATCTCTACAAACCCCCTTGATCTTTATTTCTTTTCTTGTAATTTGTGAAGGAAACTGAGAGAAGAGATTGAGATGATCGTGGGGGTGTGATCACCGTGGACGGTGGCTGACGGTGGCCCTGAAACCGTGAGGCACTTGTGAAAAACAGAGAACGGGGGAACGAGTGAGAAACCAAGCCCCTTTAAATGTGATTCTTTGGTGATCGGTTGTTCATTGGAGTTGACCAGGGAGATTAGGGAAGACCAGTAAGCGCCACGGTGACACACGACGAGGACAGAGGGGTAAGATGTTGTGAAATGTCCATTTCAATTAAAAAATGGTATGTTTGGTTATAGGGAGTGTTCATCGTTTATGATGATTGGAATTTGCTCCTTGAGATTCCAGGGGTTGAATGGGCTGGAAACCATGGCCAACGGCGGCCTGAGACGCAAGAACACCGAGAGGGAAAAGCAGGGTCCAGTTCTTCGCAATGGGAGGTAAGTGGAGCTAATAAATTCAGGTTTTGATTATTGGAATCAATTAGAAATGAAGGGACAAACTTAATGGGATTAAATGGGATAGAAAATGGGCCGGAATGGATAGAAACCGTGAACGCTGGTTCAGAGCTAGATCGGATTTGTAGAACCGGTTCAGACTGGGTCGATCTGAAGAGGAAGATGAACAATACCAGGCGTGTGAGTTTCACGCGCAGGAGGTTCAAACGGTGTGTGGGGGCGCGTTAAGGGTATTTTGGGGAAACTTCCAACATGAATTTTAATCTATTCGATGTAACAAACATTTAAGGACTGGTTTCGTGTCGATCGGACACCGTTTCGATATGTTTTGGGATGTCCGAAGGTTTTGAATCGAGTTTAAAAATAGTTAAAAATTCGAAAAAATTACGGGACTTTAATAGGAGGTTAATAAAGAGGTTAGTAATCCTCTAGTATGGTTTGGACAGGTTTGGAAGTCCCGGTGATAGTGGTGTGGTTTGGACATGCATAACTATTTTATATGTTTTACATACGTGATTTCTATGATGATGATTGTGGCACTGGTGGTTTATATGATTGCACGTATTTGGAGGTAAACCAGTATTTACACGTATTTTGAGGTTTACGAATTTATACTCTTGCTATGTGGTTGTGAGTTTAATAATGGTTCTATGGCATGGGTTTGGTTTTGGAAAGATGAACTCGGGCATGAGACCCATTTGAATTATGTAATCGGGCCAGGGACCCAGTTGGTTTACGAAATAGGATTGAGACCTTTTTGAATCTTGTGATCGGGTCGGGGGCCCAGTGGTTTATAAAATTTGGCATGAGGCCCAGTTGAATTTCATAAATGTGATTTCGGGTCTGGGACCCTATGTTTCATAAACGTGATTTCGGGTCGGGGACCCTAAATGGAACTGTGATGTTTTATGGAGATTTCGGGCAGGGCCCATTGAGATGTTTTGAAATGGCTTTGTAAAACTGTTTTTCATATACCATCTTGATACGAGGATATGTGATGGTCTCCTCTAGGTGTCTGGGACACTGGGGAAGTCACGGTGCATTGCCTGCGAGGGGTCATTATACGGAGCTACCGGACCGTATAGTGACTCAGGAGCAGGATTGCTATGATTAGACGTCCGGGATGTCAAACATCTGGGATGTCAGAGATATTGACCCGGAGAGACCCCGGGTAGCACTCGTTGCTTATTACCGTGAGATATGACTTCTGGGATGTCAAGCGTCGGGACGTCGGAGATGGTTATGTGGTAAATATGGACTATTGGATCTATGAAATGGTTTTCTTTTGGATTTTTGTTTATGGATTTGGGCAGTGGCCCACTTGGTTTTGGATTTACCGATTTGGTATTCTACTGTTTGGGCTGAGTTCCCACACTTGATTTTGAGTTACGGTTTTGGGCTAAGGCCCTAATGGTTTATTTGAGTAAATGTTTTGAATTACGGATTTTCAAGGCATGCATACTTTTTAGTGAAGGGCATAATGTCTTTATGAAATGTGTTTTTATGAACTTATTGATTTTCGTCCACTCACAGCCTTTGTTGTTTTTAATGCCCTTCAGGTTGATCATGGATGCGGGATGTAGCAGAGACAGAGACATCGCACTCCTAAACCGATCCTGGCGCGCTCTGCGAGCCCCGTATAGGTAAAGGTACGTATTATCCCTTGTTTGACACTAAGTGTCAGACGGGAGCATGACGCATCCCATGTTAATCTCGGAGGGATTGGGATGGGTCGCGTCACACAGCGCATCCTGGAGGCAAGCAACATATCACAGGGTCCTCTCCGGTGAAACACATTCACAACTGGAGTCACATCAATAATCACGGAGAATGGTCACAGTGGAAACACATATTTCATAAACTGTTGTATTTTCAAATCAAATAAGTTTTTTTTTTCATAGGCTCCCCGCCCAAAACACAGTTTCCACAACATCATAAAAATAGTGTCCAGTCCTCATTTCACAATACTCAAAATATTTCACCAGCATTTATTTCAAACATCTCAATAGGGCCTTTTCCCAAATCATAGCTTTCACAAAGCAATTTCCATAAAACCATCGTCAAACATTGTCCAGAACTCATTTCACAAATCACAATCTTTCTTTCAAATCCACATGGAATCACTATTCAAATCCCTATTCAAATCACCTTTAGAGAAATCTCAAGCACATCGAAAACTCGACCTAAGCCCAAAGTATAATATAAAACATAAATCTCAAAATACATGCACAATAACATTTTCCACTAAATGATAAAAAATCATACTCAACTCATTATGCAATCATTTCATTTCAAACCATGATCGTAATACATTTAAAACATTTATGCATGCACCATATTTATAAACAAATGCCCGCTCACACACGGTCCACGTTGCGCGCTCAAAATCTGCACTGTATACCAATCCGGAGCTTCCGAAACCACTTGACCTGTCGAAGTCACACTCAGGGGCCACTAACAATCTATAAAAGTTCATATGTAACACCCCCTAAACCCTGGAACTGTAAATGTGTCCCGAACACGCTTCTCAAGGAAAAAAACTTTCAAAACACCCATAAAACGATCTCTGATCGACCTGAAACCACCATCATTAGATTCAGAACGTCAAAATTTTTAGAACATAATTGGTTTGACCTGAAACCACCATCATTAGCTCTAAATACCGTGACAGGATTGGTTATATGATATATATATGGATAAACATGATTTCTTGGTTTTTTTGAAATTGTGTTTTATGGTTTATAAATGGATTTGGGCTGAGATCCCACATATGTTTATTATGTTCTAGTTTTCTGTAAATGGATTTGGGCAGGGTGTATGGTTTTAATTTACGGAACATGGGGTTGAGCCCCTAAATATGGTTTTTTAAACATATGTGGTTTGATAAATGGTTTTCCTATGCATGCATGCTTTTTAGTGAAGGGCATAAAGGTCTTTTATAAAATGTGTTTTTATGAACTTATTACTTTTCGTCCACTCACAGTCTTTATGCTTTCAATGCCCTTCAGGTTGAATACGGTGCAGATTGTAGCAAATACTGAGATATCACATACCTCCTCCGGATCGTGGCGTACTCTGGAAGCTGGTTAGGCTAAAGGTTCAAATTTTCCCTGGTCTGACACTACATGTCAGACGGGATCAGGAGTGTCCCGTGTTAATCCTGTGGGGATTGGGATGGGTCCTGACAAGTGCCATTAGAGCCAGACCCCGACCGAGAAGTGTGCCAGTGAAGACGTTGGGCCCTAAGGGGGGTGGATTGTAAGACCCGTGCCTGGAGGGAACGGTGAACAATCCCACATTCCTGCGAGGGGGGAATGGTCTGGGAGAGGATGGTGGTGTGCCTTAAAGGTGTAGGCACACACCTATCTAGCACGAGGCCTCCCTTTTCCGCGTTGGTAAAGGTACGCCCTGCCAAGCTTGAGGTCTTGGGGTCAAAACCCAGCGGGTGTGGCTTTGGTCGCCCAGTCTGGGACAATATCGTGTTAGATAGAGTAGGCAGCTGCGCAACTCTAATCTAAACGAGGCCTTTTGGGAGCTCAAGTGGATTTGGGGGGGATTGGAACCCCAAAGTTAAGCGAGTTGATGCTGGTGCAATTCCATGATGGGTGACCCCTTGGGAAGTTGCACCATGAGCTCCCGAAAACAAAACAATGAGGGCAAGGGAAATGAGGCCCAAAGCGGACAATATCGTGCTAGAAGAGTCGGGCCCTGACAGAATGGTATCAGAGCAGGTTTGCTCTTACGGAATGCGCAGGTCGAGGATGTGATGTCTTATGGACTGCAGTTTGTTATCAACCTGATAGTTGGATGCCGATACAATAGTTAGTAGGATTGAATCGTGGAACGTCTTGGTTCGGAACTTGATGCCAGGGTTTCCATAATTCTGTCATGGTTGGTAGTGTGGGACCCTACTGAAGGATGAACATAATGGTACTTTATAGTTTTGATCATGGGACAGTTAGTTGGGATCGTCTCTCACAATGTTGTAGGATCGGTTATGACGACGGGTTAAGAGTTGTGGCTATTAGATGGTCGGATTTTGTTGAGTTAGGTGGCTATGCTGCTGGGAGCAGCCGAGTTCGAGGAACTCTAGTTGAACTGACGGTAGGATTGGATTGACATCCATACAATGTCGGGAACGCGGGGTCGGTCATATTGGGGATTATACTGCCTTCTGCAGTTGGGTTCAGAGGAACCCTAGGGTGTGATCGTGGAATCCTAAGGTAGGATTTAAGATTCAAAAAGGTGAGTTAACGAGTGGTTTAACTTTGACGACTTTTTGGAGTGGAGACCGTTGGTCGGTCTAGTCATGCCAGCTTTAGTGATGGGACTACACTCTGCAGTAGAGGTTTTATTAATCTGTTAGACCTAGTTGGTTGTTGTACTACTTAGTTGTGATGGATTGTTAGTAAAACTAAGGTCATGGGCGACCTGGTAGACGACATTGGTTGAGTCGAGTTACGACTGGTTATAGTTTGGTTGGACAAGTTACCAAGGTTGGTACTTATCGATGGAATCCCGGAGTTGGGATACAGAGTAGTTAGTACGGACGAGTGAGTCCGTTGGTTGCGGAGTCTCGATAACGATGTCTGGTGGTTGGGTCTGCATGAGTTGTGGCGGGCATTACCATCGGGAGTGGTTGTAGTCGTGGTTGTTGTGAATCGAGGGACGTTCAGGGAACATTTCCTTTTCTGGTGTGAGTTTTTAGGGTGACGGTACCCAGAATTGTTGGGTACGAGGGAGGCAGAGTTTCACTAACTTGAGTAGAGGTATGGGGTCGTCGCTCGATTTGAGCGGAGATCCAGGGTTGTCTGATTTGCACACGGTGTGCTGGTGTTAGTAATGGTGCTGGTACTAGTGCTGGTGCTGGTGCCGGTGATTTTGATGACGATGAGTCACGAGTTGGGATGTGACTCTGTCAAGATGAGCATGTGTTAGTTATCTATGGTCTAGGAGTGGATCACAGATAGTGTTGGATTGGACGGGATCCAGCAGGGGTTGAGACGTGAGGATTGAGTAGTAATGGTCCACATCCTTTTGGATGTACATAAACAGTATAAGTCGATAGGAGAACTTGGTAGTAAGTTAGATTGGTTACGGACACGTGGTTGATGTCCAAGTGAGTTGATGCCAATCTGGTTGGAACTTCGGAATCGAGATAGGTTGTGATCGGGGTGACAAGGGGAGTGCTTGATTCCGCGTTGGTAATGAGTATTTCGAAGTCATTTTGGGTGACTTCTCATGTTCTGCCATGTCAGATAAGGGTTGTTGTCACCAACACGTTGATCGTGTATTAGTTGGTGGACCCGAGATTTGTCTTGGGTCATCAGGAAGAGTAGGGCATTTTGAAGTTAGGTGAATGAGATTTCTCATTCTCTGCTTGGTGGCAGACTATTTTAGGTTACATGGCATGGTGAGTGTAGCGAGTTTTGTTTGCATTCACATAGGATGATGTTGATGTCATCGTCTTGGATCATCCTTGATTTTCCTAGGTGGAATGACATGGATCGATACGAGGTAATAGGAGAACCCACAATCTCGGCGTATCTCGTCGTTGACTGATCTGTTTAGATTTGGGAATTAGTTGAGGAGTGATGTGACATACTAAGGAGGCCCAAAGCGAACAATATCGTGCTAGATTCGGGTCCTAACTGAGGAGGGTCGGGTCCTAACAGATTGGGTATTCATAAGATTTTTTATGGTTTGTACGAAAGTTGCCTTACTGCACGTTTTACGAGAATTTTGTTGAATTACGCTTCCAAATTTTAGTACGTTGTGGAATTTGGTAAAGTATGATCTAATGTGTTCCTTGATGTTTATGATGTGGTATTGTTTTAAGTAAGGGTTTATTTTCTTGGAAAATGTTTTTTATGCACTTTTTACGAGTTTTGATAAATAAAAAATGTGCTTTTGAGTGTAGGCCCAAGTTTCTGAACGTAGATTTGATTTTGAAATTGATGTATGTTATGAAAGTTTTTTCTCGGTATTTTTAATGTGAAATGTGGTGATGATTATGATTATTTGGTTAGTCTCGAAAGCCGAGCCAGGCTCCGAATCTTGAGACTTGTATTGTGTATGGTTGTGATTATAGTACCTAATACGGTTTCATGTGGATATGTCTCTAATATTGCGATGAGTAGTCTCAGACATCTAGCAAGGCTCTATATCGAGAGACTATTATTGTGATGGCGACTCAGACGTCGAGCTGAGCTCTTATCGTGAGTCGGTTTTCACTCGGACGTCGAGCTAAGCTCTATATCCCGAGTGGTGTGCCTACCAGTAATGCAGTGGTTGTGATTTCTGTGGTAATGTTAGATATGGATTGGTCATGTGGAATTACTGTGCTGACTTGTGTTGACAATTATGGTGATTTGTGTGATGATGGCGTTAGTTTACTGATGCTTTTGATGGTTATTGTTGAAATTGGTTTTTTTATATATTTACACATATTTCAAGATTTTGATATGTAACATGTTTTCACTAATAAGAATTTGATAGTTTTTCGTATGCATGCATGGTTTGGAAAACGAAGGGTAAATTCTGAATTTTTTCAAATTATGTTTTGAATGATTTATTTTTGTCGACTCACATATTTTCTTGGTTTTGTAACCCTCCAAGGTCGTGACACGAAGTTTGGGGTTGAGCGTGAGACAGAGGCGTGAATAATATGATGAATATCCCTTGTATGACAAGTTGAAGATAATTTTTTGTATTGTGGGGTGCTTGTCAGACGGGAGCAAGGCCCAGGTGAGTCTTATGAGGTGTTTTCAAGGTCGGGTCTTGCCAACCTAGTATCTGAGCTAAGGTTCTGAGTTGTGTTGTTGATTTCATGCCTCCGAGATGCGAGGCACGTGCATGGACTGGCCTAGTGATGAGATGAGTATATGAGCCCAGGTTAGTTATAGGACTGTTAGTGGTTCTGGATTATTAGATCGAATTTTGGATGTTATACTCCTTTATAGAAAAGATTTTGTGTGTGTTGGATAATGTGTAGGTTCAGTGTGATTGTGATTGTTGTGCATGGTATGTTCGTATGTACGTTAGTCATGGATATGGTTTTGAGTTTTAGTCTTGGATATGGAATGAGAGCTTGGGAATTCTGTCAGGACCCGACCTTCTTCGATTAGAACCTGACTCATCTAGCACGATAATTTCCCTTCTAGACTCACTGGCCGAACCAGCCCAATCCGCAAGGTTTTGTTCCCGGAAGCTCACGGTGCAACTTCCCAGTGGGTCACCCATCATACGATTGCACTGGCCTCCACTCGCTTAACTTTGGAGTTCCCCAGGAATCCAAAGCCAGTGAGCTCCCAGAAGGCCTCGCGCTAGATAGGTGTGTGCCTACACCTTTAAGGCACACCACCATTCCCCTCCTAGACCATTCCCCCTCGCAAAAATGTGGGTTCGTTCACCTTTCCCTTCAAGACACGGGTCTTACAATGACTTGAGGTATTATGAACTGAATAAGTGTATTGTTGAGATGGAAATTATATGGAGACAAGGTAATGTAGATTTAACACCGGGGGGATATTGAAATTGTTTGGTTAGTACTGGATTCTGGTTGGTGTGGGATTTGATTCAAAAACTGTTGTGGTATTGGCCTACGCATAATGTCGTAGTGTGATGTGATTGCTATGTGAATTATTATTTGATTGTGCTTGGTTATGAACTAGTGTTAGATAAGTATATTGGTACTGTTGTGCTCTTAAATATGAACCCCTTGTCTTGAGTATGGAAGTAGATTTGGTTCAAATTTCGAGGAATTTTTTTTAAGGATGGTAGGTTGTAACGGCCCGAACCGTCGATAAGGGTAGAAATGACCATTTTGTCTTTAAAGTCAAAGGGTTGACTTTTTGGCAAAAAATCAAAGTGTTGAATTTTTTACCGAGAGAGTTTTTGGTTATTCCGTGAAGGCCATTATGAAGACCTCGACTTCTTGAATACATAGACATGCGGCATGCTGAAAACAGAGTTTGAATGATTTCGTTATGGGTCTAAATAGTCTAAGGGCATTTTGGTAATTTAAAACAAATGGTATTTTAGTAATTTTCTTAGGGCGATACATTAAAGATTACTTGAGGAAGTGACACATGTCCTTATCTTTTGGGATTGGGTGCATTGACCTATGAGTTTTGGGTGTGAGGTATATTGTGTGTTTATATTGTTTGTTAATTGTGTGATTATGTATGTTGAACCAAGAACCAAAACGACCCAATCTGTGATTTTTCACTTGAGAAACCTGAGAAATACATAGGGAAGAGAGAGACGAGAGGAAAGGAAAAGGGAGCTAGAAGGTAGCAGAATACGAAGTCGTGAAAAACCCAGAACTTCCCGTGAACCTTGAATCAGGTTTTGACAATTTAGACTGGGATTGCCCCAATTGAGGTTGTAAGCCTCTTGTTGGAATCATTACAAACAGAACCTTGGAATTTCGGAAAAAAAATAACACACAAGAACAAGTCATGATTATGTTGAATTTGGTTATGTGCATTAATCGAAAAGTCAAGTATTTATCTAAGGTTCTAAAATTCTTAAAAATTACGAAAAAACGTGCAAAGTAGGATTCGACTACATGGATGTGTGTGAGTGAACGTTTATTTTTATTAAAATATTTTGCATACATATTTAATTATTTTAAATGTTTTCTTATATGTTTTTGGTGGTATGTGATGGATTGGGGTTTTATAAGATTATTAACGGTTTTTACGAAAGTTGCCTTATTGCATGTTTTACGAGATTTTTGTTGAATTATGTTTCCAAATTTTGCTGCGTTGTGGAATTTTGTAAAGTATGATCTCAATGTGTCCCTAGATGTTTATGATGTGGGATTGTTTTGAGTATAGGTTGATTTTCTTGGAAAATGTTGTTTACGCATGTTTTACAAGTTTTGATAAAAAGTGTGCTTTTGGGCGTATGCCCAAATTTTTGAAAGTAGATTTGATTGTGAAATTTATGTGTGTTATCAAAGTATTTTCTAGGTATTTGTAATGTGAAATTTGGTGATGATTATGATGGTTTGGTTAGTCTCAAACGTCGAGCCGGGCTCCGAATCTTGACACTTATATTGTGTATGGTTGCCATTATGGTACCTAGTATGGTTTCATGAGGGTATATTTCTGGTGTTGCAATGAGTATTCTCAAACGTCGATCAAGGCTCTGTATTCTGAGACTAGTGTTGTGATGGCGACTCAAACGTTGAGTTGAGCTCTGTATCCTAAGTGGGTTTTCACTCGAACGTCGGGCTGGGCTCTGTATCCCGAGTGGTGTGCCTACTAGTAGTGCAGTGGTTTTGATGATTGATATTGTGCTTGTGCATTAATGATGAGTTGACAATATGTGATTTCTGTGGTGATGTTGGATATGGATTGGTCATGTGGAATTACTGTGCTTGTTTGTGTTAGTAGTTGTGGTGATTTGTGTGATGATGGTGTCGGTTTACTGATGCTTTTGATAGTTATTGTTGTTATTGGTTCTTATGCATATTTACACGTATTTCAAGATTTTGATATATAACCTGTTTTCACTAATCAGAATTTGATAGTTTTTTTCATGCATGCATGGTTTGGAAAACGGAGGGTAAATGCTGAATGTTTTCAAATTATGTTTTGAAATATTTATTTTTGTCCACTCACACGTTTTCTCGGTTTTGTAATCCACCAAGGCTGTGACATGAAGTTCGGGGTTGAGGGTGAGGCGGAGGGCGTGAATAATAAGACGAATATCCCTTGTATTACAAGTTGAAGGTAATTTTTTAGTATTGTGGGGTGCTTGTCAGACGAGAGTAGGGTTCAGGTGTAACGACCCGTCTCGAATTCCGGGATTAGATTAGTGACTAATCATGATTAGTGAGGTTAATCGATGATTAGTTGAGCGAAATCGGACGAACAATGCAAAATGACCGTTTTGCTCCTAGGCGTGGGCAAAACGTTGACTTTTTGTTCAGATAGTCAAATGGAATTTGGACGATGACTGTGACGTCATGTCACTCATCCAGGGTTGTGCTTATCGTGTGTGAGTGTGACTAGTCTTGTCCCGCTGATATTACCACTTTTCGTGTGTGAGTGTGACTAGTCATGTCAGCTTAGGTGATAGGACTCCGTTTTGCAGTCAGGGTTGTACTTATCGGTTAGACCTAGTCGGTGGTCGTACTACTTAGTTGTGATGGACAGTTGGTGCAACTAAGGTCATGAGTGACCCGGTAGACGACATTGGCCGAGTCGAGTTATGTTTGGTTAGAGCGTGATTGGACTGGTTACCAGGGTTGGTACTTGTCGATGGAATCCCAAAGTGGGGATACAGAGTAGTTAGTATAGGCGATTGATTCCGTTGGATGCAAAGTCTCGATAGCGATGTCTAGTGGTTAGGTCTGTACGAGTCTGTGGCAGGCACTACTACCAAGAATGGTTGTAGTTACAGTTGTTGGGAATCGGGGACGTTCGAGGAACGTTTTCTTTTTCTTGTTTGAGTTGTCAGGGTGACTGTACCCAGAGTTGTTGGGTACAAGGGAGGCAGAGTTTCTCCAATTCGAGTAGAGGTACGGGGTCGTCGCTCGGTATGAGTGAGATCCAGGGTTTTCTGTTTCGTACACTGGATGCTGATGTTGATGTTGATGCTTGTGTGCTGGTGATAGTGATGATGCTGGTACTAGTGCTAATGTTGGTGCCAGTGATTGTGATGACAATGAGTCACGAGTCGGGATGTGACTCCGTCGATATGGGCATGTGTTCGGTATCTGTGGTTCAGGAGTGGATCACAGATAGTGATGGACTGGATTGGATCCAGCAGTAGTTAAGACGTGAGGATCAAGTATTGTCATAGGGATTACCGATTAGTTGGTCAGAGTTGGTCAGGATTGGTCAGTTATGGTGGTATGCATAGATTTGACTGTAGATCACAGCAGGAGTCTGTTGTGAATCCTCAGTCGAGCTGTATACCAGGTTAGGATGAATTGACATCCTTTTGGATGTGCATACACGGTGTAAACTGATAGGCGAACTTGGTAGTGAGTTAAACTGGTCTCGAACACGTGGATGGTGTCCAGATGAGCTGAGGACTTGAGAATCCATTTCAGATTAGTTATGGTTGACTGCAGTTGACCATACCTCCTGAGCTTTGGGTAGTCTTATTTGTGGAGAAATTTGATTGTAAGAAATAGAATGGGTCATTGTAGTTACCGACAGTCGTCGTTCTTTGGAAAGGTCAGAGAAAGAGAACTTCTAGCTAGGGAATAGAAACAGTTAAGCATGGTTCCGACATGGTTGGAACTTCGGAATCGAGAGAGGTTGTGATTGAAGTTTCTCACTTTCTTCTTGGTGGCAGAAGATGTTGGGTTACATGGCGTGGTGAGTGCAGCAAGTCTTGGTTGCATTCACGTAGGATAAGTTTTGATGTCATCGTGTTGGATCATCCTTGATTTTCCTAAGTGGAATGCCAAGGATCCATACGAGGTAATTGGAGAAAACCCACAGTCACGGCGTGTCTCGTCGTTGACTGATCTGTCTAGATGTGGGAATTGGTTGAGGAGTGATGTGACTGGCGAAGGATTCAGGAGGGTGTAAGACCCTATGATCGGATCTCAGGCGGATTGTTAGCTGAGTGAGCTTGTGGGGATCCTAGGTGGATCGAGATTGTGATGTTAAGGACTTAGGATCGCGATGTAGATCTGGAATGTGATGTTGAGGACTTTGGACGTCGTGACGATCGAGGATCGTGACGTTTATGGTCGGGTGACGTAGTGATGGATCTGGTTTGTGATCTTGATGATCAAGATAGGTGGAGAGTTTATCACTCTTACTTGGATGTTTGAGTTGAGGATGTTGGGACTGAACTTCCTTTCGAAGTAAATCCTATACGGTGTATTAGTCGAGCGAGTAAGTTTCCGACGTGGTCGGATTTGGTCAGTCTTAGATGTACGTATGTTGGGATTGGCTTCCCTATGAAATCAATCGAATGCATGGTGGTAATCGATTGAACAGGTAACTGATAGGTTCGAAATTGGTGGGTCTCGGTAGACGAGAACGAGATTTCAAGTTTTGGAATCAGATTTCAGGATGACGATTCAGGATTCGATTTTGGAACTTGAAAGTGGATTTCTGGAATTGGGTTTGGAATGGTTATTCCAGGTGCTAGCTTACGGAATAATGATTTCGGATTTGGAAATGGATGTTGAGTGGGAGTTTTGATCTGTCTGGTACAGGATTGGACAGATGGACTCCAAAATTGAAACGTGATTGGCTATGACCTAGGTGGTTGTAGTCTGATTGATGGATAGATGTGCGTACCTTGTACGTTGTTCGAGGTACGATACCGGGCAGACTTGTGGAGCTTGGTGACGGTATATAGGATATACCATGGGTACGTTGGTGAACATGTTGGTAGTCGGCTTAGTTCCGATACCATTGGTTTAGTCGAGGACATATTGGATACTGTGCATTGGGTCATGGTATTCCTGATGGGTCCAGTTACACTTAGGTTGAGTGAGTTGGTGGTTAGAGTAACCACAAGTGAGTATAATGTCAATTTTCGATTGACGACTGTCAAGTGATGATAGTTTGTCGAACATTTCAACGTGGATCGTTGTGTGAGGTCTGGTGACTCCCAGTGGGAGCATGCGTTAGGATAAATTTTGGGATTGAGAAAGGAACCGTCTAGTTGTTTGTGTCAGCAAAATGGTAGATCTGCCAAGTGGTTAGCTCATAGGATACTCAGGCTGCTCTGATACTGACAAGTGTTGTCAATTCATAACGCGCGATTACTGTCATGCGACATGAGAGTTGGTGGAACGTCTGGGTACGAATAAGTTTTGTGTGTTAACTAGTGGGTGTACGAGTATACACGTGTCGTGAGATCGAATTATTTCGACGAGGTGGATGTGGAATCAGGATAGTTGGAATTTCGAGGACGAAATTATTTAAGGGGGGAAGGTTGTAACGACCCGTCCCAAATTCTAGGATTAGATTAGTGACTAATCATGATTAGTGAGGTTAATCAGTGATTAATTGAGCGAAATCGGACGAACAATGCAAAATGACCGTTTTGCCCCTAAGTGTGGGCAAAACGTTGACTTTTTGTTCAGGCAGTCAAATGGACTTTGGTCGATGACTATGACGTAGTTCGGGACGTCACGAGTTCATAGAAAGGTGGCACGTTCGATTCCGACATTCGAGGAAGAAGTTATGACGTTTGGAAGTTCAAGGGCATTTCGATAAATTGGTTAAAAGGAGGCAAATAGTTGACTTTTGACCTGGGAGGTCCGATGGCCGAGGGTCGAGGACCGTTACGTAGATCGGGATGATACGAATCCGTAGACAAGCAGCACGCTCAAATCGGACTTCGAACGGAAAAGTTATAGGTTACGGAAGTTCGGTTTCACTATGCCCGTATTACGAGGCAGGTGGCAATATCTGATTGGGCAGATATTTTAAGTGGGACCCATGGATGAGTGACAAGTGTCACTCATCCCATTGGTCAATTCCCCTAAATTGTGGATCTATCCTAATTAATAATTATTATTATTATTTTATAATTAAACTTCACCCACCACTCAATCCTAACCCTCCATTTCAATTAATCTCTCAATCCTCACCATTCATCTCATCCTTCCCTCTCATCTGATTAAATATCATTTCTTCTTCTTCAAACACACCCGAAACACCATTTCTCCATATCTCTCTAAAACAAACACCACCTCACAGCGTCCATACGAGTTATGAGGATTAATGAGTGACTGAGAGTGTACCTGAGAGTGGACTGAGGACTAAGGGGGCTGCAGGACCGCCGTCCACGGCGTCGTGGAGGAGGAAAACCCGATAGGTATCGGTTTAACGTATATTCTCCATTTTTCGATTTTAATCGTTATGGCTAATTTTTAATGATTATGATGGCTTTATTGGGTTAGTTGGGGTGTGTTAAGATGTTTTTTTAGGGAGGTTAGAGGTTGAGAAACCCCTAGGGAAGAAATGGAAATATTAGACCGAAAAAGGGAAATTGGTTCAATGGATTCTTGTAGGATTTGGATGGTTTTCTTTATATATTTAGATTCATAAAATCAAAATAGGAATATGTTTGGAAAGAAGGAAGAAAAAGGACGAAAAAATAACAGGATATGGACCTGGACTGGTCACGCTGGTCCAGCTGGACCGGACTGCAGTGAACCGGCTAGTTCAGACCGGCTAGAGGTTGAAGATGGTGCTACAGTGTCCTGGCGCGTGAGGCCCACGCGCAGGAGCTTCTCAGGGTGCGTGAGGGCTCGTGGCCCACATTTTGGGGAAGTGTTCAACACACGAAATCATCTATTCGATGTAACGAACATTTTGGGACTGGTTTCGTGTCGATCGAACACTGTTTCGATAGGTTTCGGGGTGTCCGAAGGTTTAGGTTTGGGATTAAAAATAGTTAAAAATTCCAGAAAATTACGGGGCTTTAGTGAGGGGTTATTTAAGTAGTTAGTAACCCTATATTACAATTTGGACAGGTTTGGAAGTCCCGGTGACGGTGGTTTACTCAGGAGAGCCTTATGACACGCGTATCGAGGCGGCAGCTCGGACGGCCTGTGAGTGGACCTTGTTTTCTAAATTGGTGCATGCATAAATTTTTATTATATGTTTTAATACTTGTTTGGTGATGCCACGAGTGCATTTGTGTGTGGTTATGTATTGGCACGTATTTCTAGATTTTGAGCCTATACGGTGCCAATATGGGTTGGTACTTTCTTTGTTGGGTTCTATGAAATGGTTTTGGATTTCAAAAATATAAACTCGGGCATGAGGCCCATTTGGTTTTGTCTCGGGAATATGGCTCTATTTACGGCCTACGGGTCTGAATCGTGGTCGCGTCGAGTGCTATGTGCACGGCGATCGACGATAAGACGTTCGCCTTCGGACTAGGACATGTTCCTTCCGGAGAGGTCACGATGCACGATCTGTGGTCGGGCAGCCGATGAAGGTTCGACTTCGGAGTGCTGACAGTTCAGGATATCGATCGGTGATGAGTGAACCATGATCTTGTGGTGGTCGCGTCGGTCGATTCGTTCACGGCGACATACCAGGATTGAGGGCAGTCCTAGATGGATGGTTGCACACACTACGATCGGAGTCATGACTAATCCTGAGGTATCGGGCACGGTGCCTAGTTGAGTCATGTGTTCGGGCACGAGACCCAGTTACTTTACGTTTATGATTTCGGGTCGGGGACCCTAAATGGATTTCCAGGTTCATGACGGTTTGTGGGAACCGGCATGAACCCTTAAAAGGTATTATGGTTCATGACGGTTTATGGGAACCGGCATGAACCCTTGAAAGGTTTTATGGTTCATAACTCATGACTGTTTATAGGGACTGGGCATGAATCATTTGAAAGGTTTTAAGGATGTTTTCTATATATATATATATATATTCATATATACCTTCCTTTACTTGGATTGTCTCCTCTGGGGAGGGTCATTGGCCTGGGTGGAACCCGGAGTAGTCACGGAGCACTGACTGAGTGGAGTCGCCCCCGTTGGGTTCCTTACTCTCAGGAAGGCTTGTATTATAACCTCAGGGAGGGTCATTGGTCTACGGACATTGACCTTTGACCCTGAGAGACTTGGGATTGAGACCTCGTGTAGCACGCACGTAGCTTTGAAAACCGTGACAGGATTGGTTGTGTGAATTGTATGTATATATGATATATGATGTGTGATGTATACAGGTTTTGGGCTGAGTCCCACATGGATTTGGGCAGTGACCCGTATGGTTGGTTCTTTATGGTTCTTTCGGTTATGGTATTGGGCTTAGTTCCCACATATGGTTCTTTTGGATAAATGGTTTTCAAATGCATGCATGCTTTTTAGTGAAGGGTACAAATGTCTTCATGGAAATGTTTTTATAACTCTTTGTTTTGTCCACTCACAGCTTTTTAATGTTTTGACTGCCATTTAGGTTGACATCGGATGTGGACTGTAGCAGAGACCGAGATATCACATACCTCCTCCGGATCCTGGCGTACTCTGATGACCCGAAAGGGCTAAGGTTGGAAATTTCCCTTGTCTGACACTGTGTCAGACGGGATTAGGGTCATCCCGCGTTAATCCCGGGGGAATTGGGACAGGTCCTGACATCAGGCGTGCCTTACGAGGTGTTTTCAGGGTCGGGTCCTGTCAACTTGGTATCTAAGCCAAGTTTCTGAGTTGTGTTTTTGATTTGATGTCTCCAAGATGCGAGCCCAGGTTTAGTGTGATTGACTATCAGGGTCGGGTCTTGTCAACTTGTGCACGGCCTTAGAGATGAGCCCAGGTTAGTTATATGACTATTAGTGGTTCTGGAGTATTAGATTGAATTGTGGATGTTATACTCCTTTATATGAAAGAATTTGTGTGTGTTGGATAATGTGTAAGGTTCAGTGTGATTGTGATTGTTGTGTATGGTATGTTCGTATGTACGTTAGTCACGAATATAGTTGTGAGTTTTAGTCTTGGATATGGAATGAGAGCTCGGGAATGACTTAAGGTATTATGAGCTGAATAAGTGTATTGTTGATATGGAAATCATATGGAAACATGGTAATGTAGATATAACCCCGGGGGGATATTGAAATGGTTTGTTACTATTGGATTCTGGTTGGTGTGGGATTTGATTCAGAAAATGTGGGGGTATTGGCCTACGCGTAGTGTCATAGTGTGATCAGATTGCTAAGTGAATTATTATGTGATTGAGTTTGGTTATGAATTGGTGTTAGATAAGTATATTGGTACTGTTGTGCTCTTGAATATGAACCCCTTGGCTTGAGTATGGAAGTAGATTTGGTTCAAATTTCGAGGATAATTTTTTATAAAGAGTGTAGGTTGTAATGGTCTGGACCCTCGATAAAGGTAGGAAATGACAGTTTTCCCCCTGAAGTCAAAGAGTTAACTTTTTGACCGAGGAAGTTTTTGGTTATTCCGTGAAGGCCATTATGGGGGCTTCGTCTTCTTGAGTACATAGACATGTGGCATGCCAGAAACGGAGTTTGGATGGTTTCGTTATGGATCTAAATAGCCTAAGGGCATTTTGGTAATTTTAAAACAGTGTATTTTTTTAATTTTCATAGGGAGATATATTGAGGATTACTTGAGGAAGTGACACATGTCCTTATCTTTTGGGATTGGGTGTACCGACTTATGAGTTTTGGGTGTGAGGTGTATTGTGTGTTTATATTGTGTGTCGGTTGTGTGATTATGTATGTTGAACTAAGAGCCAAAACAACCCAACCTGTGATTTTTCACTTTAGAAACCAGAAAAATATAGAGGAAAGAGAGAGAGAGAGAGAGGAGAAGAAAGGAAACAGAAGCTAGAAGGGAGCAGAACACGAACTCGTAAAAAACGCAGAACTTCTCGTGAACCTTGAATCAAGTTTTGACAATTTAGACTTAGATTACCCCAATTGAGGTTGTAAGCCTCTTGTTGGGATCATTACGAATGAAACCTTAGAATTTTGAAGAATAAAAAAAACACACAAGATTAAGTCGTGATTAAGTCGAATTTGGTCATGTACATCCATCGAAAAGTCATGATTTAGGTATGGTTATAAGATTCTCGAAAATTACGAAAAATGCGTGCAATGCAGGATTCGACTATATGGACGGTGTGTGAGTGGACGTTTTTTTTATTAAAATATTATGCGTGCATATTTACATACTTTAAATGTTTTCCTATTTGTTTTTGGTGATATGTGATGGATTGGGTTTTTATATGATTTTTTACGGTTTTTATGAAAGTTGCCTTATTGCATATTTTACGAGATTTTCGTTGAATTATGTTTTCGGATTTTACTATGTTGTGGAATTTGGTAAAGTATGATCTCAATGTGTTTCTTGATTTTTTTTTATGTGGGATTGTTTTGAGTATGGGTTTATTTTCTTGGGAAATGTTGTTTATGCACGTTTTACGCATTTTGATAGAAAGTGTGCTTTTGGGCGTAGGCTCGGGTTTCTGAACGTATATTTGATTGTGAAATTGATGTGTGTTATGAAAGTATGTGCTTGGTATTTGTAATGTGAAACGTGGTGATGATTATGATAGGTTTGTTAGTCTCACACGTCGAGTTGGGCTCCCAATCTTAAGACTGGTATTATGTATGGTTGTGATTGTGGTACCTAATATGGTTTCATGTGGATATGTCTCTGGTATTGCGATGAGTAGCCTCAGATGTGGGTAAGGCTCTGTATCCTAAGACTAGTGTTGTGATGGTGACTTAGATGTCAAGCTGGGCTCTGTATCCTGAGTCGGTTTTCACTCGGACTTTGAGCTGGGCTTTGTGTCCTGAGTGGTGTGCCTACTGGTAGTGCAGTGACTGTGATGATTGATATTGTGCTTGTGCATCGATGATGAGTTGACTATATGTGATTTTTGTCGTGATGTTGAATATAGATTGGTTATGTGGAATTATTGTGATGGCTTGTGTTGATAGTTGTGGTCATTTGTGTGATTATGGTGTCGGTTTACTGATGTTTTGTACGGTTATTGTTGCTATTAGTTGTTATGCGTATTTACACATATTTCAAGATTTTGATATATTATATGTTTTCGCTAATCTAAATTTGATAGTATTCCGTATCCATGTATGGTTTTAGAAAACTGATGGTAAATGCTGAATTGTTTTCAAATTATGTTTTTTGGCCTTTTATCATCGCCCAAGTCTCAGCCATAATGGTAGAAC
The DNA here is from genome assembly GCA_032719365.1 of Prinsepia uniflora. Taxonomy (NCBI): domain Eukaryota; kingdom Viridiplantae; phylum Streptophyta; class Magnoliopsida; order Rosales; family Rosaceae; genus Prinsepia; species Prinsepia uniflora. Next base: position 13,629,216 of record CM064875.1, read on the forward strand.
CACCATCTCTAACCGAGTAGCACCCATCCAAGAAATTTAGGGATTAAACTAGGATTAAACTAGGAATTTAGGGATTAAAATGGGACCACACGGACGAGATTTGAGGGTTGTAGGAGCCTGGACAGATCACGCCGGTCCAAGTTGCAGGCGAACCGGACTGGACCGGTTCAGACCAGTCGTCGCGAGGAGGAAGACGACAATGTTCCCTGGCGCGTGGTTCCCACGCGCAGCCATTTCAGGCGGCGCGTGCGGGCGCGTGGAAGAGAATTTGAGGATGGTTCCAACATGTCAAATCATCTATTCGATGTAACGAACATTTTGGGACTGGTTTCGAGTCGATCGGACATCGTTTCGATAGGTTTCGGGATGTCCAAAGGTTTAGGTTCGGTTTTAAAAATAGTTAGAAAATCGGGAAAATTATGGGACTTCAATGAGAGGTTAATGAGGCTATTAGTAACCCTCTAAATGAATTTGGACAGGTTTGGGAGTCCCGGTGACGGTGATTGACCCGGGAGACGGTTATGGCACGCGTATCGAGGCGCAGCTTCGGACGGTCTGTGAGTGGACTTTGATTTCTAAACTGTGATGCATGCATAAATGTTTTATATGGATTATGAATATGATTTTATGATGTTGATTTGGATGATTGTGAATTATATGGTTTCACGTATTTCGAGGCGATTTACGTGCTTGCACGTAAATCGAGATTTTCCATTTTTACACTGATTTTCCGTACTTATGGTTTTAGTTATGATTTCATGAAATGATTTTGGATTTGAAAAGGTAACTCTTGGACTTGATGTCCATTTGCTTTACGGAATCAGGCCGGAGGCCCAGTTGGTTTACAATTCGGACCAGGGGTCCAATTTGTATGTGGATTCGGGCCAGGGCCCAGTTATGTATTACAAATGATTTTTACGGGTCATGATGGTTTATAGGAACCGGCATGAACCCTTGAAATGGATTTATGGGTCATGACGGTTTATGGGAACCAGCATGAACCCATGAAAGGTTTTATGGTTCATGACGGCTTAAGGGGGCCGGGCATGAATCCTGGAAAGATTTAAAGAATGATTTCAAAAGGTTTTTCATATTCCATCCTTTATATATGATTGTCTCCTCCGGGGAGGGTCGTTGGCCTGGGTGGACCCCGGAGTAGTCACGGAGCACTGACTGAGTGGAGTCGCCCCCCAGTTGGGTTCCTTACGCTCAGGATGGGCATGGTTCGTTACCTCCAGGGAGGGTCATTGATCTACGGACATTGACCTGGGTGGACCCTGGAGAGACTTGGGTTTGAGACCCCAGTTAGCACGTGCGTAGCTCTATTTCACCGTGACAGGTTCTGGATATGAATATAATGGATAAACATGATTTCAATTGGTTTGGGAAATTAAGTTTTATGATGATAAATGGATTTGGGCTGAGATCCCACATATGATTTTATGATGTTATGGTTTTCTGTAAATGGTATGATTGGATAAATGGTTTTACTATGCATGCATGCTTTTTAGTGAAGGGTATAAAGGTCTTTATGAAATATGTTTTTATAAACTCTTTATTTTTGTCCACTCACAGTCTTTCTGTTTTTAATACCCTTCAGGTTGACATCGGATGTGGACTGTAGCAGAGATCGAGATATCACATACCTCCTCCGGATCCTAGCGTACTCTGATAGCTCAGGAGGGCAAAGGTCGGAAATATCCCTTGTCTGACACTTCGTGTCAGACGGGAGCAGGGTCATCCCGCACTAATCCCGGGGGGATTGGGATGGGTTCTGTCAGCGTGGTATCAGAGCTCGGATAGCTCATCGAATACCCAGGATGCTCTGATACTGTCAGCGTGGTATCAGAGCAGGATTGCTCATGTTACTCTGAATTCCAGAGCGTTTTTTGCGTACTATTCCTTACGCAGGTCGAGGATGTGATATCTGAATGGGCTGCAGTTCGTGATCAACCTGATAGTAGGATGCCGATACGATAGTTAGTAGGTCTGTATCGTGGAATGTCTTGGTTCGGCACTTGATGCCGGGGTTGCCATACTTCTGTCGGGGTTGACAGTGTGGAACCCTACGAAATGGTGAACGTAGTATTACGTTAGAGTTTTGGATCGTGAGACGGTTAGTTGGGATCGTCTTTCACGATGTCGTTGGATCGATTCCGACCACTGATTCGGTGTTGTGACCATCTGGTGGTCAGGTGGAATCCTAGTTGTTTTGACGATAAGATTGGATTGACGTCCTTACAATGTCAAGACCGCGGAGTCGGTCAGATTGTTGATTTTACTGCTTTTTGCAGTTGGGTTCAGAGTGACCCTAGGTGTGATCGTGGAACCCTATCTTGGGTGTATGGTTCGGAAATGTGAGTTGACGAGTGGTGTGACTTTGACGACTATTCGGATTTGGGTTCGTTAGTCAGTCTAGTCATGTCATCTCTAGTGATGGGATTGCACCTTGCAGTCGAAGTTGTATTTATCGGTTAGACCTAGTTGGTCGTCGTGCTACTTTAGTTGTGATGGATTTTTTGTGCAACTAAGGTCATGGGCGACCTGGTAGATCACATTGGTTAGTCGAGTTACGCCTGGTTAGTGATTGGTTGGGCAAGTTATCAGGGTTGGTACTTGTCGATGGAATCCCGGAGTGGGGATACGGAGTAGTTGGTACAAGCGGTTGATTCTGTTGGATGCGTAGTTTGGATATCGAGGTGTTTGGTAGTTAGGTCTGCACGAGTCTGTGGCAGGCGCTACTACCGAGAATGGTCGTAGTTACGATTGTTGGGAATCGGTGACGTTCAGGTGACGTTTCCTTTTCTCGTATGCGTTATTAGGGTGACTGTACCCAGAGTTGTCGGGTACGAGGGAGGCAGAGTTTCTCCTATTCGAGCAGAGGTGCGGGGTCGTCGCTCGGTATGAGCGGAGATCCAGGGTTGTCAGTTTTGGACACGGTGTGCTAGTGTTAGTGCTGATGCTGACAAGTGATGATACTAGTACTAGCGCGGGTGCGGGTACTGGTGATTGTGATGACGTTGAGTCACATCCATCGTAATGGGCATATGTTCGGTATCTGTGGTCCCATAGTGGATCTCAAATAAAGTCAAATTGGTTAGGGGACACGTGGTTCATGTCCGGGTATGTTGTTCCCAATCTTGTTGGAACTTCGGAATCGCGAGGGGTTGCGATCGAGGTGACTGAGATTTCTCATTTTCTGCTTGGTGGCAGACGATGTTGGTTACATGGCGTGGTGAGTGCAACACGTTTTGGTTGCAATCACGTAGGATGAGTTTTGATGTCATCGTGTTGAATCATCCTTGGTTTTTCCTCGGTGGGATGACAAGGATTGATACGAGGTAATCAGTGAGAACCCACAGTCTGGCGTGTCTCGTCGTTGACTAATCTGTTTAGATGTGGGAATTGGTTTAGGACTTTGGGTATCGTTATGGATCTGGATTGTGATTTGGATGATCCAGATAGGTGGAGAGTTTATCACTCTTACTTGGATGTTTGAGTTGAGGATGTTGGGACTGAGCTTCTTTTCGAAGTGAATCCCGTATGGTATATTACTCAGGTGAGTAGTTTTTCGACGTGGTCGGATATGGTCAGCCTTATAAATGTGTTGATATGGGGATTGGCTTCCCTATGAAGTCAATCGATTGTATTGTGGTAATCGGTTGAGCAGGTATCTGATAGGTTCGGATATAGTGCGTCTCGGTATACGAGAACGATATTTCGGGTTTTGGAATCAGATTTCTGGATGACGATTCAGGATTTGATTTTGGAACTTGAAAGAGGATTTCTGGATTTGGGTTTTGGAATCGGATTCTAGGTGACGATTCAGGAATTGATTCTAGAGCTTGACTGTGGATTTTCTTTTATAGATTTGGGTTCGGAATGGTTATTCCAAATGCTAGCTTATGGAATAATGATTTTGGATTCGGATTTAGACATGGCTATGGATATGAATTCTGGGTTTGAATTCGGGATTTCTTCCGTAATTGCGGATTCGGATTCGGATTTGGAAATAGATGATGGGTTGGAGGTTCGATTTGTCTAGTCCGGGATTGGACAAATGGACTCCATACTAGAAACGTGATTGGCTACAACCTAGGTGGTTGTAGGTTGATTAATGGGTAGTTGTATGTACCTTGTACGTAGTTCGAGGTACGACACTGGGCAGACTTGTGGTGCCTGGTGACGGTATATAGGTTATACTAAAGGTATGTTGGTGAGTGTATTGGTAATCGGCTTAGTTCCGATACCATTGGATTAGTCGAGGTCGTGAACTAGACATTTGATACTGTGCAGTGGGTCATGGTATTTCTGATGGGTCTAGTTACACACAGATTGAGTGAAATGCTTTGTGGGTAAGTGTTTACTCATGGTTGAGTGAGTTGGTGGTTAGTATAACCACAAGTGAGTATAGTGTCAGTTTTTTACTAGCGATTGTCAAGTGGTGACAGTTTGTCGAAGGTGTCAGCGTGGATCGGTTAGTGAGTTGGTGACTCCCAATGGGAGCAGATGTTAGGATAGATTGGTGATTGAGAAGGGAACCTTCGAGTGGTTGTGTCAGCGACTCGGTAGATTTGACAAGTGGTGTCAATTCGGGCCGTATGGCTACTGTCATACGACGTGGTCGAGTGTAGTCGATACGACGTGGGTGTTAGTGGTACGTCTGGTTGCAGACGAGTATCGTTTGGGTTAGTGGGTGTACGAGTGTACACGAGTTTCGAGGTTGATTCTACTTTCCACGGGGTGGATGTGGAATCAGGATAGTTGGAGTTTCGAGAATGAAACTAATTAAGGAGGGAAGAACGGTTAGATTAGGTCAGTTGGAATTTCGAGGACGAAATTAATTAAGGAGGGAAGGTTGTAACGACCCGTCCCAAATTCCTAGATTAGATTAGTGACTAATCACGATTAGTGAGGTTAATCCGTGATTAGTTGAGTGAAATCTGACGAACGATGCAAAATGACCGTTTTGCCCCTGGTTGTGGGCAAAATTTTGACTTTTCATTCGGGCGGTCAAATGGACTTTGACCAATGACTGTGACGTAGTACGTGACGTCACGAGTTCATAGACAGGTGGCACATTCAATTCCGACGTTCGTGGAAGAAGTTATGACGTTCAGAAGTTTAGGGGCATTTTAGTAATTTTGGTTAGAAAGAGGCAAATGTTGACTTTTTGACCGGGATGTCCGATGGCCGAGGGCCGAGGACCATTACGTAGATAAGGACGATATGAATCCATAGACAGGCGGCACGTCGAATTCGGACGTTGGACGGTGAAGTTACGGTTCACGGAAGTTCGAGTGCACTATTGCACAAATTACGAGACGAGTTCATTTTTGGACTCTAGTGGGCCCAGATATTTGTCCTGATACCCAATGGATGAGTGACAAGTGTCACCCATCCACTGGACATCATTTTCTCTTCATGCACATCCATCTATCCTCCAACATCGATCATTTCCCATTTTTCCCAAAACCAAAACCCGATCAACCCTCCACCCTAAAACCAAAACCTTCAGCCCCTTTGATCATGATGGAAACCAAGAAGAAGAACTGAGGATAGAGAGGAGGTGGTGGCTGGCCCAGGCAGCACCGCCGTGCACGGCGGAGGAGAGAACCGATCGAGGTAATCGGTTAAAACCAAATTTCATCCATTTTCAATTCTTGTGATTATGGGCCATTTTTGATGTTTCTATTGAACTAAAAAGATTGTTAAGAGGTTAATAGGAAGCTTTTGAGAGTGGTTGGACGTTGAGGAGCCCTGGGGAAGGTTTTGAATATTTGAACCGAAGAGGAAAAATTGAACCGGGTGGATTTTTATGGTTTTTGATGTTTTAAGTAATGGATTTAGGTTTCTAGGATTAAACTAGGAATTTAGGGATTAAAATGGGACAAAACGAACGAGATTTGAGGGTTGTAGGAGCTTGGATCGGTCACGCTGGTCCAAGTTGCAGGCGAACCGGACCGGTTCAGACCGGTCGTCGCGAGGAGGAAGACGACACTGTTCACTGGCGCGTGGCTCCCACGCGCAGCCATTTCAGGCGGCGCGTACGGGCACGTCGGGGAGAATTTGAGGATGGTTCCAACATGTCAAATCATCTATTCGATGTAACAAACATTTTGGGACTGGTTTCGAGTCGATCGGACATCGTTTCGATAGGTTTCTGGTTGTCCGAAGGTTTAGGTTCGGTTTTAAAAATAGTTAGAAAATCGGAAAAATATGGGACTTCAATGAGAGGTTAATGAGGCTATTAGTAACCCTCTAAATGAATTTGCACAGGTTTGGGAGTCCCGGTGACGGTGATTGACCCGGGAGACGGTTATGGCACGTGTATCGAGGCGCGGCTTCGGACGGTCTGTGAGTGGACTTTGATTTCTAAACTGTGATGCATGCATAAATGTTTTATATGGATTATGAATATGATTTTATGATGTTTATTTGGATGATTGTGAATTATATGGTTTCACATTTTTCAAGGTGATTTACGTGCTTGCACGTAAATCGAGGTTTTCCGATTTTACATTGATTTTCCATACTTATGGTTTTAGTTATGATTTTATGAAATGATTTTGGATTTGAAAAGGTAACTCTCGGACTTGATGTCCATTTGATTTACGGAATCGGGCCGGAGGCCCAGTTGGTTTACAATTCGAACCGGGGGTCCAGTTTGTATGTGGATTCGGGCCTACGGCCCAGTTATGTACTACAAATGGTTTTTACGGGTCCTGACGGTTTATGGGAACCGGCATGAACCCTTGAAATGGATTTATGGGTCATGACGGTTTATGGGAACCGGCATGAACCCATGAAAGGTTTTATGGTTCATAACGGCTTATGGGGGCCTGGCATGAATCCTGGAAAGATTTAAAGAATGATTTCAAAAGGTTTTTCATATTCCATCCTTTATATATGATTGTCTCCTCCGGGGAGGGTCGTTGGCCTTGGTGGACCCCGGGGTAGTCACGGAGCACTGACTGAGTGGAGTCGCCCCCCAGTTAGGTTCCTTACTCTCATGATGGGCATGGTTCGTTACCTCCAGGGAGGGTCATTGATCTACGGACATTGACCTGGGTGGACCCTGGAGAGACTTGGGTTTGAGACCCCAGTTAGCACGCGCGTAGCTCTATTTCACCGTGAAAGGTTCTGGATATGAATATAATGGATAAACATGATATCAATTGGTTTGGGAAATTATGTTTTATGATGATAAATGGATTTAGGCTGAGATCCCACATATGATTTTATGATATTATGATTTCTGTAAATGGTATGATTGGATAAATGGTTTTAATATGCATGCATGCTTTTTAGTGAAGGGTATAAAGGTCTTTATGAAATATGTTTTTATAAACTCTTTATTTTTGTCCACTCACAGTCTTTCTGTTTTTAATACCCTTCAGGTTGACATCGGATGTGGACTATAGCAGAGACCGAGATATCACATACCTCCTCCGGATCCTGGGTTACTCTGATAGCCCAGGAGGGCAAAGTTCGGAAATATCCCTCGTCTGACACTTCGTGTCAGACGGGAGCAGGGTCATCCCGCACTAATCCCGGGGGGATTGGGATGGGTCATGTCATAGAATGCAGCCATGGACCATCCTTTAAAGGAAGTTCGGAGTTTTTGGAAGTGTCACAAGGTTCCAAAATAATTTCCACGTCTCATTTGAGACAATGTAGGAAGATGAGGGGCAAGTCGTGGATGTAACGACCCGTCCCAAATTCCAGGATTAGATTAGTGACTAATCACGATTAGTGAGGCTAATCCGTGATTAGTTGGGCGAAATCGGACGAACGATGCGAAATGACCGTTTTGCCCCTAGTGGTGGCAAAATGTCGACTTTTCAATCGGGCAGTCAAATGGACTTTGACCGATGACCGTGACGTAGTTCGTGTCGTCACGAGTTCATAGACAGGTGGCACGTTCAATTCCGACATTCGAGGAGGAAGTTATGACGTTCGGAAGTTTAGGGGCATTTTGGTAATTTGGGTGAATAGGAGGTCAAAAGTTGACTTTTTGACCGGGAGGTCCGATGGCCGAGGGCCGAAGACAGTTACGTAGATGAGGACGATACGAATCCATAAGCAGGCGGCACACTGAAATCGGACTTCGAACGGGAGAGTTATGGGTCACGGAAGTTCGATTTCACTATGCACGAACTTCGAGACAGGGACGATTTGGCGAAATCTAATTGGGCAGATATTTTAGTGGGCCCCATGTATGAGTGACAAGTGTCACTGATCCCATTGACTTGATCCCCCAATTTGTGGATCTATATAATTAATTAATATTATTTAATTAATTTTATAATCCAATCCACACCTAATTCAATCCTAGCCATCCATTTCAATTCCATCTTTAAATCCTCACCCTCCATCTCTCATTCCCTCATCTGATCACATCATTTCCTTCTCCCTTCTCTTCCATGACATCACCTTCATCATTCTTCTTCATTTTTCATTTTCTTCCTTTTCCTTCCCAAACCCGAAACACAAACCACACCACACCACACCTTCCCTTATCTGAGCCAGGAGTGACCGTGTGAGGAGTGTGAGGGGCTGAGGACGACGGCTGAGGACGGTGGCCCACGGTGGAGGCCACGGCGGAGTGAACCCGTGAGGTACGGAAATATTCAAATTTTGAAAATTGGATTTTAATGGTTTTTACTCGATTCCATTAATTGGGTAAGGTTTCTAGGGATCCCAGGAGATGAATGGGATTGGTTTCGAGGCATTAGACGGCCTGGAACAGCCGTGAACGGCGGGAGAAGTCACGGCCGCCATGGCCGAATTGAAGGTACGGGTTTTTGATGTTTTTCTTCCATTTTAATGTCATAGAACCCTAGGTTAGGATTAGAGGATGAAAATGGGACAAACGGGAGGCATTTTGGTGGTCGGACGGTGGAGAACCGGCCGGATCAAGTTGCGGGTCACGGCGACCCGGTTGCAGGGTTCGGGTCGACCCGTCGAGTGGTTGAAGGTAGTGACGTGGCATGATGACGTGGCACCTGTCAGATTGTCAGGTGACGTGGACCACTCATCAGCCGACACGTGTCACATGTCAGTGCACAGTCAGCACTGACATGTCAGTGACGTGGCCCAATCAGGGGCTGACACGTGGCACAGACGTGGACCAGTGCCGCGATGACACGTGGCACATGTCAGACTGCCACGTGGCACTGACAGCACAGTGACGTGGACCAATGGGAGCATGACACGTGGCACCTGTCAGAGTCTGACATGTCAGACCTGACAGCTGTCAGATGACGTCATGCTGACGTCAACGATGACGTCAGTAGGTACTGTAGCAGGCGCGTGAAGCCCACGCGCAGCCACTTCAGGCGGCGCGTGAAGGCGCGTGGTAGGGAATCTGGGGAAGGTTCCAACATACGAAATCTTCTATTCGATGTAATGAACATTTTGGGACTGGTTTCGTGTCGATCGGACACCGTCTCGATATGTTTCGGGGCATCGGAAGGTTTAGGTTCGGGATTAAAAATAGCTAAAAATACGGGAAAATTACGGGGATTTGGTGGGAGGTTAATTAAGTAGTTAGTAACCTTCTATTACGATTTGGACAGGTTTGGGAGTCCCGGTGACAGTGATCGGCTCGGGGAGCCGTATGGCACGCAAATCGATGCGGCAGCTCGGACGGTCTGTGAGTGGACCTTGTTTTCTAAATTGGTGCATGCATAAATGTTTGTTATATGTTTTAATACATGTTTGATGATGCCATGGGTGCAATTCTATGTGGTTACGTATAAGCACGTATTTCGAGGTTTCGACCTTATACGGTGCTTATACGGGTCTGTATTTCTTTATTGATTTAAATGAACTGGATTTGGATTTCAAAAGGATAAACTCGGGTATGAGACCCATTTGGTTTTGTCTCGGGCATATGACCTCAGATATCGGGCACGGTGCCCAACTGATGTCCTATGTTCGGGTACGAGACCCAAGCTACTTTACGGTTTTGATTTCAAGTCAGGGAACCTTAAATGGATTTCCCGGTTCATGACGGTTTATGGGAACCGGCACGAACTCTTAATATGGTATCATGGTTCATGACGGTTTATGGGAATCGGCTTGAACCCTTGTTGGTTATTACGGTACATGACGGTTTATGGGAACCGGCATGTTACCTGGATATGTTATTACGGTACATGACGGTTTATGGGAACCGGCATGTTACCTGATTATGGATATTATGGATCATGACGGTTCAGGGGAACCGGTCATGAATGTTTATGTTATGTATATATATGTTCATCTACCTTCCTTTACTTCTATTATCTCCTCCGGGGAGGGTCGTTGGCCTGGGTGGACCCCGGAGTAGTCACGGAGCACCGACTGAGTGGAGTCACCCCCCAGTTGGGTTCCTTACTCTCAGGAAGGCTATGGTTACTATTACCTCGGGTAGGGTCAGTGGTCTGCGGACATTGACCTTGACTTTGAGAAGACTCGGATTGAGACCCGGGTAGCACGCGCGTAGCTTTGGACACCGTGACAGGATTGGTTGTGTGACTTATATATATGTATGTGATGTATATATGATATATGATATGTGGTGCGCACAGGTGTGCACAGGATTTGAGCAGTGGCTCGTGTACTTGGTTTCTTTATGGTTTGGGGCCGAGTCCCGTATGGATTTGGGCAGTGGCCCGTATGGTCGTTTTCATTGTGGTCCTTTCGACCTTGGTTTATATCTGCTTTGGGCTTAGTCCCATATATGGTTTGTTTTGGATAAATGGTTTTCGAATGCATGCATGCTTTTTAGTGGAGGGTACAAATGTCTTCTTATTAAATGTTTTTATAAACTCTTGTTTTGTCCACTCACAGTTTTTAATGTTTTGACTGCCCTTCAGGTTGACATCGGATGTGGACTGTAGCAGAGACCGAGATATCACATACCTCCTCCGGATCCTGGCGTACTCTGATAGCCCGGGAGGGTAAAGGTCGGAAATATCCCTTGTCTGACACTTCGTGTCAGACGGGAGCAGGGTCATCCCGCACTAATCCCGGGGGGATTGGGATGGGTCCTGTCAGTGGGGCTAGAAAGAGCATGTGATGAGGGGCAAGATGAGTCGCAAGTCGTGGAGCTAGAAAGTGTCTGCTCCTGTCTAACACGAAGTGTCAGACCAGGGATACTTCCGACCTTTACCCAACCGGAGCTATCAGAGTACGCCAGAATCCGAAGGAGGAATGCGATGTCTTGTCTCTGCTACAGCCGCATCCACGATCAACCTGAAGTGCATTCAAAATACAAAAGTTATGAGTGGACAAAACAATTATTTTATAAAAACATTTTCATAAAAGACCTTTATGCCCTTCATTAAAAACATATGCATGCATTCGAAAACCATTTCTAGGGTTCCTGCCCGGTTCCCATAAACCGTCATGAACCATCAAACCATTTGGGCCTTAGCCCGAAATCAATCAAACAACACATGGGACCTCAGCCCAAACAAAAACACGTGGGAACTCGTCCCAAAACCATCTTATATGGGTCTCAGCCCAAAACCAATACGCGAGGGTCTCAGCCCAACACCATCTCAGTGAAAATTCATCCACATATACATATATACATATATAACCCATCCTAGGCACTTCCGGAGAAGATGCCAACTCGGGGCACACAGCCCCTAGGGAACACATCCCCGATAGAGTCAAGATATCTCAATATATATATATATAAGTATGCATACTACCCGGGGTCTCACTCCAAGTATTCTCCCAGGAATTCTCCATCTTGGAGGCTCATCTTCGGACCTAGTCTGATCATCTCTCCGGAATCTGGTCCGGGACCACATCATAATGCCCACTCCTGGAACGGGATCCCTATGGGGATACCCTCTCTGGTCTGTGGATCGTGACTCCCCAGGTCGGCGACTGGAGGAGACCAATCAATAATCTCAAAAGGAGGGTATATACATACCAGTATAATAAAACCATAAAAACGGGACTCACGCCCGATAACACAAAGAAAATGGGCCTCTAGCCCGAACATAGGACTCCAAAGGGCCTATAGCCTGATTTCACAATAACTGGGCATCGAGCTAGTAAATCAACGGGGCATCGAGCCCAATATCTCAAGGTCAGTCACGATCCCGATCATAGCGATGTATGCAACGATCAATCCAAGACCACTCTTAATTCTGGTATGTCACCGTGAACACTTCACTGCCGCAACCATCTCGAGACCATGGTGCAGACGTCGCCGATCGATCCACTAAACCGTCAGCACTCCGAAGTCAAGCCTCCAGTGGCTGATCAACAACGGGACGCGCATCATGACCTCTCCGGAAGGAACGTATCCAAATCCGGAGGTGAGCGTCACGTCGTTCGTCGCCGTACACACAGCAACCGTCGCGACCACGACTCAGACCTGTAGGTCGTCAATAGGGTCTCATGCCCAAGTCAAAACCAAACCCAAATGGGTCTCATGCCCTGTTTTACCTTTTCAAAACCATTTCATTAAAACCGAAAGCATAAGCGCGTATAAGCACGTATAAAACCCGAAAACCTCGAAGTACGTACCCATACGTAAACACACACCAAAATGCACTCAAGGCATCCCAAAACACATATTAAAACATATAAAAAAACATTTATGCATGCATCGAATTCAGAAAGAAAGTCCACTCACAGACCGTCCGTGCTGCTGCCTCGATACACGTGTCGTATGCCTTTCTGGGTCAACCGTCGTCTCCGGGGTTCCCAAACCTGTCCAAAAACACTTTAGAGGGTTACTAACTACTTAATTAACCTCTCACTAAAGCCCCCTAATTTTCTGGGATTTTTAACTATTTTTAAACGAGCACCGAAACCTTCGGACAACACAAACTATATCGAGACGATGTCCGATCGACTCGAAACCAGTCCCAAAATGTTCGTTACATCGAATAGATGATTTCATATGTTGGAACCACCCCCAAATTCCTCATCACGTGCCTCACGCGCCTTGGGATTGCACTGCGCGTGGGCCTCACGCGCCACGCTACAGTGTCATCCCCTACCTTCAGCCGACCGATCCGACCGGCTCGGTCCAGTTTTTCCTGCAACTTGGACCGGCGTGACCGGTCCAAGTCCATTCCCGGTCCAGTTTTCACCCGTTTTACTCCTAATTGATCATATTCTTCCTTATTTAATCCTAGGAACCTAAATCCATTAACAAAAACGTCTAAAACCTATAAAATCCAATCTGTCCAAATCTTCCTCACGGTTCAAAGTTTCTAAAACTTACCCACGGCTTCACAGCCGTCCAATAACTCCCAAAACCATCCTAACACAATCCTAATAACCTATTTAACTCATTAAAACCATCCAAATTGACCCATAATAACAGAAATTGAAAAAAGATTAAATCGGTTAAAACCGATTACCTCGATCGGTTTTCTCCACCACCATCCACTGCGGCTGCTGCCTGGGCTAGCCACCACGTCCTCAGCTCCTCAGTCACTCTCTGTCCTCTCAATTATGCTCATAGGGTCAAGGGTTTGGTTTTGGGGTGAATGGTGGATCGGGTCTGGTTGGGTTAGGAAGAAAATGATCGATGCAAAGGGGAAGAGATATGCATGAGTTAAATGGGTTGGGCAATGGATGGGTGACACTTGTCACTCATCCATTGGGCCTGTCCAAAAAGCTGGGCCCTCTAGAAGCCAAATAAGCTTCCGTCTTGAAAACGTGCAATAGTACGTTCGAACTTCCGTGAACCGTAACTTCGCCGTCGAACGACCAAATTCGACGTGCCGCCTGTCTACGAATTCATATCGTCCTAATCTACGTAACGGTCTTCGGCCCTAAACCATTTGACCTCCCGGGTTAAAAGTCAACTATTGGCCCCTATTCACCCAAATTACCAAAATGCCCTTGAACTTCCGATCGTCACAACTTCTTCCATGGATGTCGGAATCGAACGTGTCACTTGTCTATGAACTCGTGATGTCTCGAATTACGTCACAGTCATCGACCAAAGTCCATTTGACCGTCCGAACGAAAAGTCAACATTTTGCCCATTCTAGGGGAAAAATTGTCATTTCGCCCCGAACGTCTAATAATCCTCGTCTAATCCCCGATTAGTCTCACTAATCCGTCATTAATCCTTAATTAATCCTGCTAATTCATGACGGGTCGTTACAGCTTGTTTCCTTAACCATTGGTATCTGGACTTGACCGAATAGTTTCCATCGATTGTTGGTGGCCATATTAAGTGATCCTCCCCCTACTCGTCTCCAATAGGCACATAGAAAATTAGCTTAACACTCTCACAATCAAGGACACCACTCAGCTAGACCAGTCCCTTGATTGAAAGTCAAAAAAATCTTCCACAAGAACCTCAAGGTTAGCCCCAAGTAATATAGAATCCATAGATTTTCTACTCAAGTTTAAATTATTAGGCCCATAAGAATAATTCGAGTATCAATCACAATGTATAACACCACTACACGTAGGCTACCCTGGAATTGCACTAAGCATTATCTGAGTGATGTCTAGGAGCTACACTAACGCACCATCCAAACAACAACAATAATAATAGCCTACGGGAACTACATGAAGCACCACCCGAGTTATATCTGCACTATCAGTAGAAAAACCAATCATAGATACAGCATCCGAGTGCCCACTCAGGGATACAATATCTGAGCGTTATCCATATGTAAAATACTCGAGAAAATAGAGCCCAGCACTAGGACGTCTGAGTGAAAACCGACCCAGGAAAACAGAGCCCAGCTCTAGCATGTCTGGTTCATAATCAAATCATCAGTCTCAAGAAAAGAGAGAATAACTTTAAGAAGTCTGAAACTAACCATAGTCTACTCAGTGAAACTGAGACCAACTTTGGACTTATGAGCGCTAACCCAAAATATCAGGCCCAAGGAAACATAGTCTTGCTCTGAACGTTCGACCGCCAACCATGTTCGAAGATGGTTGACTTGTGCACAATAATTCACAAATAACACGAGAACACAAATGTACAACATATATCAATTCATTAAAAGCCATATCATCATTTCGAAATCTGGGCCTAAGCCCAAATACAATTTTCATAAAACCTCATAAAACATGTATTCGAAATAAGTTTAAAATTTCCAAAAAGTCATTAAAATTTCCAAAGATTGGTGGTCAGAGGAGGGAGAACGAACCAGGTCGAGGTCGTAGGTCGAATGACCCGGTTGCAGGAAAACAGGTCGACCCGCAAGAGGCTGACGACGATGAAGTGGCAAGCCATGTCATTATCCTGTCAGAGCTATCAGTCCACGTGTTAAATCAGATGATGCCACGTGGCAAGTTGTTAGACACAGTCAGCAGCTGACGTGTTAGCTTGTCAAATCATGTGGACCAATCGGGTAATGCCATGTGGCAGGATGTCAAGACATGTTAGGACCCGACCCTCCTCGGTCAGGACCCGATTCATCTAGCATGATATTATCCGTTTTGGGCCTCCTTACCCTCACGGTTTTATTTTTGGGAGGTCACGGTGCAACTTCCCAATAGGTCACCTATCATGAAATTGTACCAGCCTCAACTCGCTTAACTTTTACAATCTCGTGTCCTAGAGGGAACGGTGAACGATCCCACATTCCTGCGAGGGGAATGGTCTGGGAAGGGAATGGTGGTGTGCCTTAAATGTGTAGGCACACACCTATCTAGTACGAGGCCTTTTGGGAGCTCAGTGGATTTGGGTTCAGTTAGAACTCCAAAGTTAAGCGAGTTGAGGCTGGTGCAATTCCATGATGGGTGACCCACTAGGAAGTTGCACCTTGAGCTCCCAAAAACAAAACCGTAAGGGCGAGGAGGCCTAAAGCGGACAATATCGTGCTAGATGAATCGGGTCCTAACCGAGGAGGGTTGGGTCCTAAGATGGCAGGTCTAGTTAGCACTGTCAGAACACGTGGACTAATAGGGTGGTGCCACGTGGTAGTGTGACATAGGTGTTAGGGACACGTTGTAGGACACATGGATCAATCAGAGAATGACATGTGGCAGGTGTTAGACCTCTCAAGCTGACGTCAGCATGACGTCAGTCGTTGACCGACGATGACCAGCATTGACCAGACTTTGATCTTTGCGTGAAGGCGTGTACACACGAATTTCTAGGTGAAATCTATCATGTTCGAACGATTTCGACGATCTAAATCTAATGGTGGTAGTTTCAGGTCGATCGGAGGTCGTTTGGATGGTGTTTTGGAGGTTTTTAGCCTCGGGAAGCGTGTTCGAGACACGTTGACCGGACCGAGACTTTTGAGGATTTCTTATATGGACTTATAGAGGCTATTAGTAACCTTTGGGTATGGTTTGGAGAGGCTTGGACATCCCAGAGACTATGGATTAACTTCGGGTCGGCTTACAGCACAGGATTCGGAGCGCGGAGCGTGGACCTTGTGTGAGTGGACCTTGATTTCTAAATAATGCATACATATACATGTTTTAAATGATTTATGAATAAGGTTTGAAATGCCTGGTTTATTTATAGTTTTGAATAGGGTATTTCATGATGATTTATATGTTGGTTGGATCATGATTTCAATGAAGGGATTTGATTAACTGTTTTTAGATGATTTCATATAAATGCGTGAAATCAGTATTTCGGGCTCCAGTTGATTTAAGATTTGACTCAGAGTATAATCAAACGAGAAATTGAACAGTGATTTGAATAATAAAATGATTTCGGATTTGAAAATGATATTTGGGCTTGTGACCCTATTGGAAAGATAATGGACTCCGGGAGTGAGTCCTTGTGTATGGAAACCATGTTTCGAGTCAAGGGCCCTATTGTGATGATTTCGCAAGGAAATGATATCGGGTTGTGGCCCAGTTATGATTTATGAAAGATATTGATAGGATTCGAGGGATCCTAGATTTTCAAAGTGTTTCTAGACACTGATTTTATGAGATTTTAGGAGATTTGTGGAAACTGGTTCTGGGCTTAGATCCTATGCAAAATAACTATTTTGATTTGAGAAACAACAATTTTGAAAAGGGGTTCCCATTGCTTTTATTATGACCATTCTCCATGATTATGAGAGGACATCTGGTTACAAATATGTTTCCTCGGAGAGCACCCTGGAGATAACCTGTTCACCTCCGAGGTACGGAGAGGTCACGATGTGCCTGTTGTCGAGCTGCCGAGAGAGGCGGTAGCCTAGGGAGGCTCGATTCAGGAGTGTGGACGTTATATGAGATCGATCGTTGGTATGGTCAAAATGATGTGGAAATTGTTAGTCGGTGATGTGTTCAAGGCAACATGCTCGGATCAGAGCGGCCCTGGAGCTTATATGCACGTGTTTCTTGGATATCGTGACTGATATGATGATATGATGGTTTGAGACCGATGTCGGATATGAGAATGGGTCCTGAGGTTTTTGATTGATTGATTGTGTCCATATGTTTTTAATTATGTGTTGGTTTTACGATGAAAGTACTTGTTTTCCATATGTACTGTTTTATTGGCAAGCAAAAGCTTTAAATTGATATGCATGCATGCTTTATGGAGGGTGAAAATTATATTTTGAAAAATGAGCTTGATAAATGCTTATTTTTTTTCCACTTACATGTTTTGTTGTTTTTGATACCCTTCAGGTTGATCGCGGATGCGGACTGAAGTAAAGACAGAGACATCACATGCCGCATCGTACACCACAGATCTTGGCATACACTGGATAACCCCGAGTGGGTTACAATTTTATCCCTTGTCTGGCATGTGGTGTCAAACAAGAGCAGACACATCCCACGATAATTCAGGGAGATTGAGATGGGTCCTGTCATGTTCTGACTTGTTTATTCATCTCATTGTCATACTATGCATGTGGCTCATATCTCAGAGACATGATATTTAGTATCCATACTCTGATACCAAGTTGGTAGGACTTGTTCCTAAATTACCTTTATTTACGTACCTGGTCCTTCTCCCGTCTAACAAATAATCTTGAAATTACTAGGATTACCCTTAATTCTTGTCAGACAAGGGATATTCCTGTTTATATCTGTATTCACAATTTAGTAGGTAGACCAAACATAATCCATCCCTTGAGAAGCTACCACCCACATCCAACACACTAGCCCCGTCAAGTGGTGGAATCTAACAGTTCAAAGCCTTCCAAGCCTTAATTCATTAAGTAATTATTGAATATTATATTTAATTATTGCAATGAAATCATATAATAAAGTAATCAAGGCAATATATATATATATATATATATATATATTCATTCATTATAATTTTCCAATATAAATTATATGTTTAAATTAGTCTTATATTTAGATTCCTTAATTTTTGGATTTAAAATCCTAATTTTAAAATGTGTATGTATAACAATTCTGAAGTTACTAACATCCCAAAAAAACTTAAATTTTAATTCCTTAATTTCCCGAGATCTTAAACGAGTTTTAAAAGAATGCATAAACCTTCTTGCAATTAAAACTGTCCTGAGACGATATCTGTTCGACTCGAAAACTGTACCAATGGATTCATAACTTCAAAAATATGGAGTTTCATGTTGGCTGAACGATGGAGGGCTGCCACACGCACCCCCACAAGCCTCTATGCATGAACTTCACTTGCTGGCCTATCATTAGCAACCTCCAATGGGTTGACCCGGTTCTCTGCAACTCGGGTTGCCCAACCCACGATTCCAACTCAACTCAAACTGGGCTAAATGTTGAAATTTTCTTAAGATTTAAATGTCAAAATATATCTAATGCACTCCAGGAAAAGATCCACAGGTTTAAAATGAAGAAAAACTTACCTCGACTCCTTGTCTAAGATTCCAACTTTCGGCCATAGCTCCAAGAATAGTCTGACATCCTTCCTTGTGTCTAAACCTTCATCTTTTTAGCTTAAGATGATCATAGAGACTCACATAACATGTTAGAACCTTTATTTTGAGCTGAACATGCTCGAATTAGTCTAATACTCCAAGAGCCATTTTTGAATTCTCACGGGTTTATTTTTGGTTATCGGGTTTGGAGGTGTCTCCACTTCTCCAATCCCTTATGATACTCCTCTCTTCCTCCTCTCTCCCTTTCTCTTCTTCTCTCTTTGTTTTCTAGTTGTTCCTTCCTTTCTCCATTCTCCTTTCTTGGTTTCCTCTCGACCCCATCCCCCCGAATTATACTCACACACATACAATATATATACACATGTATACACTTACAGGTCGGTGGAAGAAAGAAAATGGGAGGGAAAAGAACATTCTAGATTACCCTAGATTTCTTCTTGGAAAATTACCAAAATACCCTTATGTCTAAAATTACCAAAATGCCCTTACTTGCTTTTCACCCATATTGAATCTATTCGATCTCCGATTTTGGCATACCACATATCTACGTACTCTGAATCTTGAGGCCTACATAACGGTTCTTGCAGAACGTCCAAAAAGTGTTTAGGTCAAAAAGTCAACTTTTGACCTTAAAAAGGCAAAGCTATCATTTCCTTTTAATTTCTCCAAATGTACTTTTCTCGAATTTTCAAGTTGTTACAACTTGGCCTGGGCGAGGAAATGGAGATGGAATTGCAGCAGGGTGAGGGAAGAAGCTTGGTTGAGTATTCAAGGCTTTAATTTATTGCTCAAGGTTCTCCTTCTCTACTTCTCTGCTTTGAGCCTTTATTTCTCACCAGGAAGTTCATTCATCTCCGCCTACACAAAATTTACATAGATAAATTAATGGAAGCCTATACTCAGCATTACAAGCAGTATCATGAATCAAACTTCTTATATGGTGCATTATCACTGTATGCCTTAAACTTATAAGAGGAAAAATGAAACACAACCCCATGCATAGACATACCTTTAATTTATTTATCGTCTCGTACAAATTAAGAAAAACCCAAAGGGACTATCAAGTTTTAACACAATGCCTAAGAAAATTACCCTAAACCTTGCTTTATCCTCTTTGAACTGAATTCAGCTCAAATAAGCAATACATATTTACTAGAATATCAATCAATTAATAGGAAAAACGGTCAATATAAGATGCTAATAATACTAATTCATAAGCCTCACTATGAGCGTGTTTCCGGTACATTAAGATGAAGCCTTGATTGGGAAACTAGCAATTTATGATTAATGTATTATATTTCTTAAATCTTGAATTAAACATCTACGACATTCATATAGTCTAGGAAAGCCACTGTTCAAAACGGCGGCCGTCTAGCCTGGCTAGGCGGCGCCTAGGCGCTCGAAGGTTAGGAACCGCCCCGTATAATGACTAAGCGCCTAGGTGGATTTGTGCCTAGGTGTATAAATTCTTTTATATATAGATTTAGTTGTATGAGTTCTTTTATTTATTAAATACTTAGTTAATAATACAATCATTAATTAAAACAAAGATAATAAATGTAAATAAGTAAAATGCTGTATAATAAAATTAATAAAAAACTTACATTTTCAACATTTATGATTCTCAACTCAATTTATTTTTCTAGATAATTAATTTGTATTCTGAAATTATTTGATAGTATTCATTATATTATTAATTTGTTGAATTTTTTCTTTAAAATAAAAACCGCCTAGGCCCCCACATAGCCTCCGTCTAACTGCCCAGACGCTAAACCCCTATCGACCGTCCTAGGAGCGCCTAGCGCCTAGCGCCGTTTTGAACCTTGAGGAAAACATTATACTTCACGCCTGCATATTAAACATAGGCGGCATTCCCCGAGGCGTCTAATCCTAACACATCAAACAAAAAAAATTGAAATTTGACACTGCCGCTAATCCAAACAGCAAACAAAAAAAAAGCAGAAAAAGTTTGAAAATTTATTGGAAAAGAAAAACTGGGATTACGGTACCTGGGCGTGGGAGTGGGAGTGGAGCGGTCAAGGTAGCCAACCAAGTGATACTGGCGCAGGAAGAGATGGGAACTGAAAGGGTTTTTCTAAAATTTATTTTAATTTTAAGATGCTAAAGAAAATCTATTAAAATTATTATTTTAATTTTAATTTAATTTAGTTTTAAGTTAAGAACCATGTCATCTTATCAGTGGGCCTAGTCATATCATCTTTAATCTTAGTTATTAAAGTTCGTTAAATCTAATGGTTAAAAAATTGTAAACTTGTGTTTATTGTTCTGCTATATATAAAGTTATGCATATAGATTATTGATCTCATTTTTTATAAGAATCGAGCTTGCCTTGCTGAGACTTCCTACTTGCCTTCACCCTATAATGGATGTGGTTTAGGGATGGGCATAATTATCCATGGGTATAGGTACCCATGAGTATTGTTGAAATTGGTAGAAATTAGATGGATAAAAATTTACCCATCATCTAATGGGTAGGGTAAGGGTTTACCCATGGGTATTGAGGGTATTTAATACCCATTAAATTCAAAGTATATTCTTTATCCATTCTTCAAATTATCAAAGAATTTTTAACACTTTCTTCCCTTTACTAATTTTTTTTTCTTTCTATTCTTACTATTATTATTATTTATTAGGTATTATTATTTAAAATTATTTTATTTCAATTAAATATCAGTTATTTCATCTTTCATCAAAAAAATTATACACAAAAATATTACGAATTTATATTAACATCAATTTTTTTTAAGAACTTAAATAATTCATTTTAAATGATTTAACAAAAATCAAAGTAAACTATAAATTTTTTAAGATTTCACAACCATGAAATAATTTAAAGGGAGTTTTATAAATTCTTAAAAATTGTTTATAATAAAAATTTTAATGAGTTTTTTTTTTCAAGTTTTGAATTTCATTTCAACATTTACTACTCATTCTTCATTTAATTGGAAAATTTTCGGAGTCAAATTCTCAAATAACTCATTCACTAGTCTTGGTTAACTCGACAAATTTTGATAATTAAAGATAGAAGAGTAAATTGGTCATTTACTAATTCTCATTTTAAATTTCAAGACGGATTGTAACAGAAACTCTAATAGAAATTGAGAGGATTTGAAAAAAAAAAATGAAAAACAAAAAAAAAAGCAAACGAAATTGAAAGGACAAAATATTAGAAGTTAAAAATAAAAAGTTGAAGACAAATGAAAGTAAAAAATAAAATAAAATAAAAAGTAAAAGAAAAATGAAAAGTAAAGAGAAAAATGAAAAGCAAAATAAATTGAAAGGTATAAAAAATTAAAAGTTAAAACAAAATGAAACACAAGGAAAAAGAAAAATTGAAAGGAGAAAATAAATGTAAAATGTCATGAGTACCCATTACCCAATGGGTAGGATTTAGGTAAACCCTCAAAAATTGAGGATGGGTCTAAATAGGTATAAAACTCATTTGTACCCATGTAGAGTAAAGGTTTATCCACACCCTCAAAAAAACCCATTTGACCATCCCTAATGTGGTCATTTCTCCATAGTTGATTACCCATTTCGTTATGTATGTATTTTAAGTAGAATCGTTGATTTCTTAAAAAGGTGTAAAATCATCTCTGAATAAGCCGACGGGATCTGAAATTGTTTGCTAGTCACTACGTTCAAATAATCTATAGTTTTCAATGATGCCATGTCTCATCCAACATACCCTAAATATGATAGAAATTAGAGAACAATGCTTTCCAGGCAGCCATCTCTCATAATTAACTGAGAAGAATTATACAACGCAAATTGGTAACTTGGTACTGTACAAGGATTTGGAAAAAAAAAAAAATTGGATGCAAAATAACCCAGCTTGTATATTGATGTACAATATTATTATTACTCACATGTTATCTTTCCAGGAATTTGCTCAGAACAGTTTTCCTTATATGTGCATCTCCGTCTTCTTCTTCTTCTCCATCTTCTTCAGCTTTCATATCTGCATTCAAAGCACATCGGATTACTGAGTTCACCTGCATCCTTAATCTCGCATTCTCAACAAACTGATCTGTCAACATCTCCCTCAACTCATCTCCCTTCCTCAACTCATCATCTCCCTTCCTTTCGCCAATATTGGTGTTGCTCAGTTCAACCACCGCCATAACAGCATTTTCCACGTCCTGTGCTAGGAGCTGCGCCTGTTCAAATATTCCGAAAGAGGTTATAAGGCCGAATCAAAACTCACATGCTGCTGCTCATACCTCAGCGACATTTCAGACAAAAAATAATCTGAAAAATCTGCTTATTTGCTTAGTCCAGAGGCCAGGGTGGACCCAAAATAAGCAAGCCGGATGGGATTGGATAGGATACAAGTCTCTTGTTAGATATGAAAAGCTTTGAAGGCAAAATTAATTAGTAACTTCGACTTCAGAAGTATACTTTTCAAGAGCCAGCTTGGAGTCATGAATGAGTAAAGATTATCAAATAAAGTCAGTAAATGGATTGGGAGACATGGAGAAGTAAAGGTGCTGAACATACTTCTGCAAGAAGGAGACCAATTCGATTGTCAGAGGTTGTCAGTAGATCTATTGCATCCGATGGTGATGAAGTGTCCAAAATGAGCTTATCTTCCTCTTCAATGAGGAAATTAACACTGCATTCTTGAAGCCGATTTCGAAGAATTCCACATTCATGCAACAACTTCACATTAGCGGAATTTGCACCCTCTATTCTTCGCCTTTCTTTTTGGAGAATCCTCTGAAAAATAAATACAAAATCACATATTTAGAGGGTGTAATAGTATTTTTCTCCATGAGAATGTATAATTTAGCCAGCACCGCCAAGATCTAGAAGATTAGAAGATTTAAGAAAAGCTGTCTTGTTCCTTTGTGAAACCCATTCAGTCAGATTTCTCCTACTCTAAAAGCACTAGCATTCATAAGTTAAATCACACATATGAGCAAGAACTGCAACAGTTTACGAAAAAATAATATAATTCTACGCTCTAAAATGGAGCAGAAACGACAATACCTCTACGTCTAACTTTTCTTTCATCAATCGACTGAGTTCCTGCTTCAGTTCTGATTGTGAATTCCTAAGATATTTGACCTCCTTAACAAGTAGCTTAACCTCTGTCTTTGATTTCACCTCCAACTCTTCATGATATTTCTGCAAGTTCTCAAGTTGCTGCTGAGAGGCATCCAACTCCTGTAGCAACATATCATTCTCTTGAATGATAGATACTTTTGTTGACTCGGAATGCACCTTTGCCTCCTGGAATATTCTCGCATGTCATCCACAGAAGGCCACAATACCGAATGAAAAAGGGAAATAAATATATTTTAGTATTAAAAAGAACAAACCTGCTCAGATTTTAACTGTAATTCCAAGTCCAGGCACTTCCTTCGGAGTTCCTCCATATCCCACTGCATTTGAGTGAATCTTTCCTTCTCAGTTAAAACCGTCTGTTGCATATTTTCTTTACAATTCTGCCTGGTAGTTTCAAGTTCCACTTCCAAATCTTTGACCTACAACAAGAAATTCCTATAAAGCAACATTTTTTTTTTTAAACAGATTATAGCCAAGGTATGAGTTTGAAGTTGAACTGACATTGAACTCAATAAAATCAACCTCCTTTCTCTTTAGCACATCCATCAGTAAAGTTTTAACAGACAGAAGAAGAAGTTCAAAGATTTCGCCAAGCTAAGTTGATTCTTAGTTGCAAAGATGAATGCATTGCTATGTTCACAATTGTTCATTTGAGTTCCAGGTGCATCTTTTTCAAGCATCATGAAGGGAATAAATTTCTACTCCAACTAAAAAGGACCAGTATTTAAGCTGAACTTTAAGCAGATACCCAAATATGATTACAAAGCAGTAATCACAAAGCAGCAATCAAAACAACAGTCCTTGTCACAAATTATACTTCTCCAAACAAAAGCATTAAGATTGTTGAGCTTGTTTCCTATGTAAACAACAGAAACAGCATGAAAAATATGTTCAAGAATATTCCAGTGGTCCAACAAAAGCCCCAAAAGATTATCTGCTAGAGTGCTAGTAGATAGTTTAATAATAACTTCAGTTTTGAGCGAGGTAATAACCTGGCCTCCAAAAGCTCTAAAGGTAATAACCTGGCCTCCAAAAGCTCTAAAGTGAAATATTCATTTCATGCAAATCTATGTAACCATAACACAGTAACCAGTTATATAGAAAAGACAAGAAAAACAATCACTAATTATATAGAAAAGATAAGAAAAATAATCACTAGTTATATAGAAAAGACAAGAAAAACAATCACTAATTATATAGAAAAGATAAGAAAAATAATCATTCTTCCCTGCCCGCTCTGTGACTACTTACAAGTTAGAACTGGTAACTAAATTTAGCTGCTTCATTCTTTTAAATTGCCTCTTAACTTACAACTGCTATCTAATCTTTAATTAATTCATTCTTTTACTTGGCATCCTACTTATGTTTAGCTTTGCTCTTACAAAATTAAGTACGAACCTTCAATCTTTCCTTCCATGCATGGCTAGGACACAAACATTTTACCAATGGAACAACAATAACTAACTAAAGTCTTTCGAAAGAAACATGGAAAAACCTAAAATAATTTGATAACACCAACCATCTAAGCATGCAGAATATATGAATCCAAGAAAATGGAAATTTTGAACACATGGATGGAAAAAGAAGCACATTGCGCTCTAAAATGCAGTCACTTTGTATCATATTTTCAACAAACACTTAACAACTATTATAGGTCAACTCTCAACCAGTAAACAGTAGCAACATACATCAACTAATGTTATATATAGTATTATACCTTTGTCGTGAGGAATTGTCTTACTGTAACTTCTTGATTCAATCTGGCAATAAGATCTTCGATGTCAGTTTTGGCTGTGGCTAGTCTCTGCTGCAATGTATTTAAAACCCTATTCAATTTATGTCGCTCATCACATGGAAGAGCAACAAGCGTGTCCCTTGAAAACCTCAAATTTAAGTCCGCAGAAGTATTAGGGGCTTCAGAACTTTCTGCAAGATCGCCTTCACCAAATAAATTGGCCACCCCAAAATTAGATGATTCACTAACTTTTACGGAACTCAAGTCACTTCCAAAACTATCCGTGGACGGTATTCCCGCAAGGCCATCCTGCTTTAAATCCTTTATCTCTGAAAAGAACTCTGTTCCATCCATACGAAGAGGTTTGGGATCAGAGCTGATCTCATTTACTCGGTCCCTGTCTGTACTACTGGCAAAACTTCTCCCGGGCATTTTGTGCCGGGCGAGCCTTTCTAAGCTTGCCTGAATAAAGTTCCGGTTAAATATGCCAAACTTGACTGACGGTTCCATTGAATCAGCTAATTCCTGTTCAGATGCCGAATACTCCATGCCAAGATTAGAACGGTCATCATCTCCATGCCATGGAGTTCCAATCTCAGATGCATCGTTTGGTGTATCATTACCATAATCTGATGCAATAGATGAGGTAGCAGCAACTACAGAAAGATCTGAATGAGCTTGTAACAGAAATGATGAAGCTGCACCACTAGTCGAAATGTTTACATCTGAAATCTTCTGATTCACTTCATGGAAAGCTGAAATGTATGAGAACCAAAAATTAATATAAGCCAGAGGACGGATTCAATGCATGATAGAATTTCATCACTAAGATGCATCAAGCACACACGTACAAGACCTCGCAGCTGCTTCAAGCTCAAGAAAGGTAGCAACGAACACACTTCTTGATAAATCAATGTCTGATAATACCTTTTCCATCCAATCCTCCAAAGAGCACCTTCGCTGCAACAAACTAACGAATTTGAGAATAAGAGGATGAACATTTCAAAACAATGAACAGAGAAAAACAAAAAATTAAAAATTCATTTTCAAATATCATGTTCATCCGCCTTGCAAATATTATTTTTCATAAAAGAACCCCTCGCCCTTCCAAATAAAGATGGAGCCCACCTCTTCCAACTGTGTCTGACTTTTCATTCTCAGCAATCCCTTTGGAGGAGCTGGAGGCAAATCTTTCAAGGGGAACGCCTTCTTAACCTACATAGGACAGTAGTGAATGAAATAGCTCAACAGTCCAAGAAAAGATGAGATTGCTAAGTATCCAATAAAAGAAAACACAAAAGATACATACACTTGTGTTTGCGGAAAATAGAAAGTAGATAAGTTCAAGTAATAATAGATACATACACTTGTGTGTGGCAACTAAAGTAGTTAATGTTCAAGCAACAACAGGTACATACAATTGTGTGTGTGGCGAATAGAGAGTAGCTAAGTTCAGTTATAACAGATACTTACACTTGTGTGTGTGACAAATAGAAAGTACCTACGTTAAAGTAATAGAATCTCAACCCTTAAAGTAAAAAAAAAAAAAAAAATTGATAGAAAAAAAAAATTGATAGCTAACATGTATTCATCTCAGCCCTCTACACTAATGCGAAGGGTTAAATGTTTATTATTCAAGTTCGCTACTTATTATTTTTGAACTGAACATAATTTTTCATAAAACCTATGATATTTCAAGAGAGAAGTGAAATTTCACTTAGAGATAAGAAACTGACCATTTGAAGGTTCGCATATCTCCTATATTCTTTTTAGGAAAATTTAATATTTCTTTGGATGTTAGTCTTGGTCTCGTGGCCATTTTGGTCATTTGCCTTCTTTTAACTTTTAACTAGTCTGCCGTGGTTATAAACCACGAGTGCATCTCTAGCCTTAAGTAATATATGTCCCTACTAGCTAAGCTTGATTACCCCTGTATTATTACTAAAACGTAAAACGTGCCACTCAGAATGTATCTACAATAATTGTTAGTTAGCTTGTTAATCACACACTAACATTCTCATTTCCTCAAAATTGATGTCTTGCTCTTCCACTTTCTTTGATATCCAATACTTTGCCCCGTGAAAACAACCAGCCATGTGATAATTCGATAGAAAGTTTGTTTGCATTCTTTCCGATTTCTCAGTTATATATATTACATAATCATCTATATCCCCATCATTTTGCATTATCAATCCTGAATATCATAAAAGATTTACTGTTTCTGTTAATTTGCAGTTTTTCAGTTAATATGCAATACATAGACAATGTCACCTACTGCTGACCTATATAAATAAGAAGAAACTTACTTCAGAACGTAGCTTCAAAAAATTGCTAAATCTTCGTAATATCACCCGACTAGTGGTGATTCCTTCCGGTGATTGGATACCAACTTGAACCCTATAAAACTGTTCTCTATGAATGTTAAAACATAAGTATAACTAAACAGGTATGCATAATGCACATGCAATTGGAAAAACTGAATGTCAAGCCCAATAGGATGGAAAATACATCACTGTAAACATAGAAGAGAGCTTCACAAACCGGAACTATTTAGGCACTCAGCAATGAGGTTGACTCATTTTAATTTTGTGCTTGTCCATCTTGGATTTAATTTTTTTTTTTAATTTCTATTATTGGTGTAACGTGATTTCCTCCATTTCGCGGGTTAGAGGAGGATATGCATATGGTAAAAATACAGAAAAATATGGTATAAGTACATATTTTCCTCCAAGTCACCTAAAGATGATTTCAGAAATGAAAATAACAGACAAGAACGAAGATTTTCAAAAATGGAAGACTGAACAGATGAAATAACAAGTTGACAGCTCAGACATTGCAATAACAACCTTTAGTTGATGTTGCAATAATAAGTTACAAACAAAAGGATAACTTATCACGCACGGTTACCTACAGTTCTAATGCAAGAATACTTCAGCATATCAGGGGTAAAATATTTTAAAGAAAAAGAAAGTGAAATAGAGAATGTATCAGACACGCAAATGTCCAAAAAAAATAGGTTTGTTGTCGCAATCGAGAACAGAAAACAAGTATGCATTTGAATTTTTTTTAAAACAAAGATATATAAAGTTTACCACCACAGGATCTGAACCTCTTGATTTGGGTAGGAAAATCCACGAAGGAATAGTCACACAATAACTCCATCCTGTATGCGGTGGCCAAACAGAGTCCTGCACATCCTTCATTCAAAATACAAAATAGATTATTGGAAGGAAAATAAAGGATGCATGACATTGTAAACCCAAATCATGTGCAATCTTATGCCAGCTGCAATGCCAAATCTGTATACTGAAAAAAAAAAAAAAAAAAAAAACTTACAGCCTACTCATCATGTCAGTGACATATTTCACTATGACTATATAATTGCAGCACTGATTTTGGCTAACCCCACAAAAGTTAAGGATATGTGGGAGGGGGGCTAACCCTTAAAATTTGCAATTAGCATTTATGATTCATTATATTTTCAATTCCATCAGCAGATAAATAGGATAGGTATGTCTGTGTAGCAGGAAAAAAAATTAAAGAAGTTACTTGACCCAGAAAAGACAACAACTTAGTACAAGTCCTACACCATTTCTAGTTATGTAGGATAGAAGTATACCTAAGCAGTCCATGAAGTTTAAACTTGGACCTTCAGCATTGAAGTATATAACTGCAAACAAAATTAAATACCTTTTTATTGTACTTAGTTTCATGTCCTTAGAAATTTCGGCTCAGAAATCAGAATCTATCCATTGGCGAACAACAAAAAACTACAAGATGGCTCCATGTCATTTATACTATCAACGCAGTCTTAAATTTTAGATGCAACCTAAAACCGATTTATAAGATCCTGCAACATCTTTGCATAACATGCTTTTACTGGTGCACTGCTGATGCAACAACCCAACATATTAATTTCTTTAATAGAAACTTTGTACTCTCATTCCAGTAAAAAAGATCTTCCTATCCTCCTGGGGATTCCCACCCAGCAAGAATCAACAATAAATTTTCTGAAACTCTGCCACTTTTTCCTCTTATGCATACATTTACAAAGATCACACCGAGACATGTCCTTCAGATCAAATCTCTGCATTACTATAGGCTCTAGAATCACTCTATAGGCACCTCACAGGATTCGCCCCCTCCCATGCTAGCTCATGCTATCTCTAAAGATTATGCAGAAAACTTACCGATTCTTATTCTTTCTCCGCCACTGGATAGTAGATACCTTTCATAACTCATGCATGGGCTTCTAAACTCCTCCACTGCAACTTCCCCTTACCCATTCAAGTCTATCTATCCGAAAAAGTCATTCCATTTTCCTCCAACAATTTCCTCTGCCAAAAACTTTTTCTCCAGAATTTCCATCCCAGAAAGACCAACCTTATCATATAAATTACATTCTTTAAGGAATCACTGATAAGTGATAACATACTCAATATTGGTGTGCAATCTTTCCTAGTTAGTTCCTCTCAGATGTTGAAAACCATCTTCTCCGCTTCTTTCCACACTGTCATAGCATTGACCAAAATGTCCTTCTCACCTCCACTCCTGAGTTTCCGTCCAGACCGACCAACTATATATGTCATAAACCCGCTTTATAAAAAATAAAAAATAAAAAATAATGCTTTGAGAACATACTTATTAAACATGTGCAATCTTCCCTTGTTAATGCTTATGAGGTTTTCAGAAGTCCAGAAATACCTTTATCATTCACACCTTCACTAGCTGGATCAAAAATTTCTTCCCTCTCATCCTCCCTAAACTGTCTTATTTCCATAAAGAAATTATCTAATCTTTACATTCTATTATCATGTATCCTCGCAATTACTGCATAGCATAAATAAGATAACTTACAACAAGATAACACAATTATCTTACAACAAGATAACTCAATTATCTTACAACAAGATAACTCAATTATCTTACAACAAATACTATAGATTCATCACCACCGTCTCAAACGCCCCAAGTTCAAAATCAAATGCTTGAAATCAAACATATTTCGAACATTTAACGGATAATTGATCCAACAACGCATAATACACAGCCACAAGACCAACTACCTCAATTCCAATCGAAACCCAATAATCAAAAAACCAGTAAAACCCAAGGCCAACTACCAAAATTCCAATCGAAATCCAATAATTAATTCAAAAAACCATTAAAATTCGTAACTGGGAATCCACAAGACAAAGACAAAAAATTTATAATCCAAAAGTGGTCAAAATCAGAGCAGACAGAGTACCAGTTTGCGAGGACTCCAGTCCATGCCCAGCGGAAGAGGTGAAGTGCCGTCGTGGCGGTACTTGGGAGGGCTTTTACTGCGCTCAACGCTATTGACGCTGCTTTTACTGCCATAACTGGCCCTCGCATCAGTAGCATCGTAGTCGGCGTGATGAGTGGCAGTTTGGGACTCGGAAAATAAAGGAGAACGGCGACGAGTGAAGGGATCGGATAAAGGACCGGAGAAGTTGAAGTTGTCGAAGTCCATGAGAGAGAGGTCATGCGCGTACAGATTCATTTTCGGGTTGCAGTTGTCGATGTGTTTCTGTTGTGTACTTGTCACCGCTTATTAGTAGCACGAAGGTCAATACTTATTGTAATTGTAATTTACAAGAACGACCCACGACTAAAGTAAAAAATAGAGCAAATTATATTTACTATCATATTGTATATTAAACTTTATAATATATGAATTATGGATTATAATATTTATCATAAATTCAATTAATTGATAATGAGTTTTATATCACTATTTTGCTTTTAAAGTGTCGTGAAATTATTATTTTATGCTACATTTAGTTTTATAGTCATTTTTAGGTACTCCACGAACAACTTGTTATGAATTAACGTAATTTATGAACAAAAAATGATATAGATAAGTTAGGATAAAATATCTTAAAAAATAAAAAATCAGGATATTTGTAAATTGGTTTTTTACTCACTATGCTCCATGAACATTGAGTTAAATCTCAAAATGCCTCCCGAACATGAATTTGACCAAATTTACCTCCTGAACACGATTTTAGTCCCAATTTACCCAATAAACGTCTAATTTAAAAAATTCTATTAATGTTTTTTACTCAATATACCCCCTGAACATTGAAATAAGTCTCAAAATGTCCTCCGAACATGATTTTGACCCAATTTGCCTCCTTAACACAATTTTAGTCTCAATTTTTCCCCTCAAACATCTAATTTAACAGATTCTATTAAGATGAAAGGGCAACATTGTCCAAAAACTGTCCAACATAAATGTGAACAAGATTTTCAAATTCATAACGACCAAACTCTTCAACTTACCATGCACCATGGAGCGATATCTGACCATTGGAGAACCAATCATCGGTTTTCTAACGAGTTGTATTATGTAAATATTAGCAAGAGATATATCTTTCAGATTATCTCTCTATCTAGCCAAACATCAACTTATTGTTGGTCCCCCGAAGGCTGAAGTTGCAATAATCGTTAGTCTTATAACAATTTAGGTTTTTACTTCTTTCCATTTCATGAACTTTTTTTTGTTTTTTTTGTTTTTCATTGGTTTGATTTCATGACTTGGAGAAACAAAGAGGGGATAGCACACAACCCCTTTTATCTTGGATTTTTACTCAATATGTCATCTGAACATTGCGCTAAGTCTAAAAAAAGAGCCTAATCGTAGCTGTATTGAGATAAAATATTTAGTTCATGTCGGGGGCACGTTTTGTCAGGACCCACCCCGGTTTCACCCCGAAACCCGAGGTAAATCCCGCTCCCGTCTGACTCCCCGACACAAAACTCAAGTAAAACTTACTCACATTCTAACCAGTCAAACGCAGGAGTAATTAGACACAACGTCCCGAAGGTAGCATTTACAGAACATAGTACGAACATACAAAGAAAATAACTCGGTAACTACACGCACACAGAAGCCTTTACTCTACTCTGGGAACCCTCACGTCACTTCTATGCCTCAGACTCTGCCTCGGCGTCAAAACCCCGCGCTCGCTCCACAACCTGGAGGGCAATTAAAACAGAAAATGTGAGTGGACCAAAAAGTACAAAAGTTCAAAAACCATTTTATAAGAAAACCGAGTTTAACCCTCCGTTTTGAAATCACATGCATAACCAGCAGTTATAAACACATTTATAAAATAATCATTATAAACATCATAAGAAACAGAAACACTATAAAAGATCATAAGAAACCATAATATGAGTATCAGAAACCGTATCAAAACCATAACCACCAAATCATCATTTCCTCGATCAAACCTGCTGGATCTATCCGAGTCTTTAAACTCCCGAGTCTTTAAACTCAATCCAGGCCTTAATCATATCCGAGTCTTTAAACTCAAGGCCTACGGGGGAAATCAATATATATCCGAGTCTTTAAACTCCCGAGTCTTTAAACTCAATCCGGGTCTTTAAACCCAATCCGGCCGGTCCCCCGTCATATATATCTCCGGGTCTTTAAACCCAATATCCAGATCCAGCAAATCCAATCCCAAAACCATTTGAAAACCATTTACCAAAGCCTCATCCAAACCCGAATCCGAAATCACTGGTCCGATGCTCTCCCGGCATCTA
The DNA here is from genome assembly GCA_032719365.1 of Prinsepia uniflora. Taxonomy (NCBI): domain Eukaryota; kingdom Viridiplantae; phylum Streptophyta; class Magnoliopsida; order Rosales; family Rosaceae; genus Prinsepia; species Prinsepia uniflora. Next base: position 13,662,396 of record CM064875.1, read on the forward strand.
GAACCGTCATTCCGAACCCAAATCCGGAAATTATCTATTTTCATACCAAAACCACATGTAATCACAAATCACATTTCATAACCCATATATCACTATTAGAAAACCTTTATCAGTGGAAATCCTCAAATGTGGCATCAAAATCCGAAAACCAACATTTTCCCGAAAAACGTGCCAAAACCGTCTTTTTCTCGAAAAACGTACAAACACATAAAATCATCATTTCATAATCAATAAACATAGATTCATAAGTAAAACCATAAAATACGTATATAAAAATAGTTATGCATGTTCGAGTTTAGAGAAAGGGTCCACTCACAGTACTGAGCCCTACTCGCGTCCCGAACGTCCAGCCCGTTCCTCGGCTTCCTCGGGAAATCCCGATCCTGTCAAACACCGCCAAATTATGTTACTAGCACGTCTACGAAGGTTCACCTAAATTCCCTCAAAATTCCCCGAACCAAAGACTTAAAACCCCGGGACCCTACACATTCACCCTCGCGGAACTACACTCAAACGACTTCCGATTAACCCGAAACCAACTCCATCGAACTCACAACAACTCCTAGACCAAAAACTATGTTGACCGTTTCTCCCAGAACTGCCGCACGCGCCCCCACGCGCCGCCCAAAGTGGCTGCGCGTGGCCCTCACGCGCCTGCTACAGTGCCACCGTCAACCTCGCGTAGACCGGGCTCGACACAGTGCCTGCTGTTTGAACCGGCGAGAGCGGTTCACCACCGTGCCTGCACCATTTTCCTCCCTCTCTTCACCGTCCTCTTCGTCCAACCTTAAGCTATCCATCCCCCTCCTCCTTAGAACTCGACACGGCCCCTACACCGTCGACTCAAGCTCGAACCAGACGGCCTGAACTCCCCTGTTTCGCAATCCAGCCACTCCGGTCACCCCCCGTCACGGTGACTGTCCCAGACTCTTCCTAGGACCTCACTGAACCTAATCCAACTCTTCTAAACCTTCGACTCAGTCCCTGGGATCACGACTCTTGGATTGAAACAAAACGGAAAACAGGGCACACAGAGTCCCTCCGTCGCGCCAACCACCACCGTGCACCTCTCGTTACGGCAGCACAACCAGACGGTTCCTAGGACTCAACTAAATCCCCTAAACCACTATAGACCCATCAATTCAACCCCTAGACTCACGACTTTCGATTCAAAACTCGACGGGAAAACAGGGCAAGTTTACAAGGATGAGGAATTACCTGCAACCGTCCACCACCGTGCTCGCCGCCGCGGTTCCTGGAGTCCACAACGTCGCCTCAGCCTCCTCTCGAGGTCAATCGCACTCACCCACGGCCACAGCACCACTAGCTCCCTCAGTTCCTCTCTGTTTTTCTCTGAAGTTCCCGTGGCTCTCAACTCACTCACACACCACCTGCACACTTCTAACCTTCTCAGCACCACCCCAGCAGCTCTCAACCTCCTTCTGATCACTCTTCACTCACCAGAACTCATCAACATCCACGATCACCTTCCAATTTTCCTCACCGCCTCACTCTGTTTCTATCTGGGTCGAAGAAACTCACACTTGCACGGTTGCACCCAAATAATTGGACCGGGCACACACTGGAACCCCCCAGAAACCACTCCACCTTTAGCACGTGTCACCATCCTACCCTTCATCTCACATGTGTCTCAATCTCAACCCTTCATCTGTCCTTAGCTGTTGCACACACCCTAGAGCACAAAAGACCAAAATGCCCTTCTGTTTTACCCAAAATTACAACTTTGCCACTACCTTTCTAGACCTGTAACTCCCACATCGTACGTCCAATGAATACGTGCCGCCTGTCGTCGAACTCAGGACGACGGAATCTATCTAACGGTCTTAGGTCAACTTACCAAAACCCGTTCGTATAAAAAGTCAACGTTTCCCCCCTAATTTCATCAAATTACGGTTATGCCCTCAACCTTCCGAACATCACAACTTCCTCCTCGGATGTCGGAATCAGGCGTGCCACCTGCCTACGGATTCGTGACGTCCCAAACTACGTCCCTGTCACTGGTCAATCCCCAATTGACCACCCAAAATAAAAGTCAACATTTCTGCCCGACCCAGGGGCAAAATCGTCATCCTAAGTTCCCGGACCCCTCGGGACCACCTAACCCCTGATTAACCTTACTAATCACACCTTAATCACTCTACTTATCCCAATTCTCGGGACGGGTTGTTACACGTTTAGTAAAATGCCAAAATGAAAGGGGTTGTGGGTTGTCCGCCTCTCCCTTTCTCCAAGTCATGAGATCGAACCAATGAAAAAAAAAATTCATGAAATGGAAATAAGCAAAACCCCCAATTGTTAGCAAATTGACAACTATTGTGACTCTAGCCTTCAGGGGATTGACAACAAGTTGAAGTTTGGCCGGATAGATAGATGATATGAAAGATATATCTCCTTCTAATACTTACAGAATACAAGGCATCAGTAATCTATGATCGGCTCTCCAATTGTTAGATTTCACTTGTAACGATCCGTCCTGAGTTTACGGGATTCATTAGGACTAATTGAAGATTAGTAGGACTGATCGGGGATTATTCGATGATTATTCGGACGGTTGGTGCAAAATGACGATTTTGCTCCTCAAAATGGGCAAAAAGTTGACTTTTGACCTGGGAGGTCAAATGCACGAGAACCAAAAACCGTTACATAGATCGAGTCGATACGAGTCCGTAGACAAGCGGCATGTCAAAATCGAACTTCGTACGAGGAAGTTATAGTTCAAGAAAGGAATCAGAACTATTCACGCATACCTAGAAATTGGAACAAGTGGCTTGTTTGGATTGGTTCAAATAGCTAGGAAGACCAATTGATGAGTGACAAGTGTCACTCATCTGATTGGCCCATTACCCCAAATATTTTGGGATCCAATATTTCATCTTCCTTCTTTCTTTCTGTAAAGACCCGGAAATTCGAAAAAGGAAAATTTGGAAAATTTGAAGGAAATGACGATTTTGCCCCAAGTTAAAAGGGCCGAAATTTGACTTTTTTATCGGAACACTTTTTGGACTTTCCGAAGAGACTTTTGAGTAGGTCTCGGGACGCTGAATCCACAGACAGGCGGCATGCGTCAATCGGAGGTTGGATATGAAAGTTACGAGTCTACGAAGGTGAGGGGCATTTTGGTAATTTTGAAAGGTAAGGGCAAAATGTTGACTTTTGACTCTGATGGTTAAACGGACTTTGGCCAATGACTGTGACGTAGTTCGAGACGTCACGAGTACGTACACAGACGGCACGTCGAAATCGGACATCGAACGAGAAAGTTATGGTCACGGGACTGAAATCGGTTAAATTTACGTTTCGGAATTTCGATTAAAATAATAATAAAATGTTGAACAGTGATCGATGATTGTGGACACTTGGATGAGTGACAAGTGTCACTCATCCCATGTTTTGAGGCCCTAAATTATGGATCATGTTTCCCTCTGATTCATTTTTAATCATCCATTATCATCTTTAATCAAACATCATCATCATCCTTAATCATCATTTTTCCCTCTTCATTATCAGTCATCCCTTTATTTCTTCCTTGAACCGTGAAACAACAAGAAACAGAGCATGAGCGTGTGAGTTTTCTTTCCATGGCTAACTTCTCTCCACAGTTAATCTTGAGAGGAAAATTGAGAGGATTTGGGGACTGTGTTTGCAAGGGAAAACACGAGGGACAGAGAGGAGAACTGAACAGAGAATCGAAAATTTGAATTTTGGGGTAAGAATTCGAATTTCAATCTTTGAGCTTTGAGAATCAAAATTGAAGCTTGAGTTAGTTTCCTGAGGTCATTTCGAGCTAATCCACATCAAGAACGAAGAAAATTGATGGTTGTTTGGCTCTGAACAAACATGGCGACAGTGAGAAATTTCGAGGTTTGAGTTGTGTTCTTGGAGGGATTAAGCGATGAAATTGAGCTCGAAAGCAAGTTTATCTTGGTCCAATGAAGCTTCTGGATGGATTAATTGAAAGAAATCAGTTGGGATTGATGAACTGCGAAGAAGGAACAGTGCCCAGATAGCCTTCGATGTTCATCTTCGAATCAATTGGATTGTGGTAAGAAATCGTGTAATTGAGTTTACAGAACTTTAATTGGACCTAAAACGATGTTATTGGCTTGATCAATTATGAAATTCAATTGAGAATTGACAGAGAACTAGTCGGGTCGTCTCGAGGATTGCAGAACCCGAATTACAGAGATACGGGTTGGGACGATGACACTGTAGCAGGCGCGTGGTGGTGTCACGGCGGCGCGTGAGGGCGCGTGAAGCCTTGTTTCAAGGTGAAGTCAACATGACTTTGAATCCTCTTAGTGTAACAAACATTTTGACACTGGTTTCGAGGAAATCGGATATCGTTTCAATAAAGTTCTGCGTATCCGAAGTTTTGATTTACATGTTAAATACGTATTTAAATCTCCGAAAAATTGGGAAAAATTATATGATATATATTGAAGTGTTAGTGACCCTCGATAATGATTTTGGACAGGAACTGTGATTTTCAGAATTTACAGAAAAATGTGCAGTTCGCAAGCGAGCCGTTTGGACGGTGTGTGTGAGTGGAATTTGTTTTCTAACCGTGATGCATGCATATATGATTTAAATTCTTTATTATATGATTTGATATGAATTGGCATGATTGATGTTTCAATCTGGTGATTTCTCGATTTTCTAGATTATTATATTATTTTTGGCACGATTTTCGAGAAATTATGAAATTGATGTTTTGGGCGTAGGCCCGGGATTAAAAATGATATTTGACTCGGGTTATGAGTCAGGGATTGAAAATGATATTTGACTTGGGTTATGAGTCAAGGATTGATTTCATGGATTTATATGAAAATGGCAACTGAGGTTGCGATCGCATGGATTTACGTGAAAATGATAATTTGGGCTTGAGACCCAATTGGACATTGATTTTGACTCGAATTTGGAGTCACATGTGAATATGATTAAATTGATGATTTTGATTTATAAAGTGATTCTGGACACTGTTTTATGATGATTTTGTGGAACTTGCTGTGTAAAAGCTATGTTTCGGGTAGAGGCCATGTTGAAATGTTTTTTATTCGATTTGAGGCATAAATGGTTTTCAAATGAGATTACTGGATTTGGTGACTGTTCCACATATACCATCCTCTGTGATTTGATAGTCTCCTCCAGACGTCGTAGATCCTAGAGTAGACACGATCCACTGCTTGGAAATGAGTAGCTCTGAGGGAGGCTCAATCTCAGGAGTGTGAGATTATGATGATATCCTCCAGACGTCGTAGATCTTGGAGATGATATCACCCCAGGCGTCGTAGATCCTAGGGGATGTGCTCGGACGTGAGACTCCCGAGTTTGCAAGCGTTGCATTGATATCGTGACGATTACTTGGATATTGAAATTGGATATTGAGGATTGGTGATATTGGTGATTTATTGATATTTGTGTCCAGATGCTTTATATCATGAACTGATTTGATAAACATGAGTTTTACGAACCATGGGAAAACATGTTTTGATTTTATCGGTCCACTGTTCATACTTGATTGATTTCACACTATTACTCATGTTTTATGATATGCATGCATGTTTATGAAAACTGGAGGGTAAGAATGTGTTTTGGTAAATGTATTTATAAAAGTTTGTTTTGTCCACTCACACCTTTTCTGTTTTATTGACCCTTCAGGTCGTGGCGCTATGATCGAGGCTATTTGAGAGGTGGAGGTATGAGTGGGTACAGGTGCAGTTATCCCTTGTTTGGCAAGTCTTGGAGGGTAATTTTGGAACTTCAGTTGACTTGTCAGATGGGAATAGGACCGGGCACAGTTATTTATGTCCTTAGGGGACGAGTCCTGTCAAATTGGTATCAGAGCACTAGGTTGCTAATTCTGTTGCCACGTCTTATCTCCGAAACGTAAGGCTCGTGCGCAGCCTGATAGTGAGATGGGTATAGTAGGGTATTTGAGACCTCATGATAGATCTCGGAATGAAAATGACCCTGGTTTGAGGGTCGAATGTTAATCAGTGTACACTGTGAGTTACTAACTGTTGAACCTGGATTTTTATGGGTCCCAAGAATGAATGCGCCCAGAGGCTAGAAAGGTAGCACAATTGGGCAGATTGAACCCAGGATGAGATTATTCTCAGGAAATTCCCTAAGTGGAATGTGTGTTTCAAAGTCTAGAGTGTGATGGGATATCCCTTAGGCTTTATAAGTGGTATAAGATGTGGTTCACCAGCGGTATTTGCTAGCTGACCGGGTATGCCAAGGATGGCATGGACGATTGAGATAAGATTAGACTCAAGAGGAGTCATGATTGGACTCAAAATGAGTCAGGATTTTTGGTTAGGACTCGAGATGAGTGATGGTAATGTATCAGGGCTCGGGAGGAGCCGGAAAAGTTGAATAGGATTATGGTTTCTGATACGACCGACCCATGTGATTGAGAAATGTTTGGCACCCGGGATGCCAAAGATTAGTATAAAGTTAGACACTGATGGGGCATGAGTTTATGAATTGGTATTGCTTAACCCTATGTCTTGAATTTATGGATTTGGATGGGTCGCGTCAGTTTCACTTAGTGATTGAAAGTTCGGGCAGAGACACGTAGTACACAGAGATTAAGACTTAGAGACAGTCCAGTTCAGTGGGATGCCTGTTGGGTCCACTAGGAGATAAAGTGATAAGGTTAAGTGCACAGTGATGCTCATGATTGTGGGTCGTTTGGTCACATCATAAAGAAATGACTATATAGTTTGGTAAAGTGATAGAGGCACCGGTTGGAGTGCAATAGAGCAGAGATGGGCACCTGGATTGACTGTTGATGTGACAAGCGAGGGAAGAGTTGGTAGGACCCATGATGGACAGTAGGGGTATGGTCGGATTTGGGACCATGTACTTGAGGATCGATAAAATTATGAGCAAGAGGCCTGAGTCGCCCTTGGAATGATGACCTAGATGTTTATTACTTGTGGTCATGACGTATGTATTTGGTAGGTCCCGGGCTATCTAGTCTTTTGTGTCTCGAAGTTATATATTTGGTTGGATACCATCGAGGATTGTAGAGGGGTTCTCTACAAGACTACAAGTTGTTGTGACTGACTAGAAAGCAAGTCAGATATGTTTGAAACGAGAACCATGTTTAGTATGGTTAAACTTGGGGAAGTGATCCTATTGATGTTGACCTTTCCTATGGACACATGGATGTGTTACTATGAGATTTGTGATTTGGCGAGGTGTTTTCAGCAGCATAGGGCAGGGATTGCCGATGCTAGCTAAAACCTCAGGAATTTTACTTTCCCCCACATGGTTTGTGATAGACCATAGTGATCTATGGGTCGAGTATGCAGAGGTCATACCTCTGGAAAGGACGACCATCGGGATTGGCAATGAATGATAAACAGAAAGGCCTATTGTGTGTGAAGGCGATGGTTGGGGTATATTACGATTAAGACCGTATGGTTAGGTCAGGTATCATTTCGGAGCGGCTAATGAGGTAGCTGGTATACTAAGCAAAGAGCTAAAATGTTTGATGATGTAAGGATAGGTAAAATCCTGTTATTGATGGAACTCCATGGGATTGGAGTAATACATAATTTTGATCATTTGGACTATTGGGGTCCAGCTGTAGGATCATACTCAGTGTATGATTTGCGGTATCATATGGATGATTGTACTTGATGCTAGTGACTAGCATTAGATAGGCACTGGGAATGCTTGTGATGGACATTATAACAAAAAGTGAATGATTGAATTTGGGATACAGATTGACCCTAGGGAAGAGGGTAGTGTGATTCGATGAACGAGGGGAATGAATTCCCATCTTATTGGATCATGTACGGTTATTGGCTTGGTGGCCGGGTGACTTTTGCGTGGTGATTTAAGCCATTGTACCATGTCATGAGTGGATGGCATGTGGTTGAAATGATAATACTGACACTTGTGATTCCTAGATTGTGTGGACTCGGACGTGAGCTAGGCTACGTACTCCGAGTAAGTATATGGATATGACTGCTTGTAGGGCAGGGGTTTACAGAGAAGATTGTCCCGATGTTGACCCAGTGTTGGGGACTGGTTGTATGGTTTGCATAAGTTTGATTATGCCTTATATCCGGTTGAACCAGAAGGGTATGAGGTTGATTATGTTTCTGGTTCATATTAAATAGATTTCATCGGGAGAAAAATTGGTCCGACTGATTGGAATTTCGAGGACGAAATTCTTTAAGGAGGGTAGATTGTAATGACCCGAAAATTCGAAAAAAGAAAATTTGAAGGAAATGACAATTTTGCCCCTAATTATAAGGGTCGAAAGTTGATTTTTTTAATCGGAACATTTTTTGGACTTTCCGAAGAGACTGTTGGGTAGGTCTCGGGACGCTGAATCCACATACAGGCGGCATGCGTCAATCGGAGGTTGGATGTGAAAGTTACGGGTCTACGAAGGTGAGGGGCATTTTGGTAATTTTGAAAGGTAAGGGCAAAATGTTGACTTTTGACTCAGAAGGTTAAACGGACTTTGCCCAATGACTATGACGTAGTTCGAGATGTCACGAGTCCATAGATAGATGGCACGTCGAAATCGGACATCGAACGGGAAAGTTATGGTCACGGGACTGAAATCGGTTAAACTTACGTTCTGTGATTTCGATTAAAATAATTAAAAAAAATTGAACTGTGATCGTTGATTGTGGACACTTGGATGAGTAACAAGTGTCACTCATCCCATGTTTTGAGGCCCTAAATTATGGATCATGTTTCCCTCTGATTCATTTTAATCATCCATTATCATCTTTAATTAAACATCATCATCATCCTTAATCATCATTTTTCCCTCTTCATTATCAGTCATCCCTTTGTTTCTTCCTTGAACCGTGAAACAACAAGAAACAGAGCATGAGCGTGTGAGTTTTCTTTCCATGGCTAACTTCTCTCCACAGTTAATCTTGAGAGGAAAATTGAGAGAATTTGGGGACTGTGTTTGCAAGGGAAAACACGAGGGACAGAGAGGAGAACTGAACAGAGAATCGAAAATTTGAATTTTGGGGTAAGAATTCGAATTTCAAGCTTTGAGTTTTGAGAATCAAAATTGAAGCTTGAGTTAGTTTCCTGAGGTCATTTCGAGCTAATCCACATCAAGAATGAAGAAAATTGATGGCTGTTTGGCTCTGAACAGACATGGCGACACTGAGAAATTTCGAGGTTTGAGTTGTGTTCTTGGAGGGATTAAGTGATGAAATTGGGCTCGAAAACAAGTTTATCTTGGTCCAATGAAGCTTCTTAATGGATCAATTGAAAGAAATCAGGTGGGATTGATGAACTTCGAAGAAGGAACAGTGCCCAGATAGCCTTCGATGTTCATCTTCGAATCGATTGGATTGAGGTAAGAAATTGTGTAATTGAGTTTACAGAACTTTAATTGGACCTAAAACGATTCTATTGGCTTGATCAATTATGAAATTCAATTGAGAATTGACAGAGAACTAGTCGGGTCGTCTCGCGGGTTGCAGAACCCCAATTACAGAGATACGGGTTGGGACAATGACACTGTAGCAGTCGCGTGCTGGTCACGTGCAGCCACTCACGGTGGCGCGTGAGGGCGCGTGAAGCCTTGTTTCAAGGTGAGGTCAACATGACTTTGAATCCTCTCGTGTAACGAACATTTTGACACTGGTTTCGAGGAAATCGGATATCGTTTCAATAAAATTCTGTGTATCCGAAGTTTTGATTTTCGTGTTAAATATGTATTTAAATCTCAGAAAAATTGGGAAAATTCTATGAGATATATTGAAGTGTTAGTGACCCTCGATAATGGTTTTGGACAGGAATTGTGATTTCCAAAATTTACGGAAAAACGTGCAGCTCGCAAGCGAGCCGTTTGTACGGTGTGTGTGAGTGGACTTTGTTTTCTAACCGTTATGCATGCATATATGATTTAAATGCTCTATTAGATGATTTGATATGATTTGGCATGATTGATGTTTCAATCTGGTGATTTCTCGATTTTCTGGATTATTATATTATTTTGGCACGATTTTCGAGAAATTATGAAATTGATGTTTTGAGCGTAGGCCCGGGATTGAAAATGATATTTGACTCGTGTTATGAGTCAGGGATTAAAAATGATATTTAACTCGGGTTATGAGTCAAGGATTGATTTCATGGTATTATATGAAAATGGCAACTGAGGTTGCGATCGCATAGATTTGCATGAAAATGATATTTTGGGCTTGAGACCCAATTGGATAGTGATTTTGACTCGGATTTGGAGTCACATGTGAATATGATTAGATTGATGATTTTGATTTATAAAGTGATTCTAGAAACTGTTTTATGATGAATTTGTGGAACTTGCTGTGTGAAAGCTATGTTTCGTGCAAAGGCCCTGTTGAAATTTTTTTGATTCGATTTGAGACATAAATGGTTTTCAAATAAGATTACTGGATTTGGTGACTGTTCCACATATACCATCCTCTGTGATTTGATAATCTCCTCCAGACGTCGTAGATCCTGGAGTAGTTGTAACGCCCCGGAAATTCGGAAAATTTAATTTTGTAAAATAATGAATAAATGACATTTTTACCCTTGTGAATAGTATGGTCAATTGGTTGAATTTTTTATTGGTGAATCAAACGGACGTTGACCGATGACCGTGACGTAGTTCGGGACGTCACGAGTCCATAGACAGGTGGCACGCCCAATTCCGACGATCAGGGAAAAATTTATGACGTTCGGAAGTTCGAGGGCATTTTCGTAATTTGGACGAAAAGGGGGAAAATGTTGACTTTTTGTTTGACAACTAATTTTCACACGATTCGAGGACCGTTAGGTAGGTCTCGATGCCCTGGGTACAACGACAGGCGGTATGTCGAAAACGGAATTCGATTACGAACGTTACGGGTCACGGAAGGCTAGGGGCAAAATGGTAATTTGTCCAACCAGGGGCAAAATGGTCTTTTAACCTTGATCAGACAATGACACCTGTCCTTTGTCTTATTCTTGCCCCAGATAACATGGAAACCGGTTTTGAGGCTAATTTTTGACAATTATCCCTTAATTAAGGGTAATTGTAATCATTTTGTCCAATTGTCCAAATTGAACCGAGATATCCCACTGTCTTTCATCATTGTGCGATTAAGAACTTAAGGAACGGAATTGAGAGAGAGGAACTCGAGGGACTGAGAGAACTGGGTGTATCCAGAGGTCGAAAATTCAGAAATTTAAGGGAAATTCAAATTCGAATTTGTGAGCTAGGAGAAGGGAAATTGAGGATTACATTGAGCTTCTGGGATCAAAACGAAGCTCCCTGCAATAAAAACGAAGAGGAATCGTGTCGAATTGAGGAAGAACAGAAGCTTCCATGGCTGCTGAAAATCGAGCTTGAGTTCTACCAGTTGGAGGTAAGGAATTCTCAAATTGATCTTGTAAAAACGTTCCTTACACTCTCACGAGACTAACTGAATGAATTAATTGGAAAATCAGGGACGATATCGAGAAACCCGAATAGGAGACCCGTCGAAGTTCGATCGTGAGTCGTGAAGTTTTAGACCTTAATTGAGGTAATTGAACTTACAGAACTTAAATGGAGTTGGATTAGATGGGATCAGTTGAAAGAATGGATCGAATTGAGGTCGAATTGGGTAAGATTGAATCGGGTTCTATCGCGGGTATTTCAACCCGTTTATCAGACATTCGGGTGAGAACGAAGCACTGTAGTAGTACTGTGCTACGCACGTGGCTTTCACGCGCAGCCGCTTACGGCTGCGCGTGAGGGCGCGTGGATGGGATTCCAGTAAAGTGGTCAACATGAAACTTGATGTTCTCGATGATACGAACCTATCCGCGTTGGTTTCGGGTCAATCGGATATGGTTTCAAAGTAGTTCCGAATACCCGACACGTTTAATTTATATTTTAATAATATTATAAAATTCCAACGATTAAGGGATTCTTATATGAGGATCATATGATAGTCTAGTAACCTTAAATCACTTTGTTTGACAGGCTGGACTATTCCCGGGACGTCGGAAGAAAACGAACAGCTCGATGCTGAACAATCGGGACGGTGTGTGTGAGTGGACTTTGTTTTCTAACTGTGATGCATGCATATATGATTTTAAATACTTTATTATATGATTTTATATGCTTTGGCATGATTGATGTTTCAATCCGGTGATTTCTCGATTTTATGATTATTATATTATATTTTGGCACGATTTTTGAGAAATAATGAAATTGATGTTTTTGGGCTAGGCCCGGATTGAAAATGATTAAAAATGATATTTGGACTCGGATCATGAGTCAGGAATTGATTTCATGGATTTACGTGATCGTGGCAACTCGGGTTTACGGTTGCACGGATTTGCGTGAAAATGATATTTTGGCCTTGAGACCCAATGAAATTGTGATTTTGGTTGGATTTGTATTTCCATGTGATTATATGATGATATTGATGATTTACGGATTTATAAAATAAATCGGAACTTCGGTTTTTCCGGATTTGAGGAAACTATATTTTGGGGCTGAGACCCTGTGTTGTTAAATAATCTGGTTTTAATGCAACTGTTTTTCACTAGTTTTCATAATGGTGATATGTTGCGGATAATTAGGGCTTTCGGGTGGAAATATGTTTTTCCCCGGAGTGCACCCTGGAGATAACGCTCGTCTTCGGGATGGAAGTGTTTACCCCGAAGAGGTCACGTAGCACGGTCTTTGTCGTGCAACAGAGGGAGGCTCGACTCAGATCAGATGTGCTTGATATATATATGGATCGGTAAGTAATGTGTTCACAAGATCCGGATTGCGCTGGTGATGTGTTCACAGCGGCGGATGCTCGGATTTTGAGCGGTCCTTGAGCCTATTAATTTGCACGCGTTGCAAGGATAAACTTGACTCTAAGCAACATGATATGGAAATAAGTCCCGTGGTTTTGTGGAAATTGTTTTGATTGGTCCACTGAATATATTTGATTGATTTCTTACTATTACTCGTGTTTTATGATATGCATGCATGTTTGTGAAAACTGGAGGGTAAGAAATGTGTTTTGGTAAATGTACTTATCAAACTTTATTTTGTCCACTCACACCTTTACTGTTTTATGTACCCTCCAGGCCAGTACACAGGTACGAGGGCTAGAAACGAGGCAAGCGAGGCAAAAGAATAAGTAGACCATTGCGCACTCAGACACTCTACACAGTAGGAATTTGATCCCTATCTGTAATAGTACCTATTGTCTTTGACTAGTCAAACTTGTGACGTCATTGGTCTGTAAAACTTAACTATCCCTTGTCTGACAATGTTTTTGGGATTTGTTGTGTGGTGTATGTATATAAGTTTGGTTACTTTTGGTATTTTTAGTTTTTTTCAGAAGGGAGTAGGATTCATCACGACTATCAATGGATAATCAGGATGGGTCTTGTCAAATTGGTATCAGAGCATTAGGTTACGGTCTGAGTCTTGCACATTAGTATACACGCGTTGTGATACTGATAGGTTTCTCTTACAGAACATCACAATATGCCTCTGAGACGCGAGCCCCGTACCCAGGCTGGTGATGAGTTTGGGGGTGTAGACGTAGAGAGAGCTCAACGTTTAGGGGCCATTGGATTCACTGGCCAGACCCACCCATAAGAGACATATGAGTGGATTACTCAATTTGAGCGGATCTTTGAGATTATGCAATGTCCACCAGGGTCCTGCTCATGAGTCACTATACGGTCCGGTAGCTCCGCACAATGACCCCTCGCAGGCAATGCACCGTGATTTCCCCAGTGTCCCAGACACCTGGAGGAGACCTTCACATATTCTCGTATCAAAATGGTATATGGAAAACAGTTTTATTAAATCATTTCACAACATATCAATGGGTCCTGCCCAAAATCTCCATAAAACACCACAATTCCATTTAGAGTCCCTGACCCGAAATCACGTTTATGAAACCAACTGGGCCTCATGCCCGATTCTGTAAATCACTGAGCCCACGACCCAAATTCATAAATCAATTGGACTCCAAGTCCGAGGTTTCCAAAACAATTGGGCCTCATACCCGAGTTTCTCTTTCCAATTTCAAAACCATTTCATGAAATCATATCCAAAGTCATAAGTATGGAAAATCAGTGACACGACCCATCCCAATCCCCCTAGGATTACCATGGGATGTGCCATGCTCCCGTCTGACAAGAGGTGTCAGACAAGGGATAACCTATTGCCACAGCCCAAACGGGCTTCTAGAGTGCGTAAGGATCGATGGAGGAGGTGTGCGATGCTCAAGTCTCTGCTGCAGTCGCATCCGGAATCAACCTGAAGGGCATTGAAAACAAAAGCTGTGAGTAGACGAAAATAAACAAGTCTGTTTAAAACATTTATAAGACATTTATGCCCCTCAGTAAAACCATATGCATGCGCCAAAAACCAATGATCACACATTTATTTAGAAATAACCATTAGGGCCTTAGCCCGGAAACCAAAGCATAGTTTCAATTTCCAAAAGTCAATCCAAGAGTTATTTCATCAATCCAGTAATATGAACCATAAGGCATATAATATAAACCATAACCATAATTTTAGCCACTGCACTATACACTCCAATCCGACATCCCTGATGTCTGACGTCCCTGACGTCAATAAGGTCACAATCACAAGGCTACGCGTGCCACTCGGGTCTCAATTTCCGAGTTCAATCCCCGAACCCCGTTCGGGTACAGCATCCCCGATGCTTAGCGTCATAGACGCTGGACGTACTAGACGTCCGTGACCTCTCCGGGGTACCTCATCCGGAGGAGACAATATAATATGGAAGGATTTATACAGTGCAGTACTAAATACATTTTATTGATATCCACATGCAAAACATATAGGTATACGTAGGTAAAATCCGAACCGATCGTTACGTTTCATCAAACGGGTCTCATGCCCAAATACCGTGAAACGTGTCATAACCGAAATATCATCAAAGCCATTTATTGATTCCAGCATGTGAACATATATATAAAATGTAAACCATAAAACATTTATTCAATTCCATTTTAGGGTCCCTGACCCGCAATCTTATGTAGAAATCAACTGGGCCCCTGGCCCGATTTCACAAGTTAACTGGGCCCCTGGCCCGATCCACATGTTAACTGGGCCCCTGGCCCGATTTCATAGTTCAACTGGGCCCCTGGCCCGATTTTACTTTATTCAAGTTCGTGACCGTTTCATGAAATCATATCCAACCACATTTATGGAAATCGGTGCAAATCCAGAAAACCCTCGGTTTACGTGCAAATACGTAATTCACCTCGAAATACGTGAAATCATTTTAAATTCACCGATATCCAAAGTAAATCATTTAATCATAATTATAACAATCATAAAACAGTTATGCATGCATCGAATTTATGAAACCAATGTCCACTCACAGACCGTTTAACCGAGCGCCTCGATACGCGTGCCATAGGCCTTCCCGGGCCACACCACAATCACCGGGACTCCTAATCCTGTTCAAATCACATTAGATGATCACTAACCTCATCATTAACATCCTATTCAAGTCCCGTAATTTTCCCGAATTTTTACGTATTTTTAAACTGGATTTAAAACCTTCGGACATCCCGAACAATATCGAAACGGGATCCGATCAACACGAAACCAACGCCAAAATGTTCGTTACATTGTATAGGATAAAAGTCATGTTGACCTCACCTCGAGATTCGTGCCCACGCGCCGTCACGCGCCGCCGTGAGTGGCTGCGCGTGAAAGCCACGCGCCTGCTACAGTGACTGCTACAGTCACCATCATCACCCGTTTGTCTGGTAAACGGGTCTGATTACCCGCGATAGGATCCGGCTCAATCACACCCAATTCGACATCAATTCAATCCGTTCTTGATCCTATAACAATCATTAACAAATGAATTTCAGTTCTGTGACATCGATCAACATCAACCATTCCTTAATCAAGCCATCAACCCGTGATTACCCAAAACGGGTCAATCACCAAAACTCCTCCAATCCTCAACCATTGTCAAATTAACTTCATAAGAAGCATATAAGGACTAACACGAACCAATTAGCATGATTAATTGAACACGACATTACCTCAATCACCACAACTCAAGCTTGAGTTTTCCGGCCGTCCACCTCGTCCGTCCACGGCCCTAGGAGCCCCAAAGCTTGCCCCATTTGATCTGGTTCGACACGTTGAAGTTCTAGAAAGCTCAATCCATCATCAATTAGGCTTGGGCTGGCCTAAAACTGGAAGTTCGAATTTGAATTTCCCAGAACCTAGTTTCGGGTTTTTCAGAGAATTCCAGCATCAATTACACTCATTCCTTTCATTCTCAATCACAGAGTGACCCTCTCGACTCACTCTCAATTCTAACAATCCAACTCAGTCCTTAAAAGCACCCAAAATCGTCCTCAATCCACTTTGTACAGATCCCCTGCACTGACCCGAAAACACAATAAAATGGTGCCCACGTTCTTGTGATCGATTGCCAGCACCATCACATGTGCAATTCCACCTCAAACTGACCCAATTAACTCAATTAATTGATAAACAAATCGTGGGATCGATCGCACAAAGCATCCACCTTCACGGCTGTTCAATGAAACAGTACCCCGTGTGAAATTACAATTCTGCCCTTGTGCAGAAAATTACCAAAATGCCCCCCATGCATCCTGACCCGTAACTCGGTCATACGGACTCCGATTGATGCGTGCCGCCTGTCTACGAACTCAGGGCATCGAGACCTTCCTAACGGTCCTCGGTCCTCGGCCATCGGACCACCCGATCAAAAAGTCAACATTTCCCCCTTATTATGTTTAAATTACGAAAACGCCCATGAACTTCAGTACATCATAACTTTCACCACGGACGTCGGAATTGAACGTGCCACTTGTCTATGAACTCGTGACGTCCCGAACTACGTCACGGTCATCGGTCAAAGTCCATTTGACCATCCGAATTAAAAGTCAACGTTTTGCCCACGCCCAGGGGCAAAACGGTCATTTTTCACAATTCGTCCGAAATCGCCCAACTAATCCCAGATTAGCAAATCACAATTAAATATTATTATATCCCGATATTCGGGACGGGTCGTAACAATCAGTGTAAAACCAGAAAAACCTCGATTTACGTGCAAGCACGTAAATCGCCTCGAAATATGTGAAACCGTATAATTCATCAATATCCAAATCAACATCATACAACCACAATCATAATCCATATAAAACAGTTAAGCATGAATAGAATTTATAATACCAAAGTCCTCTCACAGACCGTTCAACGATACGCCTCGATACGCGCGACATCGGCCTTCCCGGGCCCCGTCGCTAACACCGGGACTCCCAAACCTGTTCATATTGCAATAAAGAGTCACTAACCTCTTCATTAACCTCCTATTAAAGTCCCGTAATTTTCTCGAATTTTTAAATATTTAAAAACTCGACTTAAAACCTTCGGACATCCTGAACAATGTCGGAACGGGGTCCGATTGACACGAAACCAACGCTAAAATATTCGTTACATTAAATAGGACAAAAGTCATGTTGACCACACCTCGACATTCATGCCCACGCGCTGTCATGCGCCGCTGTGAGTGGCTGCGCGTGAATCCCACGCGCCTGCTACAGTGTCATCGTCCCAACCCGAATGACAGGTAAAAGGATCCTGCAACCCGCGTGACGATCCGGTTCATTTCCTATCAATTCAACCTTAAATCATTCAATTAATCATTCAACCAGCTTCATTTTAAGCTCAATTGAAGGTTTGTAAACCTAATTACATCAATCCTTACCCGAAATCCAACAATTCGACGATGAGCATCGAAGAACACCCGTCACTGTTCCTGCTTCGAATTCCATCAATTCCAACTGGTTTCTTCCAATTGATCCACCCAGAAGCATAAGTGGACCATGGGAAATTGTTTCCCCAACTCAATTGCATCGTTTGATCTCTCTATCTACACGACCCACTCTTCGAATTTGCTCACTGTCGTCAAGTCCGTTCAGAGCCAAAAACCCATCAAATTTCTTCGTTCTTTCGATGATTATGATCTTAGGAATCCCAGAAAGCTGAAAGTGAGCTCCATATTGATCCTCAGAGCCCATCACTCGACATTTGAATTTTCCCTCCCAAACTCCAAAATTTCGATTCTCAGTCTCCTTTGCCCCAAAATGACTCTCACTCGACCCACTCTCATTCCCTTTAATTCATCAACCTTCAAAGCAACCCAAAGTATGTCTCAGTCCTCTGTGTAAAGGTTCCCTGCACTGACCCAAAACCAAATTAAAAATGGTGTCCATGTTCTGTGATCTGTTGCCAACCCACATTCATGTGTTTCCACTTCCTCAAAGTTGCCCCAATTCATTCCTTAATGCCACTAGTAGATTAAACAATTCTCTGAACCGACAACCATGCTTAAACAATTTCCTCAAACCCATTCGCGGCAGTTTCAAGTTGCAGCCTTGAAAAATTACAATTTTGCCCATCATCACAAAATTACCAAAATGCCCCTCAAGCATCTAGACCCGTAACTTGGTCATTCGAACTCTGATTGACGCGTGCCGCCTGTCTACGGACTCAGGGCATCGAGACCTTCCTAACGGTCCTCGGCCCTTGGCTATCGGACCTCCCGGGTCAAAAGTCAACATTTGGCTCCTTTTTCGCCAAATTACCAAAATGCCCCTCGACTTTCGAACGTCATAACTTCTTCCTCGAATGTCGGAATCGAACGTGCCACCTGTCTATGAACTCGTGACGTCCCGAACTATGTCACGGTCATTGGTCAAAGTCCGTTTGACCGCCCACTCAAAAAGTCAACATTTTGCCCACGCCTAGGAGCAAAACGGTCATTTTGCACAATTCATCCGACTTTACTCAACTAATCCCAGATTAGTCATTCTAAATCATAATCGAATCATATTAAATCCTGATACTCGGGACAGGTCGTTACAACCTCCCCCCTTAAATAATTTCGTCCTCAAAATTTCAACTTTTCTTATTCCACATCTACCTCGTGAAAAAAACAATTTGGTCTCACAACACGTGTACACTTGTATACCCACTAACTGGGACAACACTAGCCTCGTCTGTACCCAGACGTCCCATCACAGTCTTACGTCGTAACAACAACACTCGACCACCTCGAGTGAATTTAATCACCTGATCCGCGTTGAAATCGCTTAACAATTAAGCTGACTCCTTCAGCTAGACGGTTCCTTTCCATTGCTAATACATCCTTACATCTGCTCCCATTGGGAGTCACCAAATCCCACTTGTCAGTCCACGCTGACACTACCAGCCAAACTGTCACCACTAAGCTTTACCACCCTTGTAAAGCTCCAACCATCGACTAATCAGTGACATCACCCCATACTGCCACTCGCTCAAAGTAGCGTATGATCAACCACATGATTTCATTTAGCAGGGCAAGCCCAATCCTGCGACATATATTAATCTCAATGTCCATAACCGCCGACTCCGTCAGCGAACCATGACGTTGGAAATATCTCGGCGTGATAACATCACACAAGGCTACTCTTAGTTACACTGACCACCAACTCACTCAATCAAGTGGTGTAACTGGAACACATTGAATGCCAGCCCAGCAGTGATCACACATCTCAATACTAGGGTTCCACTAGCCATCCATGGCTAAGAGCACCTGCTCATGCAATCACTGAACCCGACAAAATCACTATGCTCAGCGCACAGTATCCAATGTCCAGTCCACAATCACAACCAAACAAATGATATCGGAACCAAGCTGATTACCAAACCGTTTAATCACACACCACTAGTACATCCCATGTACCGTCACTAGGCACCACTCAGCCTATCCACTATCGACCCTCGTACAACGTACCTTGTACGGACATCTATCCATTAATCCGCATACAACCACCTAGGTCGTGGCAAAACACGTTCTAATTACTCTAGAGTCCATCTGTCAGATTCTGTACCAGACAGATCAAAACTCCGACCCAATATCCATTTCCAAATTTGAATCTGAAATCATTATTCCGTAAGCTAGCATTGGAATAATCATTCCGCACCCAAATTCAGAAATCCACTTTCAAGCTTCGAAATCGAATCCTGAATCGTCACCTAGAAATTCGATTCCAAAATCCGAAATCTCGTTCACGTCTACCGAGACGTACCAAAATCGAACCTATCGGTTACCTGCTCAAAACACTCGATTGACTTCATAGGGAAGCCAATCCCAATATCCACACGTCTAAGTTTGACAAAATCCGACCACTTCGGAAACCTAATCACCCGAGTAACAAACCATATGGGACTCATTTCGGAAAGAGTTTAGTCCCTACATCCTCAACTCAAACATCCAAGTAAGAGTGATAAACTCTCCACCTATCTGGATCATCAAGATCACGATCCAGATCCATCACTACGTCATCCGACAAGTAACATCACGATCCTAGATCGTTACCATGCCCAAAGCCCACAACATCACAATTCAGATCCACCTAGGATCCACACATGCTCACGTTGATCGTAGGGTTTTACACCCTCTTTGAATCCTTCGCCAAATTTCCTTAGGTGGAATGATGACCTAGATTTTCACCACCAAATCCAGAATTATACACAACTCTTTGTGTCCAATGACCCAAGGTCAATCATGAGTCCACCAACCAATACACGCTTAACGTACTGGTAACAATAATCAATGTCTGCCAGGGCAGAAAATAAGAAGTTAATCCCAATGACTTCAGGATACCTACCACCAATGCGGAAACGAGCACTCCTCTCGTCCCACAATCACAACTCTCCTCGAAACTAAGGTTCCAACCTTGTTGGAAACTGACATGCTCCCAATGGATGTCAAGTCCAACCACTGGACTGCCCACATCCTCACCTTTACAGGTTCAACACTCGGTTTTCCAAGTTATTCACAATTACAAAATTCCACCTCAACACCACAAATGATTTTCCCCGATTTTTCCAATTTCAATAATTTCCTTGTACTTTCTGGGGATATTAGAAATATACAATCTTACTAATCTCGGAGTTGACAATAACTCCCCAAATCCACTAATTCTCATGACACAAGAGACGTCACCCCAAGATTCCTCAAGTCTCAATCATACCTTTTTTATCCATTCATCACTCGTCATCTCATAACTGTTGGGACTTATCCCAACACGTCACAACCTCCACTGGATCCCATCCAGTCCATGACTTAATCATTACCAAACCTCAAATACCGAACATATGTTCATCATGACGGAGTCACGCCTAACTCGTGGCTCATCGTCAACACAGCCACCGACACCAGCACCAACACACTATCAACCCAACTAGTATCAGCACAAAAGTACCAACACACAAACATCCACGCTAGCACACCGTGTGCGATTCTGACAACCCTGGATCTCCGATCATACCGAACGACGATCCCGTACCTCTACTCGTACCCCACAACTATGGGTACCACCAATCTGACAATTCATACATCAGGATAATGAACGTTCCTTGAATGTCCCCCAATCCTCAAGTATAGTAACCATCCTAAATACCCTCAATAGTCAGTCATCTCGACACGACTGTCGACCAACAGTCATCACCATCAAGATCCGTATCCACACACCACAGTAATACCCGGTCTAACTCGGGATTCCATATTTTATCTCATAACCGTATCCGTAGATCGAATCTCATAATCATGACTAGACTCACTAGAGTCATCCACATGGTCATCCACGACCTCAGCCGCTCGTCGCAGCATAAGTTCTCATTTAAAGTTCACTTTTCCAGTCCATCAATTATAAATTAGGGTTTCACGGTCACACCCTACGGTTCCTCTGAACCCCACTGCTCTCTGTAGTATAATCCATAACCTGACCGACCCCGCGGTCCTGACATCGTATAGACGTTAAATCCAATCCTACCATCAACTCAATGTGGGTTCCACCACTAAGGTCATCGGCTAACTCCGAGGTACCAACACCCCTCACCCTAGCAATCACCACAAGGGTTCACATTTTTAGACCATTACTCAACGAGGTTCCTCGAACCTAGATGCACCTAGCAGCACTACAATCTAATATTACATGACCGAACCGACAGTCCCACATTATCAGTTCATCACATACAACCCCACTTGGGTTGAATCACGTTAACGCACGGCGTATCGGGCCAATCATACTCTATCCACTATTCAAACCCAAAAACTATCTATCAGGTTGACAACGAAACTGCAGCCCAAAGAGACATCACACCCTCGACCTGCGCGCACAAAAAGAGCAAACCTGCTCTGATACCACTTGACACGACCCATCCCAATCCCCCCGGGATTACCGTGGAATGTGTCATGCTCCCGTCTGACAAATGTGTCAGACAAGGGATAACCTGATGCCACTGCCCAAACGGGGCTTCCAGAGTGCGCAAGGATCGATGGAGGAGGTGTGCGATGTCCCAGTCTTTGCTGCAGTCGCATCCGGAATCAACATGAAGGGCATTAAAAACAAAAGTTGTGAGTGGACGAAAATAAGTAAGTTCATTAACACATTTCATAAGACATTTATGCCCTCCATTAAAAACATATGCATGCCACCAAAACCAATAACCAAAACATTTGCTCAACAAGGCATTAGGGCCTGAGCCCAAAACCGTAAACCATAAATCCAACCGAAAAACCATTTCATAGAACCAATAGTTCATATTTACCACATTACCATAACCGGAATCCCAGATGCCTAGCGTCCCAAACGCCTGACGCCCCAGACGTCATATTTCACGGTATAACCATAAGCTACGCGTGCTGCCCGGGGTCTCAATCCCGAGTCCAATCCCCCAACCCAGTCCGGGTACAGCATCCCAGATGCCTTGCGTACGGACGCAAGACGTCCCAGACGCCTAATCATAGCAATCCTGCTCCAGAGTCACTATGTCAGGACCCGTCCCAAATATCACCTCGATACTCGGGATGAACCCTGCTCCCGTCTGACAATCACACTTACAATACCAAAAATAAACTTAATACAACTATAAGCATAATCATCAGACGAAGGAGTAAATATATACAACCGTAAGTCAGAGCATAGTTCTACAAAATGGGCACCGAAAGTCCTACAAGTCTAAGTCCGCAACGGAAGAACGTCGGAAGCCCTATGCCTCGATATCTGCCTCAACGTTCACCCCAGCGCTATCACCACGACCTGGAGGGAAATTAAAACCAAAGGTGTGAGTGGACCGAAAAGAATGAAAGTTTTAAAATCGTTTACCAGCAAATCAAAGTAAGGAAATAAAATCATTTGTTCCCTCCGGTTTAAAACCAGGCATGCCAAGTAAGTATGAGAAAAACCATAATATGAAACATCATAAGAAACAGAAACACTATAAATACCATAAGAAACAGATACACTACAAAACAGCATAAGAAACCGGAGTATAACCCGATCAAACCTGCTGGACCTATCCGAGTCTTTAAACTCAACCAGGCCTCACATAATCCGAGTCTTTAAACTCCCGAGTCTTTAAACTCAATAGGCCTATGGGGGTAATATCATAATATCCGAGTCTTTAAACTCCCGAGTCTTTAAACTCAATCCGGGCCCGTCCCCCATCAATATCAATCCGGGTCTTTAAACCCATGTCCAGATCCAGCAAATCCAATCCATATCCAGTGTAAAACCAATTCAAAATCCATCGCCAAATCCGAATTCGAAATCCCCGGTTCGAAGCCCTCCCGGCGTTCAGAACCGACATCCCGAACCCAAATCCGGAAAAAGATTCATGTTCATAACAAAACCATAGGAAAATCCCAAATCATATTCCACAACCTATTTACCATCATCAGAAAACGTTTTTAGGTTAAATTTCTAAATTATAACATCAAACTCTGAAAACCCGCTTTTTCTCGAAAAATGTGCAAAAGCCCGAAAACGTCTCGAAAAACGTGCAAACATCTCAATCACGTATAATCATCATCAGGACATAAAAACACACATAGAAATCATAAAACAGTAATTAAAACAGTTTGGCATGCTCGGAAGTAAGAAAGAGTCCACTCACAGTTTACAACACGTCACTCGCGCTCCGTGCGCTCCTCAACCGTCTCTGGTGTCTCCCGTCCTGTCCATAGATACCAAATAGGGTCACAATAACATCAAGGATACCTTCCCTATTTTCCCCAATTTTTCGGGAATTTAATAATATTTTAATCCGAATCCCTAAACCGTACGGATTCCCGAACCATTCCGTAACACCGTCCGATTAACCCGAAAACTATACCATTGGATTCCTTAGGACATTTAGGGCTAAACTCATGTTGGACGCTTAACCGGATTCCTCCCCACGCGCCCCCACGCGCCGCCCATAGTGGCTGCGCGTGGGCCTCACGCGCCTGCTACAGTCCATCTTCAACCTCGAGTCACCCGGTTCAACACAGTTGAACCGGCGTGACCGGTTCTCCGCCGTGCACCCACCATTCTTCTCCATTTCAATACCTTTAGCTTCGTCCAGTCCCCTACAACCAAACCCAGTCCTAAAATCCAGAAATCACGGCCTGAAACCCCTCGTCTTCAACCTCGAAAAACCTTGCCCGTGAGCCCTGTTTTCCTTCCCGGCCGTCCACTGCTTCCCCCTTCACGGTGGTGATACCAGCACCATCCTAGGACCCTACTTAGTCCTACCCAACTCATAGAATCCGTCGATTCATCCCCGAAGTCCACGACTTCAAGTTTGAAACTCACGGCTAAAATAGGGTACAACGGACCCGCCGTCGAACCACCACCCACCGTGAACCTCCTAATCCCTCGACTCTAAGCCCAACGTCACGACTTTGCATTTGAAAAATCCACGAAAAACAGGGTAAACGAAATTACCTTTCGATTCCGGCGCCGCCGTGAGAACCGTCACCCGCCACGGTGCTCGTGGGACTCCCCTCAACCTCCTGAGTCTCCTAGTACCTTGAATCCGTCCACCACACAACACAACAGCCACCACCGTCCACGGCCTCCTCTGTTTCTTCCAAGTATCCAACCAGCCACCACGTCGCCTCCGCGCATGGTTGCACCACCAGACCACGATCACCAGCTCCTCCTTGTCTCTATGTCACTCTCTCAACTCACTCTTCACTCTCCCTAGCCTCCAAATCGATCACCGCCTCACCCAAACTTCTCTCTGTTTTCAGTTTCCTTCGAACTTGTGCACGGTTCAAAAATGACCAAGTGTGGCCGTGCACACTTAAGTTTCTCCTAGAACCATCTAGGGTCCCCCACGTGTCCATCAACTATTGGCCATCCCAAAAATATCTGCCACTTGCCCTTATCTGATTGGGCTGAGGGAAAATGACCAAAATGCCCCTCTTGCACAAAATTACCATTTTGCCCTTAGACTTTCCAGACCCGTATCTTTTCCGTCCGACGTCCGATGACAGCGTGCCGCCTGTAGTTGTACTCAGGACGTCGAGACCTATCCAACGGTCCTCGGTCTACGTGAAAATCACACATCCTCCAAAAAGTCAACATTTTCCCTATTAGCTCAAAATTATGGTAACGCCCCCAACCTTCCGTACATCATAACTTTTCCTCCGGTTGTCCGAATCGAACCTGCCGCCTGTCTACGGACTCGTGACGTCCTAACCTACGTCACGGTCAAGGGCTAACACTCATCCAATCAATAGTACAAAAAGTCAACTTTTCGTTTACTATTCACAAGGGCAAAATCGTCCTTTTTACAAAACTTCACAAACATTACATTTATACCCTTCCCGTAGGTACGGGTTGTTACACACTATACGGTCTGGTAGCTCCGCACAATGACCCCTTATAGGCAATGCACCGTGATTTCCCCAGTGTCCCAGACACCTAGAGGAGACCTTCACATATTCTCGTATCAAGATGGTATATGGAAAACAGTTTTATTAAATCATTTCACAACATATCAATGGGTCCTGCTCAAAATCTCCATAAAACACCACAATTCCATTTAGGGTCCCCGACCCGAAATCACGTATATGAAACCAATTGGGCCTCATGCCCGATTCTATAAATCACTGGGCCCACGACCCAAATTCATAAATCAATTGGACTCCAAGTCCGCGGTTTCCAAAACAATTGGGCCTCATGCCCAAGTTTCTCTTTCCAATTTCAAAACTATTTCATGAAATCATATCCAAAGTCATAAGTATGGAAAATCAGTGTAAAACCAGAAAAACTTCGATTTACGTGCAAGCACGTAAATCGCCTCGAAATACGTGAAACCGTATAATTCACCAATATCCAAATCAACATCATACAATCACAATCATAATCCATATAAAACAGTTAAGCATGCATAGAATTTATAAAACCAAAGTCCATTCACAGACCGATCAACGATACGCCTCGATACGCGCGCCATCGGCCTTCCCGGGCCCCGTCACTAACACCGGGACTCCCAAACTTGTTCATATCGCAATAGAGGGTCACTAACCTCTTCATTGACCTCCTATTAAAGTCCCGTAATTTTCCCAAATTTTTAACTATTTAAAAACTCGACTTAAAACCTTCGGACATCCAGAACAATGTCAGAACGGGGTCCGATTGACACGAAACCAAACGCTAAAATGTTCGTTACATTAAATAGGACAGAAATCATGTTGACCTCACCTCGAGATTCTTGCCCATGCGTCGTCACGCGCCGCCGTGAGTGGCTGCGCGTGAAACCCACGCGCCTGCTACAGTGTCATCGTCCCAACCCGAATGATTGGTAAACGGATCCTGCAACCCGCGTGACGACCCGGTTCATTTCCTATCAATTCAACCTTAAATCATTCAATTGATCACTCAACCAGCTTTGTTTTAAGTTCAATTAAAGGTCTGTAAACCTAATTACATCAATCCTTATCTGAAATCCAACAATTCGACGATGAACATCGAAGAACACCCGTCACTGTTCCTGCTTCGAATTCCATCAATTCCAACTGGTTTCTTCCAATTGATCCACCCAGAAGCATAAGTGGACCATGGGAAACTGTTTCCCCAACTCAATTGTATCGTTTGATCTCTCTATCAACACGACCCACTCTTCGAATTTGCTCACTGTCGTCAAGTCCGTTCAGAGCCAAAAACCCATCAAATTTCTTCGTTCTTTCGATGATTATGATCGTAGGAACCCCAGAAAACTGAAAGTGAGCTCTATTTTGATCCTCAGAGCCCATCACTCGACATTTGAATTTTCCATCTCAAACTCCAAAATTTCGATTCTCAGTCTCATTTGCCCCAAAATGACTCTCACTCAACCCACTCTCATTCCCTTTAATTCATCAACCTTCAAAGCAACCCAAAGTATGTCTCAGTCCTCTGTGTAAAGGTTCCCTGCACTGACCCAAAACCAAATTAAAAATGGTGTCCATGTTCTGTGATCTATTGCCAACCCACATTCATGTGTTTCCACTTCCCCAAAGCTGCCCCAATTCATTCCTTAATGCCACTAGTAGATTAAACAATTCTCTGAACCGACAACCATGCTTAAACAATTTCCTCAAACCCATTCGCGGCAGTTTCAAGTTGCAGCCTTGGAAAATTACAATTTTGCCCTTCATCACAAAATTACCAAAATCCCCCTCAAGCATCTAGACCCGTAACTTGGTCATTTGAACTCCGATTGACGCGTACCGCCTGTGTCAGGACCCGACCCTCTTCTGTCAGATCCCGATTCATCTAGCACGATATTGTCCGCTTTGGGCCTCGCCCTCACGGTTTTGTTTTCGGGAGCTCACGGTGCAACTTCCCAGGGGGTCACCCATCTGGAATTGCACCAGCCTCAACTCGCTTAACTTTGGGGTTCCAATCCCCCCCAAAGCCACTGAGCTCCCAAAAGGCCTTGGGTTAGATAGATACGTGCCCACACATATAAGGCACTTCACCTT
Source organism: Prinsepia uniflora (assembly GCA_032719365.1). NCBI lineage: Eukaryota > Viridiplantae > Streptophyta > Magnoliopsida > Rosales > Rosaceae > Prinsepia > Prinsepia uniflora. Next base: position 13,690,241 of record CM064875.1, read on the forward strand.
TCCCTCCCCGAGCGATGTGGGATCGTTCACCGATCTTACCTTTCCAAGCTCACGGGTCTTGCTCACCGATCTTGCTTCTCAAGCTCACGGGTCTTGCTCACCGTTCTTGCTTCCAAGACCGGGTCTTACAACCTGTCTACAGACTCAGGGCATCGAGACCTTCCTAACGGTCCTCGGCTTTCGGCTATCGGACCACCCGGGTCAAAAGTCAACATTTGGCCCCTTTTTCGCCAAATTACCAAAATGCCCCTCGACTTCCGAACGTCATAACTTCTTCCTCGAATATCGGAATCGAACGCGCCATCTGTCTATGAACTTGTGACGTCCCGAACTACGTCACGGTCATTGGTCAAAGTCCATTTGACCGCCCAATCAAAAGTTAACATTTTGCCCACGCCTAGGGGCAAAACGGTCATTTTGCACAATTCGTCCGACTTTACCCAACTAATCCCAGATTAGTCATTCTAAATCATAATTGAATAATATTAAATCCCAATACTCGGGATGGGTCGTTACAAGTCACGATCCACTGCTTGGAGATGAGTAGCTCCGAGGGAGGCTCAATCTCAGGAGTGTGAGATTATGATGATATCCTCCAAATGTCATAGATCCTGGAGATGATATCACCCCAGACGTCGTAGATCCTGGGGGATATGCTTGGACGTGAGACTCCCGAGTTTGCACGCGTTGCATTGATATCGTGACAGTTATTTGGATATTGAAATTGGATATTGAGGATTGGTGATATTGGTGATTTATTGATATTTGTATCCAGATGTTTTATATCATGAACTGATTTGATGAACATGAGTTTTACGGACCATGGGAAAACATGTTTTGATTTTATCGGTCCACTATTCATACTTGATTGATTTCACACTATTACTCATGTTTTATGATATGCATGCATGTTTATGAAAACTGGAGGGTAAGAATGTGTTTTGGTAAATGTATTTATAAAAGTATGTTTTGTCCACTCACACCTTTTCTGTTTTATTGACCCTTCAGGTCGTGGCGCCATGATCGAGGATATTTGAGAGGTGGAGGTATGAGTGGGCACAGGTGCAGTTATCCCTTGTTTGGCAATTCTTGGAGGGTGATTTCGGAATTTCAGTTGACTTGTCAGACGGGAGATCCCGGATACTGGTTGTAGCAGAAACCGAGACATCACACTCCTCCTCCGGATTCTGGCGCTCTCTGGTAGTCCTGGTTGGGCTAAGAACGAAACTATCCCTGGTCTGACACTTTGTGTCAGACGGGAGCAGACGCGTCCCACGTTAATCTCGGAGGATTTGGGACGGGTCCTGACAAGAGACCCCAAGCAGCACTCGTTGCTTAGACCGTGAGATATGACGTCTGAGACGTCAAGCGTTTGAGACGCTCGGTATCTGGGATGCCGAGGATTGGTATTTCTTAAACAGGATTTATTGGATTTATGAAATTGTATTTCTGTGTTTATGGATTTGGGCAGGGACCCACATAGATTTGGATTTATGGATTCGGTGTTTTACGGTTACGGTTTTGGGCTGAGTTCCCATATATTCTTGAATTTTTTGGTTTTGGGCTAAGACCCTAATTATTTGAGGAAGGAAATGGCTTTGATTTTCTAAACGGTTTTTATTTTGCTTGAATTAACTGGGTTTTTATGCATGCATAGTTTTTAAGTGAAGGACATAAATGTCTTCTTATGAAATGTGTTTTATTAAATTATTTATTTTCGTCCACTCACAGTCTTTTCTGGTTTTTAATGCCCTTCAGGTTGATCGGGGTGCAGGTTGTAACTAAGACTAATACATCACACTCCTCCATTGATTCTGGTATGCTCTCGAAGCCCGTCTGGGCTATTGACCTGGGTTATGCCTTGTCTGGCCTTCGCGTTACACGGGGCTTAGACGGGTGCCTGGCCTTCGTGTCACACGTGGGTTAGACAAAAGCATGGCTCATCCCACGTAATCCCGGGGGGATTGGGATGTGTCATGTCAAGGGACCTGGGTGGACCTTGGGGAGACTCGGACTTGAGATCCGAGGGACACATGTAGTCTTATGATAGTGACATCTGGGATGCCAAGGATGGATTACAGGCATCTGGGATGCCAAGGATGGTTTAAATATATTTTACTAGATTGGTATTTATGTATTACTGGATTTGGGCTATGACCCGCATTGTAACAACCTGTACCTTCGGGAAGGGTATAAATGTAATTTTGTAAACGTTTTGTATATAACGGACGATTTTGCCCTTGTGAATAGTAGGTCAAAAGTTGACTTTTCGATTTACCGATTGGATGACTGTTGACCCTTGACCGTGACGTAGTTTAGGACGTCACGAGTCCGTAGAAAGGTGGCAGGTTCGATTCGGACAATCGGAGAGGAAGTTATGATGTTCGGAAGATTGAGGGCGTTACCGTAATTTTGACTAATTGAGGAAAATGTTGACTTTTTGGAGGACTTGTGATTTTCACGTAGACCGAGGACCGTTAGATAGGTCTCGACGTCCTGAGTACAACGACAGGCGGCACGATGTCATCGGACGTCGGACGGAACATTTACGAGTCTGGAAAGCTTGAGGGTAAAATGGTAATTTGTGTAGGAGGGGCATTTTGGTCTTTTCCCTCAGCCCAATCAGATAAGGGCAAGTGGCAGGGATATTTTGTGCTGACCAAGGATTGATGGACACGTGCAAGGGGCTGGAGGGTTCCAGGGGTTACTAAAGTGTGCACGACCACACTTTGCACGTTTTCAAACCGTGCATTTGTTCGAAAACACAGAGAACAGAGGAGAAGAAACTGGGAGAGATTGATCGATTCAGTGCAAGGGTGAGTGAAGAGTGAATTGAGAGAGTGATAGTGAGACGAGGGTGAGGTGTTGATTGTGATTTGAGGGTGAAACCGTGCACGGAGAGACGACGGTGGTACGGCGGAAGTCTGAGGAAACAGGGAAGCCGTGAGACTGTGGCGATGGTTGTGCCGTGTGGTGGATTGATTCAAGCCAATAGGAGGCTCAGGTGGCTGGAGGGAGTCCAACGAACACCGTGGTACACGGCGGTGCACACGGCGGAGACGGAATCGAAGGGTAAGACTTTTTCCCCTGTTTTTCCCGTGAACTTCAAATCGAAAGTCGTGGAGTTGGGCTTAGAGTCGAGGGATTTGGAGGCCAGGGTGAGACTCCTGGAGGTTCCAGGAGTCGTGTGGTTGTGGTGCCGTGCCGGGGGAGGACCTGGGTGGCCGGCGGCCAAAACAGGGGCTACGGGCCGTCTGTTTCGAAGCCGTGAACGGTAGGTTTTGGGCCGTGATTCTTCGATGTTAGGACATGGTTAGCTTGTTTAGGATGGGACGAAGCTATTGGGATTGGTTTGGACGTAATTGGTGGCTGAACGGAGGAGAACCGGTCACGCCGGTTCAATTGTGTTGAACCGGGTGGCTCGAGGTAGGAGGAGCACTGTAGCAGGCGCGTGAGGCCCACGCGCAGCCACTTTGGGCGGCGCGTGGAGGCGCGTGGGGAGGATTCCGGCCAAGCTTCCAACATGGTTTTGGTTCTAAATGTCCTACGGAGTTCATTGGTATGGTTTTCGGGTGAATCAGACGATGTTAGGAGGTTGTTCGGGAATCCGGACGGTTTAGGGTCTAGGATTAAAATATTAATAAATTCCTGAAAAATTGGGAAATTTAGGGTTAGTATTCTTGATGTGTTTGTGACCCTATTTGGTGCATATTGACAGGACGGGAGGCACCCGAGACGGTCGAGGAGCGCACGGAGCGCGATTGACTCGTTCTGAGCCGTGAGTGGACTCTTTCTTTTCTTTCGAGCATGCCTAACTGTTTCATTGATGTTGTATGTTATTAAATGTGTTTTTATGCTTCTTAATGATGATTTTATATGGTTGATATGGTTGCACGTTTTACGAGATATTCCAGGATTTTACACGTTTTACGAGAAAAGCTGATTTTCGGATTTTGATGCTAGATTTGCGATTTAAATCTATGAATGTTTTCTGATGATGATATGGGTTATGAAATATGATTTGTGATTACATGTGGTTTTTGGTATAATAATGGATTTCCGGATTTGGGTTCGGAATGTCGGTTCTGAATGCCGGAAGGGCTTCGAACGGGGAATTTCGAATTCGAGTTTGGCGAGGGATTTCGAATTGGTTTTACACTGAATTGGGATTGGATTTTCTGGATCTGGATATGGGTTTAAAGACCCGGATACTGATTTTACGGAGGACGGGCCCGGATTGAGTTTAAAGACTCGGGAGTTTAAAGACTCGGATATTTACGATATTACCCCCGTAGGCCTATTGAGTTTAAAGACTCGGGAGTTTAAAGACTCAGAATTATATTTGAGGCCTGGTTGAGTTTAAAGACTCGGATGGGTCCAGCAGGTTTGATCGGAAATGATGATTTGCTGTTCATGGTTTATGCTATGGTTTTCTGATATACATACCATGATTTCTATATCCGTTTTATAGTGTTTCTGTTTCTTATGATGTTTCATGTTATGATTTTCTAATTCTTAGTTGGGCATGCATGTTTTTCAAAATGGAGGGAACAAATATTATGGGTTTTTCTTATCTTTGATTTGATGATAAACTGATTTTAAAACTTTTAGTTATTCTAGTCCACTCACACTTTTGGTTTTAAATTTTCCCTCCAGGTCGTGGTGATAGCGCTGGGGTGAACATTGAGGCAGATATTGAAGCATAGAGCTTACGACGTTCTTCCGTTGCGAGACTAACATAGTAGGATTTTGTGCCCATTTTGTAGAACTGTGCTCTGACTTACAATTGTATATATTTACTCCTTCGTCTGATAGTTATGCTTATTGTTGTATGGAGGTTATCTTGGTACTTTAGGTGTGATTGTCAAACGGGAGCAGGGTTCGTCCCGGGTATCGTGGCGATATTTGGGACGGGTCCTGACACGCATACTTGGTTTTAGGCGTTCCCACGTGATTGGTTTTGGGCTGAGTTCCCACATACCTTGATTTTCTAGTTTTGGGCTACGACCCTAATGATTTGAGGAAGAAATTGGGCTTTGCTTGATAAGCATTTTTCACTAAGTTTGGATTTGGAAAACCTATGATTTGATCTAAAGTAAATGAGCACAATAACTGGTTTTCGAATGCATGCATACTTTTTAGTGAAGGATATAAATGTCTTTTGTGAAATGTATTTTTATAAATTGTTCTTTTGTCCACTTAACAGTTTTTTATGGTTTTTTTTACCCTTCAAGTTGATCGCGGATGCGGGCTATAGCAGAGACCGAGACATCACATGCCACCACAAATCCTGACGTACTCTAGACGACCTCGAGTGGGTTAAAGTTTGGTTCATCCCTTGTCTAGTACGTGGTGTCAGACGAGAGCATGACACATCCCACGTTAATCCCGGAGGGATTGGGATGGGTCGTGTCATTGCTCCACGGGTTATGATAAGTCAAAGAGTTTGACCGTTATGAACTTGAAGATCTTGTTCACATTTATGTTAAACAATTTTTGGACAATTTTCCATTTTCATCTTAACAGAATCTGTAAAATTAGACGTTTGAGGGGAAAATTGGGACTAAAATCGTGCTCATATGGCAAATTGGGTCAAAATCATGTTCGGTGGGGGGGGGGGGGGAGGATTTGGAGACTTAACTCAATGTTCATGGGGCATATTAACTCAATGTTCAGGGGGCATATTGAGTAAAAATCCTTTCATTTTAACATAATTTGTTAAATTAGACGTTCATGGGGCAAAATGAGACCAAAATCATGTTCATGATGCAAATTGGGTCAAAATTATGTCCAGAGGGAATTTTGAGACTTAGCTCAATGTTCAGGGGGGGCATATTGAATAACAAGCCTTGTAAATTTTGAAAATTTAGGTGTTGTTCATGCCCAAAATATTTTTCTCATATTACGAGTCGAGTGTCCCGGGGCAACCCTAGCTGGACCTCTGCGTGGAATCTTATCCGCGGAGTGAGGGAGATGGATCACTTGTGGGGATCTCTTTGTCGTGAGTGCTGAGGTGGAGAGATGCTGGTTGGGCTGAGTGTGATGTGCCTCAAACTACGGTCGATCCTTATATTGGCAAACCAGCAAACAAGCATGCATTCTCAACTCAGATGCATGTGTGTCACTAATAGAGGAACTGTTACTAGATAGTGTAAATGGATTTCGCTTTTGGCCTAAGAACCTTCATTCTGATTAATGCGATTGTTAGGTAGGCAGACAAAAAATCTCCTGCGATGTTCTTTTCTGTACCTTTTCCAAGAACTTAAAATATCATTTTTCTAGCATTACCCAAGTTCATACGTTTTATTTCGCTATGATATTCAAATTGGCGACGTTGTTATTTCAGTTGTTAAAGTGGTTAACGATTCCAGGTTCTCTTTAGTCGAAATCAAAGTATTCGGACCAATATACAAAGATGGTGTCCCAACTTGGTAAGTTGGGAACCACCTCAGAGGTGTATCTCGAGTACTAATTACTTACTTCAGAAAATTTGGTTTATGCATTAAAATGGAACTAGAAGTACGGAATACAGGAATGTAAAAGTACTGGAATTAAATAACAACTAAAATTACAAGTATACGAAAGTAAATTATTCCCTTCATGTTTCAAGCCCGTAATAAGTAAGAAAATTCAGAAATCATCAACTGTAGTGAATATCAGTTGGAAATCATGTTATGAGATGACAAAGCACTCAAATGCGACGACAAGACATTAAAAATGAGGTTTGAGTTCCTCAGTGACCAACTATGAATTGGCACTCCGGATGACCTTCTGTGTGATCGGTAGTCGGGATCACTTTTCCGAGAAATGGTGTCCAAGTACTATCCATGAACAGGTAGTCGGGATGACTTTATGTGAGCTGGTAGTTGATAATATCAACATTTATGATACTTAATGGTTAGAAAGAAGGTCGATCTTCTGCGAACCTCAAAGAGGTGAGAAGACGGTTAGGCAGTTACATAAATGTCTCGAAGGGGCGAGAAGAGAAGTTGCATATTGATTTCCTAGGTCGAAAGAAGTATTTTTGCCATAGGTACCAGCTGTTTTTTAAACCATGAAACATTGGTTAAAGGTGTTTATTGGTTCATAAATTGATAGATCAATTTGATAAATTTGATGGGTCTCGCGTTCCCCTTTTTTCCTTTGGGATATTCCCCCATTGACTCTGTTTTCTTTGCACTCTGTCAGCATCGCCCATATCATCCTTCCTTTACATGCTCAAAATCGCTGGGACTTGGGCAAGAAATCGTTTCGAACTTTTAATTTTCCATGAGCCACATTTTAGGCTCGGAGGATTTTTTCGAGTATTAACATGCATAATCAAGAATTTTAACGTAAAATACAAAATATAAAGCAGATGATAAGAATCATAAAATGAATTTGTAAAAAGTAGCGCCGTGTGCCACAACTGCCCACGTCTGAGGACCTTTTTGTCACTTAATAGCTAGTTTTGAATTTTGTGTTTCCTTTTGTTCAGGCGACAAGAGATTTCTTACTTAATTAAAGAATATATATATATATATATATATTTTCGTATATTTGGCGAGCAACAAGTGCAATAATTTTGAGCCAACACAGATGGTAAAAATACGTGGCCGACTACCATTGGTCGTAATAACTACTTCCCTATCCGAACCGTTTCTTACTCTCCACGGCATAATTGAACTCCTAAACCAGGTGGTGTAAATGAAAACGAACGGTCCAGATCGAACGAACGGAAGGTGGGCTCTAGGAACGAGCGCTCGGATTGGTCTGATGGTCCAACGCCAGATTTATATAAAATGGACCAGCGCAGCACAAAATCGAGTCGTTTCATTCTTTACTCCCAAAACTCGAATACACGCAAAAAGGCCTAAAAACTCACAGGCCGAACCCTAATTTCAGGTTTAGGTCCATTAGGGTTTTTCCGCCAAAAGTTCAAACATTCGAGCTCAAGCCCATCAACTTCGTCTTCTACCTTCGAATTTTTAATTTAATTTTTATTTTCCTCTGCTGGAAATTAACAAAATTCAAATTTGGAGTCGCAGACGCCGGCTGTTGATCTTCGGGGGCCTGCCAATTGGGGTAAGTTTTTTTTTTTTTACTTTTATTTTTGTCTTCGGTTTTCAGAAATTTGGATCTCGAATTTGTTGGTTTCTGTGTTTATTGCTTGAATTTTTTTTTTTGGTGGGGGGGTGGGGGTGGGTGGTGGGGTTTAGGGTTCCGACTCTGAATCGTTAACTATTCTGGTTCTGTTCAATAAATTTTGAATTTGAGGCTCTTGTCGGCTTACCTAATCACTGCCTGAGTATTTGTGTTTTTAGGGTTTAAATTTTTAGGGTTTTTGCTGCTAAAAGGTAAACTATTGCTTATAGTAGATGCAAAACCCAGGTAGTAAAACTTCGAAAGTATCTTGGAATGCCTTTTTAAAGCTAATTTTCTAGGTACAATTGCGCACTTTAATATAAGGTACAATTGTGCACTCTAATACAAGGTACAAGTCACGTGCAGCTGGGCTGGGGTTTTGATTATAACTTTTCTGTTTGGTTATGACTTATAAGTACACAATGGCATCTCTCACTCTCTCCTGTCTATAGTGGCCTAGTGGGCACTCTTTTTGAAGGCCCATAATGAAAAACTTGCCACGTTAGTAAACTAGAACACGTTTTACATTCTTGCTCTGTCTTTTCCAGATTTTCTTTTTAGTTTTTTTATTCAAAAATATTTATTCTAATACGCTTTGTAAGTTTGATTCGAACTCTACGATGTACTTGTAAATGTGTTTGATCATGATTGGAAGTAACTATTTCTCTGTGTTTCATTATGCTATTTTTGATGATGCATTTTGTATCTGGAACTTTAGTTGGATTTACTTTTCTAGTAGGCCATTGATATATTTTCCAGACTTCCATATAAATCATCAATGTGTTTATGTATTTTTGTGGTAGGATTCATATACGTAAAATCCCTGGTCTACTACATCTTCTGAGTTCTGATAAGGATACTGTTGTCATTTATATTAAAAAGGATCTATCTATATTTGGTTGGGACTTCCCTACTTTTACTGGAGATAAAACATGAGCTTTGCATATCCGTTCATATCTGTTGTTTATAAAGGTTGATTGTTACTGTAGCTTTCTCTGATAAAATAATAGGAATGAATGCTTCCTATTTGTTGAGTTGTTCTCATTAAAATTCATTGTCTTCAGAGTGAAACGAAAAAAATAAACAGAGGCACTTTCCCATATCGTCGGGATGTGCTCTGGTTAATTAATATCCATGCATTGTTCAATTGATCAATCCTTCATGTGGATACTCCTGTTGTTACAACAGAACGTTGACTTGAGGTCATATTGTGACTTGATAATGAAAATGTTAGGATTGTAATAATGTGGTAATTGTGCAACTGAGATTTAGGTGTGGTTTGCTACAATTATAACTTGAAACACAAGGTGCCTAATTCCTGCACTGCTTCTCGCTTACCAAGTTGCTTTCCTCGTCATTAGAAGTGACTTAGCTGCTTGGCCCCAATTCCTCTTACCTGTGCATGGTGAAATTTTATATTATATTTTCTTCGGTTTTGTTCTCTGATGCTGAATATGTATGTATCTTCTTTTACTGGTAAATCAACCTTGTTTTGATTTGTTTGTTATTTTTGTTGAGATGTATGCTTATTTATTTATCAATCTTCTTTTTCTTTTTCAGGGTTACAACTGGTTACTTGGAGATGGATAGTCCTATTATCCCAACTGATAATAATGGGTTACTCATTTCAGAAATCCAGCCAAACAGGCGCAGAAGAAAGAAGTCTATTGTTTGGGAGCACTTCACAGTTGAAACTGTTGGGGGCGGAAGTGCTAGGGCTTGCTGTAACCAGTGCAAGAGATCGTTTGCTTACATTACTGGCACAAAGCTGGCAGGCACAAGCCACCTAAAACGACATATTTCCTTGGGAATCTGCCCAGTAAGTCGTCAGAAAAATCAGATGAGTCCTATGCCAGGCTCCAAGGCTGGTGCTACTGACACACCGAAACGACGCTCCAAAGCAAGTTCTGGACATGCAAGCATCCCTTTTGATCAGGACCGCTGCAACCATGAGATTGCCAGGATGATCATTATGCATGAATATCCACTTCACATTGTGGAACAACAAGGATTCATTAATTTTGTTCGAACACTGCAACCTAAGTTCAATATGGTAAGCTGGAACACTGTTCAAAATGAATGCATGAGTATTTACATTAGAGAGAAAAAAAACCTCATGAATCTTATCAGAGGAATTCCTGGACGGGTCAGCCTTACAGTGGATTTGTGGACCTCGAATCAGAACCTGGGCTATGTTTTCCTTACTGGGCACTTCATTGATGGTCACTGGAATTCATATCATCAAATCCTTAATGTTGTTATGGTACCATCTCCTGATTCAGGTGACACTTTTAGTCAAGCTATTTTCACATGCCTATCAGATTGGCATCTGAACGGCCGTTTGTTTACCATCACACTTGACCAATCCCTCTCTAATGAAACCATAATTGGAAATCTTAAAGGGCTCCTTTCTGTCAAGAATCCGCACATGCTCAATAGTCAGTTATTGCTACGAGATTGCTATGCTCGAGTTCTGAGTCGTATTGGACAAGATGCACTTGGAGCAATGAGCGGAACTATCATGAAAGTTCGTGAAAGTGTCAAGTACGTGAAAACCTCAGAATCCCATGATGAAAAGTTTATTGAGCTTAAGCAACAACTTCAAGTTCCTAGCACAAAGAACCTTTCAGTTGATGACCTAACAAAATGGGACACAACTTATCATATGCTGGTGGCGGCTTGTGAATTGAGGCAAGTCTTTGATTGTTTGGATACGTATGATCCTGATTACAACAAAGCTATATTGCCGGAAGAATGGGAGCAGGTAGAAACTCTGTGTACGTACTTAAAGTATTTGTTCGATGCAGCCAACATCATAACTGCCCCTAAATACCCTTCTGCAAATGCCTTCTTTCCAGAAGTATCAAAAATTCAAATTGAACTGATGAATGCAGCCATGAGCGATCATCCCTTTGTCAGCTACTTGATCAGGCCTCTATACGAAAAGTTCTACAAGTATTGGGAAAACAGCTGTTTGGTTTTAGCAATTGCTGTTATGATGGATCCACGGTTCAAAAGAAAAATTGTAGAGTTGAACTTCTACAACATCTTCGGCGAGAATGCTGAGGCATGGATTAGGATTGTTGACGATGGCATTCATGAACTCTTCCTTGAATATATGATGCAAATGCTTCTACCAGAAACACCAATGGACGAAGCGACTGACAGCATCATCAAGGCAGAACCTCCTGAAATTTCATCTCATGAGGACACTCTACTTTCTTCTGCAGAAGGGCTTCAAGATTTTGAATTGTATATATCTGATATCACATGCGGTCAGCAAATCAAGTCTGAACTAGATCAATATCTGGAAGAGGCCTGTGTGGATGAAGCCGTAGACTTTGACGTTCTGGTTTGGTGGAGACTGAACAGACTGAGGTACCCTATTCTCTCCAAGATGGCTTCTGATATTTTGTCGATTCCAGTATCAACTGTTGCCTCTGATTCTGTGTTTGACACTGCAATAAAAAGAATGGATAGTTACCGGGCATCATTGGGTCCAGCTACTCTCCAGGCCCTCATCTGTGCAAAGGGTTGGCTCCAATATGGTCCATTCCCACAAGCACAACCACCAACCCTTGAAGTGCACACTTCTCTCCTCACATTTTAGTCTTAGGTTTCATTTTTATTTTTTTAGATAGATTATTGAGGGTTCTTATTTATGTTTTCTAGATGTTCAACAGCTGCTAGTTAAATTGTAGTCTTCAGTTCCAGATTTGATATGTTAGTACTAGGAGAATTGTGCACATTCTTTGATAAGAAAATGAGTGTTGCAAGATTAACTGGCCCAGTATATTGTATATCTATGCAGTATTCTCGTCTTCTAAAAAGGCTTTTCTTCTACTTTAATTTTCTTCCGTACTTTGATTTAGCACCTGGACCGGCTACACGGTACACAATGCGGTCCTTTTTAAGTTTTAACTGTTATTTTTTTCATATTTGTTTATTCATTTTGGATAACTTAATTGTTGTTAACTTTAAAACAAGAGAAATAACTCTATTGTTCTCAATTTATCATATCAAACAAGGCAATGCTTTTCCATTTGTATGACGTTCTTACTTGCCTCCGGACCTCGCTGCCTCTACCCGCCTTTAAGCTTTTCGATCCATCGTTCTTTAAACCTGATGAAAATGATCGCTACGGTGTCTCTAGCTCCAACCTATTTGCCCTCCCATACCCACCTTCATTATTTTGAAAACCCACTAATTAGTCTCTTTGAAAACTGTAAGTCCATGGACCAACTCAAGCAAATCCATGCCCAGACAGTGACAGCAAGCCTCACATCACACCCGCCCGTGCATAACAGGATCATAGTCTTCTGCTGTACTGTTGAATTTGGTGACATGAAGTATGCCCGCCTAGTGTTCGACACAATTCCTGAACCAAGTGCCTTCATCTGGAACACCCTGATCAAAGGGTATAGTAGAATACGTTGCCCTCGAGACGGAGTTTCTTTGTACTCTGCAATGCAAAGGGTGTGTGTCAAGCCCGACTCTTATACTTTTCCATTCTTGTTAAAGGGATTTACAAGCTGTATTGGTTTGGAATGTGGGAAATTGTTGCATGCTCATGTGTTGAAGTATGGGTTTGATTCTAATGTGTTTGTTCAAACTGCATTGGTGCATATGTATTCTGTTTGTGGGCTAATTCGTATGGCGCGTGGGATTTTCAATACGATTTGTGAGAAGAAGGATGCTGCTACTTGGAATGTAATGATCTCTGGGTATAATAGAATCAACAAGTTCGATGAATCTTTGATGCTCTTCAGTGACATGGAGGAAAAAGGAGTGTTGCCTACTTCAGTTACACTTGTCTCGGCGATATCAGCTTGCTCCAAATTGAAGGATTTAGATTCCGGGAAGGGGGTTCATAACAAGTATGTCAAGCAATGCCTGATCAAAGCACCCAATTTAGTTCTGGAAAATGCTTTGATTGATATGTATGTAGCTTGTGGTGAAATGAAAGTGGCACTGGAGATTTTCAAAAATATGAAGTCTAGGGATGTAATTTCTTGGACTACTATTGTCAAGGGTTTTGTCAATTCAGGACAAATTGATTCAGCTCGAAATTACTTGGATCAGATGCCAGAAAGGGACTATATTTCCTGGACTGCAGTAATAGATGGGTACCTCCAGATGAATCGGTTCAAAGATGCTCTGGAACTTTTCCGGGAAATGCAGCAAACTTCCGATGTGAAACCCGACGAGTATACGATGGTAAGCATTCTAACAGCTTGCTCGAATCTAGGAGCACTTGAACTAGGAGAATGGATACAAACTTACATTGACAAAAACAACATCAACAATGACACCGTTGTGAGAAATGCTTTGATAGACATGTATTTCAAGTGTGGACATGTAGAAAAGGCTTTGACGGTTTTTGATTCAATGGTGCTTCAAAGGGACAAATTCACATGGACGGCTGTGATTGTTGGCCTTGCCATCAATGGACATGGTGAGCAAGCTCTTGACATGTTCTCTGGAATGCTACAATCTTCTGTGACTCCAGACAACGTAACTTTCGTTGGTGTTCTTTCTGCGTGTGCTCACTCTGGCATGGTAGATGAAGGAAGAAAGATTTTCGGTAGTATGATCACCGAATATAAGGTTGAGCCTAATGTTGCGCATTATGGGTGCGTGGTGGATCTTCTTGGCCGATCAGGGCATCTAGAAGAAGCTTTCGATTTTATACAGAGAATGCCAATGAAACCGAATTCAGCTGTGTGGGGAGCTCTTCTTGGTGCTGGTAAACTGTACAAAAATGCAGAAATGGCTGAAATCGCAGCTACGCAGATGCTCAAAATGGAGCCGGACAACGAGGCTGTTTATGTTCTCTTGTGCAATGTGTATGCAGCTTGCAATAAATGGGAAAATTTGAGCAAATTAAGGCAACTGATTGTGAATAGGGGAATGGCGAAGACGCCTGGTTGCAGTCTGATAGAGGCAAATGGTTTTGTTCATGAGTTTGTCGCTGGGGACCAGTCACATCCTGAATCCGAAAAAATATATTCCATGTTGGATGAAATAATTAGAGACTTGAAAATTGCAGGGTATTCATCTGACACGTGGGAGCTATTTCTTGACAACTTATAGGTCGTTTTTGGTGAATCGTATTACATTTAATTTAAAAGTCACTATTAGAATTATAAAGAAAGTTAAAATTTGTATGAATTATTATCGTAAAAATATTATGACAGGGAAATTATTTAAGAGTACGAAAAATGAGAATGGGAATTCCATACAAAATTATGAGATGTTAAATTTTGAAGAAAAAAATGGTTAGAAAATGACGATCAATATAATATTTTTAATATTCAAAAAATGAAACTATGGAAACGGTGCTCGATGGGTTATATACTTATAATCTTTGAAAAGGAAAACAAAATCGAGGTCAAAATGGTAATATCCCAAAATGAATCTCTTATAAATGTGCCGAAAAGCAAAAGCTGCGGCATTGGCGCCAGCCCAGTCTTGGTGTCCAACGGCGGAGCTGCGGAGGTGCTTTCCCGCACATCTTCCGACGAAGCCAGCCAAATTCCCAAAAGGTTAGATCGGAAACCATAAAACCTTGGGAAATCTCTCCAAATTTCTACCTCGTCATACATTAGAGATACATGATAGTCGGAAACTGCTCAATTTTCTCAGCAGCCAAACCGACACTAACGAAATGAAACTTTAGTACTGTAGTATCTTTATGGTTCACTCAGATGAGCCAGCATCAGCGACTGATTATACATTGTAAGTTTTTCAGTCATGATTATGGTAGAGCATTTGCTATTTTATTGTGCTGTTACATAATCTAATTACAAATTAGTTGTCCGTTAAATCCATGATTAGATTTAATTTTGGTTAGCAAATGAAATTTTTTCTGCTTGGGCTGAGAGTGAGACAATGCTTTTTATTTCTTCTTGAAAACAAAAATCGTAAAATAGAATTAGGTAAAAATGTCTCTGCACATACTAATACGTTGCTTAGATGAATGTAGGAATGTTGCAACTGCTCGTTAGCTGATGAAAAGGGATTCTTGATTCTGTGACTGTAGAACTGTTTTATAGATTGTATAAAAAGGTTAATCGACATTCATGTGGACAAGTTCATAATCTCTGTGGATAATTAAACAAAAAAGAATTTGACAGGCATTATTTTTGAGATATTGCATTTCTATTTATTTATTTAAAGCTTCTTTCTTCTATTTATTTTCTTCAACAAAATATCGTTTATCAAACAGTAACTCCAGGAAACATTCAGAATCCGCAAATATAATCACACTTAGTATTGATGAACACACACACTAACCCTCTACTTGGTTTGCCTTGAATCATTGTTTCTGAGAAGTAAGAAAGAAGAGACCATATTTGAGGGATGAAATTCAAGGCATTTATTACCGAGAATGGAGTAAACCTTTTAGAGAGGAGGTTCCTACCAGCACTGGACAAGATGGGAAAGATATGCCATCTCTTCCTCAATCGAGACCATGCTATCTTCCTCCACAATCTTCTCAATGGTGACGGAGTTCAATCCATTGCGCAGTTTCGCAAAGAAGCTCTTTTTGATGACTATTGCATCTCTAGCCAGAATGAGGACCGCATTGCCTTTACAGTAGACATTTCACTTCTCCACCGAGCTCTTCGTAGCAGTGTGAGCATATGTACTGAGTTTGGAAATGGACCTACAGCCAACCGCCTCCAGATTAAATTGGTGAAGAAGCTACCTCCGAATTCCACCCAACCAATGCCTTTCCTTACTTTTGAGACCAAGGGTTATAAATCTGCAGTAATCCAGGACGTGCCAATCTCAAAACCTTTGTCCAGAAGTGAGGTTCTTGAACTTCAAGCTGCTCTTGATATGGCTCAGGATTTGCCCCCGACTCTGGTTCAGATTCCCGATTTGAACCAGCTGCAAAACTTTGTGGATCGATTGAGGCATGTTGGTGATTTGCTTAACATATCCATTAGCAAGTATGGGGATTTACACATTCAGATTTCAACAACATTGATCACACTTGGTGCTGAGTTTCAGAAGCTGCTGGTGCTAGGTGAGCAAGCTGACCCTCCACCTGAAGATCGAAACCTGAGTGCTCAGACTCGATCAACAAGGGCAGTTTTAAGAGGAGATGCTCAGTCTGTGCAAGTGAGTGTGAGGCATTTTGGCAAGAGCCTTCAGTGTCACTTGGCCAAGCCAGACTGCGCTTTCTATGGGATTGCTCCGCTAGGCGCTTGCTTGACAGTGATCTTCCAATTTTTCATTCCTGGTTCCCATCAAATGGACAAGTCGATCAGTCTACATTGCAGACTTCCGGTACTTGACCAAGAAGCAGCTTGAAGAAATTCGGTGTGTTTTCCTTTCGTGTTTTAGAATTTGGGTTAAACAGTAAGTTTGGTATTATCTTGACTAAGTAATGGTGATTTTTGGTTGCAGTAGAACTGTACGTGCTATTATTGCATTCTGCCAATGACAATCTAGACCCATTAGTTATCTTCTTTGTATATAATTATATATGCACATCTCTATGCATATTTCTTTATGCAAGTTTGAATGCCTAATTGAATGCTTAAGAAAGTGAAAAACATAACCTCATTAATTGCAAGGATAGATTCTTAGCACAAGTTGCAGCTATTCATATTTTATTTTGAAGTTCGAAGATTTTTTACGTCCTGTTATAAATATTTCATTTTGAAGCCGTTATGATTCAGTGCATGCTTGTGTTGCATACATTCACCATCCTCATCGTTATATCTAAGTGGAGCCCATTATCCAATGGTTGTCATTTTTGGTTTATATTTTTCATTTTTGTTCACTATTTCTTCCACAACTGTTCTCTTTCTCTTCCGCAATAATCCTCCCTCCATTCTTCATCCTTCAAATCTCAAGCATAAAAAGTGAAAAAAGGGAACGTCCAAGTTTCATACAAGTCGAAGTATTATCTATTTTTACCTTCTCAATGTAGCTTTTATCCAACAAACAAAATGAGAAAAACAAACACATGAAAAAGAAAAAATGAGTCAAAGATTGCTGCTTTCGTATTTAACTATTTATGGTACATAAATTTCCAGCTACACAGAGTTGGTGCCTCAGTTTTAATTCATATTTTCACTTTCTACCGAATTCTATCGCTTACAGGAGTGGGATCCTCCGTAAGACAAAGCTTGTTTAAAATCTCTTCCAATGCCCCAAAGGCAACCTTGTACCTTGCTTCTGACTTCCTCCCTTCTTCCACAACCTGCACAATGCATTTATACAGATGATCATATCTGTGAACCGGGTTCTTCATGTCAATCCTGCCGCTGCTGCAGCTATGATCGAAAATATAATTCCGCTTAATATCCTTTCTCCACCGTGAAACAACGTACTGAGCCGGGATCTCCTCCACACCATTTTGGTGGAGGACAGATAACGCGTGTCTGCACAAGTATCCTTTCAAGTTGAACATGCCACAGATGCAAAGGACCTCCATCTCAGATGGATTATACAAAACCTCATACTCTCTCACCTCCCTCCTAATTCCATCGAAGTCATTTTCTTCCCTCCTCACTACGTACGTTATGACTGGTCCATCACCGTTTAATTGACTTCTGGTGAAACAGGAGTACATTCCTTCTACCTCCCTCTCAACCTTCCTTAGAATCTCATTCGTGTATAACTTCGAAAGTTGCACCTCAAAATTGCATCTTGGCTTCAACATGTAGCTCGAATTTCTTGAGTCCAAATCTGCCAACGCTTCCAGTTGATGATGTGATTGCAGAGCTTCATCGTACTTATCTAAAAATTCCTTCAAAGGAGTATGTTTATCCAGAAATCCCTCAAAGTATGAAGAGGCAATGACGTCACTTGGTTGCACGGGGAACATCCCTCCAAAAAATACATCCTTCAAATATACTGGAACCCAACGCTTTCGATCTTCATATACTGCTTGAAGCCATTTATGATCTCTAATTCCGTGGCGCTGGACCATATCCTCCCAAGCTGCTTCAAATTCCTCTACCCTCAGAGAACAGTAAACCGCTCTACTCAAAGCTTCTTTAATATCTTCATACTCAAAGAATCCTCCCAAATTTTCGGGAACCTTTTCCATTATCTGCGATAAGCAGAGACAATGAGAAGCTCTAGGGAAGACATCAGAAATGGCAGTCTGCAATGTCCTTCTGCCTTGGGCCGTAATGATGACTTGTGGAGGGCGTCCCAATATGCATGTAAGCCAAGCTCTAAACAACCATGTATACGATTCAATTGTCTCAGCTGCAAGTAAACCGCAACCTAGCAGCAGCGATTGTCCATGATGATTTACTCCAATAAACGACACCAGAGGAACTTCAAATTGGTTTTCCAAGCACGTAGTATCAATGGAAACCACGTCACAGAAATAACTGTAGGCAACCCGAGTCCTCGCATCAGCCCAGAACAAATTTCTCAAGCATCCTTTCTCATTCAGATCCACCACATAAAAGAAGTTTGGATCTGTTAATTGCAAGCGAGAAAAGGAATTCTCAACTGCTTGGGCATCTCCTTCTTTGAGCTTCAACTGATTCGAGCAGTCAACTCTGTTCCCAGATTCTCCTTCATCAACTTGATCTATGCTTCCATTACCCTCGGAATCAACTATCACTGTCTGAAATAGCCTGATCTTTTGTACTTCTTCAGGAGTATCTAACTGCAATGCTCTTTTGGTTCCAACACCTATGCTCTTGTGGGATTTATAAAACTTACCACTTGCTGGACTAATCAAGTGGTTGTGCTCAAGCTCAACTTCGATAACTCTCCACCTGTTGGAGTCCATTAACCTAAACTTTATCATTGCCGGACAACCGGTTCTAGTTTCCGGCCTTGGGCGATTAGCGTCACTCTTCTTTTTGAAACCTGCACTACTGCAGCTAAGTTTTCCTCGGTATCTCTCCTTGCTCTTTCTATACCATGTATTACTTACTCTAACCCCGAATCCATGTTGCTTAGCATAGCAATTGTAGAAGTAATACACATCCTCGTACGAATCAAATTCCATTCCCACGACCGGAGGGAGAGGGTTCTCTCCTTGAATAATCCCGGTTTGACTGATGAAATCCGTCATTCCACACTCTCCTTCAATCTCAAATTCATCAGCATCATCATCCCCCGCGGGCTCAGTGTTGAGAGAAACTTTATCCATCTATATATAGATACAAAACAAAGATTCCACCACTTAATAAGAAAACGAAAGCCACATAAGAAACCGTGACAATAAAGTCGAAAGCCAGGTACAACTAGAGTAAATAATTCTGTATACACCTAGCCTAGAAAAGTCATCTTCTTCCTCTTTCCAACTATCAAAAAAGCACTTCTGAAAAGATTTCCTCAGCTACCTTCTTTGAACATTTGAGTACAAAATCTTCCAATTATTAATTTATTGACCACCTGGATTGCTAACCCTAAAACTCCAAGGTGAAAATCGAGAAACCAAGCATTAAACTTGCATTCTAAAATCTCCACTATTACGGATTTGAAAAACAAACTTCACTCCAGCTTCATTTTTGGGTATTATTCGGTAACATTTTTTTCAAATTGGTTGATAGTTCAAGCACCAAAAATGCAAACAGGTCAATGGTGAAAGCCCTTTCTAGACTGTTCCTCCATTTTCTCAGCAACCAATCAAGGTACAGCTCTTTAGCTATTTTGACCCGCATAAACTGAAATTCACCAAAACTATAAGTTGATCCAACAAAAAGGAACTAGCTGAATAACATTCGACCCAGCGACCCGGAGCCCCATCCATGAAAATAGAATTCACAATTTTGGCTTCTTTCCTAGAGTTCATTTTCTCGGGAAACAAACAAGAGGGAACATAGAAAGATAAAATTTTGAGAAAAAGAGAATCAGAATTCGATGGGCGTTGAGTGCTTACCTGATCGGCGAGCTCAGGGGAGATTTAATCAGCAACTATGGGAAGAGTGGAGCGTGACGTACAATGTGCATTAGCTTTACTGAGCTGAAGTTACGATACTCAGGTGAAATATCATATGCTTATTCCTACGGCAATGAATTCGATTAGGATTTTAATAGATTGTAATCACATAATTTTAATATAATGGATTTCAATGTGATTTGTAATTATAAGATTTTATTTATGATTTTAATAGATTATAATTACATAATTCTCTTATAATTCACTAAATTTTTTGTATTCTCCAAATAATCAAAAGATTTGCTTTAGAATTTCATATGAAATAAAAATTATATAATACTATGAATTAATGATGCAACATAAATAAATAACCAAATGATAAATATAATAATAATAACGTCATGTAACAGTTAGACATGGCTTAAGGAACCAAAAGTTATTCAAGACGTAATAAAATATTTATTGGAGTTTCATTTACTTATATGACCTAGATAGCATCTCTTGACAGGACCCGTCCCAACTGGACGTCAAAAACCGTGCCCGGTCCTGCTCCCGTCTGACAAGTCAACTAAAGGTCCGAAACTCCCCTTCAGTGCTTGCCAGACAAGGGATGTTTGCGCGGATTTCTGCTGCTGTCACTGCCTCACGATCAGTCCCGAACGTCGTACCACGGCCTGGAGGGTCACAAAACAGAAAAGGTGTGAGTGGACAAAAGTGACCTCTTATAAAAACATTTATCAAAATACATTCTTACCCTCCAGTTTTCACAAACTTACATGCAAATCGTAAAACATGAGTGACCGATAAAATTAAAACATATTTTCCCATGGTCCATAAAACTCATGTTCACCAAATCAGTTCATGCTATAAAACATCAAATCCCGGCTCTCAGGCCAAAACATGTGAAAACATAATCACCTGGCCACAAAGACCAAAAATCCGTACTCAATACCAGTACATCATCACAACAACATCAATCAGCACTAATCACCAGTGCTCCAGAACTATAACAATCCAATCAAACCGCACTACTCACAAGTGCATCAAATATCACAAATCACATCTGCACTACTCACAAGTGCACAATCAATCAAACTGCACTACTCACAAGTGCTGCACTACGCGTAGGCCAGTATCCAGTCACTCTCTCGGGAACAGACACCTCTGGGCTCAACCCCCTCGGGCTCAGTCACCTCTGGGCGAACACATCCCAGGTTCAGACACCTCCGAGTGGTACATCCAGGCTCAGTCTCATCCGAGAAGCTGACTACCATAGGATCAACTCCCGATCCTACAATC
This sequence comes from Prinsepia uniflora, assembly GCA_032719365.1. Classification (NCBI taxonomy): domain Eukaryota; kingdom Viridiplantae; phylum Streptophyta; class Magnoliopsida; order Rosales; family Rosaceae; genus Prinsepia; species Prinsepia uniflora. The sequence continues at coordinate 13,711,536 of CM064875.1, forward strand.
ACATCCCCCAAGCTCCGGTCGTCTGGGTAATTCCCCCAAGCACCGACCGTCTGGGAATATCACAATCACAATGAAAACCATCCCAGGAATTACATCCCAAAACATTTCAATCAAATCTTGACTTCATACCAAGTCAAGATCATTCTCAACTGGGTCTCAAGCCCAAAATACCTTTTACACATAAACCGTTAAAATCACATTTAAATCAATACAATAATCCGGAAATCATCATCGACTCACCAACCAAGTCAAAATATCATTTTAGAAATCATTTACACTCCGGGCCTAACCCAAAACATCATTTGCACGTTCCTCGTAAAACGTGCTCGAAAGACTGATTAAAATAATCATAAAATCCCAATAAATCATTAATTTCACAAGTTCACAAGTGACTCCAAATCCGAGTCAAAATCACTATTCACTTGGGTTCTCATGCCCAAAATAACATTACCACGCAAATCCATGCGTTGCAACCTCCGTTGCCATTTTCACGTAAATCCACGAAATCCTTGACTCATTCCCGAGTCACAACATCATTCTCAATCCATGACTCATAATTCGAGTCCACACATTATTTTCAATCAATTTCAATCACGGACTCATAAACCAAGTCCAAACATCATTTTTACCAAATTTCGTAATTTCTCGAAAATCGCCCAAAATAATAATATAATAATCATAAAACCGAGAAATTACCGGATTGAAACACAAATCATGCCCAAGCATATAAAATCATATAATAAGGCATTAGAAATCATATATGCATGCATCACGGTTAGAAAACAAAGTCCACTCACACACACCGTCCAAACGGTCCGTTTTCGAGCTGCACGTTTTTCCGTAAAATCTGGAAATCACAACTCCTGTCCAAAATCATTATAGAGGGTTACTAACATCTCAAAATACATCATATAATTTTCCCCAATTTTTCCGGGATTTAAATACGTATTTTTAACGTAATACAAAACTTCGGATACGCGGAACATTATCGAAACAATATCCGATTTCCCCGAAACCAACGTCAAAATGTTCGTTACACTGAGAGGATCAAAAGTCATGTTGACCTCACCTTGAGACTAGGCCGGACGCGCCCCCACGCGCCGCCGTGAGTGGCTGCGCGTGAAACCCACGCGCCAGCTACAGTGTCACCGTCCCAACCCGTTTGTCTGGTAAACGGGTCCTTTAACCCGCGATCAGACCCGTTTGGTTTTCTGTCAATTCCACACTGAATTCATCAATTGATCAATCAATTAGCTTCTACTTAAGTCCAATTAGAGTTCTGTAACAATAATTCCATGAAACATTACCTCAATCCTCATGATCACAGATGATCAATCGAAGGACATCCGGCCACTGTTCATCCTTCGCAAACCATCAAACCTTCTTGATTTTGTTCAATTGATTCACCAGTAAGCTTCAATGGACTCAGGTAAGTATTTTCCCCAACTCAATTGCATCAATTCATGGCTCAAACGCCACGACTCAAACTCGATTCTTCGTCACTGTGCAACCATGGAGTTCAATCAATTTCAACCAGTTTCTTCCAATTGATGGATCCAGAAGCATCGTGGGATCCTCAGGAACATAATCCCCAGCTCAATTTCAACAATCAAAGCCTCCAATTCCTCGACTCAATCTCGAAAATTCTGAAAGTTTCCTTCCTCAGTTCTACCTCAATTCGACCTCAATTCCACTTAGTTCCTTCTACAAAATTGATCGTAGTAATCCCAGAAGACAGAAACTGAACCCAATTTCGATCAACAAGGCTCAATTCATCCAATTTGATTTTTCCTCCCAAAAACCCAATTTTCGAATTCCCAGTTTTCAGCCACTCTCAACCTCCCGTGTTTACCCAGTTGAGTTAGTCTCAACAAGCACTCGATTTTGCCCTCAAAACTAGTTAGAAATGGCAGCTAACACTCTCCAATTCTGCTGCTCAATGCTCACGGGTAAGAAGAACAAAGAAGGAGAAAATTAAGGAGAAAATGGAGGAAAATGATGAAGGATAAATGATGATGTTGTAATGATGGTGTTGGGAGGGAAACATGGAGCTGGAATCAAGGGATGGGTGACACTTGTCACTCATCCGGATGTACACAGTCACCGGGTACTGTTCATAATAAAATATTATTTTATTCCCGGTTCGTTCGGTTAATCGAGCTCGATTCCGTGACCATAACTTCGTCGTCGAATCTCCGATTTCGGCATGCCACCTGTCGTTGGATTTGTATCGACGAGACCTACGTAACGGTCCTTGGCCCTCGTCCATCGGACCTCCCGATCAAAAAGTCAACATTAATATGCCAAATTACCAAAATACCCCTCAACTTCCGCACGCCATAACTTTCACTACGAATGTCGGGATCGAACGTGCCACCTGTCTATGAACTCGTGACGTCCCGAACTACGTCACAGTCATCGGTCAAAATCCGTTTGACCGCCTGAACTAAAAGTCAACATTTTGCCCACGCTAGGGGCAAAACGGTCATTTTGCACGTTTCATCCGATTTCACTCAACTAATCCCCGATTAGTCATTCTAAATCATGATTAATTAATATTCAATCCCGATATTCGGGACGGGTCATTACATCTCTCCACATAGTTGAAGTTATGCTAGCTCTCCATGTGTTAGCATCCTCTCTTTGTTGGTCTTGGGTTTGATAAATCTGCTCAAAATTGTTCTCTTCATCAATTGATATTGATGAAGTTTCATCAGTTGGCTTAATAGAAAATTCATCAGAACGACACTCCTTGCGAAAAAAAATTATGTAACGCTACACATGCCAACACTAGCTCTGCTTGTGTTTTAAATAAAAATGGAGGAGAAGACTTAAAAATTGTGAATTGCGATTTAAAAATACCAAATATCCTCTCGATCATATTCCTTAAGGACGCATGACGAAGGTTGAATAACTCATTTTCATTTTCTTAATCTCTTATACGTCGTTATTTTATTGTGACTTATGTTCAAGGATGAAAATATCGATATCGACGGATATATCGCTAGTCAAATTTACGGATATCTCGCCCCAAATATCGGTATCGATATCGATATCGTTTACGGTCAACAAAAATGGCGGAAATTTGGTCTAAAAGTTGGAAATTTAGAATGAAATTTTGGGAAAAACTTAAGTACCTAACGATGGTTATATATGACTAATTAAAACTATAAAATGACTTTAATATAATAAATATATGATAATAATATAATAGAATATAGGTCTGACGATAACTAACAGTATAAAACGTTAAAGATAAACTTAAATTAAAACATAATTTTATTAATAATATTATACTAAGAATAATAAATATATGATAATAATATAATAGAATATATGTCTGACGATAACTAACAGTATAAAACGTTAAAGATAAACTTAAATTAAAACATAATTTTATTAATAATATTATACTAAGAATACTTTACACATTGAACTTCATTAAAAACAAGTAGAGTATTTATTAAAGAGTCCCTATTAATTTAAAACTAAAACTGAAATATAAAAGGTTTAAATCATAAAGAAAAAAATTATTAAAAAACATATAAAATTTTGGGTAGATGGAGAATATATAAAAATGTCCCACTTATCTCACTTATATTAGAATAAAAAAAAATATCTCCGTCCATTTATCTCACTTCTAGTCTCTGTGACCTACTCACATGCCCATCTCAATCATAATGGTCCACTCACACACTTAAAGTTTCCAACCACCACCACCACAATCAGCCATCCAGGCCACACTTTGAATCCACGTGGCAGACATCCAATGCCATGCTGCATTAATAAATGAACCAAGAAGCATGTGAATCAATAAAGTAGACCTCACGAAATTTTGGGTCTCTTCCTCCTCCCTCACGAAGAACCACCAAAAACCAGACCTCTAGAAGGCGTGTCTTTCGGATCCACCCACAGCAGCTGCCACAGTCCCACCACATTAACTACCCCGACTCCGTCGACTCGTCCCCATGCTCCCGCAACACCGATTCCTAGGACGACCCTCTATCTCCAACCAACAAGCTCCTTCTCATGTGCAGCTATGGCGGCCACATAATCCCGCACCCATCTTTGTGTTACGTCGGCGGCGACACCCAAATCGTCTATATATTGTTCATATCGACCAATATCGACGACATTCGCCGATTTTTGTCGATAGCATCGATTTTCCGGGAAGAATAACCTTACCCCCTCTCTTACATGCGGGTCGCCAGATTTTGCGATATATCGGCGATATATCGCCGAAATATGGCGATATTTACTTCAGTGCTTATGTTGTCAGCATATTAACACTAAAGACAAAATCGTGACACAGATGATTGAAATTTTCTTTTTCTTCTACTTATAGTAATGGATGATGCCTCAAGATTGTGTATGCATAATAAGATTCAAATATTAATCATGCATCGACAATATGCATAGGATAAATTGTTGAAGTCGTCATCACCGACTCATAATCCTCACGCAACAAGAAAAAAAAACAAAGAGAAATAGAGAAGCTACCTGGAAAGCACGATGAGTAGGAGCCTTGAGAATCAGATGTAGAGGCGTGTGATTTTTTATGGGATTTGGTACTTATATCACCTACTGAAAAATCTCACAAAATACATTATTTAATTAAATACCTCAAAATCGGTAAGTTTTTTAATACCACCGTATTGTTTATAATATTTTGAAAGTCCTAATTGAATACCACCAGACTTGCATTGATGTTTTAAAATCCTAATTGAATACAATCAGATTTTTATTGATTACTTAAAAATCATAATTGAATACCACTTAACTTTTATGACACCAAAAAATCTATTAAAATCCTAATTGAATATACCCTTCTAAAATGCATGTAGAACAAGCCAACAATTTTTAATATGCACTATGAACCAATTTTGCCTCAGTGTAAACTAGAGATAAGTACACTGTTAAAACTGTTACACTATTTAACGGCTAATTTATTTAACGCCGTCTAGGATATTTATATAAAAGTGTATTTTAGTCATTTTAATACTAATTGCATCTTCCTCCCTCATCATCTTCTTCCTTAAAAAAAAACCCAACAAGTCAGGAACCCATCTATCTTCCCTTAAAAAACAAATGGGGAAATATTAGTTTTTCGAGGCAGATCAAAGAGTATTGGAACTCCATTTCTTCTTTCTCTCTCTCTTTCTCCTAACATATGGCAGATCAAAGCCTCGTCCTTAGAAGAAATTGTGGAAAGCATAGCATTACGTTCTCTCACTAAACTCCCATCCCTCCAGAAAGTCAAATTGGCTCGAGGCAGCAATAACCTAGGATTTGTACATCTACACTTGATGTCAGGACCCGTCCCAAATCCCTCGGGATTAGCTTCGGACGTGCCTGCTCCCGTCTGACACGAGACCAGGGATATTTCTGTCCTTTGCCCAACCGGGGCTATCAGAGAGCGCCAGGATCCGAAGGAGGAATGTGATGTCTCGTCTCTGCTACAGCCCGCATCCGCGATCAACCTGAAGGGCATTCAAAATACAAAAGATGTGAGTGGACAAAACAATTATTTTATAAAAACATTTCATAAAAAGACCTTTATGCCCTTCATTAAAAACATATGCATGCATTAAAAAACCATTTCTAAGGTTCATGCCTAGTCCCCATAAACCATCATGAACCATAAAATCATTTGAGCCTTGGCCCGAAATTCGTAAATCAATACATGGGAACTCCGCCCAAACCAAAACATGTGGGAACTTGACACGACCCATCCCAATCCCCCCGGGATTACCATGGAATGTGACGTGCTCCCGTCTGACAAGAGGCGCCAGACAAGGGATAACCGATTGCCATTTCCCAAACGGGCTTCCAGAGTGCGTAAGGATCGATGGAGGAGGTGTGCGATGCTCAAGTCTCTGCTGCAGTCGTATCCGGAATCAACCTGAAGGGCATTGAAAACCAAAGCTGTGAGTGGACGAAAATAAACAAGTCTGTTAAAAACATTTATAAGACATTTATGCCCCTCAGTAAAATCATATGCATGCACCAAAACCCAATAATCCCATATTTATTTAGAAATAACCATTAGGGCCTTAGCCCGGAAACCAAAGCATAGTTTCAAACTCCAAAAGTCAATCCAAGAGTTATTTCATCAATTTAGTAATATTCATTTATTATTTTTCCATCTCCGGCATCCCCGATGCCTAGCGTCCTAGACGCTTGACGTTCCAGACGTCATATCTCACGGTATTAAGCAACGCGTGCTGCCCGGGGTCTCACCGGGTTCATATCTCTGACATCCCCGATGTCTGACGTCTATGACGTCCAGCAATCCTGCTCCTGGATCACTATACGGTCCGGTAGCTCCGTACAATGAGCCCTCGCAGGCAATGCACCGTGACTTCTCCAGTGTCCCCGACACTTGGAGGAGACCAGGATATAAATATCCTCATATCGAGATGGTTTTATGGAACACATTTTATTATTCATTTCCAAAATATCACAAGGGCCCTGCCCCGAATTTCCATAAAACCGTCATAAGTCCAAATAGTTGAATCAAATCCGAAATAGTTTATTCAATTCCATTTTAGGGTCCCCGACCCGAAATCACATATACAAGTCAACTGGGCTCCTGGCCCGATTCATAAGTTAACTGGGCCCCTGGCCCGATTTCATAATTCAATTGGGCCCCTGGCCCGATTCAACAAATTAACTGGGCCCCTGGCCCGATTTCACTTTATCAAATCCGTAACCGTTTCATGAAATCATATCCATCCATATTTATGGAAATCAGTGCAAATCCAGAAAACCTCGATTCACGTGCAAACACGTAAATCGCCTCGAAAAGCGTGAAAACATATAAATTCACTGATATCCAAAATAAATCATATAATCCCAATTATAACAATCATGAAACAGTTATGCATGCATCGAATTTATAAAACCAATGTCCACTCACAGACCGTTTAACCGAGCGCCTCGATACGCGTGCCATAGGCCCTCCCGGGCCACCTCACTATCACCGGGACTCCCAATCCTGTTCAAATCAATTTAGAGGATCACTAACCTCATCATTAACATCCTATTCAAGTCCCGTAATTTTCCCGAATTTTTAAGTATTTTTAAATTGGATTTAAAACCTTCGGACATCCCGAACAATATCGAGACGGTGTCCGATCGACACGAAACCAATCCCAAAATGTTCGTTACAATGTATAGGATAAAAGTCATGTTGACCTCACCTCGAGATTCGTGCCCACGCGCCGTCACGCGCCGCCGTGAGTGGCTGCGCGTGAAAGCCACGCGCCTGCTACAGTGACAGCTACAGTGCTCCTTCTTCACCCGAGTGACTGGTAAACGGGTCTGATTACCCGTGATAGGATCCGTTTCAAACACCCTCAATTCGATATCAATTCCATCCGTTCTTGATCCTACAACAATCATCAATCCACCAATTTCAGTTCTGTGTCCATGATTAGCATCAACCATCGATCAATCTTGTCGACAACCCGTGATCACCCAAAACGGGTCGATCACCAGAACTCCTTCAATCCTTAACCATAATCAAATTAACTTCACAGGAAGTTAATAAGGACTAATACGAACTAATTAGCATAATTAATTTAACTCGACAATACCTCAATCGTCACAACTCAAGCTCGAGTTTTCCGGCCGTCCACCATGTCCGTTCACGGCCCTAGGAGCTCCCAAGCTTGCCCCAAATGATCTGGATCGTCTGGAAATGATCCCAGAGAGCTAAATGAGTCATCAAATTGCCCTGGGCTGGCCCAGAACCTCGAATTGGATTTTTGAATTTGTTAACACAGTTTCGGGTTTCAGGACAAACCTCCACCATTTTCACCCTATTCCTTTCATTCTTAATCTCAGAATAAACCTCTCGACTCACTCTCCATTCTAACAATCCAAAACAGCCATAAAAAGCATCCAAAAGTGCCACACTGGCCACTGCGAAATGTCCCCTGCACTGACCCGAAAAACAAAAGAAAACCCAGGGTCCATGTTGTGCAATCGATTGCCAGCACCTCACATGTGCAATCACACAAGAAAGCTACCCCAACAACAGCCCATAATTGATAAACAATCAAGGGATCGATCGCACAAAGCATCCACTTACACGGCCAGTTCAATGGAACAGTGCCCCTGTGAAGAAAATTACAATTCTGCCCTTGTGCAGAAAATTACCAAAATGCCCCTCACGCATCCTGACCCGTAACTCGGTCATACGGACTCCGATTGATGCGTGCCGCCTGTCTACGAACTCAGGGCATCGAGACCTTCCTAACGGTCCTCGGTCCTCGGCCATCGGACCTCCCGGTCAAAAAGTCAACATTTGCCCCTATTTCGTCCAAATTACGAAAATGCCCCTGGACTTCCGTACATCATAACTTTCACCACGAACGTCGGAATCGAACGTGCCACCTGTCTATGAACTCATGACGTCCCGAACTACGTCAAGGTCATCGGTCAAAGTCCATTTGACCATCCGAATTAAAAGTCAACGTTTTGCCCACGCCCAGGGGCAAAACGGTCATTTTGCACAATTCGTCCGAAATCGCCCAACTAATCCCAGATTAGTAAATCACAATTAAATATTATTAAATCCCGATATCCGGGACGGGTCGTTACAACCTTCCCTCCTTAAAGAATTTCGTCCTCGAAATTACCAACAATCTTATTCCACAACCACCTCGTGGAAAACATTTCGACCTCATATCATGTGTACACCTGTACACCCACATACTGGGACAACACCAGCCTCGTTTGTACCCAGACATCCCATCACAGTCATACGTCATAATCGCAACAACACCCGACCACCTCGAGTGGAAATGATCACCTGATCCGCGATAAAATCGCCTAACCATTTAGCTGACTCCTTCAGCTAGATGGTTCCTTTCCATTATCAATAAATCCTTACATTTGCTCCCATTGGGAGTCACCAAATCTCATTTGTCAGTCCACGCCGACACCATCAGTCAAACTGTCACCACAAAGCTTTACCACCCTAGTAAAGCCCCAACCATCTGTCTATCCGTGACAACACCACGTACTACATCACTCTCGATGTAGCGCAAGATCAACCACATGATCACCATTCGCAGGGCAAGCCCAATCCTGCGACACAAAATAATCTCAATGTCCATAATCACCGACTTCCTCAGTGAACCAAGACGCTGGAAAACCCACGGTGTGATAAAATCACACAAGGCCACTCGTGGTTATACTGACCACCAATTCACTCATCCTGAGTGTACGTATACCGTCAACTTACTCCATGAAGTGGTGTAATTGGAACACATTGAATACCAGCCCAGCAGTGAACACACATCTCAACACTAGGGTTCCACAAGCCAACCATGGCTAAGAGCACCTGCTCATAAAATCACTGAACCCGACAAGATCAATCTGCCCAGCGCACAGTATCCAATGTCCAGTCCACAATACAGCCAAACAAATGATATCAGAACCAGTCCGATTACCAACACATTAGTTACACACCACTGGTACATCCCACGTACCGCCATTAGGCACCACTCAGCCTAACCAGTATCAATCCTCGTACAACGTACCCTGTACGTACCGCAATCCATTAATCTGACTATAGCCACCCAGGTCATAGCCAAACACGTTCCAAAAAATGAAGTACCTTTGCCCCAAACCAACATGAGACAAAACGAACTCCACCCGTCATCTAGTTCCAATTCCGAATCAGAATCCGAAATTTCCTAAGAAATCCCGAATCCGAACCCAACATCATATTTTTAATCCATTTCCAAATCCGAATCCGAAATCATTATTCCGTAAGCTAGCATTGGAATAATCATTCCGCACCCAAATCCAGTAATCCATTTTCGAGCTTCGCAATCGAATCCTGAATCGTCACCCAGAAATTCGATTCCAAAACCCAAAATCTCGTTTACGTCCATCAAGACGTAACGTAACCGAATCTATCGGTTGCCTCTCCAAAACACTCGATTGACTTCATAGGGAAGCCAATCCCAATATCCACACGTCAAAGGTTGACAAAATCCGACCACATCGGAAACCTACTCAACCAAGTCACAAACCATATGGACTTCACTCCGAAAAGAAGTTCAGTCCCGTCATTTACGACTCACATACCAAGGTAAGAGTGATAACTCTCATCCAATCTGGATCATCACGATCACAACCCAGATCCATCGCTACGTCACCCGACAAGTAATATCGCGATCCTAGATCGTCACATCGACCAAAGTCGACAACATCGCAAATCAGATCCACCTAGGATCCACACATGCTCACATAGCTAACAGTCCATCCGAAAGCTGATCGTAGGGTCTTACACCCTCAATTGAATCATTCGTCAAATTTCCCTTGGTGGAAAGATGACCTCGCATTTTACCACCAAATCCAAAATCATACAAAACTTCTTGTGTCCAATGACCCAAGGCCAAACCTGGGTCCACCTACCAATACACGCTCAACGTACTGGTAGCAACAATCATCATCTGCCACGACAGGAAATCTGAAGTCAACCCTAATGACTTCGGAATACCAATCACTGATGCGGAAACGAGCACTCCTCTCGTCTCCCAATCACAACTCTCCCCGAAACGGGAGTTCCAACCACGTTGGAAACAGACATGCTCCCAATGAGATGTCAAGTCCAACCACTGGACTGCCCATGTCCATACCTTACTTGGACCACCACGTGTCCAAGATCGATTCATTACTCGGACCTCACGTCCGTCAATAATCATGTATGCACACACCCCGATTCCGAACGGAATATCCACAACTCTGCCTGGATGTGCATACCATACTGCCTTCGTCTCACATCTCGACCTTAACAGGTTCAATCCTCAGGTTCCAAGTGATCCACAATCACAAAATACTACGAATGGTTTCCCCGACTTTTCCAATTTCAATAATTTCCTTGTACTTCCTGGGGATATAAGCAGTACACAAACTTACCAATCTCGGAGTTGACCACAACTCCCCAAATCCACCAACTCGCATGACATAGGGAACATCGTCCCTAGATTCCCCAAGTTTCAATCATACCATTTGATCCATTCATCACCTGTCATCATATACCTGTTAGGACTTATCCCAACACATCACGACCTCCACTGGATCCCATCCAGTCCAAGACTCAACCACCACTGAGTCGCAGATACCAATCATCTGTTCATCATGACAGAGTCATACCCCAACTGGTGGCTCATCGTCATCACAATTACTGTCACCAGCACCAACGCACCATCATCAACACTAGTATCAGCACACAGGCATCCATACCAGTATTGGCATAAAGGTATCACCATACCAACATCCATACATAGCACACGAACACCCATGCTAGCACACGAACATCCATGCTAGCACACAGTGTGCAAGGTTGTTACCCTGGATCTCCGTTCATTCCGAACGACGATCCCGTAACACCACTCGTTCCCCACGACTATGGGTACCTCCAATTTTTGCCATCGGCACATCAGGATAATGAACGCTCCCTGAACGTCCCCAAGTATTAAAACCACACTAAATATCCTCGATAGCCAGTTATCTCGACACAACTGTCGACCAACAGTCATCGTTGTCAAGATCCGTAACCACACCTCACACTCATATTCGATCCAACACGGGATTCCATATTTTATCTCATAACCGCATCCGTGGATCGAATCCCATAATCCAGACTAGACTCACTACAGTCATCCATATGGTCATCCATGACCTCAGCCGCTCGTCGCAGCACAAGTTCTCACTTAAGGTTCACCTTTCGGTCCATCAATTATAAATTAGGGTTCCAAGGTCACACCCTAGGGTTCCACCGAACCCAACTGCCTTCTGCAGTAAAATCCACAACCTGACCGACTCTGCGGTCCTGACATCGTATAGACGTCCAATCCAATCCAATCGTCAACTCAACGTGGGTTCCACCACGAAGGTCATCGGCTAACTCCGATGCACCAACACCCCGTACACTAGCCAACACTACTAGGGTCCAAAACTTAGACCAATACTCAACTGAGTTTCACATTTCCAATCAAATGGGGTTCCCTGAACCTAGCTGTGCCCAGTGGCACAACAATCCATCATCTCATGACCGAACCGACGGTCCCACATTACCAGTTAATCGTATACAACCCCACCTGGGTTGAATCGCATCAATGCACGGCGTATCGGGCCAAACACACCCAATTCACCATACAAACCCAAAACTATCTATCAGGTTGACAACGGAACTGCAGCACAACGAGACATCACACCCTCGTCCTTCGCGCACAAAAGAGCAAAACCTGCTCTGATACCACTTGACACGACCCATCCCAATCCCCCCGGGATTACCATGGAATGTGACGTGCTCCCGTCTGACAAGAGGCGCCAGACAAGGGATAACCGATTGCCATTTCCCAAACGGGCTTCCAGAGTGCGTAAGGATCGATGGAGGAGGTGTGCGATGCTCAAGTCTCTGCTGCAGTCGTATCCGGAATCAACCTGAAGGGCATTGAAAACCAAAGCTGTGAGTGGACGAAAATAAACAAGTCTGTTAAAAACATTTATAAGACATTTATGCCCCTCAGTAAAATCATATGCATGCACCAAAACCCAATAATCCCATATTTATTTAGAAATAACCATTAGGGCCTTAGCCCGGAAACCAAAGCATAGTTTCAAACTCCAAAAGTCAATCCAAGAGTTATTTCATCAATTTAGTAATATTCATTTATTATTTTTCCATCTCCGGCATCCCCGATGCCTAGCGTCCTAGACGCTTGACGTTCCAGACGTCATATCTCACGGTATTAAGCAACGCGTGCTGCCCGGGGTCTCACCGGGTTCATATCTCTGACATCCCCGATGTCTGACGTCTATGACGTCCAGCAATCCTGCTCCTGGATCACTATACGGTCCGGTAGCTCCGTACAATGAGCCCTCGCAGGCAATGCACCGTGACTTCTCCAGTGTCCCCGACACTTGGAGGAGACCAGGATATAAATATCCTCATATCGAGATGGTTTTATGGAACACATTTTATTATTCATTTCCAAAATATCACAAGGGCCCTGCCCCGAATTTCCATAAAACCGTCATAAGTCCAAATAGTTGAATCAAATCCGAAATAGTTTATTCAATTCCATTTTAGGGTCCCCGACCCGAAATCACATATACAAGTCAACTGGGCTCCTGGCCCGATTCATAAGTTAACTGGGCCCCTGGCCCGATTTCATAATTCAATTGGGCCCCTGGCCCGATTCAACAAATTAACTGGGCCCCTGGCCCGATTTCACTTTATCAAATCCGTAACCGTTTCATGAAATCATATCCATCCATATTTATGGAAATCAGTGCAAATCCAGAAAACCTCGATTCACGTGCAAACACGTAAATCGCCTCGAAAAGCGTGAAAACATATAAATTCACTGATATCCAAAATAAATCATATAATCCCAATTATAACAATCATGAAACAGTTATGCATGCATCGAATTTATAAAACCAATGTCCACTCACAGACCGTTTAACCGAGCGCCTCGATACGCGTGCCATAGGCCCTCCCGGGCCACCTCACTATCACCGGGACTCCCAATCCTGTTCAAATCAATTTAGAGGATCACTAACCTCATCATTAACATCCTATTCAAGTCCCGTAATTTTCCCGAATTTTTAAGTATTTTTAAATTGGATTTAAAACCTTCGGACATCCCGAACAATATCGAGACGGTGTCCGATCGACACGAAACCAATCCCAAAATGTTCGTTACAATGTATAGGATAAAAGTCATGTTGACCTCACCTCGAGATTCGTGCCCACGCGCCGTCACGCGCCGCCGTGAGTGGCTGCGCGTGAAAGCCACGCGCCTGCTACAGTGACTGCTACAGTGCTCCTTCTTCACCCGAATGACTGGTAAACGGGTCTGATTACCCGTGATAGGATCCGTTTCAAACACCCTCAATTCGATATCAATTCCATCCGTTCTTGATCCTACAACAATCATCAATCCACCAATTTCAGTTCTGTGTCCATGATTAGCATCAACCATCGATCAATCTTGTCGACAACCCGTGATCACCCAAAACGGGTCGATCACCAGAACTCCTCCAATCCTTAACCATAATCAAATTAACTTCACAGGAAGTTAATAAGGACTAATACGAACTAATTAGCATAATTAATTTAACTCGACAATACCTCAATCGTCACAACTCAAGCTCGAGTTTTCCGGCCGTCCACTATGTCCGTTCACGGCCCTAGGAGCTCCCAAGCTTGCCCCAAATGATCTGGATCGACTGGAAATGATCCCAGAGAGCTAAATGAGTCATCAAATTGCCCTGGGCTGGCCCAGAACCTCGAATTGGATTTTTGAATTTGTTAACACAGTTTCGGGTTTCAGCACAAACCTCCACCATTTTCACCCTATTCCTTTCATTCTTAATCTCAGAATAAACCTCTCGACTCACTCTCCATTCTAACAATCCAAAACAGCCATAAAAAGCATCCAAAAGTGCCACACTGGCCACTGCGAAATGTCCCCTGCACTGACCCGAAAAACAAAAGAAAACCCAGGGTCCATGTTGTGCAATCGATTGCCAGCACCTCACATGTGCAATCACACAAGAAAGCTACCCCAACAACAGCCCATAATTGATAAACAATCAAGGGATCGATCGCACAAAGCATCCACTTACACGGCCAGTTCAATGGAACAGTGCCCCTGTGAAGAAAATTACAATTCTGCCCTTGTGCAGAAAATTACCAAAATGCCCCTCACGCATCCTGACCCGTAACTCGGTCATACGGACTCCGATTGATGCGTGCCGCCTGTCTACGAACTCAGGGCATCGAGACCTTCCTAACGGTCCTCGGTCCTCGGCCATCGGACCTCCCGGTCAAAAAGTCAACATTTGCCCCTATTTCGTCCAAATTACGAAAATGCCCCTGGACTTCCGTACATCATAACTTTCACCACGAACGTCGGAATCGAACGTGCCACCTGTCTATGAACTCATGACGTCCCGAACTACGTCAAGGTCATCGGTCAAAGTCCATTTGACCATCCGAATTAAAAGTCAACGTTTTGCCCACGCCCAGGGGCAAAACGGTCATTTTGCACAATTCGTCCGAAATCGCCCAACTAATCCCAGATTAGTAAATCACAATTAAATATTATTAAATCCCGATATCCGGGACGGGTCGTTACAACCTTCCCTCCTTAAAGAATTTCGTCCTCGAAATTACCAACAATCTTATTCCACAACCACCTCGTGGAAAACATTTCGACCTCATATCATGTGTACACCTGTACACCCACATACTGGGACAACACCAGCCTCGTTTGTACCCAGACATCCCATCACAGTCATACGTCATAATCGCAACAACACCCGACCACCTCGAGTGGAAATGATCACCTGATCCGCGATAAAATCGCCTAACCATTTAGCTGACTCCTTCAGCTAGATGGTTCCTTTCCATTATCAATAAATCCTTACATTTGCTCCCATTGGGAGTCACCAAATCTCATTTGTCAGTCCACGCCGACACCATCAGTCAAACTGTCACCACAAAGCTTTACCACCCTAGTAAAGCCCCAACCATCTGTCTATCCGTGACAACACCACGTACTACATCACTCTCGATGTAGCGCAAGATCAACCACATGATCACCATTCGCAGGGCAAGCCCAATCCTGCGACACAAAATAATCTCAATGTCCATAATCACCGACTTCCTCAGTGAACCAAGACGCTGGAAAACCCACGGTGTGATAAAATCACACAAGGCCACTCGTGGTTATACTGACCACCAATTCACTCATCCTGAGTGTACGTATACCGTCAACTTACTCCATGAAGTGGTGTAATTGGAACACATTGAATACCAGCCCAGCAGTGAACACACATCTCAACACTAGGGTTCCACAAGCCAACCATGGCTAAGAGCACCTGCTCATAAAATCACTGAACCCGACAAGATCAATCTGCCCAGCGCACAGTATCCAATGTCCAGTCCACAATACAGCCAAACAAATGATATCAGAACCAGTCCGATTACCAACACATTAGTTACACACCACTGGTACATCCCACGTACCGCCATTAGGCACCACTCAGCCTAACCAGTATCAATCCTCGTACAACGTACCCTGTACGTACCGCAATCCATTAATCTGACTATAGCCACCCAGGTCATAGCCAAACACGTTCCAAAAAATGAAGTACCTTTGCCCCAAACCAACATGAGACAAAACGAACTCCACCCGTCATCTAGTTCCAATTCCGAATCAGAATCCGAAATTTCCTAAGAAATCCCGAATCCGAACCCAACATCATATTTTTAATCCATTTCCAAATCCGAATCCGAAATCATTATTCCGTAAGCTAGCATTGGAATAATCATTCCGCACCCAAATCCAGTAATCCATTTTCGAGCTTCGCAATCGAATCCTGAATCGTCACCCAGAAATTCGATTCCAAAACCCAAAATCTCGTTTACGTCCATCAAGACGTAACGTAACCGAATCTATCGGTTGCCTCTCCAAAACACTCGATTGACTTCATAGGGAAGCCAATCCCAATATCCACACGTCAAAGGTTGACAAAATCCGACCACATCGGAAACCTACTCAACCAAGTCACAAACCATATGGACTTCACTCCGAAAAGAAGTTCAGTCCCGTCATTTACGACTCACATACCAAGGTAAGAGTGATAACTCTCATCCAATCTGGATCATCACGATCACAACCCAGATCCATCGCTACGTCACCCGACAAGTAATATCGCGATCCTAGATCGTCACATCGACCAAAGTCGACAACATCGCAAATCAGATCCACCTAGGATCCACACATGCTCACATAGCTAACAGTCCATCCGAAAGCTGATCGTAGGGTCTTACACCCTCAATTGAATCATTCGTCAAATTTCCCTTGGTGGAAAGATGACCTCGCATTTTACCACCAAATCCAAAATCATACAAAACTTCTTGTGTCCAATGACCCAAGGCCAAACCTGGGTCCACCTACCAATACACGCTCAACGTACTGGTAGCAACAATCATCATCTGCCACGACAGGAAATCTGAAGTCAACCCTAATGACTTCGGAATACCAATCACTGATGCGGAAACGAGCACTCCTCTCGTCTCCCAATCACAACTCTCCCCGAAACGGGAGTTCCAACCACGTTGGAAACAGACATGCTCCCAATGAGATGTCAAGTCCAACCACTGGACTGCCCATGTCCATACCTTACTTGGACCACCACGTGTCCAAGATCGATTCATTACTCGGACCTCACGTCCGTCAATAATCATGTATGCACACACCCCGATTCCGAACGGAATATCCACAACTCTGCCTGGATGTGCATACCATACTGCCTTCGTCTCACATCTCGACCTTAACAGGTTCAATCCTCAGGTTCCAAGTGATCCACAATCACAAAATACTACGAATGGTTTCCCCGACTTTTCCAATTTCAATAATTTCCTTGTACTTCCTGGGGATATAAGCAGTACACAAACTTACCAATCTCGGAGTTGACCACAACTCCCCAAATCCACCAACTCGCATGACATAGGGAACATCGTCCCTAGATTCCCCAAGTTTCAATCATACCATTTGATCCATTCATCACCTGTCATCATATACCTGTTAGGACTTATCCCAACACATCACGACCTCCACTGGATCCCATCCAGTCCAAGACTCAACCACCACTGAGTCGCAGATACCAATCATCTGTTCATCATGACAGAGTCATACCCCAACTGGTGGCTCATCGTCATCACAATTACTGTCACCAGCACCAACGCACCATCATCAACACTAGTATCAGCACACAGGCATCCATACCAGTATTGGCATAAAGGTATCACCATACCAACATCCATACATAGCACACGAACACCCATGCTAGCACACGAACATCCATGCTAGCACACAGTGTGCAAGGTTGTTACCCTGGATCTCCGTTCATTCCGAACGACGATCCCGTAACACCACTCGTTCCCCACGACTATGGGTACCTCCAATTTTTGCCATCGGCACATCAGGATAATGAACGCTCCCTGAACGTCCCCAAGTATTAAAACCACACTAAATATCCTCGATAGCCAGTTATCTCGACACAACTGTCGACCAACAGTCATCGTTGTCAAGATCCGTAACCACACCTCACACTCATATTCGATCCAACACGGGATTCCATATTTTATCTCATAACCGCATCCGTGGATCGAATCCCATAATCCAGACTAGACTCACTACAGTCATCCATATGGTCATCCATGACCTCAGCCGCTCGTCGCAGCACAAGTTCTCACTTAAGGTTCACCTTTCGGTCCATCAATTATAAATTAGGGTTACAAGGTCACACCCTAGGGTTCCACCGAACCCAACTGCCTTCTGCAGTAAAATCCACAACCTGACCGACTCTGCGGTCCTGACATCGTATAGACGTCCAATCCAATCCAATCGTCAACTCAACGTGGGTTCCACCACGAAGGTCATCGGCTAACTCCGATGCACCAACACCCCGTACACTAGCCAACACTACTAGGGTCCAAAACTTAGACCAATACTCAACTGAGTTTCACATTTCCAATCAAATGGGGTTCCCTGAACCTAGCTGTGCCCAGTGGCACAACAATCCATCATCTCATGACCGAACCGACGGTCCCACATTACCAGTTAATCGTATACAACCCCACCTGGGTTGAATCGCATCAATGCACGGCGTATCGGGCCAAACACACCCAATTCACCATACAAACCCAAAACTATCTATCAGGTTGACAACGGAACTGCAGCACAACGAGACATCACACCCTCGTCCTTCGCGCACAAAAGAGCAAAACCTGCTCTGATACCACTTGACACGACCCATCCCAATCCCCCCGGGATTACCATGGAATGTGACGTGCTCCCGTCTGACAAGAGGCGCCAGACAAGGGATAACCGATTGCCATTTCCCAAACGGGCTTCCAGAGTGCGTAAGGATCGATGGAGGAGGTGTGCGATGCTCAAGTCTCTGCTGCAGTCGTATCCGGAATCAACCTGAAGGGCATTGAAAACCAAAGCTGTGAGTGGACGAAAATAAACAAGTCTGTTAAAAACATTTATAAGACATTTATGCCCCTCAGTAAAATCATATGCATGCACCAAAACCCAATAATCCCATATTTATTTAGAAATAACCATTAGGGCCTTAGCCCGGAAACCAAAGCATAGTTTCAAACTCCAAAAGTCAATCCAAGAGTTATTTCATCAATTTAGTAATATTCATTTATTATTTTTCCATCTCCGGCATCCCCGATGCCTAGCGTCCTAGACGCTTGACGTTCCAGACGTCATATCTCACGGTATTAAGCAACGCGTGCTGCCCGGGGTCTCACCGGGTTCATATCTCTGACATCCCCGATGTCTGACGTCTATGACGTCCAGCAATCCTGCTCCTGGATCACTATACGGTCCGGTAGCTCCGTACAATGAGCCCTCGCAGGCAATGCACCGTGACTTCTCCAGTGTCCCCGACACTTGGAGGAGACCAGGATATAAATATCCTCATATCGAGATGGTTTTATGGAACACATTTTATTATTCATTTCCAAAATATCACAAGGGCCCTGCCCCGAATTTCCATAAAACCGTCATAAGTCCAAATAGTTGAATCAAATCCGAAATAGTTTATTCAATTCCATTTTAGGGTCCCCGACCCGAAATCACATATACAAGTCAACTGGGCTCCTGGCCCGATTCATAAGTTAACTGGGCCCCTGGCCCGATTTCATAATTCAATTGGGCCCCTGGCCCGATTCAACAAATTAACTGGGCCCCTGGCCCGATTTCACTTTATCAAATCCGTAACCGTTTCATGAAATCATATCCATCCATATTTATGGAAATCAGTGCAAATCCAGAAAACCTCGATTCACGTGCAAACACGTAAATCGCCTCGAAAAGCGTGAAAACATATAAATTCACTGATATCCAAAATAAATCATATAATCCCAATTATAACAATCATGAAACAGTTATGCATGCATCGAATTTATAAAACCAATGTCCACTCACAGACCGTTTAACCGAGCGCCTCGATACGCGTGCCATAGGCCCTCCCGGGCCACCTCACTATCACCGGGACTCCCAATCCTGTTCAAATCAATTTAGAGGATCACTAACCTCATCATTAACATCCTATTCAAGTCCCGTAATTTTCCCGAATTTTTAAGTATTTTTAAATTGGATTTAAAACCTTCGGACATCCCGAACAATATCGAGACGGTGTCCGATCGACACGAAACCAATCCCAAAATGTTCGTTACAATGTATAGGATAAAAGTCATGTTGACCTCACCTCGAGATTCGTGCCCACGCGCCGTCACGCGCCGCCGTGAGTGGCTGCGCGTGAAAGCCACGCGCCTGCTACAGTGACTGCTACAGTGCTCCTTCTTCACCCGAATGACTGGTAAACGGGTCTGATTACCCGTGATAGGATCCGTTTCAAACACCCTCAATTCGATATCAATTCCATCCGTTCTTGATCCTACAACAATCATCAATCCACCAATTTCAGTTCTGTGTCCATGATTAGCATCAACCATCGATCAATCTTGTCGACAACCCGTGATCACCCAAAACGGGTCGATCACCAGAACTCCTCCAATCCTTAACCATAATCAAATTAACTTCACAGGAAGTTAATAAGGACTAATACGAACTAATTAGCATAATTAATTTAACTCGACAATACCTCAATCGTCACAACTCAAGCTCGAGTTTTCCGGCCGTCCACTATGTCCGTTCACGGCCCTAGGAGCTCCCAAGCTTGCCCCAAATGATCTGGATCGACTGGAAATGATCCCAGAGAGCTAAATGAGTCATCAAATTGCCCTGGGCTGGCCCAGAACCTCGAATTGGATTTTTGAATTTGTTAACACAGTTTCGGGTTTCAGCACAAACCTCCACCATTTTCACCCTATTCCTTTCATTCTTAATCTCAGAATAAACCTCTCGACTCACTCTCCATTCTAACAATCCAAAACAGCCATAAAAAGCATCCAAAAGTGCCACACTGGCCACTGCGAAATGTCCCCTGCACTGACCCGAAAAACAAAAGAAAACCCAGGGTCCATGTTGTGCAATCGATTGCCAGCACCTCACATGTGCAATCACACAAGAAAGCTGCCCCAACAACAGCCCATAATTGATAAACAATCAAGGGATCGATCGCACAAAGCATCCACTTACACGGCCAGTTCAATGGAACAGTGCCCCTGTGAAGAAAATTACAATTCTGCCCTTGTGCAGAAAATTACCAAAATGCCCCTCACGCATCCTGACCCGTAACTCGGTCATACGGACTCCGATTGATGCGTGCCGCCTGTCTACGAACTCAGGGCATCGAGACCTTCCTAACGGTCCTCGGCCATCGGACCTCCCGGTCAAAAAGTCAACATTTGCCCCTATTTCGTCCAAATTACGAAAATGCCCCTGGACTTCCGTACATCATAACTTTCACCACGAACGTCGGAATCGAACGTGCCACCTGTCTATGAACTCATGACGTCCCGAACTACGTCACGGTCATCGGTCAAAGTCCATTTGACCATCCGAATTAAAAGTCAACGTTTTGCCCACGCCTAGGGGCAAAACGGTCATTTTGCACAATTCGTCCGAAATCGCCCAACTAATCCCAGATTAGTAAATCACAATTAAATATTATTAAATCCCGATATTCGGGACGGGTCGTTACAGAACTCGTCCCAAATCCAGCTCATATGGGTCTCAGCTCAAAACCAATACGCGTGGGTCTCAGCCCAACGTCGTCTCAGTGAAAACTCGTACAATTATACTTATATACATATATAACCCATCATAGGCACTTCCTGAGAAGATGCCAACTCGGGGCACACAACCCATAGGGAACACATCCCCGATATATGTCTATAAATATAAGTATGCATACTACTCGGGGTCTCACTCCAAAGTCTTCCCCTAGGAATTCTCCATCTGGTAGGCTCTATCTTCGAACCTAGTCCGATCATCACTCTAAAATCTGGTCCGGGACCACATCATAACGTCCACTCCTGGAACGGGATCCCTATGGGGATACCCTCTCTGGTCTATGGATCGTGACTCTCCAGGTCAACGTCTGGAGGAGATCAATTAATAAGCTCGTAAGGAGGGTATATACATACTAGTATAGCAAACCATAAAATGGGACTCACGCCCGATAACACACATCAACTGGGCCTCCAACCCGAACATAGGACTCAATAGGGCCTCTAGCCCGATTTCACAATAACTGGGCATCGAGCCCGAACTCAAATCAACTAGGCATCGAGCCTGATATCTCAGGTTCAGTCACGATTCCGATTATAGCGATGCGTGAACCATCAATCCAGGACCACTCTGAATCCTGTTATGTCGCCGTGAACACATCACTGCTGCGACCATCTCGAGACCATGGTGCACACGTCACCGATCGATCCTCTAAACCGTTAGCACTCCGAAGTCGAGCCACCAGTGGCTGCTCGACAACGGGATGTGCACGTGACCTTTCCTGAAGGAACGCATCTCAATCCGGAGGCGAGCGTCACATCGTCCGTCGCCGTGCACACAACACCTGTCACGACCATGACTCAGACCCATAGGTCATCAATAGGGTTTCATGCTCGAGTCAAAACCAAATCGAAATGGGTCTCATGCCTAGTTTTACCTTTTCAAAACTATTTCATTAAAAACGAAAGCATAAGCGCGTATAAGCACGTATAAAACCTGAAAACCTTGAAATACGTGCCAATATGTAAACACACACCAAAATGCACTCAAGGAATAAAGAAACATACATTAAAACATTTATAAAACATTTATGCATGCATCAATTTAAAAAAGAAAGTACACTCACAGACCGTCCGCGCTGCCGCCTCGATACGCGTGTAATTTGGCTCTCTCGAGCCAATCGTTGTCATCGGGACTTCCAAACCTATCCAAATCACTTTAGAGGGTTACTAACTACTTAATTAACCACTCACTAAAGCCCCCTAATTTTTTCGGGATTTTTAACTATTTTTAAACGCGTTCCGAAACCTTCGGACAACCTGAATTATATCGAGACGATGTCTGATCTACTCGAAACCAGTTCCAAAATGTTCGTTACATCGAATAGATGATTTCACATGTTACAAGCTTCCCCAAAAGCTTCACCACACGCTATCACGTGCCCTGGGATGGCTCTGCGCGTGGGTCTCACGCGCCACTGTACAGAGTCATCTTCTTCCTTCAGCAGACCTGTCTAACCGATCGGTTTGGTTTTTCCTGCAACTTGGACCGGAGTGACCGGTCCAGCCTCCTACCCGGTTCAATTTCCATCCTTTCTCTTCCTAATCAATCCTATTCTTCATGTTTTGATCCTAGGAACCTAAACCTATGAACCAAATCACTTAAAACCTAAAAAATCTAACCAGTCTAATTCTTCCTCACGGTTCAAGAATCCCAGATTTGTTCCCAAGCTTCATAGAAACTAACCAGCATAAAAAAACCTTCATATTATCCTCCTAATAGAAAAATAAGTCCATTCCAATCACTAAAAACGAGCCATAACGTAAGGAATAAAAAATAAAGGGAATCAGACAAAAACCGATACCTGCACGGGTTCCTCCTCCGCTGTCCACGGCGGCGCTGCCTTGGCCGACCACCATCATCATGTCCTCCCATCACTTTCTGGGTCTCAATCATGGTCATAGGGTTTAAGGGTTTAGATTGGGGTGGAAGGTTTTGATCGGGTTTGGTGGAAATGGTCGAATACAAATGAGAGGGGAGGATATGCATGAATTATTTGGGCTGGGCAATGGATGGGTGACACTTGTCACTCATCCATTGGGCATGTCCAAAATATATGGGCCCCACTTGCTACCAAATAACTTCTATCTCAAAAAACGTGCAATAGTACGTTCGAACTTCCATGAATCGTAACTTTTCCGTCGAACGTCCGAATTCGACGTGTCGCCTGTCTACAGATTCGTATCGTCCCTATCTACGTAACGGTCCTTGGCCCTCGGACATCAAATGTAACGACCTGTTCCAAATTCCAAGATTAGATTAGTGACTAATCACGATTAGCGAGGTTAATCGGTGATTAGTTGGGCGAAATCGAATGAACGATGCAAAATGACCATTTTGCCCCTAGCGTGGGTAAAACGTTGACTTTTCATTCGGGCGGTCAAATGGATTTTGACCGATGATCGTGACGTAGTTTAGGACGTCACGAGTTCATAGACATGTGGCACGTTCAATTCCGACGTTCGAGAAGGAAGTTATGACGTTCAGAAGTTTAGGGGCAATATGGTAATTTTGGTTAAAAGGGGTCAAATGTTGACTTTTTGACTAGGAGGTCCGATGGCCGAGGGCCGAAGACCGTTACGTAGATCAGGATGATACGAATCCATAGACAGGCGGCACGCTGAAATCGAACTTTGAACGGGGAAGTTATAGGTCACGGAAGTTCGATTTCACTATGCACGTACTTTGAGACGGGGATGATTTGGCAATTTTTGATTGGGGCAGATATTTTGAGTGGGTTCCATGGATGAGTGACAAGTGTCACTCATCCCATTGGACAATCCCCTAAATTATGGATCTAAGTTAATTAAATAATATTATAATAATTATTATATAATTAATCTCACCCCACATCAAATCCTAACCATCCATTACCAATTAATCCTTCCATCCTCACCATCAATCCTCTCTTCTCTCATCTGATCACATCACCTTCTTCTCTCTTCTCTTCCACGACACCACCACCATTTTCATCCCATATTCTTCATTTTCTTCAAAAATCGAAACACACACACCACCATAACCATTAGGGTACTCATGTGTGACCATGTGAGAGAGTGAAGGACTGAGAACAATGACTGAGGACGGTGGCCCACGGAGGTGGCCACGACGGGGAGGCCAAACCGTAAGGTAAAATATTCAAAAATCCAAACTTCGGTTTTATTGATTTTTATTCGATTCTAAGATCTAGGTTAGGTTTCTGGGGACCTAGGGAGAATTTTAGGATTTTTTTTAGAGTCTAGGATGGCCTGGAGTGGCCATGAACGGCTGGGGAAAATCCGGCCACCATGGCCGATCGGAAAAGCACGGTTTTTGGTGGTTTTTGCTCGAGTTTTAATGTCTAATGATAGGAAATAGGATTAGGATGATATTAGGATGAAAAGGAGATGAAATGGACCTAAAATCGGTCCGAAAACAGAGAGAACCGAGGTTGAAGACATGTGAACAGTACCGTGAACAGTAAACTGATTCAGCTGGAGGTTAGTGACGATGAACAGTGTTTTGGACATTTTAGGGGCGCGTGAGGGCGGCTGAACAGTAATTTGGGAAAGTGTTCAACACGTGAAATCTTCTATTCGATGTAACGAACATTTTGGGACTAGTTTCGTGTCAATGAGACACCGTCTCGATATGTTTCGGGGCATCGGAAGGTTTAGGGTCGGCTTGAAAATAGTTAAAAGTTCGGAAAAATTACGGGGCTTTGGTAGGAGGTTAATTAAGTAGTTAGTAACCTTCTATTCCGATTTGTACAGGTTTGGGAGTCCCGGTGATAGCGATTGGCTCGGGAGAGCCGTATGGCACGCAAATCGAGGCGGCAACTCGGACGGTTTGTGAGTGGACCTTTTTTCCTAAATTGGTGCATGTATAAATGTTTCTTATATGTTTTAAATACTTGTTTGTGATTCCATGAGTGCATTTGGATGTGTGGTTACGTATAGGCACGTATTTCGAGGTTTCGGCCCTATACGGTGCCTATACGGGTCTGTATTTCTTTATTGGTCTAAATGAAATGGTTTTGGATTTCCAAAAGGATAAATTCGGGTATGAGACCCATTTGGTTTTGTCTCGGGCATATGACGCTATTTACGACCTTCGGGTCTAAATCTTGGTCGCGACGGGTGCTATGTGCACGGCGATCGACGATACGACGCTCGCCTTCGAATTGGGATGTGTTCCTTCTGGAGGGGTCACGATGCACGATTCGTGGTCGGGCAGCCTGGGGAGGCTTGACTTCGGAGTGCTGATGGTTCAGGATATCGATCCGTGATGAGTGCACCATGATCTTGTGGTGGTCGCGTCGGTTGATACGTTCACTGCGACATACCAAGATTGAGGGAGGTCCTGGATGGATGGTTGCACGCATCACTATGATCGGAGTCGTGACTGACCCTTAGATATCGGGCACGGTACCCAGTTGATTCATATGTTCGGGCACGAGACCCAGTTGTTTTACACTGATGATTTCGGGTTAGGGACCCTAGATGGATTTCCAAGTTCATGGCGGTTTATGGGAACCGGCATGAACTCTAGAAAGGTCATTGTGGTACATGACGGTTTATGGGAACCGAGCATGAAATGGATGTTACAGATCATGACGGTTCAGGGGAATCGGGCATGAATGTTTATGTTATGTATATATATGTTCATATACCTTCCTTTACTTTTTCTATTATCTCCTCTGGGAAGGGTCGTTGGCCTAGGTGGACCCCGGAGTAGTCACGGAGCACCGACTGAGTGAAGTCACCCCCCAGTTGGGTTCTTTACTCTCAGGAAGGCTATGATTACTATTACCTCGGGTAGGGTCAGTGGTCTGTGGACATTGATCTTGACTTTGAGAAGACTCGGATTGAGACCTGGGTAGCACACGCGTAGCTTTGGAAACCGTGACAGGATTGGTTGTGTGAATTATATGTATATATGATGTATGCTATATGATATGATATATGATATGTGTTTACACAGGTTTTGGGCAATGACCCGTATCGTTGGTTTCTTATGATTTAGGCTGAGTCCCTTATGGATTTGGGTAGCGGCCCGTATGGTCATTTTCATTATGGTTCTTTCAATCTTGGTTTTGAGCTTACTTCCCACCTATGGATTTTCTGGATAAATGGTTTTCGAATGCATGCATGTTTTTTAGTGAAGGGTACAAATGTCTTCTTATGGAAATGTTTTTATAAACTCTTGTTTTGTCCACTCACAGCTTTTAATGTTTTGACTGCCCTTCAGGTTGACATCGGATATGGACTGTAGCAGAGACCGAGATATCACATGCCTCCTCTGGATCATGGCGTACTCTGATAGCCCGGGAGGGCAAAGGTCAGAAATATCCCTTGTCTGACACTCCGTGTCAGACGGGAGCAGGGTCATCCCGCGTTAATCCCGGGGGGATTGGAATGGGTCCTATCATCAGACCTACCGGGTCGAAAGTCAACTGTTGGCCCCTTTTCAACCAAATTACCCAAAATACCCCCGAACTTCCGAACGTCATAACTTCTTCCTCGAACGTCGGAATCGGGCGTGCCACCTGTCTATGAACTCGTGACGTCTCGAACTACGTCACAGTCATTGGCTAAAGTCCATTTGATTACCTGAACGAAGAGTCAACGTTTCACCCATTCTAAGGGAAAAATCGTCATTTCGCCCTGAACATCCGTTAATTCTTGTCTAATTCTCGATTAGTCTCGCTAATCGGTCATTAATTCTTAATTAATCCTGATAATTCGGGACTAGTCGTTACAATCTTCCCTTCTTCAAGAATTTTATCCTCGAAATTCAAACTAACCCGATTTCCACAACCAACTATGGAAATACAATCATACCTCACGATTCAGTACTCTAGTGTAATCCTACACATCCGACAAACTTCCCCCTTTTACGAGTTAGCGAGTCCTGATTGCTAACTCTCGAGACAATGAAGCTCGTCGATCTCGCTTGTCGCTAACTTTGACAGGTTAGTTATACTACGTGGTTGTCAATTTAGCTTTTCAGTCTGCCATCTAACACGTTCCATCCTATAACCATCAGGCTGAAAAACGCATTCCTCCTAAGGGCTGACACATCCAAGCTGGCATCCAGCGCATCATCCAATCAGAGAACATCCCCACTGCTTCCACGGAGTGATACCCAACCTCTGTCACTATCACTAAGTCCACGAGCGTGTTCGTGTCTAATCAGTAGCGCTCGGCTCCACTGTGCTTCCGCTGCACACTCTAGTCTCGACTCATTCCCGAGTCCTCGTACCGTATCGTATCTCACATCACTTAGCAATCTCCGCTGACTCATAGACTCACCTCGAGTCTCAACCATAGCACTACTCATCCTGTTGACCCAAAATCGACGTCTCACCCATCCGGGTGTACACTGAACTCCAATCGAATACTTGTCTCAGCAGAAAACACAAATAGGCACTAGGGTTCCACCAGCGCACGAGCCATGAGCTCTCAGTTCACCAACTATCTGAACCTTCTCTGTTAACTCTGCTCAAGCACACAACATTCGACGTATAGTCAATATACCACTGTGTCAGAACACATCCGATCATAGTACTCATCAGTCCGATGTTCAATTACGCGTCAAGAGCTAGCCTCAATCCAACACAATCTCCATTCTCAAATCCATCTCGAGGCATCGGCTATTCATCTCTACCTGATTGATACCTACGTATCGTCCTCATCTCACCTTTATTCCCACTTCCAAACTCTGTCATCTCACCAACTATGCTAAGGAATCCTTCAACAGTCTGACCATACGATTCTCTTCTGTTCCTAGCTTAGCATAATTAGAAAAGAAGTTCACTCCAATGACGACCAGACCTCGGTCTGAACACCTCACGGTCGTCACAATCACTTCCGTAGTCTCGATCATCCTCACGTTACTCGATCTGTCTCGTCTTGGGTACTCACCTGTCACATCACTGGACGTGACACCATGAATCATCTGATCTCCAAGTCAATCCAATTTGACATCACTGTCGTCTCCTTCCTCATCAATCTACATGAGGAAAGTTGAAGATGATGACATCAAAGTCATCCAAGTCAGATGTGGATGAGAATACATGTTGTACACATCAACGCCATGCAACACCAAACACTCGCTCCTCCTCAACTCATTCAAATTTGTCCCACAACCTGGATGTTTGGCCCATAAATAACCTAAAGATTCAACCTTTCATCAAATTTATCACCCGAAAACGAAGATCAAAGAAACCTAAGAATCAGCATAAGTCTTGGCTCGTCCACACTTCATTGTTACATGAGAAATAATCAACCCAAAATCAAAATGAATCTGACCTTACATCAAACCCTATCCCAATCCTTATGGGATCCAAATCCAGCACCTAACACTCGTGCTATCTGTCCACAACGATCTAGGGTCACGTACCCCGCATCTAGGTACAACCCATACCTCACCAAACCAGGTATTGGGTATACCTCGCACTGAGCCACTCAGGATCCTCTCTGTCCCGCTCAGTGCCCACCGAACTCGCACGACCACTACTTTATGGCACGACTACCATCTCGGTCACATTAAATCACTCGAACATCATCCACATGTCAACAAACAATCCAATTCGCCTATCCGTTTATGACCGTTTATGCACATCCAAAAGGATGTAAATTCATCCTAATCCGACGTGCCACCCGATGGAAGAGTCACAACAGGCTCCTTCTGGGATCTACAGACAACTCTCTACGTACTGCCCAATCCTCTGGTCACTAATCCTCACGAAAATCCTTACGTTGTCCATTCTTTCCGACCAACGACAACTATCGATAACTATTGTAACGACCCATTCTATTTCTCACTATCAGATTCTCCTCAAACCAACGCACATGAAACTCAGGAGGTATGGTCAACCGTGGTCAACCAAACCATCTCCATCAAGATTCTCAAGAATCTACACTAGCTGACGAATCCTTCTCGTCGCATAGTGGTAATTCAACCATGAGCACATCACGACTGAGCTACCCGCAGCTCGTGGTTTGTCGTCTCCTCTCGTTAATGTCACCGCATTACCGCCACACGGAGTGCAAATCAAACTAATCCTATGACCCTGCTCAAACTGAGCAATCACCACTTCTTTCTATTACCTCACAAGGTAGCGTGGCACATTGGCCGACTCCCGAAGCTCATCTTCTTCAGTAATCGCACTCGGTCATGACCGAGCAAACTCCCCAAGCCACTGCTCGTACCATGCGTCATCCACGCAACCTCGTATCCTCGTCATGGCAACCTGAGTCTATCCAACTCGATATGCCTCGACTACGTCCATCGATAACGGCGTCTGCCACAACCTCGTGTAGACCGATCGCAGAAGCATTCTGCTATCGAGACTCCAAAACTACGCGGTTAAATCATCGCCGGTACTAACCGCTCAACACACAAGATCCACCAATTGGTCCACCTCGGAATCCGATCGATAAGCACCGCTTTCTTAGTCACTCGTCCAACCAATCGCCAACTAGGGTTACTACAACCCGGCTGCTTGTTTTAGCATGTCCATCTCGAGTGATCCCTCACCTTGACTCTGAAGGATCGTCGTAGTCCGATACTGGTATCCAGACAACCAGTAACCACAACCTGCGGACCTGGTCCTCTCGTAACTCTACGACGTCCAGCCGCTGGCCTTCACAAGAACTTGGGCCAAATCTGCGCCTAACGCTGGGGTGGTGCAGCGTCACACAACACCTACTACGACATTTCCTGGTAGTCGACATCCCTCCGGGATTCGACACCTCTAAACGTGGCATCTCATGCCAAATAGGATCGACGATCCTATTCCAACCAGCCTCAACGAAAGTCCTCACACATTTGACTGCCCCGGGCAGCACAATCTCGATCCTTGCGGTTCTATCATGGAAGATCCCAACGTCTGACCTCCACGGATTTCACTATGCTCTGTTCCATGTCCGTCATGACGCCTCGGCGGTCCTAACTCTCAAGTCGCCCTACTGCGTCTACTGATCCACTAGATCCTATCCCAGTAACTATGCGGCTCTAAGCCATTGGATTCGCATGAATAACGATCCTACTAGGGATATACCTCCTCGAAACTCGCGACAAAGGATGCCGAACGAATCCTAATCCATCTCACCGAGTTTCGTTCAGCATGAGGTGCTTCCTATTCTTACCCTAACTATCAGGTTGATGACAGGCTGTTACGACTGAAGGGACATCACATCCTCGATCTACGCATTATGGGAGCAAAACCCGCTCTAATACCAACTTGTTAGGACCCGTCCCAAATCCCTCGGGATTAGCGTGGGACGTGCCTACTCCCTTCTGACACGAAGTGTCAGACCAGGGATATTTTCGTCATTTGCCCAACCGGGGCTATCAGAGGGCGGTAGGATCCGAAGGAGGAATGTGATGTCTCGTCTCTGTTACAGCCCGCATCCGCGATCAACCCGAAGGGCATTCAAAATACAAAAGTTGTGAGTGGACAAAACAATTATTTTATAAAAATATTTCATAAAAAGACCTTTATGCCCTTCTTTAAAAACATATGCATGCATTCGAAAACCATTTTTAGGGTTCATGCCCGGTCCCTATAAACCGTCATGAACCATAAAACCATTTGGGCCTTGGCCCGAAATCCGTAAATCAATACATAGGACCTCCGCCCAAACCAAAACACATGGGAACTCGTCCCAAATCTAGCTCATATGGGTCTCAGTCCAAAACCAATACGCGTGGGTCTCAGCCCAATGCCGTCTCAGTGAAAACTCGTACACATATACGTATATACATATATAACCTATCCTAGGCACTTCTTGGGAAGATGCCAACTCGGGGCACACAGCACCTAGGGAACATATCGTCGATATATGTCACAATTTCTCTATATATATAAGTAAGCATACTACTCGGGGTCTCACTCCGAGTCTTCTCCCAGGAATTCTCCATCTGGTAGGCTCTATCTTCGGACCTAGTCTGATCATCTCTTCGGAATCTGGTCCGGGACCACATCATAATGCCTACTCCTGGAACGGGATCCTTATAGGGATACCTACTCTGGTCTGTGGATCGTGACTCTCCAGGTCGACGTCTGGAGGAGACCAATTAATAAGCTCATAAGGAAGGTATATACATACTAGTATAGCAAACCATAAAATGGGACTCACGCCCTATAACACGCATCAACTGGGCCTCCAGCCCGAACATAGGACTCAATAGGGCATCTAGCCCGATTTCACAATAACTAGGTATCAAGCCCAAACTCAAATAAATTGGGCATCGAGCTCGATATCTCAGGGTCAGTCACGATTTCGATCATAGTGATGCCTGCAACCATCAATCCAGGACCGTTCTCAATCTTGGTATGTCGCAGTGAAAACATCACTACCGCGACCATCTCGAGACCATGGTGCACACGTCGTCGATCGATTCTCTAAACCGTTAGCACTCTGAAGTCGAGCCGCCAATGGCTGCTCGACAACGGGACGTGCATCGTGACCTCTCCGGAAGGAATGCATCCCAATATGGAGGCGAGTGTCACGTTGTCCGTCGTCGTGCACACAGCACCCGTCGCGACCATGACTCAGACCCGTAGGTCATCAATAGGGTCTCTTGCCCAAGTCAAAACCAAATCCAAATGGGTCTCATTCCCGGTTTACCTTTTCAAAACCATTTCATTAAAACCTAAAACATAAGTGCGTATAAGCAAGTATAAAACCCGAAAACCTCGAAATACGTGCCAATACGTAAACACACACCAAAATGTACTCAAGGCATCACAAAACATACAATAAAACATTTATGAAACATTTATGCATGCATCGATTTCAGAAAGAAAGGCCACTCACAGACCGTCCGTGTTGCCGTTTCGATACGCGTGCAATACGGCTCTCCTGGGCCAATCGCCATCACCGAGACTTCCAAACCTGTCCAAATCACTTTAGAGGGTTACTAACTACTTAGTTAACCCCTCACTAAAGTCCCCTAATTTTCCGGGATTTTTAACTATTTTTAAACGCGTTCCGAAACCTTTGGACAACCCGAACTATATCGAGACGATGTCCAATCGACTCGAAACCAGTCCCAAAATGTTCGTTACATCGAATAGATGATTTCAAATTTTGGAAGCTTCCCTAAAAGCTTCACCACGCGCCATCACGCGCCATGGGATGACTCTGCGTGTGGGCCTCAAGCGCCACTACACATATTCATCTTCTTCCTTCAGCTGACCAGTCCGACCAGCCAGTTCATTTTTTCTTGCAACTTGGACCGGCGTGACTGGTCCAGCCTCCTACCCGGTTCAATTTCCATCCTTTGTCTTCCTAATCAATCATATTCTTCATGTTTTGATCCTAGGAACCTAAACCTATGAACCAAATCACCTAAAACCTACAAAATCGAACCGGTCCAATTCTTCCTCACGGTTCAAGAATCCCAGATTTGTTCCCAGGCTTCATAGCCACTAACCAGCATAAAAAAAACCTTCCTATTATCCTCCTAATAGTCCAATATGTCCATTCCAATAACTAAAAACGAGCCATAACGTAAGGAATCGAAATTAAAGGGAATCAGGCAAAAATCGATACCTGCACGGGTTTCTCTTCCATCGTCCACGGCGGCGCTGCCTTGGCCGGCCATCGGACCTCTCGGGTCAAAAGTCAACTGTTGGCCCATTTTCAACCAAATTACCCAAAATACCCCCAAACTTCCGAACATCATAATTTCTTCCTCGAATGTCGGAATCGGGCGTGCCACTTGTCTATGAACTCGTGACGTCCAGAACTACGTCACAGTCATCGGCCAAAGTCCATTTGATTGTCTGAACGAAGAGTCAACGTTTCACCCATTCTAGGGGCAAAATCGTCATTTCGCCCTGAACATCCGTTAATCCTCGTCTAATCCTCGATTAGTCTCAATAATCCGTCATTAACTTTTAATTAATCTCGATAATTCGAGACAGGTCGTTACACTTGACGTCTGGACCAACCTTCTCAATTACCTCAAACCTGACCATTCCACCGTCCACAAGCAGCTCATCCTGAACTTTCACATCTGAAAGCATTATATCACATCAAGCCTCACCATTTTAATTACGAAGAAAAAGTTCAGGAAATTACAAATTTGGTAAAATAATATATCACCTTTAGCAAAACCATCATAATTCACATTGATGGTGAGTTCAGGAAGAGTGGAGTCGAAGTCTCTGACACTGAAAGTCCATATCTCACCATCTTGCACATACCAAAATCAAGAAAACCATTGTTCAGTATTCAGCATCAAAACATGCATAGAAACTGTTTGAGAGAATTCCACAATAACAAACGAACCTCGGCTTTGGCTGAAGAGGCACCACCGAAATCACCCATGAGAGAAGGTGAGATGGTGTAAAGAAAGATGGGCAGAGTTACCGAAGAGAAGAGAGGCTTTGGAGGAGTCTTCAAAGTTACGAATGAGGGGTAAACACACAGCTGAGAAAGACGCAATGAGGTTCCTGACTTGCTGGGTTTTTTTAAGGAAGAAGATGCAGCAAGAAGATGAGAGAGGAAGATGCAATTAGGACTAAAATGACTAAAATACCCTTCTATACAAATATCCTAGACGACGTTAAATAAATTATCCATTAAATGGTGCAACGTTTTTACGGGGTACCTATCTCTGGTGCACACTGACGCAAAATTCGGTTCCTGGTGCATATTAAGAATTGATGGCTTGTTCTAGGTGCGTTTTAAGTAATAAGCTAATATCATAAATACCCTTTATTGTTTTTTTTAAAAAAATCGGTTTATTAGGTTAAATGCACCAGAAACATAAAACACAATCTCAAAATGCACCAAGAATAGAAATTTGCCTCAATGTGCATAAGGAATAGGTACAACGTCAACAACGTTGCACTATCCATCAACCTATGTTGGTAACACTGTTTAAAATGCTGACGTGGCAATAATAGTACACAATTTATAAGGGCAATTAAGACACTTGTTATATTTTATTAAATTTTATATTAAAAACATATTTTTTAAATTAAAACAAATTCCACAAATTAAAAACTCCTCCCCTCTCCCTCCCCAAGCCCCTCTTCCTTCTCCTACCCATATCCCAATTTTTTTCTCCTTCTTCATCATACTTGAAATCCAAATTCACCCACTAACCTTATCTTTCTCGCAGACCCAAGATTGGGTAATCAGCACAGATGAGAGAACAACCAGCATTCCCTGGCTGGTATATTTCTCAGCTCCCCTTAAGCTACAATATTTCTCACTCTCTCTTTCCCTTCTCTGCCATGGTAGCCCAAGCTCAAAGCTTTTTTCTTTACAGAAATATTCTAACGCTCTAATTAAAGGATCAAACTTTTTAACTTTTCATTTTTTATTTTTTATTTTTGTGAGCTTCGTCCCCACCATTCCCGTCAGTTTCCTCTAGCGACTCTTCTCGAGTCCACCTGCCAAGTACCTCTACACCGCCCTATCGGGCGCGCTCCTCTCCTATCTTTCCTTTGGGTTCTCTTCCAACCTCCATTTCTTAGTCCCAATGCTACTCGACTCCAATGCTACTTGGCTATGCTTCCATGGTCTTCGCTCGAAACCATTATGGGATCATTACCTTTCTCTTGCGAATTGTACACGGTGGGTAGGCTGCGGAAGATTCGACGCGCGGTTGGAATTGGAAAGTGGGGTTTTTTGAAAGAAGAAGAAGATGGCAATATTTGGAGTCAGAGTCTTGAATTGGTACCCGGATCTAAACCTATATGAGGAAACCAACATAACAACATGATGCTCAAGCTTCGTTAAAGCTCGAGCCATCGATTCGAGTGATGAGGAGCTGCGATATTCAGTGAGAGTCGACATGGCCTTTGATGGGCTGAAGAAGTAGAGGAATGAGAAAGCAACAACGGCGGAGATATGTAGAATTTCTTAGAAACCCATAACCATACCAAAATCAATAACAACATCCCATTCAGTTTTTCCATTCTCAAATTGCTTAAAATCCCAAGTCCTATTGACACATTTGAGGCAAGAGCTGCTACTTCATTTTCAATAGAGACCTTGGTGGTGAAGAGAGGATTCTTGGGTTTGAGAGAAAGATAAGGTTTGTGGGTGAATTTGGGTTCGGAAGACAGAAGACGGGCTTGGGGAAGGAGAGGGGAGGAGTTTTTAATTTTCAGAATTTGTTTTAATTTAAAAAATATATTTATAATATAAAATTTAATAAAATATAACAAATGTCTTAATTTCCCTTATAAATTGTGTACTATTATTGTCACGTCAGTATTTTAAACGACGTTACTAATATAGGCTAACAGATAGGTGAAACATTTTTGACGTTGCAAATTTCTATTCCTAGAACATTTTGAGATTGTTTTTTCAATTCCTGGTGCATTTAGCCTAATAAATCTTTTATCAATACCCTTTGTTGTTCTTGTAAGCCATATCAGAAAAAAAGATTATACTCCTTTTTTACGAAATTCGGATTCAAACCGTAAAGAATAATAAGAATATTATGAAATTAGCAACATCTTTAGAACTAAAATTAGAAAGAAAGTCCACGAAGAATAAGGAATTTTTTTGTTTTTTGGGTAAATCCAGCTAGGAAGCTTTAATTATTTATTTAATTTTAACATATTAAAATGAAATAAAGGTGGGAGATTTAAGCTAATCTATATAATATATACTCACATTCTACGAGAGTCGGATCTGATTCTTACCAAATTACCATTCAGCCTTATGTAAAATTGAGTTATAAGAAACAAGAGGTCTCAGGACCATGAAGCTTCAAAAATTGGGTTACCAAATTTCAACCTATGTAATTTGTAGGTGTGCTGGTATTTTTTCATTCTTCTTGGAAGAGACCTTAACCTGAAAGTCCCCTCTTCCAAATTTAAAATGAAGAGGGCCAATCACAGTAAAATTCCAACTACAGCAAGCTGAGGCTATCGTTGCATATACAACCTATACAAGATGAGGTGAATATACATACAAGGCATACAAGCTTAACCCTCATACCTCCTATTTATACATGATATGATGTTCACATTC
Source organism: Prinsepia uniflora (assembly GCA_032719365.1). Taxonomy (NCBI): domain Eukaryota; kingdom Viridiplantae; phylum Streptophyta; class Magnoliopsida; order Rosales; family Rosaceae; genus Prinsepia; species Prinsepia uniflora. The sequence continues at coordinate 13,748,350 of CM064875.1, forward strand.
TGCGCAGAGAGAGAGAGATAGAGACACCGGACCGACGATTATAAGCCACTCATGCTTGTTTGGTTTCCACATCATGAACCCTATTCAACGACTCGTCAAAAGCTTGCAACGCTACCTTATAATGGCCAAGAGAAATCACACCTTCCTCTACAATTTGCAGGGCGCTTGTATACAACTGATTGAACCAATGCACGTGGTCAGTACCGTCAACGTTACTTGAGCCTTGATATGGAATGTATAATCGCTTGTAATCCTTTTTCCATCGCGACAAAATGTACTTAGAAGGGATCTCCTCCACTCCATTGAAATTAAGCACGCACAATGCATGCCGACATAAGTACCCTTTGAAGTTAAAGCAACTGCAAATGCAACAAACCTCACCTGCTGTTCGGTTGTATAGAACCTCATAATCTTTTATCTCTCGCCTATTTCCTTCAACCACAGCCCGCTCCTTCACCAAAAAGATTATGATCGGCCCATCAATGTGTAGCTGTGTCGTGCTGAAACAAGAATACAGTTCCTCCACTTCGACTTGAAACTTGTTGAAAATTTCTCCCGTGTAAACTTTTGAAAGCTGCAACTCAAAGGAACATCTTGTTTTCAAAGTTGGACTTGCGCTTCTTGACTCAATATCTGCAACACCTTCTTCCTTATGCTTCTTCTGCAGAGCCAATTCGTACTTGTCAAGAAATTCTTTTAGTGGAGTTTGTTTGTGTACGTATCTGTCAAAAAATGGACTAAGGATTTCACCTGGATGTGTGGCAGACATTCCAGCAAAAATTGTCTCTTTCAAATAAACTGGAGCCCACTGCAATCTGTCTTCATATAAAGATCGAAGCCACTCATTCCAAAACGCTGAATCATGAACCCCCATGCTGCTTCGAATTCAATCACCTTCAAAGTTTCGTAAACTGCTTTGGTCAATGCCTTCGTAATGGCATCATAGTTACGCAGTCCTCCCAATTTTTCAGGAACTATTTTAAAGATGTGTGACAAACTAAAACGATGATGACATCTTGGAAATACCTCAGCAATTGCACCCTGCAAAGCCTTTCCCCTGTCGGTAATAATAGTTTGTGGAGAATGTCCTGATAAACAAGTAAGCCAAGCTTTGAACAACCAGGTATAGGACTCCGTTGTCTCCCCAGCAAGGAGGGCACAACCAAGCAATACTGTCTGGCCGTGGTGATTTATCCCGACAAATGCCACAACTGGGGTCTCATACTTGTTTGCCAAGTATGTGTTGTCAAAGTATATGACATCACCAAAATAACCACATGCTGCCCTACACCTAGCATCAATCCAGAAAACATTCCTTAATCATCCATCGTCATTGAGATCCATCAAGTAAAAGAAGTTCGGATTTGTCAACTGCATCCGGCAAAGGTAATTATAGATTGCTTGTGTGTCACCTTTCTTAAGGTTCAACTGATTGGGGGGATCAGAAGAATTCCTGATATCTGTTCGATTCAAATTGGAGGTTCCATTGCCCCCGGAATCAATCACTAGTGCTCGGTACAACTTAATTGTTTGTTTTTCTGCATCCGAACTTGATTGCGACTTCCTTTTGGTCCCACTACCCATCTTCTTAATCGATTTGTAGATCTTGGCACCTAACAAGTGGTTATGTTCGAGTGTAACTTCAAGTATCCTCCACCTTTTGGTGTCTCCTAACTTCATCCTTAACATTGCAGGGCAGCCAGTTCTTGTTTCCTTTCTTAAAAGGTTCACTTCTTTAATTCTTTTGAAACCCTGGCTGCTGCAACAAAGTACCGCACCATACTTCTCCCTGCTGTTCCTCTTAAACCAAGAATTCTTCACTCTAATGCGAAATCCCACTTCCTTAGCATAGCAATTGTAATAGTTATAAGCATCATCATAAGACTCGAACTCCATCCCGACAGCAGGTGGGACAAATTCCTTTCTTCCAACGACACCATTTTGAACATCTAATTCTGTCAAGATACCATCTCCATCAGTTACAATCTCATTGCACTCACCATCCGGTGTTTGGCCAGTGTTAACAGACGCTACCTCCATCTGAAAGACAAGTGAACCCCAGATAGAAATCACATATATTACCTAAACTAAAAGGTCATATAAATTGAAAAATGAGACCACGCTAAGCCAAATAAGAATCTAACTCTCATATATAATCTTGTAAATTGATATTCAGATAACACTAAATACAATGACCATCCAATCAATTGTCCAGCGGTAACTTCTAATTGATAAGAACATCATTAAATCATACTAATAAGTACTCACTCAACCATCACAAGTCATATTATCGCGAAATTGTTTTTTTTTTAAACAACTTTCAAATTCAAATAACTCCCAATATTAAAAACTCAATTTTCCATTAAATAGTCAGGAAACCAAAACATCAATCTACACCCTAATAAGAGGTAAACAGTCAAATTCAACCTGAAAATTTCAAACACTGTCAAGTAAACGTTATTCTTCGCCTTCCAAATACACGAAAATCCGACAGGTAGCTCATAAAACCCAGAAAAAAAAATGAGAAGAAAATAAACAGGAGAAAGGTAAGAAATTTGAATTCATAGAACAATATTTTGCACTACGTCAAGAAATTCCTACACTCAGCAGAGGCTCAAAACAACTACCTTTGTAGCCTTTGAGTTCAAAGATTCGAAATTTATTTATTTTATACCGAACCAAACAGTATGCTTGCAGCTCCTGAAATATGTCACACGAATTTGAAGATACTGACACAAAATTCAAACCCTAAGAAAGATGCTAAAAGAAAAATGAAGCAAAAATGAAGCAAAAAAAAAACATAGATAAAATAATTCAAGAGAAATTGCTTGATGTACTTAAGGGTTTGGCTCTGAAAAATAAGATCCGAAAACCCGAGAATGAACGGTTTCCCCTGCCGGACTCTAATAAGAGCGCTGAGTTCCTCTGGTTCTTTTTTCACTGGTCGAAGATGCAAATGAGTTGGTTTTTGGAGTCGGGATCCACTGCATTTATTGGGCTAATGGCATCAATAACAAGCCACTTATCTCGAAATATCGGAGACAGTAATTTACTTCCACGTGCATCGGCTGTATCCTTGCACCATCCGTGTATTCCTATAATTAACGCTATAAAAACCGAGAACGTGACAATTATATTACAAATTTATAAAAATAATTTAAATATTTGATATTTTGATTAAATTTTATATTAATGTCTTTTTAAAAATTAAAACAAATTCTCAAAATTAAAACAAATTCTCAAAATTAAAAACAACTCCTATCCTTTCTCTCTGAATCCCTCTCATTCTTTGCTCCATTTGGCCCCAATTTCCACTCCCCAAATCCCTATTCATCTCCCTCATTCTCTGCACCATTGTCGAGCACGTGGTCCTCTTCAAAGTTAAGGACGTCGCCGACCCATCCAGGGTCAATGCGATGGTCAATAATCTCATCGGTCTCACCTCTCAACCTTATACTCTACCTCTCCGTCGGCCTATTCCTCCCCTCCCAATCCTCACCGTTCGCCTGAACCCACTCCACAATAGTTAAAACACCAAAGACGATCTCAGCGCATATGCCTTACACCCGAACCACCTAAGCGTAGTCAAATATGGAGGCATATCGAACGACTTCATCTCCACTCATCCGTCCATAGCTTCGGGGTCTGTCTATTCGCCCCATCTGGTCTACTCGTCGAGGCTTGGAGAGCGTTTCAGATTTTTTTAGCGGTTTTTGTGCTGGGTATCTCAGTTTCCAAGATTTGGGGCCTATGGTTGATGACTTTCCTTTTAGGCTTCTTGGTGTCCTGGAGAGGGATTTGGAGAGTGGGAATTGGGGGCCGTCATAATCAATTCTTGAAGAGTGCCTCCGACTCTGCTGCTTCAAGGGGTTTTTGTTTAAGTCAGATTCCAAGCCTTCATTCATAGTCCTTCCATTTCGGCCATGCCACGGGCTATTTGAGATCTCAATCTCCGCATCAGACGGCTCTTATCCACTCCTCATCTGCTTCACTGGAGTCACGGAATTTCTACCGTGCCTTGTTCAGTTAGTTTCCATTTTCAACCAAGGCCTCGAAATCGGAAGCGTGTCTGTTGGTTTTTAAGTTTGGAAGGATGACATAACAAGGCCAAAATCAATAGGATTTAATTATTTGAGATATGAGGTAAACATATGAAGGAGGAGATGTTTAAAATGTTAGCATGCTGATGCTTACAAAGAAGAGAGATGAAAAGGGATTTGGGGAGTGGGAATTGGGGCTAAATGGAGCGAAGAATGTGAGGAACTCAGGGACAGAAAGGATAGGAGTCGTTTTAATTTTGAGATTTTGTTTTCATTTTTAAAAAGAAATTAATATAAAATTTAATAAAATATATCCAATGTCTAAAATTTCCTTATAAATTTGTAATATGAATGTCATGTCATCAGTTTTCACGGCATTAATAACAGTGATGGATAGATGGTGCAACGATACTGATGGTGTAATCGTTACTGATGCACATTGAGGAAAATTACCATCTCCGGTGCATTTTGAGATAAAGTGACTTGTTCCTAGTGCACTTAGTCCAATAAACCTTTATTTTACTTAGGCTTTGGGTTTCCTTCATCCTAGCCCCTTGGAATGCAACATAGGCGGGTGCGATTGTGATACGTCATTGACCCGGAAAATTTACAATTGGTCTTTGGTAGGAGTAACACAATTTAGATTGAGTTGGTTTCACCTAAACTATACAGTGGACCAATTGCAATAGAACCGTTAGAGTCAGTTTTTTTTTTTGGGGGTGAAGGAGTTTGATTCAATTTTTTGGAGTCAAAGAGTTGGATTCTGTTTGGTTTTAATCAAGTAATGGAGGAAATCAAATGGAATTTCGTTCTTATCTACCGTCTAATTGGAAGTCTCTATTTTCAGCTATATCTTTTTTTTTAAGTCAATGGTCAATTTTCATTAAGTAGAAAAATACAATAATACATTTAAAAATTAAAAGACTCAACTTAAAAACAAACATGCCCGAAGCAAGGACCATGATACTATGTAGCACTTGATTTGTTGAAGAATACGGAGCTCAAGAGGAAGTAAGGGTCTAGTGAGTCTAGTTGCCTGAACCAACATAGTGACCTTTGAGATTCCATTTAGACTGCAGTGGTGCCTCCAAAGGCAAAGTTGTTTATGTTGAGATGTTGTAGGGAATACTTGGCAGTGCGAGTTAATTTGGTCAAACGTCGTATTTTGGTAGATACATTATGTCCTCAATGTGGTGAAATAGAGGAGACTCAGAAACACTTATTTTTTTCAATGCAACATTGCTAAGTTATTCTGGGTTGGGAGTCCTTTGCAGATTTATTTAGGTTGCCTAGAGGGTGGTGACTTTGAATGGTATTGGTTGACTTTAGTACAAAAATGCTCTTTGACTGATTGACATGGCCCGTTTTCAAAATTGCAAAAAATTACTTTGATTATCGCACCAGCCCTACTCATGTTTGACAATAATCTCAAATCTTACAACACTTTAACCTGTAATCATGTCAGACAAGGGATTTCTCGATTTTATTGTATTTTCACCTAAATACGTTAACCAAATAGAATCCCTCCATTGCAAGATACTACCCACATCCAATCCACTATCCCCGTTAAGAAGATGAATTGATCAACTACATCTCCTTTCCGAACCTTATTTGCTAAATAATTTAGTAAGTAATATGTTGACTTAGTATAATGATGTAACCGATTAATAATAATAATTCTATTAACGTAAGTTACATATTTTAATTTAAGAAAGGTTTGTATACAATACTCGAAACCCAAACCTCAACAATATTCAATTATGATCAAGTCCTTTTTCATAAGTAATTAACACCATAATATACATAGCAAAATATTCACATAAACAATACTCAATAGCATAACTACATACATCAAATCCCTTAGCCACATCCTTTACTTATTCACCCTTTTCCACATATTTTAACTCGTCTTAATTCACCAACCCACTATCCCCATTAAGGAGAGGAATTGATCAACTAAAACTCCTTTCCGAACCTTATTCACTAAATAATTTAGTAAGTAATATTTGACTTAATATGACGATGTAACCGAGTAATAATAATAATTCTATTATTGTAAGTTGCGTATTTTAACTTATGAAAGATTTGTATACAATAATCGAAACCCAAACATCATCAATACTCAATTATGATCAAGTCCTTTTTTCATAAGTAATTAACACAATAATATACATATAAATAATACTCAATAATATAACTACATACATGAAATCCCTCAGTCATATCCTTTACTTGTTCATCCTTTTTCACATATTTTAACTCACCATAAGTCTTCATCATAAATTCATTATAATCTATCATGAAATTCCACTAATAACCAAATATCATTATAGTCTACTTTGCTAATATTCCTATATCAATCTTAAGTTTAAAACAAAGCATGTATTGTTGAAAATTTATAAACATACTCAAACGATATCCAATTAAATCGAACCTTATACCAATAAATTCATAATTTCAAGACGACCAACTTTCATGTTGATCGTACATTCAGGAACCGCCGCACACGCTCTCACGCGCTGGAGAAAACTCCCTGCATGTGGGCTTCACGTGCATCACAGTTACAGTCACGACTCTACTCGCCTTCTACCTCGAGCGGGTCTGCAACTTGGATCGCCTGACTTGGTGACTAAACTCTGCCATATCTCCTTTGATTTTCGTTCTTTTCCTTTCCTTCCATGTTGAAGATACTCTAAATACATTCAATAAAAGCTCTACAGTCTTAAAACGGATACAACTCACCTGGAATTCACGATGGTCGATCACAAACTCACATCCAAACTCGAATTTGGTTTTGAGCATGTTCCTTCATACAACCCTCGTCCTTTTTTGTCCCAAAAGACTTGTAGAAGCCTCCCCAGAATGTCAGTGGCCTGTTAGTACAAGCTAGAAGCTCTTAACAGCTCAACAACCAATTTTCGACTTTGCAACTATTTTTGACTCACGGGTCTGGGTATTCTCCCAGTCTCTCCCTATCTTCCTCTTCTTCTTCCTCTCTTTTGCTCTAGCTTACTCCTCTTTCATCTCTCGTTGTTCTGTCATTTTCCTTGTTTTTCTTCCTTTTCTTCCTTTTTCTTCATTTTTTGGTGCAACTCTCCCCTAAACACCCTTGATAACACACATATACATATATAGCAATAATATATTGGTGGAAGAATGAAGGAGAAAAATAGAGAAAAGTCAAGAGTATTCTAAGCGCCTTTTGCAAATATTTCCACTAATAACCAAACATCATTATAGTCAACTTTCCTAATCTAGAGTATTCTAAGCTCTTCTTGCAAAATTACCATATTTCCAATAATAACCAAATATCATTCTAGTCAACTTTCCTAATTTTCATAAATCATTCTTAAGTTTAAAACGTAGCATATACTGTTAAAAATTCATAAACATACTCAAACGATATCCAATTTACTCGAACCTTATACCAATAAATTCATAATTTTAGGACGAACAACTTTCATGTAACAACCCGTCCCGAGAGCCGGGATTAGTAGTGTGATTAAGGTGGGATTAGTGAGGCTAATCGGTGGTTAGGTGGCCCCGATAGGTCCGTAAGCATAGAATGACGATTTTGCCCCTGGTTCGGGCAAAAAAGTTGACTTTTAGTTCGGGTAATCTAGTGGGTATTAACCAGTGATCATGACGTATTTTAGGACGTCACGAATCCGTAGGCAGGTGGCACGCCTGATTCCGACATCCGAGGAGGAAGTTATGATGTTCGGAAGGTTGAGGGTATTATCGTAATTTTGGTAAAGTAAGGGGAATAGTTGACTTTTTGGATGATCGGGTTTTGGTACGTTGACCGAGGACGGTTAGGTAGATCTCGTCGTCCTGAGTTCGATGACAGGCGGCACGTATTCATCGGACTTACGATGTGGGAGTTGCGGGTGTAGAAAGATAGTGACAAAACCGTAATTTTGAGTTAAAGGGAGGGGCAGTTTGGTCTTTGTGCTCTGGAAAGTGTGCAGCAGAGAGAGCAGATGGGCGGCTGGGATTGAGCTATGTGGGAGAGGGCGGAGAGGATTGGTGACATGTGGCAGGTGTGTAGTGGGTTATGGGGGGTTCTTGTGTGTGTGCACGGTCTAAATATTTGGGGTGCACCCGTGCAAGTGTGTGTTCGTGTTCTTCGATCCAGAGTGAAACAGAGGGAGATTTTTAGGAAAAATTGAGGGGTGATCATGGAAGTTGAAGGCTTCTGGTGAGTGAGGAGTGATCAGAAAGAGTGAGAGAGATATTGGGGTGGTGTTGAGAGGGTTAGACGGTGTGGTGGCTGTGTGTGAGGGAATGGAGAGCTGCGGGAAACCAGGGGGAAACAGGGAGGAAATCAGAGAGTTTGTGAGAATTGTGGCGGTGACGGCCGTGTACGGTGCAACTGAGATCGTGGTGGTGCTGTGAAGGCTGAGTGGGGTCGACCAGCCCTAGCGGAGCTCATGACGGCGAAGGGAGGTAGGTAATCCCTCATCCCTATATCTTTGCTCTGTTTTCCCGTTGATGTTCAAATTGGAAATCGTGATGGCTGAGGTTGAGTCGAGAGTTTTAATGACTTGGGTTAAGTTTAGAAGGGTCTTAGGAACCGTCTACGGTGGTTGCCGTGACGGGGGAGTGAACTGTGGAGGCAAGACGACGGAGGTGCTTTGTGTACCCTGTTTTGGCCGTGAGTTTCAGACGGGAAGTCATGGAATTGGGGGGTGAGTCGACGGTTAAGATGAGTTGGGTGAGGTTTAGGAAGGTCCTAGGCAGCGTCTGATGTAGCCACCGTGATAGGAGGTGACCTGAGTGGCCGGAGAAGGAAATAGGGGACTGGTTCGAGTTTCTTTCGAGCTTGAGTCGATGAGCTACGGGATGAATCGTGGTTTCTGGAGTTGGGGAAAGGATAGGGTAGGTCTGGACGAAGTTGAGGGTGAAGAAAGGAGGTGTTTTGGTGCAGGTACGGCGGAGAACCTCTCTCGCCGGTTCAGGTTGCAGGCTACTAGTGCGAACCGGGTCGACATGAGGTTGAAGGTGCACTGTAGCTAGCGCGTGAGGGCCACGCACAGCCACTTTGGGCGGCGCTTGGGGGCGCGTGCGGTGGTTCTGGGGAACATGGTCAACATGGTTTTTGGTCTAGGAGTTGTGTTGAGTCCGTTGGAGGTGGTGTCGGGTTCATCGGATGTCGACTCGACGTAGTTTCGCAAGGGTGATGGTTTAAGGTCCCAGTTTATTACGGTTAGGGTTCGGGGATTTTTAAGGGAATTTAGTCCTCGTAGACATGTTAGTGACGTAATTTGGCGGTTGTTGATAGGATCGGGATTTCTCGAGGAAGCCGAGGAACGTACAGGACGTTCGGGACGCGATTAAGGGCGGTACTGTGAGTGGACCCCTTCTCTAAACTCGAGCATGCTTAACTGTTTTTCTATACGTATTTTATGGTTTTATATGTGATTTTATGTTTATCAGATATGCTTTGTTGATTTTACATAATTGCACGTTTTTCGAGGAAGATCGGGTTTTAGCACGTTTTACGAGAAAAGTGTGATGTCAGAATATGATGTTATAGTTTCGGGATTTCAAATGATAAGTGATTTTCAATGAGTATACGTGGATATTGATATGTTCTGATAATAAAGGTTTTCGGTTTTAGAATCGGATTTCAGTAACGGGATTTGGTTTTAAAGTTGGAAAGTGGATTTCCGGATTTGGGTTCGAAATGACGGTTCTGGGTGCCAGAAGGGCATCAGACCAGTGATTTCGGATTCGGGTTTGGATATGGGTTTCGAAATGGTTTTCAAATGGTTTTGGATTGGATTTACTGGATCTGGTTATTGGGTTTAAAGACCCGGATATTGATGGACGGGGGACGAGCCCGGATTGAGTTTAAAGACTCGGGAGTTTAAAGACTCGGATATATTGATATTTCCCCCGTAGGCCTATTGAGTTTAAAGACTCGGAAGTTTAAAGACTCGGATATTATTGAGGCCTGGATTGAGTTTAAAGACTCGGGAGTTTAAAGACTCGGATAGGTCCAGCAGGTTTGATCGAAAAATGATGATTGACATTCATGGTTTCTGATACGGTTTATTGATTCATATGCTGTGGTTTCTATAACTATTTTATAGTGTGTCTATTTCTTATGATGTTTTATAATGATTGATTTATAACTGTTTCCATAACTGGGTTACGCATGTGGTTTTCAAAACAGAGGGTAAAACTCGGTTTTCTTACAAAATGGTTTTAGAACTTTCTTTTATTTTGGTCCACTCACACCTTCTGTTTTAAATTGCCCTCCAGGTTGTGGAGCTAGCGCGGGGTCTTGACGTCGAGGCAGTGTCTGAGACATAGAAGTGACGAGCGGAATCCCAGAGTGTTTAAGTTCTTCTTCCGCGTGCGTGTAATTATCATCGGTTTTTATTTCCCTTGTAATTCGTACTATGCTCTGTAAAACGTTAACTTCGGGATCTATTGAGTGCATTCTCCTGCGTCTGACTGTTTTTGTGTCGGGGTGTCAGACGGGAGCAGGATTTACCTCGGGTTTCGGGGAGAAATCGGGGTGGGTCCTGACATTTCATGTTGATCGTACATTCAGGAACCGCCACATGTGCCCTCACTCATCGACGAAAGCTCCCTATGCGCGGGCTTCACGCGCGTCACAGTTATAGTCGCGACTCTACTTGCCATCTACCTCGAGTGAGTCTGCAACTCGGGTCGCTCGACCCGACAACTAGACCAGGCCATATCTCCTTCGATTTTTGTCATTTTCATTTCCTTCCACGTTCAAGCTGCTCTAAATACATTCAGTAAAAGCTCTACAACCTTAAAATGGATACAACTCACTTGGAATTCACGGTGGTCGATCACAAACTCACGACCAAACTCGAATTTACTTTTGAGCCTATTCCTTCGTGCAACCCTCGTCCTTTTCATCCCAAAAGACTCGTAGAACCTCCCCAGAACGTTAGTTACTCGTGTCAGGACCCGTCCCAATCCCCCCGGGATTAACGAGGGACATTCCTGATTCCGTCTGACATGGAGTGTCAGACCAAGGAAAATTAAAACCGTTAGCCTGACTGGCATCTAGAGTACGCCAGAATTCGGTGGAGGAGTGTGATGTCTCGGTCTCTACTACAGTCCGCACCAGTAATTAACCTGAAGGCCAGTGAAAAACAGAAAAGATTGTGAGTGGAAGAAAAGTAATAATTTCATAAAACCCAAAAGACTCTTAGAACCTCCCCAGAACGTTAGTTACTCGTGTCAGGACCCGTCCCAATCCCCCCGGGATTAACGAGGGGCACTCCTGATTTCGTCTGACACGGAGTGTCAGACTAGGGAAAATTAAAACCGTTAGTCTGACTGGCTTCCAGAGTACGCCAGAATTCGGTGGAGGAGTGTGATGTCTCGGTCTCTACTACAGTCCGCACCAGTAATTAACCTGAAGGCCAGTGAAAAACAGAAAAGATTGTGAGTGGAAGAAAAGTAATAATTTCATTAAACACATTTCATAAAAGACCTTTATGTCCTTCACTAAAAAGCATGCATGCATAGTAAAAGCATTTATCAAACCACATATGTTTAAACAACCATATTTAGGGACTCAGCCCCACGTTCCGTAAATTCAAGTCACATGGGCCCCTGCCTAAAACCATTTATAGAAATCCATTTTCATAACAACGTAAACATATGAGGAATCTCAGCCCAAATTCATTTATCATCATAAAACACAATTTCTCAAAACCAATAAATCATGTTTATCATATATATATCATATAATCAATCTTGTCACGGTATCTAGAGCTACGCGCGTACTACCCGGGGTCTCAAATCCCAAGTCTCCCCAAGGTCCACCCAGGTCAATGTCCATAGATCAATGACCCTCCCTGGGGGTTATAATCCATAATAGCCTTCCTGAGAGTAAGGTACCCAACGGGGGCGACTCCACTCAGTTTGTGCTCCGTAACTACTCCGGGGTCCACCTAGACCAACGACCCTCCCCGGAGGAGATAATCCATATATATATAAGGATGGTATATGAAAAACCATTTGAAATCATTCTTACAACCTTTCAAAGGTTCATGCCCGGTCTCCATAAACCGTCATGAACCAGAAATCCATTTATGGGTTCCCAACCCGAAATCACAACCGTAAATCATAACTGGGCCCTAAGCCCGAATTTATATACCAACTAGGCCTCATGCCCAAATATCGAAAACCAAATGGGCCTCGTGCCCGATATCGTAAACCAAATGGGCCTCGTGCCCGATATCGTAAACCAAATGGGCCTCGTGTCGATTCGTAAATCAACTGGGACTCCAGCCCAATACGCAAATCAACTGGGCCTCCGACCCAATGCCTTGTTAAGTCAAATGGACCTCAAGTCTGAGAGTTCATAAATCAAATGGGTCTCATGTCCGATTCCATATTTTCAAATCTGAATCGATTCAAGAACCAATTGGACCTCTAGCTCGAAAACGTAACTAAATGGACTTCGAGTCCGAGGGTTTCCAAAACAAATGGGTCTCGAACTCGAGGTTACCTTTTCAAATCCAAAACCATTTCATTAAACTATTTCCAAAACCATAAGCACGTATAATCAGTGCAAAATCGTAAACCTCGATTTACGTGCAAACACGTAAATCGCCTCGAAATGCGTAAAACCATGTAATTCACCAATATCCAAATCAACATCATAGAATCATATCCATAAAACATATAAAACATTTATTCATGCATCACAGTTTATAAATCAAGGCCCACTCACAGACCGTCCTAAGCTGCCGCCTCGATTTGCGTGTCATAAGCCTCCCGGGGCTAATGACCGTCACCAAGACTCCCAAACCTATCCAAATCAATCTAGAAGGTTACTAAATATGACAGGACCCATCCCAATCCCCTCGGGATTAACGCGGGATGACCTTGCTCCCATCTGACACGAAGTGTCAGACAAGGGATATTTCCGACCTTTGCCCTCCCGGGCTATCAGAGTACGCCAGGATCCGGAGGAGGTATGTGATATCTCGGTCTCTGCTACAGTCCACATCCGCTGTAAACCTGAAGGGCAGTCAAAATATTAAAATCTGTGAGTGGACAAAACAACCAGTTTATAAAAACATTTTAACGAAGACATTTGTACCCTTCACTAAAAAGCATGCATGCATTTGAAAACCATTTATCCGAAAGATACCATATGTGGGACTAAGCACAAAACCATAATGAAATAGACCATATGTGCCACTGCCCAAATCCATAAAAGAAAGCCATATGGGACTCAGCCCAAAACCATAACCATACTGAAACCAAATACACGAGCCACTGCTGTAGGGGACCACCCCTAATCCCCCGGGATTAAGGGCTAAACCCTGCCCCCGTCTAACTTACGCATGACACGAAGGTTAAATAGACATCCAACCTCCATGTGACACGTAGGTCGGACAAGGGATTGTCGATCGAACCATCCTCAAAGTATCCGGACTTCCCAGAGTGCGTCGAAACTACTGTGGATCTCGGGTGTGATGTCTACGTCACTCTCGACCAACAGCCCGCACCGCAACAACCTAGAGGGTATCGAAAACACGAAAAGACTGTGAGTGGACAAAAATAAAGAATAAGTTTAAAACAGTTCATAAAACAAATACATTTATACCCTCCGTTTCAAAAACCAATGTATGCATATCAAATTCATGTTCATAAATCATTCTATATTCCGGTTAAGCAAACCATGTAAGAAAACCAAACACAGTTTCCTTTTCTCAAATCCTGGGCCTCATCCCAAATCATCAAAAACCATTATCGAAAAAATCATCCTCAATCCCAGTGAAAACCAAAACATTTTTAAACCACATTTCCATCCATCGAACCTGCTGGATCTATCCGAGTCTTTAAATTCAATCCAGGCCTCAATATAATCCGAGTTTTTAAACTCCCGAGTCTTAAAACTCAACAGGCCTACGGGGGAAATATCAATATCTGAGTTTTTAAACTCCCGAGTCTTTAAACTCAATCCGGGTCTTTAAACCCAATCCGGGCCCGTCCCTCGTCACATATAATCCAGGTCTTTAAACCCAATAACCAGATTCAGCAAATCCAATCCAAAACCGTTTGAAAACCTTTTTCCATTCCCGAATCCGAATCCGCAATCTCATCAGGATCCCGAATCCAAACCCAGAACTCATATCCATATCCAATTCCAAATATGAGTTCGGAAGCATCATCCCGTAAGCCGACATCCGGAATAACCATTCCGAACCCAAACCCGGAATCCACTTTCATGTCCCAAATTGAATCCTGAATCGTCATCTGGAATTCCGATTCAAAAATCCGAAATCACGTTTCTTAAAACCACTTTTCTGAACTGGGCCTCTAAGCCCAAAGTCATTTTCCAATCGTATTTCAAATCTCGATATCCAATCATTAAAACCAGTTCGCTATCCTCTAAGCCCGGCCAGTTCGCTATCCTCGGCTTTCCCGAACCTGTCCAAATTGCATAACGAGGTCACTAACTACTTCACAAAAATCCTACTCAAGTCCCATAATTTTTCTGTATTTTTAACTATTTTTAACCGAGCCCTAAAACCTTCGGATAGCCCCAAACATATAGTCGATGTCCGATTGACTCGAAACCGGCGCCAAAATGTTCGTTACATTGAATACTTTAAAAGTCGTGTTGGAACCTTCGTCGAAATCCGTGCCACGCGTCCACACGCACAGCCCAAAGGGACTGCGCGTGGGAGCCACACGCGGCTATTGTTCATCTTCAACCTTGCTTATTTTGTCCCGTTTTCTACCCTTTTTAATCCTATTCACTCTATTGGGTTCGTTCCAACTAGCCTAATCAATTTAACTGATAAAAACACGGTGTAAGGGTCTGTTAATTACCTGTTTACTCCTCCTGCAACCACCAATTTTTCTTCATCGTGGTTCCATGGCTCCAGCCATCATTTATCTCTGTTGTTGATCTTAAACCCTTCCTGGAGTTCCTAGGAATAACGTCCAATCAATGAACACAAATATTAAGCTACAACGAACGATTTACCATAGTTGAAGTTCAAACTAAGCTCGTACAATTTTTTCCTTATCGTCACTGTTAGGCCTCAAGACTAAACCCATTCGATTCTCTGAACCACCAGGAATCATTTCCCATCTATTACCTCGAACAAGACCCCCTTAGAACTCAATTGTTACTACCTTGTCAGGTAACACTCCACGATTTCTCCACCATTCCCGTTCCACTACACGGCATCGTGAGTCGCCGTGGTTGCCACCGTGTTCAGCTTAGCCTCCCTTCTCACTTTGATTCACACACCTATCTTAATTAATGAAGATCAAATGAATTAAAGGGGAAGGGCTCACGGTCTCCCCTGTTTTCTCTTGTTGTCTCATAGCCGGGCAAAAACCATTTAAACAAAGGAAAGAAAATTGTAAGATAGTTCCACAACCATCCAGACCCTGCCAGGCGTCCAAATCCTGGTGGGCACACACTTTCGATGCAGCTAGGTGTCCCCTGATTGCTGGGCAGAAATCCCAATGCAGGAAAAGACCAACATACCCATGCCTTTGTAAATTACTGTTTTACCCTTCAATTTCCTTGACCCGTATCTTATCCTTCTGATGTCCGATAAAGGCGTGCTGCCTGTCGTTGTACTCAGGACATCGAAACCTATCTAACACTCCTAGGTTTGCGTGCAAAATCCTCGTCGTGCAAAAAGTCAACAATTTTCCCCTTTTTGACTTAATTACGAAAATGCCCTCAACCTTCTGAACGTCATAACTTCTTCCTCGGTTGTCGGAATCAGACGTGCCACCTGTCTATGGACTCATGACGTCCCGAACTACGTCACGGTCATCGGTCAATGCCCAATTGACCGTCCGAACTAAAAGTCAACTTTTTTGCCCATTCCAGGGCAAAATCGTCATTCTGCGCTAACGGTCCAAAAGTAACCAACTAACTGCCGCTTGACCTAACTAATCCGTCACTAATCACTTCACTAATCCCGACTCCCGGGACGAGTCGTTACAACTGCTCAAATCCTGTGCACACCTGTGCTCACCACATATCACATATCATAATCCATATATATACATATAATTCACACAACCAATCCTGTCACGGTTTCCAAAGCTACGCGCGTGCTACCCGGGGTCTCAACCCCAAATCTTCTCAAAGTCAAAGTTAATGTCCGCAGACCACTGACCTTACCCGAGGTTATAGTAACCAACCTTCCTGAGAGTAAGGAACTCAACTAGGGCAACTCCCACTCAGTTAGTGCTCCGTGACTACTCCGGGGTCCACCCAGGCCAACGACCCTCCCCGGAGGAGATAGAACAATTAAAGGAAGGTATATGAACATTTATATACATAACATAAATATTCATGACCGGTCCCCTGAACCGTCATGATCCATAACATCCATTATATTCATATATATATATATATATATATACAACATCGTCCATGGCCGGTTCCGATAAACCGTCATGGACCACAATGACCTGACAAGGGTTCATGCCGGTTCCCATAAACCGTCATGTACCACAATAACATAACCAGGGTTCATGCCGGTTCCCATAAACCATCATGTACCACGATACCATAACAAGGGTTCATGCTAGTTCCCATAAACCGTCATGAACCTGGAAATCCATTTAAGATTCCCTGACCTGAAATCAAAACCGTAAAGTAACCTGGGTCTCGTGCCCGAACATAGGACATCAGCTGGGGACCGTGCTCGATATCTGAGGTCATATGCCCGAGACAAAACCAAATGGGTCTCATACCCGAATTTATCCTTTTGAAATCCAAATCCAGTTCATTAAAGCCAATAAAGTAATACAGACCCGTATAAGCACCGTATAAGGCCGAACCCTCGAAATACGTGCTTATACGTAACCACATACAAATGCACCTATGGCATCATCAAACATGTAATAAAACATGTAATAAACATTTTTGCATCGTTCGTCCGATTTCGCCCAACTAATCACAGATTAACCTCACTAATCGTGATTAGTCACTAATATAATCCTGGATTTCGGGACAGATCGTTACAAAATACCTTATTAACCTCTCATTGATGTTCGGTAATTTTCCCAAATTTTTAACTATTTTAAACTCGATCCTAAACCTTCGGACACCCCGAAACATATCGAAACGGTGTCCGATCGACACGAAACTAGTCCCAAAATGTTCGTTACATCTAAAAGATGAAAACACATGTTGACATCATGACCCAAAAGTGTCCCATGCGCCCCCACGAGCCGTCGCAAGCGACTGCGCGTGAAACCCACACGCCAAACACTGTTCATCATCTACCACTCGCTGACCCGGTCTGAACCGGTTCACCGTTTCGGTCCGATTCAACCGAACGACGGACTGACTCGACCAGTTCTCCCTATTTCGGCCCTCATTTTCCTCCTCGTCTGTTCCTATGTCCTCGTCCCATTCCCAGAAACTCTTCTACGATCTAAAAACCAAGGATTAAAATATCGATATCGACGGATATATCGTTAGTCAAATTTACGGATATCTCGTTCCAAATATTGATATCGATATCGATATCGTTTACGGTAAAAAAAAAAGACGGAAATTTGGTCTAAAAGTTGGAAATTTGAAATGAAACTTTAGGAAATACTTAAGTACCCAATAATGGTTATATAGAACTAATAAAAATTATAAAATGACTTTTGATATAATAAATATATGATGAATAATATGATATAATATGGTTCTATGAATGACTAATAATATAAAATTTTAAAAATAAACATAAATTGAAGTGAATTACTATAATTGAATGTTAATATAGTTAAAAATATAAAAATAAGCATAATAATGGAGTTTACTTTTTCCTAATAATTTAGAAAATTGGGGTTTTCGCATTTACACAATAATTTAGAAAATTAGGCATGAATTAATGAAAATTGGACGTAAAACGAGTTTTTATTAATCGTATGCTCATCTCATATTTTTCTAAAATCTATTAATATTCAAATTAACCATTCAACATAATTTGCTTCAATTTAACATAATTTACTATTTTGCTTCAATTTAACATAATTTGTTTCAAATTAACCATCTCTACTCTACGAATTCTTTCATTCAACATAATTTTCTTTTAAAATTAATTAATATTCAAATTAATCTTATATTTATATTTTCAAATATATGCTGATAATAAATTAAAAATTATAAATAAAAAGGTGAATGGATGAATAATAATAATAATAATAATAATAATAATAATAATAATAATAATAATATTAACTATGACCAAAGTCTTCAGTCTTCTACTCTTCCTAAATATATGCTCAGGGAGTGGGACACGATGTGATGTGGCAGCCCTATTTAAATATATGCCCAGGACAATTAATATGTTATAAATAAATTGAGTCTCTGTTTTCGTCTTATCCGCTTCATCTTCTCCACCCACCCATTTCTTCCGCGACCATCCACCATGCCCAGTACCATTCATACCCAGCTTCGCCACCAAGACCCAAATCCTTCCGCAGGTTGAGACGATCTCATCCCCAGTCTCCATCACTCCGAGAATCATAGAGAATGAGGAATTAGACGATAATTTCTTGATGTTTCCGATGAAGCAGACCACGAGACAACCACCATTCTACTCGACTCAACAAGGTGAACAGGATGAGGAAATTGGGCAATTTTTGGTTTTTTTTTTTGCTTTGAATATGGGTATCGGTGGGTATCGGCGATTATCGGTCAATTTCGACGATAATCGTCGATTTTTGCTGAAATTATGGATTTTAGGGGAAAAAATTTCTTTCCCCCCTCTTTAGGTGTCGACCTTCCATTTTCCCGAAATTTCGATGGAAATATCGGCGAAATTGCCGATATTTTCATCCATGCTAAAAACCAAGAAATAAGATCGTTTCATACCTATTCATGGAGGAAACACGACCGGCCACCTGCAACTCCGTTGTGTCATTGATTCCGGCCACCCCAGTCCACGAAACCGGTCCCATTCGACTCGTCCCGGTCCATAGAACATTTTAGGATCGACCTCAATGGTTAACGCACGTCCAAAATTCAGTTTCAATTTTTCGTTTCAAACGGGTGACGGTTTCTTACCTCCACCGTCGTCCTCGCCGTGCCCAGCCCATCACCGTCACGACGACCCTGTCCCTCAGGTTACTTCCTCTCAGTAAATCACAATGGCATATAAAGATGAGATGTGGTGGTGGGGTTATGGTGTCTCGGGTGTGTGTTTGTTTTTAGAGAAAATGAAGATGGTGCACGGGTGGGAAGAGAGATGTAAATGATGAAGATGATAATTGATGATGATAATGAACGGTGAGGATGAGAGGAAGAGATAGAGATGGACGGCTAGGATGAGAGATAAGAGATGAGCCAATTAGATCTAGATCCCCTTTTTAGGGAAAGTCACCAATGGGATGAGTGACACTTGCCACGCATCCATGGGCCCCACATAAATATCTGCCCAATCAGATATTTAATTAATATTTTATTTTGATCCCGAGCCGTAATTTCCAAATTTAGCTCCCGTGACCAAAACTTTCCCGTCTGACGTCTGATTTTGGCATGCCACCTGTCTCTGATTTTGGCATTCCACCTGTCTATGGATTCATATCGACCCAATCTACGTAACGGTCCTCGACCCTCAGCCATCGGACCTCCAAAGGTCAAAAGCCAAAATTTTACCCACAACTAGGGGCAAAACAGTCATTTTACACTGTCTGGTCGATTTTGCTCGACTAATCACCGATTAACCTCACTAATCCTTCATTAGTCACTAATTTAATCCCGGAATTAAGGACGGGTCGTTACAGCTCGTGGGTGCAAGCTAGAAGTTCTTAACAGCTCAACAACCAATGACACGACCCATCCCAATCCCCCCCCGGGATTACCATGGAATGTGACGTGCTCCCGTCTGACAAGAGGCGTCAGACAAGGGATAACCGATTGCCATTGCCCAAACGGGCTTCCAGAGTGCGTAAGGATCGATGGAGGAGGTGTGCGATGCTCGAGTCTCTGCTGCAGTCGTATCCGGAATCAACCTGAAGGGCATTAAAAACAAAAGCTGTGAGTGGACGAAAATAAACAAGTCTGTCAATAACATTTATAAGACATTTATGCCCCTCAGTAAAATCATATGCATGCACCATAAACCACTTTTCACATATTTATTCAGAAATAACCATTAGGGCCTTAGCCCGGAAACCAAAGCATAGTTTCAAATTCCAAAATTCAATCCACGAGTTATTTCATAAATCCAGTAATATAAACCATAAGGCATATAATAATAACCATAACCATAATTTTTAGCCATTGCACTATACACTTCAATCCGACATCCTTGATGTCTGACGTCCCTGACGTCAATAAGGTCACAATCACAAGGCTACGCGTGCCACTCGGGTCTCAATTTCCGAGTTCAATCCCCGAACCCCGTTCGGGTACAGCATCCCCGATGCTTAGCGTCATAGACACTGGACGTACTAGACGTCCGTGACCTCTCCGGGGTACCTCATCCGGAGGAGACAATATAATATGGAAGGATTTATACAGTGTAGTACTAAATACATTTTATTGATATCCACATGCAAAACATATAGGTATACATAGGTAAAATCTGAACCGATCGTTACGTTTCATCAAACGGGTCTCATGCCCAAATACCGTGAAACGTGCCATAACCGAAATATCATCAAAACCATTTTTTGATTCCAGCATGTGAACATATATAAAATGTAAACCAGGAAACATTTATTCAATTCCATTTTAGGGTCCCCGACCCGCAATCACATGTAGAAATCAACTGGGCCCCTGGCCCGATTCATAAGTTAACTGGGCCCCTGACCCGATTCATTTTATCAAATCCGTAACCGTTTCATGAAATCATATCCAACCACATTTATGGAAATCGGTGCAAATCCAGCAAACCTCGATTTTCGTGCAAACACGTAAATCACCTCGAAATGCGTGAAACCATTTAAATTCACCGATATCCAAAATAAATCATTTAATCACAATTATAACAATCATGAAACAGTTATGCATGCATCGAATTTATAAAACCAATGTCCACTCACAGACCGTTTAACCGAGCGCCTCGATACGCGTGCCATAGGCCTTCCCGGGCCACACCACTATCACCGGGACTCCCAATCCTGTCCAAATCACATTAGAGGATTACTAACCTCATCATTAACATCCTATTCAAGTCCCGAAATTTTCCCGAATTTATAAGTATTTTTAAACTGGATTTAAAACCTTCGGACATCCCGAACAATATCGAAACGGTGTCCGATCGACACGAAACCAATTCCAAAATGTTCGTTACATTAAATAGGACAGAAGTCATGTTGACCTCACCTCGAGATTCGTGCCCACGCGCCGTCACGCGCCGCCGTGAGTGGTTGCGCGTGAAAGCCACGCGCCTGCTACAGTGACTGCTACAGTCACCATCCTCGCCCGTTTCTCTGGTAAACGGGTTGAAAAACCCGCGATAGGACCCGGTTCAATCACACCCAATTCAACATCAAATCAATCCGTTCTTTCAACTGATCCCTTGTAATCAATCACCATTTAAGTTCTGTAAATCGAATTACACAAATCATGGTCTAAATCCTCACGACTCTCGATCGATCCTCGACGGGTTTTCAATTCGGGTTTCACGATATTGTCCCTGGTTTCCAAATTAATTCATTCAGTTAGCATCGTGAGAGTGTAAGGGACATTTCTACAAGGTCAATTTGAGAAATACTTACCTCAAACCCACTGAACACAAGCTCGACTTTGAGCTGCCATGGAAGCTCAGTTCTTCCTCAATCGGCCATGGTTTCTCTTCGTTCTTGCAGCAAAGCTGATCGTTTTGATCCCAGAAGACTCAAAGTAAACTCCATTTTGATCGTCATGGCCCAAATATTCCAATTCGAAATTCCCTCCAATTCCCCGAAATTTGATTCCCGAATTACACCTCCCCACTCAGTCCCCCGTGCTCTCCCTCAGCCAAAACCTTCCCTAAATCACCAAATATCCATTTGTGAAATCAATTATGGAAGGGAGATTGCCAATGGCCAGAATCAAATCCTTATACCTCTGTTTTTTGCTTGTTCACGGTGAGGGAGTGAGGATTATCAGAAATAGAAGGGAGGGATGAGATGGACGACTGTGATGCAATCTGGGGGTGGAATGGATGGCTCAGATCAAAAGCAGGGATTAAATCCTAAATTATTATATAGTGGAAACTTTAGTATATAGTTTATGATTAGTGGATCAAGATCCAATCTAGCCGTCAGATGAGTGACACTTGTCACTCATCCAAGTGTCCTCCAACCACCATTTCAGAATAAAATAATCAACACAGTTACCAAGACGTAACTTCCCTGATTTCACGTTTCAGACCATAACTTCCTCGTACGAAGTCCGATTTTGGCGTGCCGCCTGTCGTTGGATTCGCATCGATGAAACCTCCGTAACGGTCCTTGGCCCTCGGCGATCGGACATCCCGGCCAAAAAGTCAAAATTTCCCCTTCTTTCGTCCAATTTACGACAATGCCCTTGAACTTCCGTTCATCATAACTTTCACCACGAACCTCGGAATCGAACGTGCCACCTGTCTATGAATGACCATCCGAATTAAAAGTCAACGTTTTGCCCACGCCCAAGGGCAAAACGGTCATTTTACACAATTCGTCCGAAATCGCCCAACTAATCCCAGATTAGTAAATCATAATTAAATATTATTAAATCCCGATATTCGGGACGGGTCGTTACAACCTTCCCTCTTTAAAGAATTTCGTCCTCGAAATTACCAATAACCTTATTCCATAACCATCTTGTGGAAAACATTTCGACCTCACATCTGTGTACACCTGTACACCCACTTACTGGAACAACACCAGTCTCGTCTGTACCTAGACATCCCATCACAGTCATACGTCACAACAACAACGCTCGACCACCTCGAGTGGACATAATCACCTGATCCGCGATAAAATCGCTTAACCATTAAGCTGACTCCTTCAGCTAGATGGTTCCTTTCCATTGCCAATATATCCTTACATTTGCTCCCATTGGGAGTCACCAAATCTCATTTGTCAGTCCATGCTGACTCCACCAGTCAAACTGTCACCACTAAGCTTTACCACCCTGATAAAGCCCCAACCATCAGCCAGTCAGTGACAACATCACGTACTACATCACTCTCAATGTAGCGTAAGATCAACCACATGATCTCAATTCGCAGGGCAAGCCCAATCCTGCGACACAAATTAATCTCAATGTCCATAATCGCCGACTCCCTCGGCGAACCAAGACGTTGGGAAATCACGGTGTGATCAAGTCAGACAAGGCTACTCGTGGTTACTCAGACCACCAATTCACTCATCCTGAGTGTACGTATACCGTCAACTTACACAAACCAGTGGTGTAACTGGAACACATTGAATACCAGCCCAGCAGTGATCACACATCTCAATACTAGGGTTCCACTAGCCAACCATGGCTAAGAGCACCTGCTCATACAATCACTGAACCCGACAAAATCACTCTGCACAGCGCACGGTATCCAATGTCCAGTCCACAACACAGCCAAACAAATGATATCGGAACCAAGCCGATTACCAACACGTTTAATCACACACCACAGGTACATCCCATGTACCGCCATTAGGCACCATTCAGCCTAACCAGTATCAATCCTCGTACAACGTACCCTGTACGCACCTCAATCCATCAATCTGCCTATAACCACCCAGGTCATAGCCAAACACGTTCTAGTAACGGAGTACATTTGCCCAAACCAACATGAGACAAAACGAACTCCACCCGTCATCTAGTTCCAATTCCGAATCCGAATCCGCAATTTCGTAATAAATCCCGAATCCGAACCCAAACATCATATTTTTATTCCATGTCCAAATTCGGATCCGAAATCATTATTCCGTAAGCTAGCATTGGAATAATCATTCCGCACCCAAATCCAGTAAACCACTTTCGAGCTTCGCAATCGAATCCTGAATCGTCACCCAGAGATTCGATTCCAAAACCCAAAATCTTATTTACGTCCACCAAGACGTAACATAACCGATCCTATCGGTTACCTGCTCAAAACACTCGATTGACTTCATAGGGAAGCCAATCCCAATATCCATACGTCAAAGGTTGACAAAATCCGACCACTTCGGAAACCTACTCAACCGAGTAACAACCATATGGACTCCACTCCGAAAAGAAGTTCAGTCCCGTCATTTACGACTCACATACCAAGGTAAGAGTGATAACTCCTATCCCGACAAGTAACATCACGATCCTAGATCGTCACATCGTCCAAAGTCGACAACATCACAAATCAGATCCACCTAGGATCCACACATGCCCACATAGCTAACAATCCATCTGAAAGCTGATCGTAGGGTCTTACACCCTCATTGAATCATTCGTCAAATTTCCCTTGGTGGAAAGATGACCTCGCATTTCACCACCAAATCCAAAATCATACACAACTCCTTGTGTCCAAAGGCTCCAAGCCAAACATGGGTCCACCAACCAATACACGCTCGACGTACTGGTAGCAACAATCCTCATCTGCCACGGCAGGAAATAAGAATTCAGCCCCAATGACGTCGGAATACCAATCACCGATGCGGAAACGAGCACTCCTCTCGTCTCCCAATCACAACTCTCCCCGAATCTGGAGTTCCAACCATGTTGGAAACAGACATGCTCCCAATGAGATGTCAAGTCCAACCACTGGACTGCCCACGTCCATACCTTACTTGGACCACCACGTGTCCAAAATCAATTCATTACTCGGACCTCACGTCCGCCAATAATCATGTATGCACACTCCCCGATTCTGAACTGGATTTCCTCAACTCTGCCTGGATGTGCATACCCAACTGCCTTCGTCTCACAACTCAACCTTTACAGGTTCAATCCTCAGGTTCCAAGTGATTCACAATCACAAAATCTCACATCAATACCACGAATGGTTTCCCCGACTTTTCCAATTTCAATAATTTCCTTGTACTCTCAGGGGATATAAGAAGTACACAATCCTTCCAATCTCGGAGTTGACAACAACTCCCCAAATCCACCAATTCTCATGACATAGGGAACATCATCCATAGATTCGTCAAGTTTCAATCATACCATTTTATCCGTTCATCACTTGTCATCATAAATCTGTTGGGACTTATCCCAACACGACACCACCTCCACTGGATCCCATCCAGTCCAAGACTCAACCACCACTGAGTCGCAGATACCAATCATCTGTCCATCATGACGGAGTCACACCCCAACTGGGGCTCATCGTCATCACAATCACTGACACCAGTACTAGCACCACGCACTATCATCAACACTAGTATCAGCACACAGGCATCCATACTAGTATTGGCATAAAAGTACCAACATACCAACATAGCACACGAACATCCACACGAACATCCATGCTAGCACACTGT